>OY979701.1:3576897-4217464 GCA_963855925.1 Inga laurina
GGAGAAGGCTTTATGGATGGTATAGTTTGACTGAAAATGACAATCGACGATCAGAGTAGTAGGGTTCTGAGGCTGGTGGGTTAGGGTTTACATTTGACCTAAGAGGCTAAGACGAGTGACCTAATGAAAGAAGCGGAGAAACGTTTAAATAGCGGGGAAAGTTTAACTTTATAATGGTTCAAATATAACACCCGTAATGTATTATTCCATTGTTACATATACAACGGTTATTTTAAGAATCCGTTAGGTAATTTCAAAACATACATTACGGTTTCTAGCTAATAACTGTTAAATATCTCTGCAACATTTTTTTAAAAACAAATTAGTGGGTACTGCTATTGATTTCCACCTACTTTCATAAACAACACATAAACAAACAACAATACAATAGACTATCCATAAAAACATAGAAATTAACCATGCCCAATAGCAGAAAAGCAACAATACACAATCAAAACAAAGAAATTAAGTGCCTCTTTTTCTTTCCCTAGTCTTAACTTTTTGTAAGTTACTTTTTTTAGCTTGGATTCTTCCCTTCTTGTCAAGTAATAATTTTCTCCTCTTCAAAACCAAAGCGCCTTCATTATGATCACGCTTGACGTACAAAACATCTTCTTCATCAAAATTTAATGGTTCAAGTGATCTCCCATTGAATGGATCATCCTCAACTTCATCACCCATCTCCTCATCAATCACTTTATTTGTCAATAAAACAATAGACCATCCATATTTAGAAGGATCACAGACGTAGAACACTTGTTTAGCTTGAGAAACCAAAACAAAAGGCTCTTCTTTATACACTACCTTGTTCAAATTCAATTGTATCAAACCCAAGTGTGAACATCCTATTTGTTCGGGCCCCACACAAAAAAATTAAAAAAAAAAAATCCTACTTGATGCTTACACATATAAATTAATAATAAAATGGCATTGATGGTGATTGGATTATAATTGAAATTTGAAAAATGATCATCATTACTGACGATTTTCTTGAAATTGAGGTTTGTAATAAATGGCAAAAATTTTCAAAATAATTCATCTCATTGATGTTGATTGAGGCTTAGATTAGGAAATTTAGTGTGGAGTCATTGTGGAGGGAAAAAATAAAAATTAAAAAATATCTCTCATCTATGTTGATAGGTTTAAATTAGGAAATTACTTGTGAGAAAAATTAAAAAAAAAAATCTCTCATTGATGGTGATTGGGTCGAGTTAGGAAGCCCTATCAATAGAAAATAAAAAAATAACAAAAATTTTAAAAAAATAATGCATTTATGAGGAAAACCCTACTTTGAGGTTGTAAATAGGAGAGCAAGGGTTGAAGCAAGACAAAAAAAAATTGGGAGAGCAAAGACACAAGAAAATAGGGAGAGAAAAGAAGCAAGAAATTGTTAGAAGTATCCAAAAATAAGAGTGAATTATTCATTGTATTCGTCTATTTATCTTCTTCTTCTTCATACCTAAGGAAGGGCCATATCTTCATGGTTGTGGTCACATATGTGAGCCTCAATACTAACGGCTAGAGGGTGGAATCTAACACGATTTGGATTGATCTATTCTTCTTCTTTTGATTTGTTTCTCTCTCTCCCCTCTTTTTCTTCTTATAACTTGACCACATATGCTTTTGCTTGTTGAATATATTCTACACTCTCATGATCAATTGTTAAATGGTACTTGACTTTATAATTGTTGTGAAATGATTTTTTGATTGTCATGCTCATGTTGTGTCTCACATGCATAATTGTCGCTTTGATTTAATCACTGTGGTCTTATTTCTCAATTTCCTAAAGGCATGGACGCAAGAGGTGAGGGCTCATCTTTTATCTCCTTGAACTATTCTAAATATCATTGTTGCCTCCAATGTGTCCTTTCTCGTCGCCATCTTAATGTCATGGTTATGCAAATGCTTTTGTCCTTTTTGTTGAATGAAAGTTCATTTGTTTTCTTGTGGTTTAACATTCATATTGTGGTCCCTTCACTTTGTCTCTTTTGCAACAAGATTCAAAGCGACAGAGGTACATGCTCTCACTATACTTTTGAATCCCCTATTATGAGTAATATGTTAATCATGTGATTAATGCTTGTCTTTGCCTGCTCACTAATAATTGGGAATCCACTTTTCTTATAAGTTAAACCTAAAAAATAAAAATCTTTCTTTTGACAAAAATAAATAAAGAAATTATGGGAATCTTTCAAAAGGGACTTATGCCGTGTGAGGTTTTTAGAGCCTCATCAAACAAAAATCGATTATTCTTCCATGTGAGGTTATGGGAACCTCTTCAGGAAGTTTAATCCAAAAGCCTTTCAAAAATATTTTCCAAATAAAAATAAAGAAATTACTTTCATAAATAAAAAACACAAACCAAACAAAAAATATTTTTTCCAAATAAATTAAATAAACCTTTTTTTCTAAAAAAATACCAACCAAGTGACACGCCTTTTTACCCCCCCAAACTTCATGGGCCTTGATCCTTCTAAAGGGTATGTAGGCCGTAAGTTCTCTTCCTAGATCAAGTCTAAATTTATAAATAAATAGTTTTTCCTTTATTAATTTCTTATTTTTTTGGTAAATATTTTCTTATTTCTTTTCTTCTTTGGGTAATTACAACAAAATTAAACATCATATTCATTTTTAAACAATTGACTTAGGGTAACAATTCTTATAAATGGGAATTGTGGGGTGCCTAACACCTTCCCCATGCACGCACAATTGACTCCCGAACCCTATATGGTTTTCATTTTTCAAAAAAGGTTTCCAAAATTATCCTTTTTTAAAATTTTGGCAGCAGCTCTATATTCTTCAATTTTTGAGTGCTACACCAAGTCATCAATTTCAAGCTATTATTATTGTCAACCCACTTGCAATCAAAAATGGGAACCCAAAAACCGATATAATCCAACTCCCAGATGTCTTCAAAGACCGCAAAGTATGTCATCTTCACATAGATAGGATTTCTATCTTTAGAATTCGATACATGCATGGTATTAGCTATAAGAGTTACACTATTATTTTGCATTTTGCTTTAATCATCTTGCTCTTTAGTGTAGAAGGTGAACCTATTGATGGTGTAGCTTGCATAAGACATCACTTGATTGCTTAGACCGTATGCTAAGAACTTCAATTTGCTAAAAATTGATTTAGGATCAGCTTTATACTTGTAAGGACTTGATATTTAAACCATTTTGTAAAATTTTTATTGTGTTGTTGAGTACACCATCTTTCTCCTTTGTAGGGATTTTCCCTTTGAATTTGATGCATATGGTTCCGTAGGTACTGGTCAACCTCCTTAGAGTTATGCAGCCCATATAGGTATGCTTGCTCCAACTGTTGGTCTAAGATGGTTACAACTTTCCTGCCCATGATCCCTTCCCTATCAGTCCTTTTTCCCTCATGCCGAGACACGGGAAGCCCAATATCGCTTACATGCTTTAAGTATGTGGCAGAAAATTCAACGGCCTCTTCATAGATATATCATTCAACAATCCAACCCTTCAGATGACTTTGATTTTTCAAAAACCCTTTCATTATTTTCTTGAAATGTTCAACTGGGTACATCTACCTAAAATTGGCTAAGACACAAAGTTGTACCTCTCTAACCAAGTGAGTTGTAAGGTGGACCATGATGGCAAAGAATGCTAGAGGAAAATACATCTCAAGCTCACACAATATGTGTATGATTTGGTTTTGCAACCTTGGCAATTTTTTAGGGTCTATTATTTTACTGCAAAGTGACTTAACGAAGAAATATAACTTGGTGATTGCAGCTCACACCCCATAAGGCAAAAAACCCCATATAACTACCAGAATCAAGTTCTCCATCAAGACATGGCAGTCATGAGATTTTAATCCCATCAATTTTAAATCCTTCACTGACAAGAGTCTTTTGATATTTGAAGAGTAACCCTCAGCACCTTGACTGAAGTAAGGAACTGACAAAAACTAGTTTTTTCTTACTTTGATAGTGAGTGAGCTATGGGATGAACAAATGTATGGCTTACCCTCTCCTCTGGTGCTAATTCTTTCCTTATTTCCATATCAACCATGTCTAGCCTAGCATTTATGCCATCTTTGGTCTTCCCTGACATATGGAGTAATGTGCCAACAATACTTTCACATACATTTTTCTCAATGTGTATAACATTAAGAAAATGTCTCACATCCAAGGTCCTCTAATAAGGCAAGTCAAAGAAAATAGACCTCTTCTTCCACCCGCTTGTCCCAACATCTCTTGCAAAAGGTTTTCCAAATAGACATTTTATATCTTTCACCTTTTGATATACCTATTCACTGGTCAAAGACTCTTCTAATTTTTCATTGAAATATTTTTTTAAATACTAGTAAGGATGCTCCCAAAGCAGTCATCTTCGATGTCCCACATAGGAATTCTTCATGCCATACTTCAATCTAATTGAATGCGCACCATCTTTGCAAAATGGACATCCAAGTTGGCCTTTAATGTTGTATCCTGACAAATTACCATATGCAAGAAAGTCATTGATAGTGCCAAAGATCATGGCTCTTAAGTTGAATGTTTCTTCCTCGTGAGCATCATACACTATGACCCCATCATCCCACAAGTGCTTCAAATCTTCAATTAGTAGAGCCAGGTAGACATCTATGTCATTCCCAGGTTGCTTCGGCCCTGAGATTAGCATGGACAACATGGAGTACTTACTCTTCATTCAAATCAATAAAGGAAGATTATAAATAAACAATATTACCAACCATGTTCTATGGGTACTTCTTTGTATCCCAAACAGGTGCATCCCATTAGTAGTTAATGCAAGTGTAAATTCCTATCATCTTTAGCAAATTCGGGGTGGTTCATATCAAACTTCTTCCATTTTAGAGAATTAACAGGATTTCAAAGTACGCCTTCATCTGTCCCTTCATCTGCATGTCACTTCAAATTTTTTACATCATTAGGATTGCTATATAGGCGTTTAAATTTGGTATAATGGAGAAATAACAAAACGCCTTATTTGGGCTCTTCCTGTTCGGTTAGTACCATGGCTCCTTACACATACGAAAATGTGTTAGTGATGCATATTCATTCCTGAACAAGACACAATCGTTGGGGCAAGCATATATCTTCTCATAGCTAAGGCCAATGGAGCACAACATCTTCTTTGCAACATATGCTTTGGGTGGAAGAACATTTTTGGTTAGCAGCATTTTATCAAAACCTAGAGCAATTCTGTGAAGCTCATATCAGACCACTCATTTCTTGCCTTCAAGTTGTACAACATCAACACAACGCTTAATAAGGTAAACTCAATACACCCCTCATACAATGGCTTCACCCCGTTGCCATTCAAAGTTTCCATCATTTTAGGACAATCCTGAAGGTCCACTTCTAATACCTTGGCCATATCATCAAGACGGATGGCATCAAATGCATTTGTCTCGAAATCAGGTGATGCACAACTTTCCATATGTTCAACCACTCCACTGATTGTCTCCCCATTCCTCGTTCAACATGTATAAGTAGGATTGATTCCATGAATCACTAAGTGTGACATACAGGTTTCTCTATCACACCATTGTACATTGCCATACTTTACACATGGGCAAAGAATAAAATCATTGTTAGGGGAGATTATGGGCAAAACAAACTCAAGGAAATATGTTGCCCCATCCTAGTAGTCTTTCATTAGCCGATCGGCATACATCCACTACTTATTCAAAGACCTCATCTAGCATAAATTATTTAGAAACAAAAGTGCCTAGAATAAATTCACAAACATGTATAATGAAAGAAAAACCACAAACCTTATGTCAACCCGACCGGAAGTTGAAGAAAGAAAACTCTAAGGTTGAACGGATGCCTTTCTTGGAGCTAAAAGATCTAGAGCTTTTGATTGAGTGCAAAAGTTTTCAAATATCAAACTGATTGGATGTTTTACAAACAAACCCCTGTTATAGATTTTAAGGTATTACATAATGGTTAATTGGAAAGAACCGCTAATAGTTTTATTTTTGTAACTGTTATATTCAAGTAACCATGAAGTATGTTATTAACAAATATACAGTGTTTAAGGTCTTACATAACGGTTAGTTGGTAAGAACTATTAATTATATTTTTACCTTTATAATGGTTATTTTAATGAATTTACCAAGAGGTATGTTTATCACGGTTCTTTAATAACAACCATAAGGTATGTTATTATTTTTTAATATATGTTCGAGCCGTTACATTAATATATTTTTATATATAAAACTAAAACATGGAAATAAATAAAACCTACCTGTCATCCTCAGAGGAGCTATCTAAATCACATTAATTAAAAGACAAGTACGAGTGATACGGAAGTGGTAGCTGCGCCGACCGTAAGCCAGAGGTGGAGGAATAGGTTGGAAAGGAGGAGCACAAGGAGGACATGGAGTTTTGGTGGGAGGAGGAAGGGAAGCAAGCAGGGGTGGAGGAGGAAGAAGTGAAGCAAGCAGAGGAGGAGTTGGTTAGGAAGGAGAAGGAAGAGAAGCAACCAGAGGAGTAGGTTTGGAAGGAGGAGGAAGAGAAGTAGGTGGAGGAGAAGGTTGGGAAGAAGGAGCACTAGGAGGGTGTGGAGGTTAGGTCTGAGGAAGAAGAAAAGCAAGTGGATGTGCGTGCATGTTTAAAAGCAGCACAAGGAGGAGGTAGAGGTTGGGGAGGACGATTCTCCATAGTTCTTTAGCTCTTCGCTTGATCATGATGATAAGGAGAACAGAGGAAAAGGGTGAAGAAAGTATATGAAAATGGGGAGTTTAAATAAATTGGAAGTGAAGTGTGCAATAGAAGTTGAAGAGGAATCAGTCCAAGCAACTATATTTGTTTTTTCCCGTGCCATGAGTTTCATGATGATTGTTTTATAAACACCGTTATTTATCTATGAATTTATGACAATTGTTTCAAAAGAACAGTTAACGAACCATTATTTATTATATTTCATAACGATTGTTGTCTAATAACTGTGAGAAATGTTCTGTACTTTTTTTACAATAGTATATTTAGAAAATAGAATAGTGGTGAGTTCATCGGGCTACTCGTCATTAGAGGAGTGACCAGGATCATTGTCAGGATTATAGCCAATCTCATATTCATCAAGTACGAGATTGGCCTTCCAGTTCATACCCGATATGTATAAAGAAAGCCTCCTCATTGCATGGCAAGTGTGTTCTGCATGGCGCAACATTGCCTCCAGTTGTGGAAGCATAGGATGTAGAGGCAGAGAAAGAGGAGGCGGAGGCGGAGGCAGCGATGGCTAATGTTGGGGAGGAGAAACAACAGGTGGAGGATGAGAAAGAAGAGAAGGAAGAGGTGGAGGCTAACACATCGAGAGCTTTTTGGTTATTCTTTCACATGGCATTTCATCTTTACAATTGAGAGAACAAAAAGAGGAGGACGATCAAAAATATATAGAAAAAATCAAATGAAAATGGGCAGTTTAAATAGACGTTTGGAACTCAAGAAGGGACGAAAATTAAACAGGACGTAATGAAAGGGTACCTGGTTCTCTTGACGATCATTAGGTAACAAGGAGGCACCCAGCGTCAATCAGCATAGGGAAAATGAAAGGTTTCAAAAGCTTTAATTTAGGTTTATTAAGTTAGAATCGTTAAGTATATTGGTTTTTTGAAACTGCGGTAAAAGAATACTTTACGATTATAAATTAATAACCGTAAAGTATGAAGTTGTTTTTTTACTTATGTTTTTCAAATATTTTAAAAAATACAATAGTGATGTTCAGTCATCACCATCACTACTGCCATCCTCCTCCACCTCTTCATTCTCATCATTGGAGGAAGGAGATGAAGGGTTTAACTACAAGTCATATTCAACCTTATTGTGATGAAGTATGAGGTTCAACTTCCTGTTCAGGCTATTGGTATATCTCGTGAGATGCCTTGTGTGGTAATCAAGGCCTGCCAATAGCTATATCAGAGCCTCTATTTCAAGAGGAGGTGAAGGAGGAGGAGGAGGTGGTGGCTGCGGCGGAGGTGGAGGCAGAGGCTACAGCGGCAGAGGTGCTTCCTGGTATGTTAACATGATGGAAAGAAGGAAGAGGCCGATAAAGAAAAGTATTAAGAATCACATGGAATAGGTGAGTTTAAATAGAGGTATAATGGATGTTATGAAGAGTTATGACTTATGAAGGTCTGACGTGTTACGAAGGGTTATGACCAATGAACTGGAATTTGGGGAAGACAGATCATTTGAAAGTGTTACATGACGGTTGTTTCTAAAGACCGTTATGTTTTGTCTTCGTTGATATAAGAGGTTGGAAGTCGAATCGTTTGTCAGTGTTACATGGCTGTTGTTTCAAAAGAACTGTCACTTTTAACACTAACTAAAATAACGGTTATTAACTACAACTATTATTTGTGATTTCACAAATTCCGCCTCACAATACGTGATAGTGCGCATAATTAACCACTTTTTAAGCGTTATATATCCTTACACGACCTCCGCTTGGACATACATGACGTTTGTTAGCTATAACCATTATGTTTTAAGCATTATAAATGCTCAAATCTGCAATAGTGCTTGAAAATAGATTAGTAGTCTTATGTAATAATCTGGTCATAAGCGGGTTTCTCAGCTACCGGTGAGTCTCGAACGAGGATATGTTTTTGCAAAGAGAAACTTTTTAAATTACAATAAAGGACCATAGTCCTTAAAATGAAATTTCACTATTTTGAGGGTTTGCATTGTTATTGCGAGTCTTGTGTGGTGCTTATTTATCATTTTCCCTTCTATATAGTTCGCCTCTCTGTTTTTCTTATATAGATAGAGAGAGAGAGAGGTATTTGTCTACTTTAAAGCTTCAAATAGGCGCATATCAAACAAAACAGAAAGTAATTACAGAAGTGAACAGTGGGCAATCAAAAATGAAAGGATTTTATGTCATGGTGATGTGTTCTGTAAAGATGAAAATACGCACGTAGCTTCTTGATGATAACTGAGAGTTCTGATTTGGGTGCAACTAACTACAATTTCCGATCCTTAATATAGGATCTAGTTGAGTTTTTTTTTTTTTTTTTGAGAAATTAAAGAAGTTTAATAAGTTAGTTAATTATATTATATATTGTGATTATATATTAGTTTATAAGTCAAACAATTCAGTTTGAAGAAAAACGTTGAATATAAATACTTTAAAGTAATTTAATTAGCTTATTTAATCTCTCAAAAAAATTAATTGGGTTTTATATTTAAGACAAGGGGTAGTATATTATATTTAGAGATAAATGAATGAGGAGTTAATAGAAATTATCTTTCTTTTTTTTTGGAAGAAATATCCATTAGAACGTTACTATATTATGTTTAATTTGTGAATGCACCCCATGTACGTAGCAGTAAATTAAAGGAGATAAATTAAAGCAATCCCCTCCTCTTACTCTTTAATTATATGGGAGTGTGTGTCCTCACTCTCCTTACTAACATACTAGCTTAGCTCTGGACTTTGGTTCTTAATATGAGACCCAATTGACTTTTTTTAGAAAAAATTAAAAAAACTAAATAAATCACTTTAAAGTATTTATATTTATCTTTGTTATCCCAAACTAATATATCTAACTTATAAACCGATGTATAATCAAATGATACATTATATAAATTATAATTAACTAATTTATTTAGCTTCCTTAATCTCTCAAAAAACAGTCAATTAGGTCTTATATTAAAGATCAAAGAAAGTACCGTATGTGTTTGTGGAATAACTTGAATGCTTCAGGAAAGAGGAAGAAGGAAAAATGATTAATTAAACATGAAAGTAGAATCATCATAAAAAAACTGCCCCAACCACATGCATGCAGCTTAAGGGTTAGAATTCAAATCTCCAACACTATTTGCTAAAGCAAGCATGCGCGCGCGCGCATGCATGCATGCATACACACACATATATCTGCGCGCACATATATAGACGTACTTCATTGTAATAAGGATCGCTTAAGGACAGAGAAATTAAAGCAAAAGTTGTAGGGATCCCATTGAAGACCAATCTCATCACCTTTGTTCAAAGTCCTTCTCTTGACAAAGTCCGGATTCCAATCTCCAATGAGGACTAAGTTCTTGAAGGAAGCCCATCGCTTCAGAATCAGCTGGTGCATCGACTTGGTATCTATATTGTACACCCTCACTTCCCTTCCCTTTATGAATACTTCCTCCTCATTATCACTACTATAACTATTTTTATCATTATTTTTTCTGAGAACTAGTGAATCTACAGAGCGCGTTTTTCTCCACGCCATTCTCGATGGTAATGGTCAGCGTTTGGTACTGAGGAAATTGCAGTTTTTGCCGGAAAACTTCCTATGCTTTGCACTTAAGTCCCTTCTCTAATTGGTTGCATAATTCTGAAACTTTACCAATTAGTCCTTCCTTCTTCTTTCAGCCCCTTTTTATCTTATTTTCCTTCAAGCTTCCTACAAGGCAATTCAAATCAATGCAATATCATTCTTCCCCAAATCAACACTTTAAGAGAAATCATAAGATATATCAATTAAGCTACTCTTACTCACTCATTTCATAAATTCAATATTAGTCACAATTCCTCGTTACAAATGAATTTCAAGCACACTATTATCACTAAAACCTCCCAAAAAGCTATGAAAATATATGGTAAAATTAGGATTTATCAATCTACCAGGTCCTCCGTGGAATCTTCAGAACTCAACAGTATCCTATATATTCAGCTTCCGAAGATCGCTGGCTGTTAGAACTTTCTTGATCTTCCATGGATCATCGTACAGCTTCAAAGTGGTAGAGGAGCCACTAGTATTGGAATTCGAAGGCTTTAGTGGTTTTGTTTTTCTGCTGGAGGAAAAATATTGACGGGTGTGTCTGGAAGTTCTGGTTTTGGTGAAGGAGGAGAAGGAAGAAGAAAGAGATAATTCAGTAGAAACTGTTAGGTTTGGAGCAGAAGATGTTGATGGTGATGGTGATTTCTGCAGAGCCTTATTGTAAGTAGTAATATAATAGTTTTCCTCACTGATCAGTGGTTGGTTTCCGGAGAATACGTTGAAGAAATCGGAGGGTAGTTGAGGATGACGATGATGATTCTTTTCCATCTTTAGTTGTAAATGAAGGGCGGCTTCTGATATGTTTGTTAGTGAAGGACAGATACACGCACCTATATATAGGAATATATCTACAATTCTGCGTGGAACTAATGCAACTTGCGTTGCTACTCTATGTAAGTATGTAAGATATAGTTAGCTAGCTAATTTGACTAAATTAAGGAATTTAGCTCTTTCTTAATTTATTTCATCCTCTCTTGTAGACGATCATGAGGAACTGGACGAACGACAAAACAAAGAGCAATCTGAAAAAACTGAAATGGATGATCTGAGTCGCATCCGAGGACACTGTCCTAAAGAGTTATTCCGCAACCACCGGCAAAGAGAAAGCGGCACTCCCCAGGATTAAACAGACCCCTCTTGATTATATCAAGGCAACAGAACTGGCAGAAGGTAATTGCAACAACAGGCAGAAAATATTATGCAGAGGAGAAGAGATCAGAACATTTGGTACTAAGCACTCCGTCTGAGTCCCTTTTATAGGCACATTTCACGAAGAGGCATTGGTCACGATACAACCTGGACAATACGTCCCTCGAGACTGGATAGCCACCACCAGATAGACAAGTATGTTCGTTGACAACGGAAAGAGCGTTCGGTGAAGCATCCGACCATTGGCAACTTATAGTCATAAAAAGGTTACGAATTTTAAACCCCCAAAAATGGAGATTTTTTGGTAAGCCCAACTAAATTATTATTTTTAGAAGAATAAAAATAATATTTCTAAGGAGTAAAAATATTTTACAAAAAGTGCTGGTACCACGTATTTATTCACGCACAATGGGGGAAATAGCCGGATTTCAACTACATTTGCCTTCCGGTGGTTCGTTGTTGTGCGCGTGAGCCCACCACTCTTCTAGGCCTCTTTACAAGCTCAAGATAGCATAGTGATATATATAGGCTTGTGCTCTCTTATTGCCAAGCAATGTGAGACTAGCTTCTTTGACACACCCACTCAAATACTCATATTTTACAACACCTATTACCTGGTTATATTGTTGAGGGGGTGAGGAATGTCTCCATTAATATATCTCTACATTTCCTCTATATTTAATGTATCCACCATTATATCAAGTTTCAATGGTTGAGATTTAATATTATAACATTAAATATAATAAAAATCAATAATGGTAAATAGAATAAATCTCAACTATTAAAACTTGATTTAATGGCGGATACATTAAATTGAGAAGAAATAGAGAGAGATCAATGGAGAGAGCATAAATAGGGGTAAATTAGGAAAAGATTGACAAATATAAAAAAACAGGTCTTATATTTAGTACTAAAATCAACTCCTCAATTAGGTCCTACTTTAAAAACCAGAGCAGTACATTATTGGAATGCACTATTTTTTTATATTTAGAGGGAAAGTATCAACGACATAAAATTATATAAGCGGGATAAAACACACAATCTCCTACTTATTTATAAGAGAGCTTTTTTACCATTAAGCTAAAGCTACAAGGCCATTCGCATTGGAATTTACTTGTTTTATCAAGTTTCATTACTTACTATCAAAAACAATTCCCATATGTTAGAAACATTACGTAGAAATCCCAAATAAGGAATAGAGTGATTTACATACAACTAATACTTGGGAATTTGTAATACTACCCCGCTCCTTAATATTAGAGTTAGTTGATTAGTTGTGTTAGTTATTTGTAACAAATACATATTGGTTTTCTCAAAATATCATCTTTCACCAAAACTAATCCTTTAATGTGTCCAATCAATAAGAATATTTTGGGAAAAAATTATAAATTTAGGAGACAATGAATTGGGGTTTTATATTTAGGACTAAATTCAACTCCAAGTAGCTCTTATATTTAGGTCAGGAAATAGTCAAATTTTTTGGGTCTTGGATATAATTTATCATAGATGTGAAATGACCACGTTGACGCAACTTCATATCTTGGTCAATTGTGAATTGGAACTGGTCCTCACAAATTTAAAATTGAAAAAACTTGCAATTATAACTAGACAGATCTGAGGTTCTAGTACAGTCTTTTCACATTCATAGCAAATTTATATAACTAGGTCGCAAGAGATGTAACTATAATTTTTGTAAATTCTCAGGACTTATTTATAGATAATTTTTGTGAAATGTATCAAGGAAATTCTTCTTCCAACCTATGATTAGAAGAAAAAATTATTCTTAGTTAAGAAATTGAACACTTTTACTGTAAATTAATCTGAAATTAAGGAGAACTGAATTTTTATATTTTTTATGCTTAACATTCAGATTCTATCAATTTGATTCTTAATCTTGTTTACAAATGAAGTACTTTTTTCCCTCCCCCTTTTGGTTTGGTTATATGCAAGTCAACCTTAAGACATTCCGTGGTGCCCAAGTAGTAATAAAGTAGTTGACGAGTTACTCAGAACAACATTAAAGTGATCGAATCCCTAGTTTCTCTGTGCAACTTGCGGCAATAGATGTTTGGTACAACAAAAAACTTTTGCTTAAAAAATAGAGAGAGAAAAACAAAAATACCAATGTTCTTGTAGATTCCACACTTTAGCAATATGTTAATCCTGTTGGGACCATCTAGTTGAATGTTTTGTAGCTATAAAATTGAGTTTATAATACTTCAATCATTATTTATATATAACTTGCCTCTATTTAGTTTACAAAAATCAAGAAAATTAATTTAAACTAGGCTAATTTTTTTAATATTATCTCATTTTTTTTAAAAATACTCATAATTGAACATACTAAATATTAATATAATTTTATTTCTTTCTTTCAATTCTTCCATCAAGATCACTAAAACAATATTCATATCAAGGGCACTATCATAAAAAATATGATTGATTTCATGATAAATTTTACAAATGACTTATAAATAAAATATAAAAAAAAAACTTTAAGAAGATATCTTATAAATAGAAACAAATGTATGTATATGTGCAATCCGATCAAAATAGGGAATAAATACATTGCATCCCCCTACAGGTTCAAGAAGGAAAAACAAGTAACAAGTTCATAATCTAAATAAAATAGAGAAAAATTTATATACTTATCTCCTTGATATAAGAGGAAAAAAAAAAAAGAATACAGTGACAATTTAGTTCAGTCCAATATGACTAAAAATTAAAATTGAAACAAATTGATGAAATTTCAAGTTGAGAATCTCTCTCTAGCTATATGCATCTCCTTAATTAGAAATATATAGCATATCTACAGCTTCAGGTAGAATATGCGCAATAGCAACATTATTGTTGCAATTCGTGGATATATATGCACACTCAACTCAAGAGAACAAGATTCTTTTGTATATATACTTTGGCCAATAACATGTAAGAGATTTCATACAATGAATGGAACAAAAAGTGCTATTGTGTGTGTGTGTGTGTGTGTGTGTGTGTGTGTGTGTGTGTGTGTGTGTGTTTTCTTCCACAAATAGAGATTATTCTCTTAGCTGATTATATGCTTAGCATGTTACATCAATGGTGTAACAACATGGTATGAACATAATTTTTAAGTTTAAAGGGAGAACTCAATCCCAAAAGATTATGCAATTGAGAGGGGGAAAAAAAACCTATTGAACTTATAAGCCACACTTCACATACCAATCAACTTCTTGTTGGTCAGAACCCCTTATGAATAGCCCTCTTTGAGAAGAACATCATACGTTTAATGAAAGCACATTTGTTATGAATACAAGTCTAAACAAAGAATCCATTCCTAAAAAATTGGCCTATTGAAAGGGAGAGCCCCTTTGAATTTACAAACCACACTTCGCTCGTAAGAATCCCTACTGTTGTGAAACTCATAACACAACACTTGATGTATAAATAAAGAGTAGGAATATCTTCTTGTGTAATTCTTATACTTATCATTGATCAGCCTACACAAGGTCCAATGATAAACAAAGCACCTACCTGCATTAATTGGTTTCAGCCTAACACAATATAGATCGTGTGTGTGTGTGTGTGTGTGTGTTCCAAATGCCATAATAATATGGAACAGGTAATGTTTACCCAGTCGGTAAGTGTGTTCTCAACCAAATTGGGACCAAAAATTGAAAAGCTAAGTTGTAGTATGTTGTGTAGCGATGAGTTGATTATGTCACCAACAATTGAGAATTTGATTCTTTCTTCATAAGAGATTACTAATCCATCAAAGATAGCTCATCATAAGAGCATGTGAATGAGCAGGCAAGTGAAAGATATGGATAAGCGCAAGTGAATGAGCAGGCACCCAGGTGCTTTTGTCCCCATGTTGATTGATTTTGTGGTGATCATATCCATATTCTTCCACTTTTAAACATAGATAGCTCATCAGCTCACCACCAATACCATTAATTTATCCAACAACAAAAAAAGGCCAAAATACAAATTAACCCCCCGAACTTTAACTCTGTTGCATATAACCTCGCTCACCTTTAAATGTTTAAAAATCACACCTTGAACTTTCATAGTTTGACATTTAACCCCTTACTATTAAATCTAACAAATTGGATGCCACATCAGATTATTCAAAATTATTTCATAGATTATGTGTAATTTTTATTATTCTATTAATTTATTTTAGGGAAAATTAATCTTTTGGTCCCTGGAGTTGTGACTAGATTGTAACTTAATCCCTACACTTTGATTCGGTGCAACTGAGTCCATATAGTTTTAACTTAGTTGTAGGACTCAGTTGCAATTCAATCCCTAAACTTTGACTCATTGCAACTCAGTCCTTGTAATTTACCTACTTTATAATTTAGTCCTTATATTCTAAAATAAAGCTGGGGGGACTATATTATTAAATGGTTAAAACTATAGGGACTAAGTTGCACCGAATCAAAGTATATAGGGACTGAGTTACAACCAAGTCAAAGCTATAGGGACTGAGTTGTACTAAGTCAAAGTATAGAAACTAAGTTACAACCCAGTTAAAACTATAGAGACCAAAAGATTAATTTTCCCTTTATTTTAACTTAAAACTCATAATTACATTATAGGGCATTTTTGTGATTCTACCAATAATGAACCCTAGTTCCCTTGTCTAATCTTGCTCTTTCAGCCCCTCCAGTCTCCCTCCCCGTTTGCAACTTTTTATTCATCTCCTCATGATTTCATTCCAAAAATCATCTTCATCACACTGTTCCCTTAAATCTGGACTTCTTTTTTTCTCAATCGTTTTCTTGTATAGTACTATTGTTGTCACGCCTTTTCCTACTCTCACAATTCTTGGCTGAAGTATTCTCTCAATCTTTCATACTTCATGGTCACTAGCATGTTATGTTAGAACTGTAGAAACGGAACGAATTTTCTTGTTATTCTATAGAAATATACACACTCGACACTCATGCTTGGCTTGAGTGTGTTGCCATTGGCTTCCCGCAATTCTAGTATTGATAATTTCATAACCATGTTGGACTTTGGGTCCAAGTCCACCCTTGATGGGCCAGACTATTTGATTAGGATATAAGTAGCCTAATCAAATAAGAATAAAATCAGCATTAATTGCAAATTGAGGAATAATTTAGCAATAATTATGGATTTGTTAAATAAGGAACAAATCACCATAATTAGGGAATTAATTGAGAATCAATTAATTGTTGTCTTGGAGGGCAAGAAGGAGTGCACACGTTTCCTAATTAGTGGCCTCCATAAACCACTATAAATAGGGTGTGCCTCCTCAATTGCAATTCACCCCGCCATTGAGTTTTCTGGCAATTCTCTTCTCTCCTACCATCTTTCTGGTTCTGGTGATCTGCTGTGCAAATCACAATTAGGCTCTAATAGTCTAATAATTGTTGGCACAATTATGGAGCATTAGAGCTTTGACCCGGATCCGAACATGGATTCGCCCCGGTACGCCAAATCTCCCTTTAGTTATATTTTTATTACATTGGCATCAGAGCGTGTTGATCATGTGGCTGTAATTATTCTATGTGAATAATTTTGTAATATAATTATTTATATATTTCATCATGCTTATTCCACTGCGTAAAATCATAATTCTGTGTATGATTTTTCTTTTATGCCATATGAATCTGCAATTTTGTATGCGTGTGTGTGTATATGGTTCCAAACATGCTTATTCACGTAATACAATTTCATGCCTCATTTTCTTTTTCGATCATATGCGTGTGTCTCTGCCTAGTGTATGAACAATAATATATGCGTGTCTATGTTCTCTGTGTGCATCGAACTCCTCTTCCCATATTTGCTATTCAACCTGAGCATATATGATACTAGGTTCTTGATTGTTTGCTCCTCTGATTATTATATATATACACACACACACATATATATATATATATATATATTTCATGGCACAGATTTTTCTTTTACTCCTCTACTCCTCACGTCTTCGATTTCTTAAAGTTGAGTTTTTGAAACCTATGTGGATTCAAAAATGAAAAGACTTAACCCCTCAAAGGTTAGAAGAGCCTTCGAAACCTAGAGGACACACATCCAGGTCAGATTACACTGTGCCGTCAATGTCGAGAAAAAATGGGGTGTTCGGAGCTGAGTATTTTTGCCCCAAAAAGAAGCCATGGATGTGTACATCTCAAAGAGATGATTCCAACGATGCTTAGAACGCATCAAACGGAGTTCAGATGAGGGAGAAACAAAGGAAAGAAGTTCGCGGGTCGTTAGTAGCCGCCGCCACTTCACTCGTGATTTGATCAATAAAACAGAGGTTTTAAGATCAAATAAATTCCATGGATTTGTAGTTCACTGAACTACAATTCCAACGACACCAAGAACGTGAAAAATAGAGCTAAAACGAGGGAGATATGGCCTCCTAAAGTTTGCAGGTCGCGATGACCCGCCGGAGCTCCAACCGGGTCGGGTGGACCCAGCTGGAGGTTGAAGATAATGACGTGGCAGTCAACTACCACGTCATCAGTCAACCCAACCCTCATGGCGCCAATGAGAGATCACCACGTCAGCGTCAAATGCGGCGTCAGCATCGGTCAACAAAGGCCACGTCATCTGTGGACCAGGCACGTCAGCGCCATATCATCGACACGTCAGCAGTGACGGGTCAAGGTTGACCAGTCAACGTTTATCGGTCAACTGTCAGCACTAGCCCAAAAAAAATAGAAATTGACAAGTGGCGCGTGGGACCCAATGGGACCTCCGTTTGACACGTGGCAAGCACGTCGGAGAGAGGACGGTGTGTGGAGTCTTGGGTGCCGGCGCGTGTTGCCGGTGGACAGCCGCAAGGCGGCGCGTGTACGTCACGCGCCGCCGCCAAGAGTGGCCAACGCTGAAATTTTTCAATTTTTCAGTTTTTTTTTATCCAGACACCTTTTAGGGGCGCATGTGGGCGCGTGGGACCTCTGATTGAAATGCGGTTTGTTCCTAAAAATCCCTAAATTTGAGATCTTCAATTTGATATATAATTTGCATATATTTGAAGCAAGTCTGGATGTGATTTGAGTCAAAAAAAAGTGCTTATGTGCATTTAAAGGGTCCCAAAAATGTTGGAATTGAATCAATGTTGGTTCTATTATTTTTTGGGGCAGGTTGGCTCATTTTTTAAGAGTATTTTCAGTTGCAACATAAGGTTAAATGCTAAAAGATTCTTTAAAAGTAAGGGATTATTCAAATGAGTTTTTGAATATAGAATTCTATCCAACCTTGACTCAAACTCTTAGAGATAAAACCTGAAAATTGCAGCAACTTGAAATTGTTCAATAATTATTGAATAATAACAAGTCTTCCTATGTTTTTAACCACATTGATTCAATTGGGATTTGTAATATCCCAAAAAGTGATAAGGGCTAATGACTTCAAAAGTGGATGTAATTATTGTTGAATAAACACTTTTGGAGAATGTGTGATGGGAATTTGGATATTTTAATGATTCCAATGGCTTCTTTGTGAAAATTCGTGTGGGGAGAGTGTTTATTGTGAAATTGGAACCATTGGGAACAATTGTGCAAAAGTTGAAAACTCTGTCCATTGAAACTCTGTACAGGGCACCCGATTTGTATGGATGTTTTAAATAAGCAAATGGTGTCTAAAAATTCTGAAATTTTCCAGTCTTAAATTTCACATGTCAAGCTTCAAAATGGACATATAATTTTTATCATTTTGATTTGTGAGCTAAGAGTTATGGATTTTTGAATTTTGCCCAGCGAAACTAATTATTTTCTGGAACAATATGCAAAGATTGAAATTCTGGGAATTTTGTGATTCCATCCAGAAAAATTTTATATTTGTCCTTAAAACTAGACTCAATAAGGGTTCTATAGGCTTTGGAATCACTCCATTTTGGTTTTTCTAGAATTAGTTATGATTTTTCAAAGTTTGAGCAGAAATCTGCCAGAATTTCTGAAAAATCCGAAATTGTTGGAAATTAATCAATAATTAAATATCATATAATATATGATATTAAATACCATCAGCCTTCTTTCTCCAGCCATTTTCGTGCTGTTCCAGACTTGAAACAAGAGAGAGAAGGTGAGAGAGTTTAGAGAGAGAAAGGGAAGAAATCTCACAAGGTAAGCCGATTTCTCCGACGATTTAGCTCTAACGCGTATAACTCCGACTCTAAGCTACTCCTCTTTATTCTTTAAGGTTGTGAAGCTCCAAATTTGGTGTTTCAAGGGTTAGGGTTCAGCCACCTTGAGGAAAAGCTAGTGGGAGCTTAAGGTAACTTCCAAACCTTCGTATATTAACTATTCTGGCTGCTGTGGGCAATTTAATCGGTGAAATTTCGCCGGATTGCCATTGGTTTTAAATTTTGGGAATTGACTTTCCTAAGGGTTATGCTGCCCAATTTTGGTTCAAATGGTAGTTATAACCTAATGTAATAAAGTGGTTAGGAGTAGAAAGGAACGCGTTTAAGGAGCCGAAATCGTAAAACCCCGATTTTCCCCAGAAAACTCATAAATTTCGGCCAGCTCTAGAAATGGGTCTTAGAGTTGGATTTTCAATGATTTGATGGATCCATTGCGTTCAGGAGCGAAAATTAGGTGGGGTTACAGTTAGCCACTTTTTCGGAAAAGGTCGAAAAAGCATAATTACGAAAACGCCCCTAAAACCCTTGAAGTAGGGCTGCCAAGGGTAAATTTGTAATTTTACATTGAATTTGATAATTCCGAGTCCAGAAATGGATTCCTTGGGCGGAAATATGTTAGGATAGCCCATATTAGAATTTCAGGAAAAGTGCAACCGGACCGGGTACGGTGGGCATGGGCCGGGTCCTCGGGGGCATTTTTGTAAATTTTCATTATAGACTCATATAACCCCAAGAAACACTATGGAAGTGTCTAAATGGTGTGTTTGTCATGCATTGAGAATACTTTGTGAATACATTGTGATGCTTTAAGTTCGCAGCGCAAGCTGACGCATAGTGATACTTTGTGATACATAGAGATCGCAGCGGAAGCTGACGCATAGAGATTACAGCCATGAGTGTTGTCATTTGTGGCGAAAGCCATGATATATTGTGATGCTGCTTAACATGATCATATATGCTATATGTTTATACACTGTATGAGTAATTTGTTACTACAGAGATTCTTTTGAATCTCATTCTTTCCATTGACTAACATTTCAGACAGGGCAAGTGGCTCCAAGGAGAAACGAACCACCAGGAGCGGCTAGGATCTTGTAGAGATGTGTTGTTAGGTTGTTGGTTATCTATTTTGGACTTGGGATTACTATTTATTTTTGAAATGTAGATATTACGTTGATGTTGGTCATGTAATCCCCTAGTTGGAACTTACAACCCTTAGTTTAAACATGTATGAAACCCGGGAGTTGCTGGGAATTTGGCTATACACTCTGATATGTATGAATGTGATTGAACTGCTCAGAGTAATTAGATTCGGAAGATGAATATGAGACCATGTTGAATGAATTTTAGAAAAGAGATTTGAGAAAAACGTAATCGTCGGTCTCTAATTCCTTTAAATTACGCATTTTGGAATCTTAATTACGATTATCAAGGTAGGGGATTACAAGATTAGATGAGATGACTTCTAAGAGTTAACCTTTTATCACATATGTTGTGACAAAGGACAAGACAGATAGAGATGTGAGAATCATCTCATCAAGTGGGAGGTATGCTGCAAATACATCCAAATGAGTGGATGTAAACATGGCAAAGAGGAGCTTGACATTGTAGCTAGAAACTACATAAGTTCATATGGTCAGAAGGGCCTATGAGAGGGAGAACCTAGTTAAGAGACAATAATAAGAGGCAAAAGTTTTTATTTGAATGTTCTTTTCATTGAATTTATGATTAAATTCTTTGTTTTTAGAATTGAATTCAGTATATTCTCTTCTTGTTTTCTTGAACATTTATGTTTATTAGATGATATTGTATTGTCTTCTTTGAATAACCATCTTTGATTGAGTGGGAGTTTTCTGGAATGCGTCTAGAAATTCAAAGGGGAAAGTGTTCAATGAAGACTGTGGTTAAAAGGGTGATGAGCTATCTAGTATGATTGGGATGGGAGTCAACCTAGTTGTCTCCTGAACATGAAACTGGTGAACTTATTGTCTAATTATCGTTTGTCTTATTTGAACAAATATAATTTGTATACCATAATCGTCTAAGTGACCAATTATGACCAAGTCTATTTGACTGAGCTTATGAAGACAAGCTCAATAGAGATATCTGTGGAGTTAAAAACTCTCAAATCTCTTTCATTCAAGAAGAATGAGATGTCAGGGACGTCCTACCAACTAGTCTTCAGCATTTAAAGGTTGAAGCAACCGAAGGATACAAAAGGTTTATGCTATCAAGTATAGAAAGAACAACATTGCTTAAACTTATGTTGGTATGAGCAATGTAACCTTATCCAAGCCGTGTGGATAGTGTTGGAAGATAGTGAAATAGGTGATCTTCTTCCATAAAGTTAAAACTAAGTTAAGTTTTAACATAGTGTACTAAGTCCTAACATGTTGTTTAGGCAACACTTGAGGCAGATGTCAAACTAAGAAGTTGAGACAAACTAAATTCCAAGTTCTTTCTAACAAACAACAAGTGTATGTTGTGATAAGACATCTCTTAGTGAGTGGGAGGAAGCTATGTCTCCCAGTGAGTGGGAGTGAGCCATGTCTTCCAATGAGTGGGCGTATACCAAAGTAAAGATTACCTCTGATATGCATATTGTAACCTTCAGTAATGTGATTCGCCACATTGAACTTGAGTGTGAAAGACTGAAGGATTCAAGATCCATCAGTCAGACGAACTTAGCTAAAGAGTGGGAGGATTCATCCTCTAAGCCCAAGGGCAAGAAACCTATGAATTAAACTTGATCTAGAGGAGGTCTAATGGTTTTTACAAAGCTGAAAAGCTACATTCATAATCCTTAAGGGTTGTAAAAGTAGCAATCCACATGAGTTGTGGATATTTCAGAGAAGCATATGGCTTCATGTCAAATACAAAGCAACAAAGAGATAGAATCAAGGGATTGGAACTTGCACGTTAACTCTGCATTGATAAACCACCCTGATTCACTCCATGCAATTGCAAATGACAAATCACATCTTTGCTATCTTTTTAGTTAAGGATCGATAGGACTATGATTCTCAAATCCTTTGTTGGATTTTGATGTTTCTTTCTAGGGATAAAAGATTCTATTTCTTGCCACATGTACATATTGATCAAAGGGAATGATCAAACTAGCAAAAGAGTATTTACTAAATGTGTGCTAAAGGGTTAATACACTTATGAATAAGTTGAGACCTTATTCTACTTGGCAAGAAAGACAAAGAAACTTTTTTTTTTTTTGAGAAAATCAACTGCAATTGACAAATTATGACGTTAGTGAACCAATGAACGTGAGGGCAAAACACAAAGAGCTTATTGTTTCGTTAACGTTGTAGATGTTTACTCAAAATTTAGTAATGTTTACTTAATTTTTGCCAAGTGTGAAGCTGTTACATAATGGCTGAACTAGTCAAGAATCAGTTAAACTAAAAGGATAAGACCTTTTGAACTAACAAGGGTTAAAAAATCAGTTCAAGCTGCTTTGTGTACAAGAAAGGCATTATTAGGCAACTATCAATACCTAGAACCCTTCAACATAATAGAGTTGTTGAAATGGAGAGATAAACCTCTCCTTGATTTGGTTGTGAACATAATGGCATCAATAAGGCTATCAACCATATGTTGGTAGGTAGACTAACAACTATTATATTCATACTTGACCAAATGCCCTCTATGTCAGTCACGACCTTACCCTATGAATCGTGGATGGGCCTTAGACCAGGGCCAAGCTCGTTAAGACCATAAGGGTCATCAACCTTATATTCATAATTCTTCCTATGAGTAAGAAAGATTAGGGCCAAGGTATACAAGGTATCTCTTTATGAGATGACATGAGAATTTGACATGACACGTCTTCATTAGTGAAAATGATGGCGGTTTAGTGACTGAGAGAAAATCGTGGGACACAACGTTCATAAAACCCAAATTTCCTAGCAGGAAATGAGCATTAATCACAATAAATCTCTTTAAGAGGTTCACAAGTGACAAGGAATAATCAAGTGTTCCCAAGTTCACTTATCCGAGTGGGAGGATTGAGACCATTTTCACAACGAAAGAGGTAAGAGATAAGTTATGAGACCTCACTCATACATAGAAAAAGAATCCTATAAAATCCACCTCGGAGCAAATTGTCATCTAGCAAATGACTATAAGGGGATAGATTCCCTAATGGATTGAGTGCTCTCTTCATCATTTAGAAGGTGATGATAACTAACTATAAGTGTCTGAAAGACACTAGAAGGACCTGTTAAGATGAATTGTAAAGTGTCATATAGGAGGATTTGGATTCTCATTGAGCCAAGTATATGTTTTAGGCAATTTATAGCTTAACCAAGAGGCGATTGAGAACAAGTAGATTCTCAAATCTGTTGAGGGCATATAAAACCTAAAACATTTAGTGGCTAAGGGGTACCACAATGAAAGGTTGTCTATTGTGCATTTTTAACTTTGAACTTTAGCTATGACAACAAGCATCAAGATGATGTAAAGACCACCTTCCAATTTAGAATTTTGGAAATTGGATGATGAACTCTACATGAAGTAGCTTAAGGGCTTCGTAGAAACAATTACCCAAATAGTAGTATATGAGGTTTTCACAAGGTGAAAGCCTCACCAACTTCGAAATAATCGAAGAACACTACATAAGTCCCAAACGGTCTAGTGATGATTCTTTGTGAAGTCATCCTTTGTCAAATGACATATGAAACAAGTGTCAAGGGAGTCAAAGGAATAAAGGATCAGAGAATCCTTAAATTCTGAGTTGAGAAAGTCATGGGTTGAACAAATATCTTGAACGACAAGATAAACGGAGTTGCACAAGAAAGATACAGTCTTTTCCACCTAAGACATGTACAAGTGTAATCCTTAGACATCTTAGGATGTCAAACTGCAAACCCTTGGACACCCCTGAAGTCAATGGCATAAACCTAAAGAGGTTACATGTCCTATGAGGAATCCAATATAAGAAGGTAGATAGAATCTCATGTGAGACTATAGTTGGTAATATGAATGTACACATTGGTGTACATAAGACCAAATATTTTTTGGTCAGACTTGGAAGTTGTTTTTTGGTCCTGCTGTGAAATGGGTTATGAGAATAACCATGGATTAAGTTGTCAAGACAACAACTTTCCTTTTGAAAGGATACTCCAATACAAGACCTAGGCAAATAGTGATAGAGTAAGGAAATATACAAAGTATTCTCTTCTTGTTATCCATGGAAATAGAACACAGGGCATGTTGTGCCATCATTCAAAGTGCCATATGGCTAAAGTAATTCCTATGAGAGATTGGGAATGAATGGTGGATAGAAGGACCCAAGCGATAACATCTTATGATGAGGATTCTAAGTATCAAAGTAAGGCGAAACATACTTTTTGATATATCTCTATGAGAGATATGCGCTCAAAGAGGAAAAGCGATAGTTCAGTGACCTTCTACTGATAGCATGTTGGTAGATCCTCTTACTGAGCCCATAGCTTGATTTTCATTAAGTTAGTGAAAATCTTGGGGCGTGAATAAAATGTAAGGTCGTGAACTTCTTTTATATAAAGATAAAAGAAATAGTATGTATGTTATGAGTAAATACATATAAGGTATACAAGTTTGTATGTCGTACAGGTCAGAAAAGGTTGGTTCACTCACACGAACAACCATCTTCCCATGTTTTGCAGGGGCATGGGAGGGTAAGACGAGCAAATGATCACCATGAGATGGTTAAGAAGAATCTTTGCGTTTGAGTCACCTTGGTTAGACTGAGATGAGATCTACATGTGTGCATATACACAGAAAATGGATCGAAGCATGAATATAGACCTGTAGCCAGGCAAAGAACTCTTTTTCACAAATGAGATTGTAAAAGAGATATTGTGAAAAAGAAAGTTCTAGTTCGAATGTTGAGTACATTTTGGAACTAATGTCTGTATGGTGAAAGATAAAGAAATTGGCGTATACCTCAAACCATTCACTGTAGCATGCAATTCATACTGCATGTGCTTAAGAGTTAGACTGCAACATGAGATGTAGGTGAAAGATCCCTAGTTCACTACAGTGTGAGTCCTAGGAAGGAAAAATCCTTCCGTAATGCCCTTAAGACTTAGATGGCATCATGAAAGCTTGGTTTGGTGACAGCTAATTTAGCTGAAGCTCCATGATCACACTCAATTCGGTCAGACGAGTGAAAACTAGGAAAGCGACCAAGCCAAGATGGACTGATGTTTAGTCAAAAAGGAAGATTTACTCCTAGATACATAAAATGTGCTAGTATCTGTGGTCGACCCCTTACTAGCTCTATGTGTAGCTAGTAAGTGCAGATACTATGTGTGTAGAAGGCAATCTAAGTTAATCAACATATTAACTCGAGAGGGATTAGATATGTCATGAGTAATATGTATGGGAGAATCTGGGGCATATGAGGCAATGAATATATGGCTTACGGTTATATATAAAGGGTGTCCTTGGATGCTGATCCGATATGAGGGATTTCTAGCATCACAAGCACCAAATCTTAAAGACGTTTTTGCCCACGCAGTCACGGCAGACGCCAAGTATGAAACAAGAAAGAGTGACGCACGCACGATGGGAGGCCCATCAAGTGCGAGTGGGAGATGTTGGACTTTGGGTCCAAGTCCGCCCTTGATGGGCCGGACTATTTGATTAGGATATAAGTAGCCTAATCAAATAAGAATAAAATCAGCATTAATTGCAGATTGGGGAATAATTTAGCAATAATTATGGATTTTTTAAATGAGGAACAAATCACCATAATTAGGGAATTAATTGAGAATCAATTAATTGCTGTCTTGGAGGGCAAGAAGGAGTGCACAAGTTTCCTAATTAGTGGCCTCCATAAACCACTATAAATAGAGTGTGTCTCCTCAATTGCAATTCACCCCGCCATTGAGTTTTCTGGCAATTCTCTTCTCTCCTACCATCTTTCTCGTTCTGGTGATCTGCTGTGCAAATCACAATTAGGCTCTAATAGTCTAATAATTGTGTGAGCACAATTATGGAGCATTAGAGCTTTGACCCGGATCCGAACATGGATTCGCCCCGGTACGCCAAATCTCCCTTTAGTTATATTTTTATTACACACTCATTTGAGTATTGAGTTTCCTTCTATATCCTTTTCTGCTCTCAATTCTTTTCGCTCCATGAGATTAATTCTTCATTACTGTCTTCAAAATCAACGTTTGCGAGTTCAGAGAGGTAAAAAGAGCAAGATGAAGTTGATTAGGCAAGACAGAGAAAGAGAAATACAGATTATTACTGGTAGAATCACAAGAATACCCTTTAGTGTGATTATGAGTTTTAAGCTAAGATAAATTAATAAAATAATAAAAATAACATGTAATCTGTGAAATAATTTTAAATAATTTGATGTGGCATACAATCTGTTAGATTTAATGGTCTTTTTTAACGGTAAAGGGTTAAATGTCATATTATGGAAGTTCAGGGTGTGATTTTTAAACATTTAAAGGTGAAGGAGATTATATGCAACAGAGTTAAAGTTCTAGGGAGTTGTTTGTATTTTGGCCAAAAAAGGATAAAATACCCCTCCCGATTACAAATATTTTTTATATATTAAAAAATCAAGAGCATCTAAGGAACTGCAATAATAATAATTAAGGTGCTCATGTAACAATATTACACGTTATTGTCTCTTCCTTAAACCTTGAATGTAAAATAATATCACCAGATTATTAAAGTAATGGAATAAGTCATAGTATATTACTTTCTGCTGTCCTAAATATAAGAGTTAGTAGGAAAGTTTGCATTGATTATAAATATAAGTTCTCAATTCATCAGCGTCTCATAAATTTTTAATTTTTTCTCACAACTCTCCCTATTAATCGCATATTTAAGGGGGTTTCTATACCACTAAGCTAAAGCTACAAGGCCATTCGCATTATAATTTACTTGTTTTACCAAGTTTCATTACTTACAATCAAAAACAAATCCCATATGTTGAAACATTATGTAGAAATCCAAAGTAAGGAATTGAGGGATTTACTTACAAATAAGACTTGTGAAACTCCGCTCCTTAATTTTAGAGTTAGTTGACTAATTTAAGTTGATTTAGAAAATTAGTTATGTTAGTTATTTGTAATAAATATATATTAGTTTTCTTAAAATACCATCTTTCACCAAGACTGACCCTTTAATATGTATAATCAAAAAGGATATTCTGAGAGAAACTATAAATTTGGGGGACAAATTAAAATAGATTGGGGTTTTATATTCATGACAAAATTCAACCCTGAAATAGCTCTTATGTCTAGGGCAGGAGGTAGTAATATAGTCAAATTTTTTATAACTTATCATAGATGTAAAATGACCACGTTGACGGTTGACCCAACTTCATCTCTTGGTCAATTGTATGTGAATTGGAACTGGTCCTCACAAATTTAAAATTGAAAACATGTAATTATAACTAAACAAATCTGAAGTTGGGGCTAGTACAGTCTTTTCACGTTCACAGCAAATTTATATAACTAGGTCGCAAGAGATTTCTCTGTAATTTTTGCAAATTCTCAGGACTTATTTATAAATAATTTTTGTGAATTGTATCATGGAGATTCTTCTTCCAACCTATGATTAGAAGAAAACATTATTCTTAGTTAAAGTAGTTGACGAGTTACACAGAACAACATTAAAGCGATCGAATCCCAAGTTTCTGTGCAACATGCGGCAAAAGATGTTTGGGACAACAAATTTCTTTCACTTAAACAATAGAAACAAACAAAAATACCAATGTTACGTTCTTGTAGATTCCACACTATAGCAATATGTTAATTCTGTTGGGACCATCTAGTTGAATGTTTTGTAGCTATAAAATTGAGTTCATATTACTTCCATCATTATTTATATATAAATTGCCTCTAATTAGTTTACAAAAATCAAGAAAATTAATTTAAATTAGGCTATTTTTTAATATTATCTCATTTTTAAAAAATACTCATAATTGAATATACTAAAATTAATATAATTTTATTTCTTTCTTTCAATTCTTCCATCAAAATCACTAAAACAATATTCATATCAAGGGCACTATCATAAAAAATATGATTGATTCCATGATGAATTTTACAAATGACTTATAAATAAAAATATTAAAAACTTTAAGAAGATATCTTATAAATAGAAACAAATGTATGTATATGTGTGATCCAATGAAAATGGGGAAAAAATATATTGCATCCCCCTGAAGGTTCAAGAAGGAAATACGAGTAACAAATTCATAACCTAAATAAAATAGAAAAAAAAATTATATACCCATCTCCTTGATATTGGGAAAAAAAGAGTACAGTGACAATTTAGATCATTCCAATGGTTAAAAATTAAAATGGGAACAAATTGATGAAATTACGAGCTGAGAACTCCCCCTCTCTGGTGTCTTCATTAATTTCCCTCTCCATTAAGTGTATCTACCATTAGATCAACTTTCAATTATTGAAATTTATCATGGTAGATTTTTATTATAATGATATTCTTTACATATTATTAAATCTCAACCATTGAAAGTTGTTCTAATGGTAGATACCCTCAATTGAGAGTAAATGGAGAGGAAAATCAATGGAGACATCCCTCTCCCCTCTCTATATACATCTCTTTAATTAGAAATATAGAATATCCTCAGCTTCAGGTAGAATATGCGCAATAGCAACATTATTATTGCAATTGGTGGATATGCACACTCAACTCTCAAGAGAACAAGATTCTTTTGTATTTATACTTTGGAAAGAAACATTCTGAGATTTTTTTTTTTTTTTTTTTTGCTTTTTTTTGGCCAATAACATGTAAGAGGTTTCATACAATGAATTGGGGCAAAAGTGCTTTGTGCGTGTGAGTGTGTGTTTTCTTCCACAAATAGAGAGTATTCTCTTAGTTTATTACTCCTCCGGTCCTTAATGTAAGGCAACTTTAGGGAGTTGAGTTTGATCTTAAATATAAAACATAGTTTTCATATTTGTCAATCAATTCTTAATTTATCCCTATTAATGCTCACTCAACAATAGTCAAGGAGGAGAGGGAATGAGGGAATTAAGGAAGATGAATTTGGTATTTTAGAAATTGCATGTCATATATTAACCAACTCAACTAATTAATCTAAACCAATTAGATAAATATGTCTTATATTAAAAATCGGAAGAGTATATGCTTAGCATGTTACATCAAAGGTGCAGCAACATGGTATGAACAAAAGTTTATAGAAAGAACTCAATCCTAAAAGATTGTATATGTTATTGAAAGGGAGGACCTATTGAAATTATGAACCACATTTAGCGTACTGATCAGCTTCTTGCAGGTCAGAACCTTATGTGAATAATCCTCTCCGTGAAGAACTTCATGCTCTCAATGAAAGCACATTTGTTATGAACACAAGTTTAAAAGGAAAGCCTATTACTAAAAGACTGACCTATTAGAAGGGAGAGCCCCTTTTGAAATTGCAAACCACACTTCACTTATAAAACCCTATAATGTGAAACTCATAACACAACACTAGTTATATAAATAGAAATCTTATACTCCCTCCGATCCTTAATATAAAACATATTTGCATAATTTGATTAGATTAAGGAAGTTAGTTGAGTTAGTTAGTATGACATATATTTTCTAAAACACCCTACTCATCTTCCTTGATTCCCTTCGTCCCTCTTCTCTTTGATTATTGTTGAGAGAGCATCAATAAGGGTAAATTAGGAAAATATAACAAATGTGAAAACTATGTCTTATATTTAGGACTAAGATTAAATTATGTCTTATATTTAGAATTAAGATTAACTTCCAAATATGTCTTCTATTAAGAATAGGAGGGAGTACTGATTATTACTTACATAATTCGGCTTTAGGCTGACACAATCTAGATCACACACACACACACACACATGATGTTTGCTCAAAATCCCATAATTAATATGGAACAGATAATGGGCACCAAGTTGGTAAGTGTATTCTCAACCAATTTGGGACCAAAAGTTGACAAGCAAAGTTATGGTGTGTTGTGTAGTGAGTTGATTATGTCACCAACAATTATACTACACCATGTCCTTAATATAAGAGCTACTTGACTAATTTGTGTAGATTAAGGAAGTTAGTTATAACAGTTATTTATAACAAATATTTATTGGTTTTTCTAAAATACTACTCCCTCCGGTCCTAATTATAAGACAAAACTAACTTTTTTGGAGAAATTAAGGAAGCTAATTAAATTACTTTAGAATATTTATTTTTTTTTCTTCAAACTAATTAGTTTAACTAATAAATTAATATATAATCTAAGGATACATAACATATAATATGATTAAGTAGCTTATTTAGCTTCCTTAATCTCTCCAAAAAAAATCAATTCTGTCTTATAATTAGGATCAGAGGTAGTATCTTTTATCATAATTACCCTTGTGTATGTAATATATAGGGATATTTTGGGGAAAAAATTATAAATTTGGGAGATAAAGTGGATTGGGCTATTATATTTAAAACCAAAGATAATTTTCATCAACTAACTCTTATATTAAGGATCGGATGTAATATACGAAATAGAATTGAAGCTAACTAAGAATTTGATTCTTTCTTCATAATAAGATTAACAGCAAGTGAAGGAGCATGAGAACCCACGTGCTTCCGTCCCCCTGTTGATTGACTTTGTGGTGAACTGGTGATCATATCTATATTCTTCAACTTTCAACATATAGCTCACCAGCACACACTACAGAAAAAATCCTTTTAGTAGCGGCTAAATTGTAGTGGTTCAAGAAGACCGCTAAATTTTTAGCATCATATTTTCAAATTTTTGAAATTAATTAGTAGCAGTTCGCTAACTGCTACAAACCTTGATGCCAAATTTTCAAATTTAATTTCCCGCTACACTCACATTTTGGCAAAAAAAATTGCCAATTAGCCAACTGCTACAAAACAATTTTAAAAAAAAAATTAATTCCTAAATTCAAATGACAGTTGTAGCGGTTTGATAACCACTACAAGAAGTTTTTAGAAAGTCTGATCTACAAACACATGTTGTAGCAATTTTGTTGATAGGCGTAATGGTTCTAACTAATAGCTGCAAAATCGTTTGTCACAGTGTATTTTCTAGCAGCGTCATTAACCGCTACTAGTGGTGTTTGTAACAATTAAAACTATTACAAATCCGCTATCTTAACCGCTACATATGAGCGAATTTTTTGTAGTGACATGCCATAAAAAAAAAACACACACACACACACACACTAAGAAATCAAGAGCATCTAAGAAACGGCAATAATAAGGCCCTCACACCTCTGGTAACAATACTACACATTATACCTTGAATGCAAAATAATGTCACCAATATTATTAAATTAAATTAATGGAACAAGTCATAGTATAGCATTTTTTATCAATATATCCACTTCCAATAACCCAGTTTGTTTTTACTACTACAAATTTGTCTAATATTTAACGGTTATTTTTACCTATATTTAACGTTTTCAACCGTTAAATATCGAAACGCTGTATATATATATCAGTTTTTGACCATTAAATATTGGGCCATTTATTTTACAGTTTTTTCAAATACAACCATTATTTATGGGGCCATATATTAAACGGTTGTAAGACAAATGTTTTTGTCGTCTAGCTTAACCACAAGTGCACGGATCGTTACAAGTAGTATAATAATATCATTCACACGAGACCTAAGGCAAAAACGAGTTAATTATCACACTTGTGTTATTAGGTTGAGTAAGAATAATTTAAAAGAGATTTTATATTTAAGAATTAATTTATTAAAAAGAATTTAATGCCAAAACTTCAAGATGGGAGAAACCTAGGATTATTTATCCCTATTGTACTTCATAAGAGAATAACTTAAAGCTTAAATTGATAACAAAAACATGTGCTTTTCAGAGATTCAAAATTAATTGATATACCCTTACTTGTTCAAATTCAATTATATTAAACCTAACTCATCCACTTTCAAAGCATTATTATTGTCAACTTACTTGCACCTGAAAATCAAAACCTGAAATCCCACATAATCCAAATCCTAAATGTGCTCAACTACCTCAAAGTATGACATATTGGCATAGATAAGATTTTTATCTTTTGCACTTGATACATGCATGGTGTTAGCAATAATAGTTACTCCACTACTTTGCATTTTTATTCTAGCATCCTACTCTTTAGTGTAGAAAGTGTATCTATTGATGACATAGCTTGAGAAAGAAAGCATGTGTCTATTCAGACCACCTGCAAGAACATTACTTTCTCCAGAATTGAATTATGATCAACATTGTACTTGTCATCCACATGCTACTTCAACCATACTGTGAATTGTTTATTATGTTTTTTGGCATACCAACTCTGTACTCTGTTAGAGTTTTCCCTCCTAAGCTCATCCATATAAATACCTATATACTCATCAATCTCTTCAAAGTTGTGAAGTATGTATAGGTGTGCTTGCTCCCATTGTTGGTTTGATATAGTAATAACTTTCTTTCCCATCAACCCTTATCTAGATGTCCTTCCTTCATGTCGAGACACCAAAGGCTAATATCACATGCATCTTTCAAGTAATTGGTATAGAATTTAGCTGCCTCTTCACAAATATATCATTCAATAATGCAACCCTCTGGCTGGCTCTAGTTTTTCACATACCCTTTTAGGTCCTTCATTTTGCACTTGACTAGGAACATCCATCTCATATAGACTAGGCCACACAATTGCACCTCTCTAAGCAAGTGAACAGTTGGGTGCACCATTATATCAAAGAAAAATGGAGGGAAAAACATATCTAGCTTACACAACATAGTATTTTCTCATACGGCGATACGGATGACCCTTTTGCAACCAATCAAAGGTTCAGATGTCATCCTTTCATGTGATTCCCCATTGAAGTATTTTCTCATTCGGTGATATGGATGACCACTTTGCAACCATCTTCTATGTCTAATATAGGAATTCTTCATACCATACTTTAACCTAATCGACTGTGTACCCTCTTCACAAATCGGGCATCCAAGTTAGCCTTTAATGTTGTACCTTGACAAAGTACTATATGCAGGAAAGTCATTAATTATGTCAAACAACATGACCTTCATATTGAATGTTTCTTTCTTATGAGCATCATATACAACCTCCCCTTTGTCCCACAACTTCTTCAAGTCTTCAATTAGTAGCGCAAGGTATACATCTATGTCATTCCCTGGTTGACTTGGCCCTGATATTAGAATTAACAACATCATATACTTCCGTTTCATAGAAATCCATGGAGGGAGGTTATAGATAAACAACATAACTGGCCATGTACTGTGGGTATTGCTCTGTATCCCAAATGGGTTCATCCCATCAATAACCAATGCTAGGCAGAGGTTTCTTAGTTTTTTAGTAAATTTAGGATACTCAAAGTCAAACTTACTCCATTCTGTAGAGTCTCAGGATACCGAAGCATGACTTCTTGAATCCTTTCATCCGTATGCCACCTTAAATTTTTTACATCAATTGCATTGCTATGCAAGCGTCTAACTCTAGGTATAATTGGAAAATACCTAACGCCTTCTTTAGACTCCTCCCATTCACTTGGTAGTGTGAGGCAGAACACAGAGAACACTTATTTAACGATTCATATGTTTTTCTAAACAAAATACAATCGTAAGGGCAAGCTTGTACCTTTTCATAACTCAAGCAAGTGGTGTGCTTCACTTGTTTTGCATCATAAGTCTTGGTTGGCATATCGTTTCCCAGTGGTAGCATTCTTGTTAAAAGCCCAAGTTACTCAACCCAAGTTTTGCTTTCTAGTTGTACAATTTCATCATTGCAGATAATAATGTGAACTCAGTACAATTCTCATACAAAGGCTTCTTTACATTGCTCTTCATCCTCTCAAACTTTTTTGGGCATTCACTGAATTCCGCTTCATTTGCACTGGCCATATCTTGAAGATGATCAGCCTTAAATGTACTTGTGTCGAAGTTAGGTGATTCACACCTTTCCGAATTCGGCCAACTAGCACTATTGCCCACATCCTTCCCCCATGTTTTATCCAATAGGTATAAGTCTATCTTATCAATTCCATCAATACTAAACGTGATTCACAAGTGTCTGGATCAACACACTTCACAATGCCAGACTTGAAGCAAGGACAAATAATCAAACCGCGAACGTTAGCATTATTATGAATCACAAACCTTATGAAATCCCCCACCCAATCCCAGTTCTCCTTTGATAGAAGATTGCCAGACATCCATTCTTTATTTACACTTTCCATCTAGAGCATATACCAAAAACAATCTTTACATACTCATTAGCCAAATCAATACTAACAAATAACAACTTTGTAACAACAAATACTTAAAATCAATGGCAAAACACTATACACATACAAAATCACTCAAAAAAACAATCTTTACATACTCTTTACCCAAATCAACACTAACAAATAACAACTTTAGTAACAATAAACACTTAAAATCGGTGGCAAAACCCTTTATGCAAACAAAATCACTCAAAAAAAAATAATTACATACTCTTTACCTAAATCAATTGTCACGCCCTTATCTTATTTTCACCATTTTCAAAGTATTCATAAAAAACGATATGTGGTTCTGTAGGTAACACATGAATAGCATAAATATACTAATAATATGTGCATGATTACAGAAGTTTCTCATAGGGGTTCGTACATGTTAACTACAATCAATGTAGCCATGCAAGGCTAATTGGGTATTTCAACCCATCCCGATGAAACCTAGACATCTTCCCGTCTTCATTCCACCACTGCAATCCCCTTGTATGATTCTTTTCTTTGTTCTTTGGATATCTTTTGTCTTCTCCTGTATAAATTGTTGGTAGGGGAGGGTGAGATTCAAGAGAATCTCAGTACAAAAACAGTATCAATATGCATGCAAGATAAGTGCTTAATACATGACATGCTTGTATTACATAACTCATGCTCACACAATGACATATCTGCATGCTCAATGTTTCAAACAACAAAACTATGGCTACAAAATAAACAAAAACAGAGCTTCAATCATTCATATATGTTTCACATAATATATCAAAGCAATAACATGCTTCAATACACGAGCACAAATATCAAATACACGCAGGAGAGGTAAGTTCCCTACCTTAACCTTTTTCCACCTCAAATTATGTGCCTCAAAAAGTGTGTCGTAGCTCAACTCTCCACTCGGTCCTACAATTCCAAATGTACCATTTAGACACTTCCATAGTGTTTCTAGGGGTTATATGTGTCTATATTGAAGAATGACCAAAATACCCCCAGGAACCCGGCCGCGCCCCACGATACCCCGTCCAACTACACTTTTCTCGAAATTTTAACCTAAGCTATTCTAACTAATTTTTGCCCAAGGAATCCATTTTCGAACTCGGAATTAATAAATTCACTGCCAAAAGACGAAATTGCCCTTGGCATCCTCACTTTAAGGGTTTCAAGGGCATTTTTGTAATTATGCTTTTTCAGGCTTTTTCGAAAAAATGACCAACTGTAACCCCATGTAGTTTTTCCTCATGAACTCAATGGAATTATCAAATTATAGAAAATCCAGCTCCTAGCCCCCTGATTCCCACTTGGCCGAAACCCTTGAAAGAAAAGGCAAAATGCAAACTTTGATTTTCAACTTCAAAACCTTGTTCCTTTCTACTCCCAATTCTTTAGCAGACCATTTAAACACATATTAACCATGATTTAAGGAAATTTGGGTAGCATAACCCCTTAGGGTTATCACTTTCCAAATTTACAAATTCAACCAACAAACACCAAATCAAGCCAAGAACATCAATAACAACAACATACTACCTCAAAGATTGAAGTTCTTGAAGTTACCTTAGTTTCCTTCACTTTCTCTCTTTAAGGCTTACCACCCTCTTTCTCTCTCCCTTGAGATTTGCTTGCTAAACATAGTGTTTCATGGAGGAGAAGATATTAGAGAGGAAGCTACACAAGTTTGGAAGATAATCTTAAGGAATCAACCATGCTTACCTTGATTTTCTTCTTCCCCCTTCTCTCTAACCTTAAGTTTTTCTTAAGCTTTTCTTAAGCTCCTTCTCTCTCTCTATTTGGTGTGATAAAAACGAAAATGAGAAGGAAGGAAAGATGATGAAGTGTTTAAAATATCTTCATCTTACTTTAGGATATATTATAATATTGGTTTATGACATGTGCTTCTATCTTAAGGCTTATCTCTTCTTGATTATGTCATAACCTTCCCATTAGTTTAGGACTAGCTTTTCCTCTTCTCCTCTTGGCCCAAAACGTCACTTTAGGGCCCTTGATGACCCAATTTAGTTCCTCCATTTAACCTAACCAAATGCACAATTAAATATTATTTTATAATAATTACACATGTGCTTAATTTACTTGGCCACAAAATTTCCTTCTTGAATTAATCCTAGCCAAGTAAAGTATTTTCCTCTTAATTATCTTAATTCCAAAGTTAGAATTTATGAAACCTACTTGTACTTGACATTATCTTCATCTAACTTGTGTCATAAACCCCATTGAGGATTGAACTAATCTTCTCCCATTTGGTTAGCCCACAAAACACATAGGAGCCCCCTTCATGCCCACAATTGGGCTTTAATTCCATTAACCCAATTACATGTACAAGAAACATTATTTTAATATTAACTGTACATGTGCTCATATTCAACAATTATTATTTATTCCTCTTGGCTTGGATTAAGAACACTTGGCATGTTTATGAGCCAAATAATCATTTTTCCCTCTAATTTCCTTATTCTACAATTTACACAATTGCCAACACATTTTATTTTCCAATTTTCAGAATAGTTGGCCTTCTTGGTAGATTTTCTGCTCTAACTTTGAAAAATCATAAATAAATTTGTAGACATCTTTTCGGAGCGATTCCAAAGCCTATAGAACCCTTATTGAGTCTAGTTTTAAGAAAAAATATAGACTCTTGCCAATTGGAAGCATATCATTTCCAAATTTTTAATCTTTGGAAGCTGTTCCAGAAACTTTCTAGTTTCGTTGGGTAAACTTTAAAAATTCATAGCTCTCAATACACTAGTCAAAATAGCTTATAATACCTATCAAATTAAAGCCCTAGAGGTCTAATTTCACCCTGTAAAATATCATAATTTTTGGATATCATTTGGTCATCCAAAATCCCAAAACAATCTCACTACCTTATAGGAAATTTCACTAGAAGCATAATCACATTCTCTAAAATTCACCATTTTACTTTCTTTAATACCTCAAAGATATAAGAAATATTAGGGAATAAATTTGGGACATCTGCTAAACCAAGGCTTAGCAATTCACTTAATTTAGGCTTATTCCCAAGCCTCAAATCCCAAAATTTGGGATATTACACAATATCCAAAAAAAAAATGATTGCAAAAACCACTGGTATGAAAAAATGAACTAAACTCACCTTTAGCAAGAAGAGACGAGCTCAAAGCCCTTACCCAGAAACCCCAAAAAAAAAAAAAGAATGAACCCATAAACCCAAAAACGCAACAACAGACGAAGGCGAGCTACGGAGGAGAATGGCAAAGGAAAAGGGAGTAAAAGCACCAAAGGAGTGACAAAGGAAGGAGAGGGAAATGGTGGTGGAGGAGCCGAAATTGGGTCATCAAAGGTGTTAGAAGTAAGCTCTTTGTAACTTGTAGGTTTCAAATATCAGACAGAAAAATGTGTCTCGAATGGGTTTTAAAACAACAGTTAAGTATACTTATTGGTTATTTTAAAAAGCCGTTATGTATGTCATTCATGAAACTCTGCCTCTGCATATTTAATGATTTCTTTAAAACTGTTAAATATGAAGCATTAAATATAGAAAAATTTGTAGTAGTATTCCCTGCTTTGCAAGAGCAGTACTTCTTCTACAAAACCCTACATTTAAAACTTTTGGATAGAAAAAAATATAGTACCTCTAATCTAAATATAAGACCCTTTTGACTTTTTTGAAGATATTAAGAAAATCAATTAAATTACTTTAAAATATTCATATTTAATGTTTTTCTCCATACTATTTTGCCTAACTTATAAACAAACATATAATCTGATGATACACAACATATTATATGATTAAGTAAATTATTTCGTTTCCTTAATCTATCTAAAAAAAAGTCATCTATATCTTATATTTAGGACCGGAGGGAGTATATAATATTATTTTATCATTAAGGATGTGACACAAAAAAATAAATCGAGAATTTTTTTATGCAACTATTTGATATCGAATAGGCTTAATTCGACAATTGTTAAACTCAATTGGAAATAGGTTTCGAGCAATGTAGAGTTAATTAGAGATCTGAGTTGTAACATAATTTTTTCTATGTTGGAAGCTTGAGAAAATCGGTCCCCTTCACTCGGTTCAATCATCATCACGACTTGAATTTTTATTTTTTCACAAAAATAATGACTAAGATTTCAAGAATCAATAACAGTTATTTGAGATTGGCAACGATCCTCTGCTCTTACCGTTCTCTTCCCATCCTCTTCCCCCAACTACTCATCTCACTTTTAGATTAAAATTTGAGAAGTTCATATTTAATGTCTATAAAAATATTAAAAATATATCAAATAATTAAAAAAATTCAAAAAATGCTAAATTTTAGTTATGATAATTTAAAACTGCAATAAAAAATATTTAAAAAGAATATTTTTATGAGACATTAAATTTGAATTGTTCATATTTCAATATAAAGGCTGAGATGGTAGTGGAGAGGAAGAGAATGGGAAGAGAACAGCAAGAGCAGAAAACCGTAGCCAATCCCCAGTTTATCCGGGAAAAGAAAAGGAATGAAGAATAAAAATCAGGCTAACCTTTTTAGCTATTTCTTTTAGAACCCCAAAGTTGTTTGCTTTTAGAACAAAGATTCTTGTTTACTTTTGGGACCTGCATGCATGTATATTTACCCTTTTGAAGAAAAGATCCATTAATTCCCTTTTCAAGCATTTTCTGTAATTTTTACTGACTACTTATGAGGCTATTGACTGTCGCATGTCCAGCAATTATTGTCGACACCAAATAGTATTCTTTTTTTCCCAACTTTTCACGATTCTTTTAAAGATAAGGTTTTGCCATAAACGCAATGGTCATGTTTGTGTGTGCGCGCAAGTTTTCTGAATTGTGAAGTGTCTATTAATTTTTTAATCATTATTTAACATGTTATTCTTTAACTCTTATTTGACCAACATGTTAGTGTAACCATCCTTCCTTAATTCTTTTTTTATTAAAAAAAATGTTTAGATGAGTTGAACCCCGGGTGCTCATCAGGGTTGGAGTATGCTTCCGGACTCAAAGATTGCTTATTATATGTATTTACAAAACGCTCACCAACAAGGTGTTGACATCAGTGGGATCAAATTGTTGCCCTTCGTTCCTTATTCTAATGACATATTTTCAACATTGACACTGCCTTCCATCCTAAATAAATATATGAACTAAATAATTAATTTAAATAAACTAAAAAATAGTTAAATTAATTATTTATAATAAAATTGTCGGTTTCCTAAAGTATATCATTTAATTATTTTGGTTGAAAGATACTCCCGTTAATGAAAACTTCCATTTAATATGTACAATAATTTGAAAAAAAAAAAAAAAAAGTATACATTTCAAAGATATAATAAATTGGCATCTTACATTTAAGAACAAAAGAAATCCTTTAAGTAATAACTCTTATATATAGGAGTTGAGGAAGTAATTGATTTTTAAAGGTATAAATATGTAATTGGAGTTGTTAATCTCAACATCCTAACCTCTAGGGTCATCACGTCCAAAAAAAAAAACATCCCGGGGTCAGATCTTGATCGGAAAATTCATAAATTGTTAAAGCTTATGGGGGAATTACAAGGAAAATGAGAGAGAGAAAAAAAAAAAAAAAAGGATTTTGGGTCATTACCAAAAGATGTGCTTCTCCAGTCCTAAATATATGTCTGGAGGGCACTTTGAACTATAAAGACTCACTTTATAGTTCAAGACAGAGGAGTTCAAAGTGCCCACCAGCCATAACTGGGATAAAAGCAATCATCAGAGGCCTCGGCTGGTGGCGTGTCAAGGGAGCAAGAAGAGTTCTAGCTATCACAGGCTGCACACAAGCTTTGAACTTTATTAATGAGGAGGCTAGCTTTGGACCCTTAGAGATGCTAATTTAGGAGTGTTCATGGGCAGGGCTGGCATGACCTTTGCTCGATGCCCGGCTCAAAAGATGAATGAGCAACATTTTGTAACCCGATGCCTAATATATCTAATAGAAGTCTGATTAATTTTGGGTTAGGCTGGGTGGGATTAAGGAGGGTGCGCTTCCATACCCAATAATCTCCTTAAAATTTAAAATATAATGAATCATCCAAAAAAAATACCAAAAAAAAAAAAGTTTGTTTTTTTGCCAGCAAAAACTAGTTAGATATTTCAAAATCAGGCATTAATCTTTTTTAGATTTTATTGTTTAGATTCAATTCATATGCCAATGAAACGAATTAACTTACTAGAGATTATTTTCATACTATATTTAAGAACAATTTATTTTTCAATAACTTAATTTAGTAATTTCTTAGTTAAATATGTTTATATAAAAACATGCATGTTTGCTGAGTAAATAATAAATATGTCTATTCATTATATTGGTAAGTAAATATACTTGTTTAATTTTATCATATAATGAATATATACGTGTGCATGTACTGTATATTTTTAATTACAATTATATATAAACTTCAAGAAGGGCTAAATGGACAAAGCAGCATACCTTACCCAATGTCCAGTAGGCCCAAAGATGCCCAAATAAGATATGAGCTGATTTTTAGGGCCACCCTGAGAGCCTTTTTACCGGACTCAGCGGGCATTGTGGGCTGAGTATTGCTACGAGTGAGCGACATGTTTAACTTCACTTAGACCTATATTTGAACAACTAGGGCTATTTAACTTGGCCACATAATCAGCACAGTAGTATGTTTATATATACATATATGAGTTTACCAAATGCAAATATTATCATGCCGAACTGGGACCCCAAAGACCTTTTTTCGCATTTACTCACTTCAACTCTGAGACCTAATGGTTAGATGACCAAAGGAGAATGACCAAAGCTCCTTTCCTGCTGGTAGAGGGAGTATGCTATCATCTTCACACCTTTCACCTCTCCATTAATTAACGTAAACACTATGGGCAAATTTACTTATTATCACAATCCAAACTACTTGGAAAATTTTGTCCAAAAACACTAGGAAAATACTCAGCTTGCAACAAAGAAACCAGTGGCAAGTTCAAACGCATCAGCAACGGATATATAATCTTCATTGAGAATATAGCCAACACAGATAATCATCTTAACAAAAATTTAATTGTGCTCCAAGGTACAAAGGACATATAAATTTAGCTCACAAAAAGAACAAAATTCCATGTGCTACTTGTCAACAATAAATCCTAGGAAGCATCAGATCCAGTGAACCTGCAAGGGAGATTTCAAAAACAGAGAAGTCCAACATCAGACCTCAAGCAGCTATGTCCAATTGTTCAGAACAACCAAGTGACCAAGAACAAATTCAAGGCTTAAAATAAAGCATCGGATCTTATTTAGACATTACCACACATTAGTTAACCCTCATGATAGCCAAAACACACCACATAACTGATGCATAAGATGTTCCCAATTTTCAGGTGTTATAGCGAGTTATGGTTTTTCTTTTTTTTCCTTTTTCTTTTTCCTGTGGCCGGCAATGAAGTTCTATGTTGAGTTGCTTCCATTGTCTAGTATTTTTTTTGGTTTGAATCGTCAACATGTCTCTTCTACTTGCATCAATGTCCATACATCATAAATTACCATGTATCCCCAAAAAACAGAGATGGCCAGAATCTTACAGATCTTCTAATTCACCATCATATCAGCTTGTTTGTTATACATGTAGAAATATCGCTACAAACATTTTTTTTTTTGGGGGGGGGGGGGGTCTGTTTTGAGCAAGCAGTAGTATGCATTAACAAAACCTTAGTTGGAGGCGTTTTGATGGTTCAAAATATACAACACTCTTTTGGGTCATCAAACGCTTCTTTCCTTAAATGCCCCTCATTAAACAAAATATGAAAGAAATTTGTGATTCACAAGGTGGAATGTCAACAATTAATTAAGGACAAATATTGGGAAAATGTTTTGATACAAATTTAATTAGCTTAATCAATTTCAACTAATTCTATTGGTCTATGTGAAGTAGGTATCAGTGTCTTACAATTGAGACCGGAGGTTGTATGTTCAATCATAATATACACAATTGGAAAGCCAAGGATACATAGTATTACATGAACTCACAAAATGCCTGAACAGATATTTCCAATAAATATAAAAGATGCAGTTAAAGTAAAACATAAATCAGATGGGGATAGGAAAAGAGAGTCAAGCATATTCATGCGCACCTCATATGTTGCTGGGGTACATAAATACTCTAACCTTAGCTCCCTGCGAAGAACCATAACTCCAGAAATCAATAACGTTCATACAAAATTCAAAGAAGGAAAACCCAATGTTTCCAATTTATTACCATTGATCTGGGTGGAAGATTTGATTTGAACTTTGCTCGGACAACACCGCTGTTACCATGAGGCCTGGTAACCTTACCCCAAATGCAGCGGTAATGGGTTCCATTCTTCTTAACCTTGGCCTTGTAAACATATGCCATTCGCTTGCCACAATACCATGCTACCTCTTCCTTGGTGTTCACCCCTTCGATTTGAATAAGAGAGGTGTTAGGATACTGGTTTGACTTAGACCTGAAAAATATCAGGGCCTATTTTAGCACAAATTCTATGATGTCACAAAACCTTACTGTCAGATTGATGAGAAATAAGAAACGACAACTTCAATCCAAAACAATCAATCACGAGATAGCATATTGGAAGTACATAAAAATAATTGAAAACACCCAGGGCAAGAAAAATTTACCTCTTGTATCCAAGAATTGACCCTCTCACGTACAGTCTAATACACAAGGAGTAAATAGCATTAGCTCTAATTTGAACTAAAAAGAAGAGTGAAAAAGCAGATAGATAAGAGCAATGATTAATTATCAATTAGAAGAGTTGTAGACTTCAGTAGTAATTTAGTCAGCCAAGATACCAGCTCTATCTTATTGCCTATTAGGGGGTTATCTTAATAATAAAATGTTAGCAACAAGCAGCATTCCCAAGCACCAAAAAATGTAGAACTCTGAATTGCTCTTAGTTATATGAAATGACTTTTATTTCATATAAAAGGAAAAAAAAAAAGGTTATAGTTAAGGATCAGCCGTGCTGAACCAGCCAGAAGTGGTCAAAATTTCACTATGATTCATCACTTTACTTTTTTTCTATCATACCTCTCCATGCAAATGTGTTTTAAGGGTCTACAACAGCCAATAGTAGGATGATTAAGTGATTAACAAAGTTGAACTAAATGTATCATGGTCATGACGCCCAGGGAAAAAAAAAAAGATTTTTCCAGAGCCTAAAATGCAAAAATTACATTTTGAAGAGTATGTACTCCGCAACAGATCCCAACGTACGTAACCAATGAGTGAAAGTAAAGTAGAGGAAGTGCTTCGCTCAAAGGCTTCGAAGTATACCTGACACGTTCACCCTGGCGGCCCTTCACCATTGTCGTCTCGGATGCGCGGAATCGATGCAGGAGCTGAGAGAAATCAGAACGGCGCTAACGGAACCCTAAACTGAGGGATTTTATAGTGACTAAATGCGTATATATGGATTAGGATTTTTCGATGAAGAGACGAGTGATCCGGATGGCAGGTTCGGGCTTGGGGCCCATCTGATTCGATTAGTTTTGGACTGTGTGGGATATATATTGTTGTTAGGGCCCTTTCTCTAGTATTTATCCTGAACAATCGATATTCATATTTTAATTAGCGGGAGAGATTAGTTTTTCATAATATGACGAATTAAGATTTAAATCCCTATTAAGATATATGTTCACATTTAGTGTATAATAGTACCTCAAATATGATTGCCTCCAATTGGAGGATACCTGTGTCTAACAAAAAAAATATTCATATATCATTATTGTAACAAAGAAAAGATATTCATAGATCTATAATCATCAATATCAAACTATATAATATAATGAAACACATGTGGCTGATGGCAGTGACTCAAAATCAATACTCAATAAACATATATGTAAAATTGAAGGGCCGCAATCTAGTTAATTATGTATTATAGTTGTATTATTCTCAAATCATAAGTAATCCTATTCATTTCGTAAACTCCATATGAAATTTCAGACTCGCTTATTTAACCAGGTAATTAAACCCAGATTGCAGGAACTGGCTGGTCGGTAAACCAGTCCAATCTAGGCATCAAACTGGTTCACCTTTTTTTTTAAAAAAAAATCAATTTCTTTATATTCTTTAAAATTTCATATTAATAACCCTAAAATCTTCATTTTTTAATCAGTTTGTCCCCGAGTTAGCTTCATTTTTACTTAAGTCTCACCCACTAATCCTTGACCCAGTACCCCAGTTGGTGCAGTGGCCAGCCCGAGTTTAATAACCTTGCTATTTAATTAATTTACAAGAGATTATTCTCCAAATAATACATCTTTTATGAATAAAATATTTTGATCCAATAATTAATTAATTATACTTTTGAAATACGGTAAATAATTCATGATTTTCTTTTTTACTTTATAAAAATTATTAAAAAAGCCGAATAATTCTTGATATACTTCGGTTTTGGAGGTAAGGCTACCTACAATGTTACAATTTTATGTTTTTTGTTTTTAACTCTTTTATATTACACATTTAATAATTTGTACAATTCATAAAGGCAAGCTGACATGAACTCGTGTTGCGTTGTGTATTAAGAAATGAATCCCATTATTTATTATTTTATAATTTATTACTCATAAATAGTGCAGTTTTTAATAAGTTGATATTCATTACGCAAGACATTTGAGTTAAAATTCTCTTTAGATGCACAAAAAGCAAATATCGAATGAATTATCAATCACATGTTAAAAGCTCAATTGAATAAATACTTGAAAAATAGGACATTGACTAAGAAAAAAATTACTTTGGTCCTCATTCTTTTAATACAAAGATTGTTTAACTTTGAATTCAGATTCTTCATACTACGACCCTGATAAGGGAGGAGCACGCTGCCCAGGCATAAAACTAGTACTGGTAATTCGGGGCTTGCTCGCGGGCCAGCCTGCCACTTTTAAACGGGTTTGGGCTGCCGAAATGGCGGCCCGATTAAAAACGGGCTCAGCCCGTTTAGCCGCTAGCTGGCCCGCTTTTATTTTTTTTCTCAAATATCCTTGGTCCCTTATCTCATTTTCCTGTAATGATGTGTTTAATTAATTCCTCATACTTTTTATTTGACACTTATTTTCATATTATATTTATTTATTATTCTATTATTAAATTAAAAAGAGATATATTTATATAGTTTTGTGATGTAAATAGATGAAAAAAAAGGAAAGTAAGAATGAAATTGATTTCTTAACACAAATGTATAAAAGAAAAGAAGTTTGATATGAGCGGGTGAAAGAGAAAAAGATTAAAAATTAAAAATTAAAAAAAAAAAATTGGCGGGCTGGCGGGCGCCTAAAACAACCTCTTCAACAGTAATTTAATGTTAAATTACACATGCCAGTAATATGCCATAATAATTAATGTCTGTTTTTCACACCAACACCAGAACTGGAAAAGGTCATATTTTAGAGAAAACTCTGAAGGCCTGGTTGGTTAAATAATATATTTTATTCAAAAGGAAATGGTCCCCTAACTACAAATTGGACGGGTGTGAAACCAGAAAGATATATATATATATATATATATATATATAGTTCGAGTACTTGAGCTTTATCATGGACCGCTCGATCAGCCATTTATAATCCTCACGTCAATAATCTTGGTCAGTCCTTCCTGAAACACAACATGATAGTTAGCTGAATTATATATTTAAAGCAGCTCAATGGATTCAATAAAATTTTAAAGACATAAATAAAATAAACATAAAACAGTATTTATTCATTCAATCCCAAAACTGATTAACCATGAATCATTCTCAATGCAGGAGCAATAACCGAAAAACAACACCCCGCAATATAGGAAAGACCCATTAGGTACTTGTGTGTGTTTTTTTTCTCTCTTAATTAAATCATTAATTTTGCTCTGTTAACATCGTTAGCTCCTATAACTTTTCTCTATAAACAATATTAGCCCCTACACAGGAGTTAACAATACTGATAGAGCCAAATTAAAGCATTTAATTAGGAGTAAAAAACACACAGGTACCAAATTTAAAATTGAAGCAAATTATAGGTACTGCAAATTGATATCCCCCACAATATATAACTAACTACATCAGGAACAGAAGACAATAACACGATTTAAGTGGGGCTTGCTTTAAGTGTTTTTATCTGTCTAATAGCCCATGCATCAACATGGTAAACTGTAATGAAGTTGGACTCTAAGGAATTACTTGAAGAGTTTCTCCACAATAAAGTTCAGACGCCCAACATCAGCTCCAATAAGCTCATCAGCCTTTTTTCCATTCTGAAAGAAATGGAGCGTTGGCTGCAGCAGAGAAATAAATAAATAAATCTGAGACACACAGAACAGCGGGTCCGCATTTGCAAAGCAACGCTTCATGAAACAAATTTAGTAAATCAACTGAACTAATGAATGAGAATCCCAGATGTCAACTTAGTTACATATAAGGAATTGAACCATTGGATTTTAAATGTGATGCATACTTCACCAACAAAATGAGACATTAAATCATTTACCACAGCTGTAATCATTAATTTGCCCAACGTGCCTTTAATTGCTTCCTGGAAAAATAGGAGAACAAGGTGTCAATTTCAGCTAGTTTCACGCATAGCAGTTTATTGACGCAACAAAGCAGTAAAATTTTCAGCACAAGATAAAACATACTACTCAAATGGAAGATACTAACTAAAAACACAATTGTTTTGCCTAGTTCTACAAGATGTATTAATCAGGAAAGAAGGATGTAGAAAGAAGAATGAGGAAACAAATACAGATAAGAGGGCAACAACAGGCCCAAACCCTCACATCCCTTATCTGAAACCATAAGCAGAATCATGCTAAAAATAGCAAAACTAGAAGATAGCTTTCACTCCTTTCTGCACCCAAAATCTTCAAAGTAGATGGAGAAAAAATGCACAAGATTCAAAAACAAAAAAGTTTTATATGCACAGTAGTTGCCATGAACAAGAGGTGCTAGCAGGCTCTGTTAAAAATCAGTGAAGTTCTCTCAGTGGCAAGCCCAAATGACTCTTCTTTTTTTCAACCTACACGTTACTCCCCCCGCGCCCCTCTTTCTCAATGAACAACTGAAGTCACGAAAAGCTCTCTTCCAATCTTTCTAACACACAAACATGCTCAGTGATTTGAAATGCGTAAACCTTCAGATATAGGACAGTTAATATCTTGTATGCCTAGTGTTTGGGCTTGTCCATTTCACCAAAAATAGCTTGACCTACTTAGTGAGGATTGCCACAAGATTATATAACTCATATTTTTCTCATCGCTTTTAGCTAAGGGACTTCTATTCACTTAGAATGTAACATTCAAATGAATCTGGACTTGGCTCACTCTTCTTTCGAGTCCAATTATCATTTGCATTCAATTCCTTATACTTGTGCTAGTGTTCTTTGAGGGCCAAGGGCCTCAAGTCCTTTATTTTTCTTCATTGCCTGAGCTTGTGCTCTTAAACCTCCGAGGCCTTTGGTCCTACAAATCTATTTTATGGGTCTAAGATCTTACAATGGTTAAGACTTTGTTTCTTTTGAATTGCTCTAAATCAATGTTAAATTTTTGTATGGGATAGTGCTTTGAGTTTGTCCATTTCACCAAAATAGCTTAAGCTACTTGGTAAGGTGCCCCAAGCTATATACTTTAATTTTTCTAATCAATTTTAGATGCCGAACTTCTATTCCCTAACAAGGACAACTTATAAGTTCCAGGGTGACAATGATCAATTACGCAAGAATTGCATCTTCACTAACTTAATTCATATTTTTCCTTTTTCAGTGCCACAGTAATCTTGAGGCTAACGCAAATCCTTCATTGCCAAGGGAAGCAATTAAAATTTAATTGTGAAAGACCTCACATTCTCTTGTTTGGAACACCTTCAACAATACAGTATGTCCAAAATGAAATATCCCATGCTAAGTCTAGTACTTCTAAAGGCCACTCGTGCAAAGTAAGACCAATGCTGGTTATAGGAACTCAATGAGTTGACATGCCACAGATATTACTAAGGCCAACATAGGTTCTCTGTTTTTTTTTTTTTTTTGTGGGGAATGGGGTGGTGATTTAGTAAAATTGGGAAAACATAACTAAAATTACTCATTACAACACTTGCCAATACAATTCAAAATGATTATGAGTGATAAGTTGATGAGCAGTTGAACATAATATGCTTTATGTGCAAAAAGTTAGAAGATACAAAGTGCATTACACCAGAAAACATACTATGAAGTCTGTACCTCATCAATGTCAATCTTATATGTTGTCACATGAGGATATTTCCCACTGAGACCTTCGATGACAGGAGAAATGAATCTGCCTATACAAAGATATATACAGGAAAAAATTGTGAGAGAACTGCTTTTTAGAATATACATAGTTAGAGAAACACGTGATGCAATGTGGGGGAATATTAATTCATGTTATTCGGATTAATTTATGATATAATTTTAAATGATTATGTAAGCTTAAATGAAGTCCATACAAGCAAATATGTCTGCACTCAAGTTAACACGACAATGCTGGCAATAGAATCAGCATGTTGTACCACAATAGATGCTCTGTTAGAGTTTTGATTTTGGAAAATAGCCCAAGGACCTTTGAACAAGTAGCCACATGATGGAGTTTCTTCAGGGTACTGAAAAGAAAAAAAGATTGTTGATCTTAACTGCTATCAGGATATTATTTCAGTATGCTCTCAAAGTGGTTCGTAGTGTTTATATGCATGTGTGATTTTGTGCACGAGCACACACCAGCGCAAGAGATCAAATGTATTTGTTCTACACTCATTGACATGGTCATCATACGGAAATCCTTTACATGATTCAACCCCATGCGTAATCAAGATGCAAAATACAGAACAATTTTTTCCTGAGATCTTGGTCGAGATGAACTTACATGGTCCACACCAAACTGCAGTGAAATAGAAGATCGCAGGCAATGATTGATCTAATAAGAGAATTTTCGCAAGAAAGAAGATTTCAGTTCTACTTCGCTCAATGATCATAATGATATCATTTATATAAATTACATTTACACAAACAATAGCTGTCATCCAACTCGAACTCGCCAAAATAGATTATACCTTGTACTTTGCTAAGGACATTATTAAACTCTTCCTCTGTCTTGACATGGACAATGTTCGAAGCACCTGAAAATATTTGAAGAAGAGAAAAAGATGAATTCGGAAGGTATACATTCAATAAAGAAATATAACCAGAACATAAAAAAATGCATGCTTAACTCACACTCTGTAAAAGTCAATTCTAAGATAACTTAAAGCATAACAACCACTTTGATACAGTGACACATAATGCAAAAACACTCATTTAAGCAACTAAACATTCTGCTTGATAAATGTTTAGCAGCTGAAGTATTTAAACCCATGGACAGTTGACTTAAATTGACCTAGTTGACATTGTGGCATAACAATGAGGTAGGTAATAAGCAAGCAGAATCTAGTGCGTGACACATTGACGCATCCCAACTCAGTACATGTGAAAATAAATTAAAAGTAGCATCAAAGGCTGCCCAATTCTTCATCACGTTTTGTTCTGAGATTAAGTTGAAGAGTAAAAAGAAGTAGGAGGAGACCCACCGGAAGCGGAGCTAAAGCGACGATGATGACGGGCTGACAGCAGAGCTGAGAGCAGCGGAGGAGTGATAGAGGCGATGGTAGAAAACGAGGAGGTAGTGAAGGACTTCGACGGTGGAGATGGGCATCCAGTTGCGGATGCAGAGGTCAATGTTCCGACTGAATCTGAACCAACATTGTTAACGATGGGGCCGAGTCTATTCTCTATTGCCCAACGAAAGGCAGAGGATCGGTGAATCAAGCTTCTCGCCATTTCCCTTTGCATGCCCAATTCTCTTCTAGGTTTTTTTCTCTCGATTTAAGGGAAAGATTGGAGAACGGCATAAACGTGAAAGGAACACCAAACCAAAAAATGAAACAATGTTGAGTTTTGTAAAAAATTTATAATTGTTTGTTTAGAATAATTTATTTATTTATTTATTTATTTTTGTAATAAGTGATTATAAATTGTGATTTATGGTATACGAGATAAATATGTGAGAGGAGTTTTATCTCGGCTTGCGTAATAAGGACTTATTGTCCAAAAATAAGCATATGTTTGGTATCACTTATTTTTGGACAATAAATCCTTATTAAGTAAGCCAAGATAAAACTCCTCTCACATACTTACCTCGTATACCGTGAATCACAATTTATAAGCACTTATTGCCTAAAAATAAACTATTTCAGACGAGCATTAAGTAATATCAAACACATGCTTAAAGTCCGGGCTTTTTAAAGTTTTTGAAAAAGCAATTTTGCCCTAAAAATGTTAAACAAAGGAGTAAATTCTCAATTGTTAATTATTTGCTACGTTTTTATTATTAGAGCATGTTAGTTAAACAAAAATTTGAAAAATAACACCAAGTTCCTAATTAAAGAAAATAATATTAAAAAAATCTCATAACTTGTCAATAATAGCTCATTCACTTATTAATGCCTACTCTTTCACTTGTTATTAACAATTTATGAAACTTTTCTGATATTTTTTTTTTAATCGAGACCTTGATGTCATTTTTCCAAAAAAAAATTTGATACCCAACACTTAGAGTGATTACTTTCGGAGCAAAATTGCTCCTAAAAAAATCCAGATACCCCACACTCCCGAATGGTTATTTACGAAATAAAATTGCACTTTAATCCAAAAAAAATAATAGTTTAAAGCTTTTTTATAAAGGCGAAATGTTATAATAAAAATAAAGTAAGAGTAAAAAAAAAAAATATGACATGAGTTCAGTTCAGTAAACCAAAAGGAGAGAAGAGGAGGGATTTAACAATATTATTGTTAGCAGCTTCCAAACTGATTAGATTTAATAACTGCTTCTGAATACACAAAAATTTCAGTGTTATCCCCTAATAAAAGAAACCCGTACTTGTGAATCCCAGAAACGAGCAGACTGGAAGCCATTTGAGTAACTTCTAAGACTTTCCACTGTGCGTATATAATATGTGGGTGAGTTGATATGTTATGTGCCATACTTAATATAGGAGCTATCCGATTAATTTGGATAAATTAAGTAAGTTAGTTATACTAGTGTCTAGTTATTTATTAAATATATAAGTTAATTTTTCTAAAGTATCATTTTTCGTGATGTTGACGCAGTATATCAGATTTGAACACGTGACGTATGAGAGAAATTTTCAACCTCTATCAACATGACACTCGAACATTGATTAAATGTCATCTTTCATTGTAACTACCCTTAGATGAAAAATCATTACTATATGTAATCAATAAGGATATTTTAGAAAATGGATTATAAAATTTTTAAACAAAGTAAATTGAAATATTATATTTAGAACTAAGTCCATTTCACAATTAGCTCTTATATCAAGGAGAGAATGCGATATAACATGTGTCAAAAAAGAGAACTTACCTATTTAACTTTAAAGGAAAAGAAAAACTAATCTATTTTATCAAAATCATATCCAGAGATATGCATGGGCAGACAAGCGGCATTGCCAGTTGCAGCTAATGGTTATGAGTGGCCCGAATTAAGGTAGTAGAGAGATTAATAACGTTCGGTTTTTGTAATTTTTTAAATGCACAATAATTTTTAATTAACGTAAATCTATTGCATCCATTATATTTTCACGTTTAAGGCAGACTTGAGATGAATTGATTCAACATTTTGTCTGTGAAAAAATGCAGCTTACTCATTAGAAAATTTTTACCTCACATTTTTGCGAAGACGCTTGGTGAAAGTCATGGGCTTAGGAAAATTCCCTGGCAAAACAAGCTGCAGTATCTTTTCCACTATAATGATATTGCTGAAGATCTTATTGTACTGGTTAATTTCTTTTGTAATTTTTGTTTCTGGATTGCAGACAATTTTTATTTTATTTAAAATGTGCGTTTATTATGTTGTATCTTTTTATTTCGATTTATAAATTGTTTTTGTTCAAATTAAAAAAAAATAAATAAAACAAGAAGACTCAAGGGAGTAGCTTGATTTGGGTTACTTTTATCATTGGCCCGATTGGTATATTGGTATTTGAAATTGAGCCCAACACAAACAATATCATATTTGGCAAAGGAAACGGGCTCCAACAATGGGACTCCCTCTTTGTCTTTGATTTTTATTTTTATGTTGGCAAAACAAAAAAAAAAAAAAAAACAGAATTTTATTTTTATAATATTTAGTTTTTTTTTTTTATGTAGGGATCAAATGAAACACAAATATTATCACACACATACACACTCGTACACACTGTAAATGATCAATCCTGTGAACTCTATTCAAAGGGAGGGGTAGGTGCCATGTGAGTTAAGATTTATTAGTTATACTTCTTTGATCTTATTTATATGATATTTTCAACATTTTTCATACGGATTAAGTAAAATTTTAAGCTGCATTGACTCTCCTATAAAATTCAACAATTTTGTAACTCTATTCATAGTTAATATACATAATATTAAATGAAAACAAAAGTCAACATAATAATAAATAAATGAATAAAGTGTACATTCATTTTAAAATTTTAACGAGGTACCTTATAAATAGGGGGAAAAGCTCCTCTCTATATAGGACCTGAAGAGTAATATTAGTTAGTACGTGATTATAAAGTACAAAAAAGTGCTTTGTTAAACATTTTTATACAAATCAAGACAAAACTAATCTCACATACTACTCCCTTGAGTCTTCTTGTTTTTTTTTTATTTGAATAAAAACAATTTATAAATCGAAATAAAAAGATACAACATAATAAACCCACATTTTATAAAATAGAGGCATCAAAGTTAAAAAATAAAAAATAAACATGCGCTTAGTAGTATTTGTTTCGTGAGAGAAACATGGAGATTTTTTTTTTTTTTTTAGAAGTGAAGTAGAGAGAGAATTCATATTCAAAAAGGTGAGGCAGAAAGGAAAATGTTGGATTACATTATTTAATGAGGCATGAATTACCTTAGCGGGCTCATCATATATTTTTTTATTTAATTGACCGTTGTGAGTTTGATCCCACTTATAACGTCAAACATTTAGTTCTTGCCCCTCTTATTCCAAAAATAGAAAAATCAATTAATTGGAAAGGCAAAAGATAAACAACACAATCAGGGTCAAAAAAATCAATTCACCTCATCCGCCATAATATCTAGTTAATATTTAAATATTTAATCAAAAACTAGTTGGTATTAATCCAAGTGAAATAGGCTTTGATCCCTTATGTACAGGTCTACAGTTTAAAATTGTATGAATGCAAAATGTTTTTGAAAAAGCTTCCCTAATTAGAACCGATAATATTCTAATATAGCACAATTAGATAACCATATAAATATAAGTAAAAAAATAAAAAATAAGACGTTTCACTATTAACGTGTCATTCCCATCGTGCATCCACGCATGGAGGCATTATCCTAGTTTTCATAATCCAGATAAGCTTATGTTCGATTTTAATTAATTAGCACCACCATATGTTCATAGCTTGTCTTTTTCTTCCCCTGTTTCATACTCCCTCCAGTCTTAATTATAAGATAAAATTGACTTTTTTGGAAAAATTAAGGAAGCCAATTAAATTGCTTTAGAGTATATATATTTATATTTTTTTCTCCAAACTAATTAATTTGAGTAATAAACTAATATATAATTTAAGGATACTAAAAATATAAACACTCTAAAGTAATTTAATTCGCTTCCTTAATTTCTCCAAAAAAGTCAACTTTGTCTTATAATTAGGACCGGAGGGAGTATTATATACCATTCTGATCTTATTTATAAGTCTTTTTTGACCAAAAAATTTGGTCCTATTTATAAGTTCAGTTTCAGAATAATAATGCATTTTATATTTTTTTTACCCTTATTAATTATAATAAACAAAAGAAATTTATTTATATTGGTTTTTAAAATCAATCATAAATAAGGATGAAATTAAAAATTTAACTCATAATTAATAAATTAATTAACTTTTCTTAATATGTGAGAATTAGTTAAAAAAATTATAAATAGGATCAGTGAGTGTCTGAGTGATATATGTTTGCTGGCAAAACACATTGTAGAGTATTATATATGATTGTGCATGCGTAGTTGGAATTGTAAAAGTGGTGCACCAACAAGAGCCACGTGTGATTGATGTGAGGGGGTGTGTGTGTGGATACCACAATTGATGATATTGCGACACATGTGCAAACCGTGTCATACTTCCAACAATATTTGTCACATTGCCATTCATTTTCGACTCAGCTTTCCTCCCAGTGTGCTCTATCTTTTATGCCACTTGTTTTATTCTCTTCCAATCCTACATTTAAGCTTATTATTTTTTAATTGAATACATAACTTAGATAAATAATTTACATAGATTAAAAAAATTCATTAAGTTAGTCATTTATAAAAATTGTTTGTTTATTTTATTAAAATACTATATTCAAGCATTTACATTTAAACTATGCCTAATATATATATGCGCAATTAATAAAGATAATTTAAAAAAGGGTTAAGGTGTAAATCTACCAATGAGGTATTATCCGGGGAGCGTCCACCACAAATATCTTTTAAAAAGGGCAAAAATACCAATGAAGTCTTAAAAAGGGGCATCCACCATAATTTCCGTTAAATCCGTACTAACGCCGTTAGGGGTTTTCTTCTCTTATGATTTAACGCCGTTAGTACGGATTTAACAGAAATTGTGGTGGATGCCCCTGTTTAAGACTTCATTGATATTTTTACCTCTTTTAAAAGACATTTGTGGTGGACGCTCCTCGGACAATACTTCATTGATAGATTTGCACCTTAACCCTTTAAAAAAATTATAAATTTAAGAGATAAAATATATTAAAATTTTACATCTAAAACCAATGTAAGCCTCAAATTAGCTCTTATATCTAGAAATGAAATGAAGCGAGCAAGGAGTTGATTGATGAGTGCTTAAGATTTTAAAAGATGTCAGCATATATAACATTATTTTTAAGAGGATAAATTATGCTTTTCTTTTCTTTGGTAAATCAAATTAGTTAAATTTTGATTATGTTTATTAGCACTCCTTCTCCTTACTGTATTTTTTTTATTGCCATCCTTTTAATTATTTTCCTTGCTTCCCCATATTACGTATTGTGAAATGTGAATTACGAACTTTGCGGAGTATTGGACACAATTGTAGATTAAATTGTGATTGTATTATAAAATTTATAATTTGTGAAAATTTAATAATTTCATAACTTTTTTTTTGTCAGACGTGATCATGGATATAAAAAAACTGACTTGTTTAGATAAAAAATTATTACTCCGTATTTTTTTTTATTTTAAGCAAGCCGGTCCAAAGTGAGTTACGCGTGAAAATTTCAGCTTATCATGAAATGAGCCGGTCCAATTTGTGAGCCAACCCATATTACCCAATCCTTATTCAATAGTTAATTTCAATGTTGTGTAGTCTTTATTTGGAAAAATAATTAAATAACATTGCCTTCATACAAAAATCCAAGTGACATTTTAGAATATTTGAAACGCTCAAAATCGTGTAATTAATTTTATACATACGGTTTAGCTTAGCCTTAATAATGAGAAATATTAAAAAGGATGAATACCATTCAGATTAAAGTATAACAGCAGTAATTTAATTGCTAAAAAAAACAATAGTAATTTGGCCTTGGTTTAGAGCAGGGTTTTTAAACCCGGACCGGACCGGCCGGTCCAGCCCGGGAACCGACGAACCGGCCGGTAAACCGGTCCGGTCCGGGTTGGTATTTTTAAAATTTTTTTTTCCTTTAGAATTTCATACTATAAGTCTAAAATTTTTAATTTCTCACTGGTTTGGTCCCGGTTTAGCTTCGGTTTGATCCCGATCTGACCCACTAATCCTTAACCCAGTACCCCAACCGATTCACTGACCGATCCGAATTTTAATACCTTGGTTTAGAGTTGATTTGCGCGAACGAGTCGGAGAATAATGAAGTTCCGATTTTGCCCTTGACGGCCTATTTTATTAAACATCGCCCTCTTCTAGAACCTTAGATCAGATGGTCAAATAGTAATATTCAATTGTCCATACTATAATAGTACAATGGTACTGTAAAACTTGTGATTAATTAATTGTGACCCTAAAAATATTAGTAATACGTTTTCTTGCACGCAACAAAGACCGAGAACATTCGATCACGTGCCTATGTTAAAAAACTCGAAAATATTTATCAGGTGTGGCAATAATACGCGCACACACACATATAAGGAGATATTTTTTTGAGAGCGAGAATTTGATTAAAAGGAAGCGTCAGGGTGTATTCAGTGTTTCGATATATTTTTAGATGTGTAATCAGTATAATAATGAATTAAAAATAGAGTAATTATATTCATTCACTAACAGAATACTAACTCCGTTTGTTGACACACCATTTCCTTTTCTCTTTCATCGATCTAAAACCTAAATCTTAAGTTAATATTTTGTTAGTGAATGGTGCAATTTTGCCTCTAATGTATTAAAAATAGAACAATTGTACCCTTAAATACTAAAAAAAGGAATGAACATGTTGAATATCGATGAAAGAGGAAAAGAAAGAGTGTGTCAGCAAATGGAGTTAGTATTCTGTTAGTGGATGAGTGTAATTGCTCTATTTTTAATATATTAGGGTGTTGATTGCATTTCTAAAAATATTTTAGGGTGTTAATTGCATTTTTAAATACTTTAGAGTACTGATTGCATCTCCAAAAATATATCGAGATACTGAATGCACCTTTACCCTAAAAAAATGATATAAATACGAGAACGACTATGGTAGAGAATTTACAAAATCAATCTAAAAATAGGGAGTTTTTTTAAAGCTAAATGCAAACATCAAACCTCACACTTAAAAAAGTAATAAAGTAGGTGTTTAATATCATTTGGACAATAATGTCAGAAAAAAAATATTATCATCTACACTCGTTCATGATTTTAAACAAACATAGCATTAGACATTTTACCCCATGGTAATCGCTGTCGACAACAATAATTTATAGGTTAATAAAAAAAATAATGTACGCAATAAAAACTCGCATTTTTAGAGTAAAGACTTAGAGCCCGTTTGGTTAGATTGCATTGCACACATGCGATGGTAATCTTGATTGCATTATCATTGGTGGCCTGTTTGGTTGGGCTTGTTAATGGTAATGTAGATTACAATTGTAAAATAGATTGCATATTTTATGGTAATCTCCATTCATAGGGGGACCCCTATGAAAACTCATTGCAGGCTTGTAATCATTGATGAAATCTCAATTTTAACCCTACTAATATAATAAAAAGACAATATATACCCTCAATAGACAAAACATCAAAATTTGTATTCTTTTTTGTTTTTTGCCTTTCAAAAGCAAAAGCCCTAACGTGAGCGCAGAACATCGAAAGCAACTTCTGATCTGCATTTCAATACTGAAAAGTGTATCAGAGATGAAAAAAGAAGACGTGGGGGCTTTATTAATGAGGAGAAGAATAAGGAAACAGAAGCTTGGAACTAGAGATTGGGGTTCCGTTATGCTTCATCCATCTTCATGGTCTTTGACTACTAATTCAGCTTATCTTCAACCTTGGTATTGGAATGCTGATACGGTCATGGCTTCAAATGTAGCAGATCGTTTCACAAGGCAGCCACCATTAAATCAATCACCAGTGGAAGGCAGTAGAATCACTAACAAATTCATATTAAAAAACTCAGATACTCAAATACCTACAATTTATCGCCCCCTCGCCGTGCTCGTCTTCCGCCTTCATCATCTCGTCCGCCGTGCTCGTCCTCTGCTATCATCGTCTCCTCCTCCATGCTTGTCCTTCTCCATCATCGTTCGTCCCCTCTGCCATGCTCATCCTCCACCATAGTTAGTATGCGACCTTACTGCTCAAATCTGCTCAAAAAAATTTTAACTTGCTTATTCTTGTTTGAGTTATGCACTGACGCTGTGATTTGGGGTGAGGAAGGAGATGATTGGTGATGGAGGTTTTTTTTTTTTATGTTTAAGGGGTATTTTGGACCTTTTATAATTCAATTTAAATATAAAAAAAATTTCTCCACATCTTATTATTAAGCAACCAAACATGATGATGGTAATCATTATTGCATTGCACCCCATTGCATTGCAGTCCATTGCATTACCAGAGGGGTCTGCAATTGAACCAAACGGACTCTTAAATTCATTACTTCACCTGTAATTTACACCAATACAAACCATGTTAGTTTTCCTCATCAACCCCCACCTCTCGTCTAATAGTGGGGTTTGATTAAAGACACAAAATTTTCAACTATATGATGAGCTCGTCTCGCTAGAGAATTAGTAAAGTTAATATTCTCTTTAAAGGTATAGTGAAAGAAAACTTGTTGTTGACTAAGACATGTTTGTTTTAGTGATCAAATTGCTTATAAGTTATTTTTCTCGTAGATCAAGACACAACTCCTCTCACATACCTACCTCATATACTGTAAATTACGATTGAAAAACTGCTTTTAAGCATTCCAATCGCTTATTGAAACGAGCACAATGTACCTTCAATCTAACCTCATCTATGGTATCATAAAATGTGGCTTTCCACATGCCCTTGATAAAAACTAACAACCTATTTTCAAAAGCTTAATACATTGAACACAATCCTAATAAAAATTAACAATCTATTTTCAAAATATAAGGTTGTAACTAATAAATTATTAGTTAAGATGATAAGTGGTTTCACTCCGTAAAAGGGAGAATACAAATTCAAATCACATAAAACAGATTTGTTGAGAGAGAGCAAAACCTTTTGTGCTTTAAGCTTCGAAAATGGGAACCTTACATTATACCAAATAAAGATTGTAAATTTAAAAGTAATAATCTTGTATCAATTTTTTATTGTTCACGACAAATAATCCAATACTAGTATGTGATATTATATACTACTAATTTGAACTTTGAGCCAGGTCAATAGGCTGAAGTGTCGAACTTTAATTAGGAAAAATTCTCCAAATTCATTTTTTTTAAATTTTTAAGATTTAATGTCAGGGATGTGCCTCACAACTTGACTGTTATAAAAACATACTCTTTTGATTTCAATTCTAACTGTTGAAAGTCTTAAAATTATAATTTGAAGGAAAAGAATAAATAACCCTTCAATTGAAAAAAAAAAGAAAGTGGCTGAAAGAAAAAAAGACACAAAGTTATCTAAAGAAACTTCAAATAAACTTTATACTTTCCTATTACATTTTTTTTTTGCCACAAAACGAAAGTGTCGCACGTGGCTTCAAAATAAGCTGGCTGACTTTGGCTTCCCCGCCAAGCCATTGTCATTAAATACACATTGTCGTTTACCATACTATTTGCCCCAAATCTACGTCGTTTCGTAGAGAGCCGGCGGGAAGCAGCTTTCTTAACTAATCAATCTCACTTTGGTAAAATCATGTGTTAATGTGTAGTACAAGATCTTCAGACTTCACGGAAAGCGATAGAGGCATAGTACAATGGACACAACGGTAAATGAACAAATAATCCAATGGTAATATTGGAAATAAAGCCTCCCTCCTTGACTTTTCAAGCCTCTCCTCCTGCACGAACAAAAATGTGTAAATCTCTCATTTCTTCTTCTTTTTCTTTCCGTCCCTTCTGAAATTTCCTCTTCAATTTCCTCTTTTCATCTCTCTTTGCATATATTCTGCTTCTTTCGTCTTCCTCGGCGCTTTACAATGGCGCCGAGTATAAAAAATCTACAGCTAACTTCCCTCGCAACCGCCGCCGCCGCCGCCGATGACGGTGATGCGGATGGCATGGAGGAAGTGCGGCTTTTGGACTCCTACGAAGATAGAAACTACGATGGCTCCGTTGGAATTGAAGAAGGGCTTAAGCGAATTCATGTCAGAGTCACCGGCATGACCTGCGCTGCTTGCTCCAATTCCGTCGAAGCAGCTCTGAATGCCGTCAATGGCGTCATCAGCGCCTCCGTGGCTTTGCTTCAGAACAAGGCTGACGTGGTTTACAACCCTTCTCTGGTTAAGGTTGGTCTGGGCTTTGCTTGAGGTTTTATGATTCTTCTATTTGGCATCAATTTCTGATTGATTGAATAATGCTTTTCTGATTTTATGTGATGGGTCTTTATTGCATCTTTTATTTGTTGTTATTTTTTGATTAATTAATTATATGCTAGCTGAACACTTCGTTAATGGTTAGTTGGCTACTATTGTTGATCAGTTGGTATCATATGTTACATATCTATCTAGAAATATTTACTTAGCATTCATATCTCAGTTTTAAATAGTATTCATAGATGCGGTACCGGTAGATGCTCTTGTTAACTGTTTTTTCTGTTACATATCATACTGATTGAACATTTACTTATAATTATTTTCCCAAAATGAAATTGTATTGCCGTCCTTATAGCTCATTTGATATCGTAGTCACCTCCTGTAGTTTCAGAAGTTAAAATAATCTCACTTGCATTAAGTTTTCAACAAAAAATGCCATGATTATTATTTATCTATTTTTGAATACATATATCTTCACATTTTAGTTTTAAGTTGAGGTGATGATTAAAAGAAAGCGATTTCCGTGGATTATCTATTAGAAGTGTACTGTCAGCAACCTTTAACTGTTGTGGTGAAACGCCTGTCCAGTGGCCTATGTATTATTTGGACGAAAGAACAACAGTTAAATAACTTCTCAGTGAATTGAATGAATTGGTGATGGGGTTTGTATTCTAAAATTATTGATCCTTGTGAAATTTGTCTTAAAACAGGATGTAGATATTAAAAATGCGATTGAAGATGCAGGGTTTGAAGCAGAGATATTACCTGAACCCAGTGTTGATTCTAGGAAGAAGTCGCATGGAACCTTGGTGGGTCAGTTCACAATTGGTGGTATGACATGTGCAGCCTGTGTAAATTCTGTTGAAGGTATTTTAAGAAATCTTCCAGGGGTCAAAAGGGCTGTGGTTGCTTTGGCTACTTCATTAGGAGAAGTTGAATATGATCCTCACGTAATTAATAAAGATGATATAATCAGTGCAATTGAAGATGCTGGTTTTGAAGGATCATTTGTACAGAGCAGTGAGCAGGATAAAATAACTTTATCAGTTGTTGGTGTATACAGCCTGATTGATGCACAAGTCTTAGAAGGCATTCTCAGCAACATGAAAGGAGTAAGGCATTTTCATTTTGACCAGATATCAAGTGAACTGGTGGTTCTTTTTGATCCTGAAGTTTTCAGCTCTAGATCCCTAGTTGATGAGATTGAAAGGGGAAGTAATGGAAAGTTTAAATTACATGTTAGAAGTTCATATGCAAGACTAGCTTCCAAAGATGTTGAAGAGACGTCGGCTATGTTTGGGCTTTTTATATCCAGCCTATCTCTTAGTGTGAGTGTTTCTTCATTTTATGTTTAAAACTCAATTAAAAATATTTATGCATGCATAATTTTTTCTCAGTTTAGTTCATTTACTTATCTGGGCAACCTTGTCTCAAAATGCTTGTTAAATGGTATAATCATACTGATTGAACATTTACACATAATACATGCATGAAAAATGAGAATAGGTATGCTTGTTTATTCTTACACATGGAACGTCAGAAGGAATGTATATGAGATTGGAAGGGTAGAGAAAAATGGGATAGAAAATATATATATATATATATGGCTGTGGTAGTGTCAAGCTTTAAGTTTATAATGATGAAAGAATTATTCCTTGAGAGTCTGCATTTGTCGGCCCCATGAGAAAATATGGATTGTGTTAGTATTAGTCACAAGTTTCATATATACTGAGAGTCACTATGTTATCTTTCTCTTGTACAAGCACATTTATTTCTTAATCTTGTGAATTGATTTTTGCCTCATGCGGCTGTATCAGATTCCTCTCTTCTTCATGCGTGTACTTTGTCCTCATATACCCATGATATATTCGTTATTACTTTGGAGATGTGGACCTTTCCTCATGGTCGATTGGTTGAAGTGGGCTTTGGTGAGTGTGATTCAATTTGTAATTGGGAAGCGCTTCTACATTGCAGCTGGCCGAGCTCTCAGAAATGGTTCAACTAACATGGATGTCTTGGTTGCATTGGGAACTACAGCATCTTATGTTTATTCTGTTTGTGCTCTACTGTATGGCGCCCTAACTGGATTTTGGTCTCCGACATATTTTGAGACCAGTGCCATGCTCATAACATTTGTATTGTTGGGTAAGTACTTGGAATGCCTCGCCAGGGGAAAGACTTCAGATGCCATCAAGAAGTTAGTAGAACTTGCTCCTGCAACAGCTTTATTGGTTGTCAAAGATAAAGGTGCATATTGTCTGTTTCTGTGCTTTATTTTCTTAGGAAATTACAGTTCAAACTTGCAAGTTGAAACGTCTGTAGAGTTTGATTTTATGTTTGGGGTATAAACTATTTAATAGTTACATTATTGATCGTGTTCAAGATTTTAGTGTCACATTTAAACTTGAGGATTTTTTTGTTCCTTTTCCTTTTTGTTTTTGTATTTTCCCACTCTAGGTGGAAGATCTATTGAAGAGAGGGAAATAGATTCTTTGCTCATTCAACCTGGTGACACATTAAAAGTTCTCCCTGGTGCAAGGGTTCCTGCTGATGGCATTGTTACATGGGGCTCAAGTTACATAAATGAGAGCATGGTAACTGGTGAATCTGTTCCTGTTTTGAAGGAGGTGAACGCAACTGTTATTGGAGGTACAATAAACTTACATGGCATCCTTCTCATCGAAGTTACCAAAGTAGGATCTGACGCTGTCTTGAGTCAGATAATTAGCTTGGTTGAGACAGCTCAGATGTCCAAGGCCCCCATTCAGAAATTTGCTGATTATGTAAGTATTCTTGTCATGGTTGTGTTTGACTATGTCACACTTTGGGAACTGTTATGGTTGTTGTTACTTTAATGCTTTATGCATCTTAGGTTGACTGATGTATTCTTCCTTGCTTATGGCTTATAAAAAGCATTAGCCTCTGAAACAGTTCTGAATAGTTTCATATTTCTACTTGCTCTGCTGTTTGACAACTAGGTTGATGATGCGAATTCTCTTAAATTATCCAGATCGACAGAATTTGCATTTAAGATATTTATTTAGGACAATAACATCACGCCCAGTTGGTCCATAATTTTGGCCCACTTAGGTCTTTTGGTTCCAATGTCAGGCCTGGGGTTAAGGGTTTTTTATAGTGCTTTACCGACATTTTAACTGTTAAAGATTTTCTGTCATCTCATCCAGTTGCATTCATTTAAAATAATAATGTCGATTATGACGATGTCAATCCTTGATTAGTTACGCTTATAACTGACATTACATGGGCTTCACATGAGAGGCATAATAGGAATTGGTTGGTGATGGACAAAAAGCGTATCATAATTGTTGCTTCATCTCATTATTGTGTCGCGATGATAAGTTTTGGGACTATGGCATAGCTCAGCTAACTTAAGATAGCTCAAGTAGCAAGGAAGTGGTGTTAAAAGGTTCTTGTTGTAGGTCCGGTGAAGCTTGTAGAGATATGGACCAAAATTTTGAAGGCTTTTGACTACCAATCACTCAAGTTCCTTCTATAAATCATTCTTAAAATTGGAGTATGTGAATTCACTTATTTGAAGTTGAGATTCTAAAGGCGCTACAGTTTCTGTGCTTATAACTTTTTTGAAGTAGACGTTATATATTAATGAAGTATGCTGTTAAGTAATATTAGATATGAAGAGCATTATATATAAACTCTTGTACCGACTGGCAGGTAGCAAGCATATTTGTTCCCACAGTTGTTGCGTTGGCCCTACTGACATTATCGAGTTGGTAAGATCACACTGACTGGTTTACGGTATACTAATATGATTAACTTTGTTATGTAGTTGATATGTTTGTCCTTCCTTTTTTTGGCTAATAAACTTATATGATTGCTTGAAGGTATATTGCTGGGGCTCTTGGAGCTTACCCTGAAGAATGGTTGCCAGAAAATGGAAATCATTTTGTGTTTGCCCTTATGTTTTCAATATCTGTAGTGGTGATTGCATGTCCTTGTGCACTTGGCTTGGCAACACCAACAGCAGTCATGGTAGCTACAGGGGTTGGGGCTAACAATGGGGTGTTGATCAAAGGCGGAGATGCCTTGGAAAGAGCTCAGATGGTGAAGTACGTGATATTTGATAAAACTGGCACTTTAACTCAGGGAAAAGCTAGCTTTACCACTGCCAAGGTGTTCACAGGAATGGATCGTGGGGAATTTCTAAAATTGGTGGCTTCTGCTGAGGTGGGTTTCAGTTTCTTTGACTTGACTCAGATGGATTTAGACTCAGATGAAGTGATAGAGGAGGCATTTATAAGATTAATTTTGTTTCCCTTTCCCTTCTTACCCTCGGCACAGACAACTTCTCTGGTGGTGTTTTTGGAATGATACATTTCTGCCTGTTTCTTTTGGTTGCTAGCACTTTCCATCCTCCCATCTAGTGTGAGGCAAATCAAACGAATTAATAATAATTTGTTTTAATCCTCTTTTGCCTTCAGGCTAGCAGTGAACACCCACTGGCTAAAGCCATAGTAGCATATGCACGTCATTTTCATGTCTTCGACGAATCCTCTGCAACTACTGGTATCAAAGATGTTGCCAGTGAGTCGAAGTCTGGGTGGCTTTATGATGTCTCTGACTTCTTGGCTCTTCCTGGAAGAGGTGTTCAGTGTTTGATAGATGGGAAGCGTATATTGGTAAGGTCTTGAACTTGCGAAGCATTTTCTCTAAATACTCTGGCTTTTCATAAGTTTCCAACAGTTGCTTATCATGTGCCACATGTCTTGCACAGGTTGGTAACAGGAAATTAATGGAGGAAAGTGGCATAGATATTCCAACTGAAGTGGAAAATTGTGTGGTTGAGCTGGAAGAAAATGCAAAGACAGGGATTCTGGTTGCATATGGTGATGAGCTAACTGGAGTTATAGGGGTTGCAGACCCACTGAAGAGAGAGGCTTCTGTGGTTATTGAGGGCCTCAAGAAAATGGGTGTTAGACCTATCATGGTTACAGGAGATAATTGGAGAACAGCTCAAGCTGTTGCCAAGGAGGTCTGTAAATGTTTGCATTTTTGGTTGGCTGTTGAAAAGATTATTCTGACCTGATAGATTGTAAATTACCAATCATTAATTATTGGATTGTGGAGCCCTCTTGTTAATTTCAAGTGAATGGGCTGAGTAAATCCTTCCATTATATCACTTTCTAATGATTCCTATTGAAGCAGAATCTCTGGTTATATGCAACACACTACAAGAAGAATTTTACTCGACACAAATTAATTTTATTTTTTTGTTCCACTCATGATGAAAATTGTGTTATTTGACAGGTTGGCATTCATGATGTTAGGGCCGAGGTTTTGCCTGCAGGAAAGGCCGATGTTGTTCATTCATTCCAGAAAGATGGAAGCATAGTTGCTATGGTGGGTGATGGTATCAATGATTCTCCTGCGTTAGCTGCCGCAGATGTTGGTATCGCCATAGGGGCTGGGACTGATATTGCAATAGAAGCTGCTGATTATGTGTTGATGAGAAACAATTTGGAAGATGTAATTACAGCCATTGATCTCTCTAGGACTACCTTCTCTCGTATTCGATTGAATTATTTCTTTGCAATGGCCTACAATGTGGTTGCCATACCAGTTGCTGCTGGGGTTCTCTATCCTTCACTCGGAATCAAGCTGCCTCCATGGGTTGCTGGCACGTGCATGGCTCTCTCATCTGTAAGTGTTGTGTGTTCGTCTTTGCTTCTCAGGAGATATAGAAGACCTAAACTTACTGAAATACTTGAAATAATTGTAGATTAGCTATAAACTAAATCAGAGTTGTTGTTCCTGTAAGTTATAGCTTTATATTTGATCGAGACCTAAAATTCCAGTTTTGTTCTTCATTGTGAATCCTGCAACCCTTTTGGGTTGCAACTGTAATTGTAAATGCACTTGTACCATAATCTCCCCCCTTCCCAACCCACAGAGAGAGAGAGAGGGAGAGGGAGAGAGAGAGAATCCAAATCATAAATTCACGTGTATCTTTTTTATGAATCTCTTTGCGCAAGATGGCAGACAGGTTGATGAGTTTATTTGCCGCAGCGAGGGACTTGTTCATGATTTTCTAAGGTTTACATGTGTTTCTTAAGTCCCTGAACATGTGTTTATGGATTTAGTTAGATGACTCATGGAGTCCTAAAGAATGAGCTAGCTTGCTATAGGTTTTATACTGAAGGGTAGATTCCACTTATATTACAGAAATTGTTTCTGTACATGCGTTTGTATGCTTGGTGGATTAAATAGTTTAGTTTTGCTGCTTCCTAATTAATTGTCAGGTAAATGATTGCTTGGAATCATATTGTTAACTTTTTTGCATCTCAACTGATTTCACAAAAGCATGAAAATATATGTAATTTTTAATTATCAACAAGCTGCTTCCTATGTTGGCCGGAAATGGTGATCACGATCACAATGGAGTATGCAATTGCACAACACTTGCATATGTTTGATGATATATTTTAATATTTGTATATCGCTTGCAATGCTACGTCCGATTCGAAACGTAAGACATATTTTATAATGCAAATTACATTTTAAATTAGGTCTCATGTTTGAGACCGGATGAATAATTAAAAAAAAAAAAAATTGACACAAATCCTCAAGAATTTTGTAATTGCAATTACTGCCTACAATCTAAATCATTTGATTTTTTTTTTTGGACATACCTTAAGATTCAAATATTGTCATCATCTTATATTGTTCGCAAAGATTTCTTTCTTTATTTTTCCTATGCATCATTTGAAATTATAATAAAGTAACACATATCTGAGTGTTTTTCCCCAAAGAGAGAGAAATCTTGGCGGTGATTGCTAATCTGTTGAACATTTGAACGTGTCAGCTTCAAGCTTGGACACATATTTGTCCTTTGTGGAGCTCCAACATAACGCTAGTCGTCAATTTAAGCCAGGTAGCGTCTTAGTTTTTATATTATGAATGTTTGTCCAATGCAAGTAACCGACCGTTTCCATTATCACTTGATGTCTCTCACAGAATCCCTCAAGCTCTTTTACCCAATTTAATATGGATGCGTGCTTTGCCCATAATTTAAGTCATAGTTTTTTTTTTCCCATCTTTTTATTTAGGGATAAAGGCCATCGTTGCCCTATAAGTATTCATTAGGGGGGTTAATTTTGCCCCGAAAGTTTTCCGATGACTAATTTTATTCTGAAAGTTTCAAATTTAGAGCAAATTTACCCTGACTGTTAACCCAATTAATTGACCAAATTTTGGACAAATTTGCCCTGAAGTGTAAACTTTCAAAACAATTTTGTCGTCTATTTTATTTTTATTAAGATGTAAATTTCTCGTCTATTTTATTCCGAGGCAAAAATGGCCTTTACCCACGTGGGCACAATCGTTGTCCAGCAACAATCTCCTATATCCCCAGTCCCAAGCGAAGTTGAGGGCCCATCCAACACTCCAAGCTTCGGTAGCCATTTACCCCACATCAAACACGCCCTTAATCATGGAGAATGTCGCTTCCTATCTATTGATAGTTGTGAAATAGCGTTTAAGGACAATGTATTCGGGTACGTATCAAATCAACTCTATCATTTGCAGGTGTAACCGCTAATAGGATCTGTATAGTGCTAAGAGGAGCTGGAAGATCCACTAAGTTGCATGACAATCTAAAAGCTATTGCCAACAATATTAAAAAGCTATTACCTACTTTGCTGAAGTGATCATTAGCTTAGCACATTTTAATTCCATATTGATGCTTGGTACATATGCCAAGAGGTATTTCAATTTCCATTGCACACATTGATGAATCGTAAATTTAATATATTTTATCCCACCTTATTTATTTATTTATTTATTGTGGGGACTATTTTAGGTTAATTTGGATTTAATAGATAAAATTTGGATTGTTAGCCAATTTAAGAAAATAATATAAATCTAAATTAATTATGAGATTACTGGGCTTAAATTGTTAATAGTGTGATTGTTATCTTATGATTAGATAATATTTTTAAATATATGATAGATAATGATTTTATTTGATTCTTGCCTAGCAAGGAAAAGCAGATTAGAAGATCCTACGGTGCAGGATTTTTCTTAGAAGCTAAAAAAGAATCTAATGACTAGATTTTATTGGGCTAGTTATATTTTAATTGGCTCAAATTTGGACCCAAAACTCTCTCTTCCTCCCATTAATTAACCTAACTGCTGCGACTATAAAAACATACACTCGTTGACGCTGAAAGGGGGCTGGAACGAACCGAGAGAGACAACGTAGCCGCTGGAATTGACGCTGGAAGTTCTGCTATATTCATTAAGGGACGTCAGCTATACAGAGGAAGCATCATCAATTCCCCCCCTTTTCTCTATTCACGGGCCCCATCTCCAATTACATTAAACAATTCCATTCTCCTCTTCCATTCGCACATACACATACTGCATCCCATTCATTGATTATTCACCCACAACTACCTTTTCCAATGGCCATAAATCATTGCTTGGGGCGCTCAGAGAAGGATTTTCATGGCACCCTTAAACTCTTTTTTGGAGATAATTTGCGAGGAGCGTAGAGGAAACTAGAATCTAAGAGTTTATACTTAAAAACTATAAGGGAGTGTTTTTCCTTTTATCTTTTTAATTCAAGATTTGAGATTGTTTAGTTTTAAATGATTTTGAGTTGTACTGATTGAGAACAATCTAATGTTAGATTGTAGACATATCTCTTTAAGATTGGATTGATATTTTGGAAGTGCTTGAGACATTTGCTAGAATTTTTGTTTGCAAACATTTGAATTGTCAATTGAATTATTAATTGAGTTTTCATTATTAATTTAATTGTCAATTTGGTTTATCCTCTTGATTGTTTAATTGGGTTGCTTAATTGTCTAGTTGTTCAATTCGACAATTGTAAACAAGATTCCCAAAATTATTTTGAAATTAATTGTGATTGTTATTTAATGGATTTAATTAACTAGCACCTTTTTCTATTATGAGTTTTCTAGTAGATTAGGTGTTATTGAACTTGAGGGTTTCCCATGTTTCAATTAGATGATTAAATATATTAATTCCAATCTTTCATCAACCTCCCTTTGGTCTAATTAATTAATTTGGGTTAAGAAAGTTAACTCCATGTGAATCCTAAGTTGTCCCTTTGATAATCATAATTGACCTAATTCTTCATTGTTTGTTTGCTTTCTAATCAATCTTTTGCTTCGAATTTTAATTACTCTTTCATAAAAAAACCCCCAAAAATTGCATTCAAATTCATATAGATTAACCTCATTCTCATATAGCCTTTAGAGTCAATTTCATTAATGCATTTAGTTAGTTTAATTGCATTTAGGTAGTAGAGTCGTGCACTTTAGTTTAGATTCATTCCGTTGCATCTTGTGTCACTTAAAAATCAATCCTAATAAAGAAAATTCATAACTTGCTCCTTGGGAAAATGACCTAGATTAACCCTAAACTGCATAATTAATTAGAACCTAGTTTAATTAATTGCTTTATCGACAGAAGCACATATCACACATTATTGATAGTTGTTTAGTTGAAGATCCCAGAAGGTGTGATAAATTACCATTGGTTGAAGGTGAATTTTTACACCTTTATATTATTTAGGGTTAAGGCGCAAATTTAACAACGAAGTTTTGTCTGAGGGGCGTCTGGCACACATATATTTTGGAATAGGCAAAAATAACAATGAACAATTAAAAAGGGTGCAAATTTAATAAAACCGTTAAATTTGACCTAACGGTGGTAAATTATAAGAGAAGAAAACCCCTAACGTCGTCAGGTCAAATTTAATGGTTTTGTTAAATTTTCACTCTTTTTAATTGTTCATTGTTATTTTTGCCCCTTCCAAAACATATTTATGCCAGACACCCTTCGGACAAAACTTTATTATTAAATTTGCACCTTAACCCTATTATTTAATTAACGTGAGACGTGGCTCATGAGTGGAACCTCATCATGTGATTCTTCTCCGTGGCTGGTAATCATATTTGTCATTTATCATTACCTTTTAGAAACAAGTTAAGGCGTGGTTGATGGCTTCTTATTTCTATAAGGGTTAAGGTACAATTTTAGTAACTAAGTTTTTCCTGAAGGGCGTCTGGCATAAATAAGTTTTAGAAGGGGCAAAAATAACAATAAATAATTTAAAAAGATGCAAATTCAACAAAATCATTAAATGTTCCTAAACGCCATTGGGGATTTAACGCCGTTTGGTCAAATTTAACGGCTTTATTGAATTTGCACCATTTTAAATTGTTTATTATTATTTTTGCCCCTTCTAAAACTTGTCTATACCAGACGTCCATCGGGAAAACTTGGTTGTTAAAATTGCACCTTAACCCTTTCTAGGATGTAGTTGGAATCTCCAAATGCCACCCATGTGGTTTGTGTGGATTGGTTGATGGCTTCTTATTTTCAGGATGATCTGATGATTGAGTTCTAACTCAAAGTGATACCCGGGCATGACCACCTAGTGTGGTTATTCGTATTGGTGGTAGACGTGAACATGATGAAAGTGTGTATTGAGGCAGTGATCTGATGATGTTTATAGGTTATAGGGCATTATTATATACTCAAATGGGCTATTGTGGTTATAAATACCGAAAATGCCAAATTTGCCCCTATAACCACACTCTCTTAAGACCTCATAAAAAGGCTCAACATAAACACCATGAATAATGGTAGAAATGCTTAGAGAGGGACTCTTGACAAAAGTGACTTACAATTATGAAGAGATAATGGAAAAAATACATATGAGAATTGGATTTGGATGAGGCAACAAGGTTTGTATCTTCAAATCCATGAATTAATGATATGGTGCTTAATTTGTGAGCTTTGATAGATACATATAAATTTTGTGAATTGTGTTTTATATATGTCAAAATTCCTTATATACGGTGGAGATAATAAAAGTATTGTTGATGGAAATTGATATGTTTAGTTGTCTTATGGACACCTTTTTTTTTTTTTTTTTTGGTTTATATAGACCGAGTTTTAAGTGCTGGTCAAACTAAAGGTATTATTACATTGTGAGTTATTTCTACTCGTAGGTGGACCTCTTTTTTTGTTTGTTTTTTTTTTTTTTCCCGTTGGAGGCTGGAGGCTTTGTTGCTTTCAGTCATTGATTACATCAGATCTGTTTTTATGATTTGTAACCTCCTTATAATTTCGTCATGCTTTCATCATGGATGACGGTAATATCCTTAAAGTGCGCCAACATTATGAGAATACCATAAATATCCGAATTTATTCTTTACTTGACTGAGAATTCATCATGCTTAATTATTAGTGAGACAGTTATGGAAATTTATTATTTGATGCTTGTATATTGAATTTCTGTTGAGGCTTGTTGTGTTAAATATGATAATTTTTCGTTACCGTGCTGTCATTTTAGATGGCAATCTCGGAAAATATTTTTAATACGTGAATGAACTTTTTATAGTCGTTGTGTCCATGTTTACATGGTGGCTTTTAATAATGTTCAGTTTGGGAAACAGTCTATGGATTTAAAAGTTGTGATATAGTTTGTGAAATTGTAATAACAATATTTGAGACATTCTAATATAATTAGGATAGAATGGGATTATATGTGGTGAGATTTTAATTCAGTTAGAATTGTTGTTGAAAAGTTGCTAAATATAATTTTGAGATATTCAAAGTGTGGGAGTGTCTATACTGAGTTACCTTGTAAATTTTTTAAACTTGCAAAATTATTGCTAGGCTCAATTCATAAATACCAAACTGTGGTTTAAAATTAATTATGTGGAGGTTTTGTCATTTACTATTGAGAGCAAATTTTATGAATTATGAAATATGTGTGGCTTGAAACAAGTTTATGATGGTGATATGAAAATTTAATCATTTTCATGCTTTGTGAGTATATATATTTATAGTGGTATAAATATACATGACTATTGTGAATATGACGTTGTTGTTTCCAAATTTAATATAAAAGCATGGGTGAAGCAAGTATGATTTTGGGTGTTGAAATTATAAGGAAATGGTGATTATATATAATATTGAGAAATGTTTTTAAAGTTTGGTTTTTGAGAACCCTTGCGAATATTCTTTATGATGCTAGCATAGTTTTTGAAGTGACTTTGCAACTCAATCTGGGTATGCACAAATTGTTGAGAATTTGTTGCATCAAAGGGTGTTAATCCCTGTGGCATAGCTTGTGCTATATGAAGACTGAGCATATATATATAAATATGTAGTCTCATGAGGAGATTGAAATATCCAAAGGGTACAATAAATGTTGGTATCATATACAATGGATTCCCGTTGTAATAAAATACACGAATGTTGACTGAAATTCAGTTTCATGTGAGAAAATATATGAGATAGAGTTTATTACTCTAGAATTGGCTGAAATTGGAGGCTATAAGTTGTAAAAAACTTAGCAAATATTATGGTGTAAAAACCAACATTTAGTGTTGATGAATTAAGATTGCCAAATGGCAATAGCCATTGTAGATAAACAATGGTGCAAGTGAAGTTGTTTAAGATGTGATAAAATGCTTAAAAATTGTGGAGTTATTTCAACGGATTTTGTGTGAGGTCAAAAAGTTGACATGCAAATCTATTAAGAAAACCCATAAAGAATTAAATTAGCCTAGGGGAATGGGATTAAAGCCAATTCAAAATTAACAGCAATGGTCAACCCAACCTTTGTGATTGATGATCCCATGAAAAAGGTTCACATGGATAAAAACAAGTAATTCGTTAGTTCTGTTAGCACTAAATAATTGCTGGTCCCTTCCTATGGTATGAGAAAGTGATAGAATGCATTTTGGCGAGGCTGGGTGAAAGCTTTTAATGATTTCATAATCATATGGGAAGGTATGATCATTGTAGGAACATTTCATAAAATTACCTCTACAAATATAGAGTGGGGCCGCCCCTATGAGATCGTGGCGAAATCTCCAAAGTATTTGTTATGCACCAGGCACATGCATGATCATTTTAATGTGTAAAACCGACGTTAACCGTGGAAATGTAGGGGTATAATATAACTTTTAGTGCCTCTAGTACACACCCAAGAGTTGTTGGTTCATGGAAGCATGCTTCACTGATATATCTGTGTACTACGTGTTATCGGTCTAGGTTTGGTTCATAGTTCAGGGGACCACCAAATACAATGGTTATACTCATATATATAACTCAGTTAAGGTGTTCCTTTTGACACATGTGGGGGATTATTGGAAATTATGAGTCAGTGTATCACAAAGAACAAGTCTCACTTTACTTGGGATTGTGGGGGTCTAAGAAGAAGAGTGGACTCGTACAATGATAAGCCACATGGAAATCCGGCAATTTCCCTTATGCGCGAGTTAGAAGTGGATTGGGTGTTTTTATGAGATATCTTTGAAAAATTATGGTTTATTTTTTTTTAAAAAATAAATAGTTTACTGAAAAATGTTTTTACTAGTAGTATTTGTGAAATATGTACATTAAATGCATTGCAGCCTTTTAATTTGATAAACCGAATTTCATAGATTGTCTAATACCATTTATATCATGGTAATTTTGTGAAATTGACTTTGCAATGTCTTTGAATTTGGAAACTGATTCCATTAATATTTTATTATTGTTGTTTAATGGTCTTGAAATACGTTTGTACCACAATGCATGAAACAGATTCATTTTAAAAGGCTTTATTGCACCTCCAATGTCCAGAAATTATTGTGTAATGACTATTAACCGATTTTGATGATTTAATAAGCATTTACATGTTTTTTAAGCTGCCCAACGTCTCTTATGATTTTGCCTATATAAGGAGATGTTTGCAAGATGTCTACACCCCTTGCTGTTGAACTCTCGACCACCTCTTTTCCTCCTCTGGCATATTCTTATACCTTATGAGTTCTATTATTTTCTATAGTTCTGCTTACCTGTTTTGCAGGAAGGGTTTGTTTAATCATGGGAAGTGTGCTTCTTATCTGCCGATAGTTGCGAAATAGCTCTTAAGGATGATGTCCTCGGGCATGACTTGAATCAACTCTGTCACTTACAAGCGTTGCTGTTAATAGGATCTACATAGCACTAGGAGAAGTTGGAAGATCCACTAAGTTACATGACAATTTAGGAGTTACCGCCAACATATAGGGCATAAATCCATATCATGCATGCCTCTATCGAACCTTCCAAACTTCGTAAGGATCTTGTAACAAGCACACAACCACATAAACATACGATATCTCTGTGGAATCCTCAATTTCCAAAGATGCCGCCAAAAGGCACCAAAATCTGTGCTACCCTAGCCACTGAGAAAGAATACATCAATTTAACAGAAAAATCAACATTTGTTGACCACCTTCAGATTGGAGATACCCCATATCTAGGGGTGTTCTCGGGATGGGATGGGATCGACAAAACCCCATTCCCGATTCCAATCACGAAGAAGGCTCGAGAAGGGAAATCATTCTTGATCTCGAAAGTTTCTCGTCCCGATCGGGATTTCCCGGTCGAGATTGGTAGATTCCCGAAAAAGTGTAACCCCTTTACCTTATTTTGCCTCAGCCAAGGAACTCCTAAGACTAATGTGTTGAATACTTGAATGGATCTTCAAAGGTTGTGAAACTATTAATTTCTATTGACTTTATTAAAGCCCTAAAAAACATGTAACTATTATTTTTCTATCCTAAATAAATTTCCTTAGTAGCATCAAATTTGACTAGACAAGAATAGAGACATCGCGACAATTGTTCACATATGAGATTAATTGGAGGAAAATTAAATTGGAAAACAATGAAAAAGGAAAGACCAATCAGAAAACCAATAAGATAATTAGTGTCATTTAGGTAATTTTAAAGAAATTAAAAAATATATATATATAAACACATATATATTCTGGATTGGGAAAAGTTTGGGATCAGGAAGTCCCATTCCCAATCTCGATCCTGATCTAGATTATATTTTTCTCGATCCCAAACTTTTCCCGTCCTGAAAATTTCGAGATGAGATTTTCCTATCCCAATTTTCTCGGGATCGGGACGGGACCACTAGGACGAGAAAACATTAAACACTCCTACCTATATCATCTAATAAGGCACAACTGATAGCAATTAAGACATGATGCAGAAGCAAAGTATCAAACATATGCCAATACCATGCACCAGACTTTGTGATAACGTCCGACACTTTCCAACTTAAACACTTACTCGAGATATTTCCCAAAGCCAACCCCTCAAGTTTGCCATAGTGAGGCAACCATGAGTCCACCTAAAAAGATACTAGTTTTCGATCACCCACTTTCCAAGATAAACTCTGTTGCATAGAATCCCAAGTTGATCAGATTCCCGCTGATGTGTGTGATTTTGAAGAATGCCTTTCAACTATAGGAAGTAAATCATCCCGTCATCTATACTTTTCACGTAAGAAATGAACCCACTTTAAGTCCCATCGATTAATGAGATTCTAGCCTGATTTCATCATAAAAGCTATGTTTTGGATTCAAGCCTGAAGAAGACCAAGGTCGCCTTCCAATTTCCTTTTGCATACATTCGACCAAGCCACTAAGTGTGTTTTACATGCCATTGGAGTACTCCCCCAGATAAACTTTCTACTTCTATTATCAATCTCATTACATGTATCAGAAGGCAACCAAGTCGTTTCCATGGCATAAGAAGGCATAGCAGACAGCACCGAAGCTATTAATGTATTACGAGCAGCAAGTGATAAGGTACTTGCTCTCTACAGAGATAAACGTGTGTCTATCTTGTCCAAGATAAAATGGTACATTGACTTGGACACTTTCTGGTGAAGAATCGGCATTCCCAAATATTTCCCTAAGTCTGAAGCAGGAGAGAAACCTAGAAACTCACAAATCTTCTAAATTCTTGTATGACATACATTTTCTAAGAAAGAAATTCGTGTTTTAGTGGCATTCACCTTCTATCCTGATACTTCATAGAAATCATCCAAGATTGCTTCACATACCCCTGCTTGCTCTATATCTACCTCCATAAATAGGATAAGGTCATCAGTAAAAAATAGATGAAAAATAACAGTATCGATTTTCTTTAATCAAAATGGGTGCCACTCTTCATAATCAATTTCATTATGGATTAAGTGTCCTAATCTTTCAACGATTAAGACAAATGGACACGAGGACAAAGGGTCTCCTCATTGGATTTCACGGGTAGGACAAAACTGATTTGCTTTAGTACCATTCTAAAGTAACTGCATAATTTAGGAAGAGACACACTTTGTAACCACTTTCTAAATATTCTCAGGGATCTGTAATTCCTACAAATAATGAAAGATAAATGCCTATTAAACATGATCATAAGCCTTCTCCAGATCAATTGTAATGGCCATGAAACCACGTTTCTTTTTCATGCTCCTTATAGAATGAACAATATCCTAAGCGAGAATGGTATTATTTTCACTTTGTCTACCCTTTACAAAACTGCATTGGTTAAGAGCAATAATCATAAGCATAATAGGTTTTAGTCAGTTAGCAATAACCTTCATCAACACCTTATAAATTACATTGCATAAACTTATATGCCGAAAATCATGTATAGTTTGCGAATGCACTACTTTTGGTATCGAGATGATTTTTGTCCCATTCACCTTCCTGCATTTGGAAGGATCATGAAATAAATTTTTCACCATAGCAACCACTAAGGGTCTTACAATATCCCGTTAACTCTGGTAGAACAAAGGATTAAAACTATCAGAGACCGATGCTTTTAAGGCTCCCATGTCAAAAAGAGCTCTTTTGATCTCTTCTTCATTAACCGATTGCCCAATCATGCTACGTTGATCTTCTGTCAAAGGTGGATAACTCCAATCAAACACCAGAGAAGATAAGGAATTACCTTGTTGGTATACAAATCCTTAAAGAACTGGCTACACACATTCATAATTGCCTCTGTAACATAAGACGACGCTCCATCCTCAAGCTTTAGTGCCTCAATCCTATTACGTCTTTTCCTTTCATTAGACAACGTATGGAAGTATTTTGTATTTCAATCACCATTAAAAAACCATTGAGGTCTAGAATATTGGAGCCATATCAACTCCTTCTCTACAAGGGTTCTCTCTGATTTTTGCCAGAGATCATATTGTAAATCCATTAATCTCGGACATGCCCCTCTGGATTCTATTACTCTTGATAACCCTTCAAGTCTTCAATATAGTCTTTCCTTTTGATATAAGACATTTCCAAAAATTTCATGATTCCAAACCCGCAGCTGCTTCGTGAAAGTAGTAATTGTGCTCTCCCAATACTGATGTTTCAGCCAGTGATCTCTCACAAATTATGGAAATTTATCATGCATGACTATGAGGCAAAGAAACGGAATGGCCGTTCACGAGTCCTACCTTCTTCTTGAACATCTAATAGCAATAAAATGAGAGAATGATATGATTTAAACTTTAGAAGATGAGTTATCACTGCATTTGGGAATTGGTCAATCCATTTGTCATTAACCAGAACCCTATTAATACAACATTGACTAGATTTTCACCCCCATATGTAGGTAGGATCACTAAAATTGTTGTCTAACATGCCATTATCCGAACCCAGCGTTAAAATTGAGTATCTACCCCATCCACTCGTCTCAGTCTTGAAGACCATCTCTCATCTAGATATAAAACAACATTAAAATCTCTAGCAATCATCCACCTGCCTAACATGCCTGAACCAATGGAACATAATTCATCCTATAATAGTCTTTGATTAACTAGGTTAGGACTCCGATAAACTATAGTAAGAAATCCTTCCTCCTCTATACCATTTTAACCATGCCATGAATCATTTGGTTGGAAGAAGAAATAACTGAAAAGGTAATATCATCTCTCTAAAGTAACCATATGCCCCCACTAAAACCATGGCAATCCACAATATGCATGTTTTTCCAACCCAAACATTGAGCTAAGTGAGCTACCTTTTCTCTCGCTTGTCATGGTTTAAAAAGAGCCAGGATGCCTACTTTATGTCTTCTACATAAATCTTTAATCAGATGACTAAAATATGAGCCATTAGACCTGTGAGAATTCCATATAAGCACTGACATTTGTAAAATGTATTAAACAAGTTAAAATAATCAACAAGATCAAACCTGACAAGCCCCATTAGAGAGCCTAACATCAACCATAACCTTATCAGGATCGACAACATATTCTAAAAAAGGGTTTGAGTGACAACTAAAACCACCGCTGCCACTCGCACCAGGGTCTATCAGGTCATAGGCGCTAGTATTTCCTTGATGATAAGGACACGACAAACCCATGGTTTTATAATTATTTAATGGAACAATGGCGCTAGTTCTTGATCCTATGACCTATGTCTCATTCACCCTGTCCACCTGCTCCCTACTTGAATTCAACACAAGTGATTTCCCACCAATCAACCCATTTGAGTTAACTTGTTGTTTTACTCTCAAATAAGCCTCCATTGGGCTTACTGTCCATGAAGTTCAGCCTACACCGTCACTCTTTAGCCCACTACGTACCTCCACACCCTTATTCTTACCTTGATCTTCTGACCGTTTTATACCCTACTCAATTCTCATTTATTGTACCACTGATATTATGACGTTGTGAGTGTGAATCAAGGGATAGATAGTTCAACTTAGTATCTTCAACTTCAATCTCATTCAAAGCCATGAACCTCGAGCCTTGATTTGACAGCGCAAATCTATGTTGATCATACCTAAACTTATCAACTGAGAACCTCCCACCGGTTGTGCGGTTCTCTGGCTTCTCCGACGACTCGATGCCACCATCCATTCCCCAAAATCATTCACTTTCTTATTTTGAACTGAAGGACAGGGTCCAGATTGACCAACCTTTTCCAATTGATGATCAACGCGACCATGCTGGCTTCCCATTGCTTTTGATGTTTTATGGGGACAACGATCCGAGTCATGCCCATATTTTCCACATGTGAAACAAATACAATAGAGCCCTTCGTAAACAAGTTTTTTAACCTTACCATTGATCCCTATAGCGAGAAGTAGAGGCACTTTCAAGTCTAGTTCCACACACAGACACGCAAATCACCCTTTCGAGTGGCATAAAGTATTAGAATCAACTTTCAACACTCTCCAAATTTGGTTTCCTACAACATATAAAATACCCTTGTCATAATAATCGAGAGGAAACTTAAGGATACACACCCATGTAGCAATCTTTGTTACTTCTGCTTTATCTTGTTCAAAATCTAATTTCCATGGTTGAACCAAAAGATAGTGCTCATGGATGAACCAAGGACCCTCAAACATAGCAAAATCATACATATCAGTATTTGAACAGAGATGACAAAGAAAAAGCTGAAACCAATTTCAATCACCTCTACCTCTCCCTTATGACCCCACAACAACTACAGCTTGCTCACTAAAATATGCTTACAAACCATCCTTCCTAGTAACCTAACAATGAGAGTAGTTTTCCACCGACGGGCCAGTTTTTGCTTAAACTCAAGTTTAACGATAATATCCGAGATAGCATCGATTTTATCCACCTGCACCCTATCCATCCAACCCTCCCCAGACCACCAGTCACCCTCATCCTCTTCCTCAGCCTTTAAGGGCACCTCAAGCATCATTCCTCCATTCTTAGTACAACTGGATGACCTACCATATCACCCCCTTCCCTAGTTCAAAACTTTTTCCAACTTCGTGCAATCGCATCGGTTTCCTCCTGAGACGGCGGAGCCGCCTAGTCACCGTTCACATTCTCATTAGCTTTCATTCAGAGCTAAAAATACTAATTATTCTATCTCTCCAATTACTATTATATAGTACTCCCTCCTGTCCCTATTATAACATACTTTCTAGAAGGAATGAGTATTCCTTATTATCACATTGGTTCATATTATAAGTCCATTTCAACTAATTCTTATATACTAAGGAATAACAATTAAGTCATTAAATGTGAATTAATAGAATTTTTGAAATGTAGCCTTATTAAAAATCTCTCCCTATTATTTACAAATAATTCTCACCCACACTCTTCTATCTCTCTTCCCCACAAGAATTAATTAAGGAAAAATTAAAAAAAAAGGGTCATTCATAACATCAAAGTGGACTTTATATATAAAATATATCTGACATATAATTGATACTATATGATAGTTATGTCTACGTTATATTATACCAGATGAAGAGCCGCCACAATTTGTTGGCAGAAAAAAACAGAGAGAGCAGCCACATAATTTATTATTAAAGCAGCCATAATTTATTATTAAAAAGAGTAGACATATGAGAGTTATACTTTGTATTGTCATTTCTTTACACCTGTATGTATGTATGTATGTATGTATGTATGTATGTATGTATGTATGTATGTATGTATGTATGTATGTATGTATGTATGTATGTATGTATGTATGTATGTATGTATGTATGTATGTATGTATGTATGTATGTATGTATGTATGTATGTATGTATGTATGTATGTATGTATGTATGTATGTATGTATGTATGTATGTATGTATGTATGTATGTATGTATGTATGTATGTAGATATACTATTTTTATAATTCTAAAAGATCTTACCATAATTTGTTATTAAAATGGCTTTAATAAGAAAATTTGGGGGGGGGGGGGGGGGTGGGGGAGTGGCTGCTTTTATTTTATTTTCTCTCTCTTTTCCTTAATTTGCGAAAGTGACTGCTTTCCTTCGTGTAGACATATATCACAACTACCAAATGAAACGATGATCCAAATATTGTGAATCGCTGTTCCCAAAGTGACAAATTAAAGTATCATATGATTAAAAGTTGCATAGAGGCATAAATGAGTGATAGTAATATAGTAAATCTTTTTCAATAACTTAGAAGGAACTACTAATTATGATGTATAAACATTTTAACTTGTTAGCAATTAGGTAGCATTACTTGTACCATGGAAACACATCACCTCCGGTCCTAAATATAAGACCCAATGAACTTTTTTGGAGAAATCAAAGAAGCTAACCAATTATTTGAGAGTATTTATATTTATCCGTTTTTCTTTAAAAACTAATTTGTGTGACTTATAAACTAATGTATAGTCAACGATACACAACATATATTATGATTCAGTAATTTATTTAGTTTTTTTGATCTCTTCAAAAAAGTCAACTAGGTCTTATATTTATGATATGAGGTACTATGTGTGTGTATAAAGAGAGGGATTTTTGTGAAGCAGCATTGTTATTTTGTGTAGCGTCTTCATTCTGCCCAATATGCATGCTATTCCTTATTGCATTATTTATTTGTAAGATTACTTATTTGAGTGAGTATCACAAAAATTATTCATTATCTAAATAATACGTTCGTGTTTAATTTTATCTGTCAGGTTTTGAAGGTTTCTAACATGAAAATCGTTGTGTTTATGAAAATACATCATACATTTCGTGGGAATGAGACTAGTCTAATGAAAACTAATTTGAAGCCTATCTATTAACTTTTAAAAGGAATCCATCTGATTTCATAGAATAGAACACTCTATGAAGATTTTTTTCCCCTTTAAAAAAAAAAGTTGTGTTTGCCCAAAGAAGCATTCAAGGTGCATTTCTTCATGGATGATAAATTCTTTGGTATGCATTATTAGGATATGATTGATTTTTAAAAGTTAATAATGCACAAGGATAAGTCACCAAATTAATATGTATTGATTTTTGATATGTGAATGAAGTGCTGGACTGAGCTTTGAAATATAGAGATCTATCCTCATCAAATCAAATTATCAAATTATAAACAATAAAATAATTGAACTTTGGTTTTAAGTTTTACATACAACATTGATATTGATCATATTGACCACAGTATCTGTTTTTACGGTTGAAATCAAACACTCACTAAGGTAATCACACGCGTAGATGTTCATAGGTGAAATTGCTGTACAAGTACATTATAATTAATAAACTATGAGATTAAGTACATTACAAAAAATTTTGACTGGAAAAGATATTATATTTAATTATAAAGTAAAAGTTTGAGCTTATAGTTATGATTTCTTTTCAATTAATTGTGAACATGGGTTTTGTTTGTTTAGGTGAAATTAAAGTGCACAGATTGTCTGGGACCATTTTTCAATTTTCAACAGAGTTACATAACTGATCGAGGAGGATTATCTAAACTCATATTCATGGTAATTAATTATTTTAATATTTGTATTCCATCACACCAAGTAATTCATTGGATTATATCAAATAGTTAGCTTTAATTACTTTTTTAATATTCAGATAAAAATTTACTTTTGTAGTGTGACCACCATATATGCGGAATGATTTAATAATTAGTCGTGTAACGGTGTAGTTTTCTCAAGTGATAAAGATGGAAAATTTAAGCTAGCCATCTATTATTGGTGCGACAAAAAAATTATCTAATAATTTATAAATGCATGGATATGGGATTGCAATAAATCATGTTAGAAAAATTTCCCTTGTGTATAAAAAAAAAATAAATGAAAAGAAAATTTTCCCTCCAGTTAGTATCAAATCCGTCTCGAATATGAATTTGTTGGTAATGCTAAGCTAATTACTAGAATATTTGTTGAAAAAAGATAATAAAAATAAAAAAAATATAATTTAAAGAAGTACCCGTAAATGGTATTTTTTTTTTTTGCCATGGTCAATCGTAATAGATAATAGATAGTCACCCAAGACCTAACATTTATTTCTCAAGTATAGTAGTATCATTGAAACAAGCAATAAAGAATAAAACTACAGAAAAATCTTACAAGTAATAAATAATACTACCTCAGATCCTAATTATAAGACAAAGTTGATTTTTTTTTTTGGAGAAATTAAGGAAGCTAAATGAGTTACTTAATCATATGATATGTTATATATCCTTAGATTATATATTAATTTATTAGTCAAACTAATTAGTTTGAAGAAAAAAAATATAAATATAAATATTCTAAAGTAATATAATTAGCTTCCTTAATTTCTTCAAAAAAGTCAACTTTATCTTATAATTAGAACCGAAGGGAGTATTAATTACCCAACATCTCGTCGGCAGACTACACAATTGACAAGGTCTTAACATGTTGTTAAGGTCACACTGGAGGCTCTTTTTTTTTTTTTTTGGACAAAACACTGGAGGCTCCTAACATGTTGTTAAGGTCATGTGGACCCGATCATCCATTTTCAGATGAGATAGAACACACACGACAGCTTATTGATGGAGATTGGCATGTCCAACTTTTCCATTCCAATAGAGAAGCAATAGGGTGTGCTATCCAGCCATCCTGGGCAGTGGGCAGGGACGCGCATTCATGTGAACCAAAAAAAAAAAAAAAATAGAAATTTCTTTTTATCTGTTTCCTTTTTATGTTGTATTGTTCCAAATACTGACCAAATTCATACGAAGTCTTTGGGGATTTTCAAAGCTTTCCAAGTGGTAGATCATTTTGAATCTTAGACTTTTATACTTGTAAGGTGGCTTAACATTTTAACTAGGTAATTAATAATTATTACCCCCTCGATCCTAAATATAAAAAATATTTATCTAATTTGATTAGATTAAGGAAGTTAGTCAATATGACATGTATTTTTAAAAAAACCCTAATCATCTTCCTCAATTCCCTTGTTCCCTCTCATTTTTTATTATTGTTGAGGGAATATCAATAAAGTTAAGTTAGAAAACATTTAACAAATGCAAACGCTGTCTTATATTCCCAAAAAAAAGTATATTCCTTTTAGGGGTTAGTATAATATTTGGTCCTTATAGTTTGCCTCATTTTGATTTTGATTCCTATAATTTTAAACCATTAGTTTTGATTCCTCAAGTTTCTTTTGGTATAAACGTTAATCCCTGTATTTTATAAAAATCTGAACTATTTTGCCTATTAAGAGACCAAAATTTATAATTTAAAATTATAGGAATCAAAATCAAAATGAGAGTAGACTATAAAGACTAGATACTGGATTAACCATTTTTTAATTAAACTTGCTTTATATGCAAAAGCTATAAAACTGAATCCTCAAATACTTATTTGAAAGACAAAAGTGTCCATAACTTGCACTAACCTGAGTTCATTTTGGTGAGTGGCATACAGTTAAGATCAATGTAATAGAACCTGGACCAGAAACTGGCCAACTGGCTGGCTGGTAGATTGGTTCAGTCCGGAATTTTTATTTTTATTTTTTAAAATGATTTTTAAAATTTTTTTTAGAATTTCATATTAATAAGTTTAAAATCTTCAACTTTTTACTGGTTTGGTCTCAGTTTAACTCTAATCTAACATATTGGCCTTTGATATAGTATCTTGACGGTTCACTAACCTGTTCGTGATCAAGATCTCTACGGTTATTTCCATGTGAGCACGTTATTGTATACAACAAACGAACCTATGATAATTCCTCATGGATCATGATGTTGTTGGGATGGTGGGCCCCACCATTAGTCAAAAATTGCAAGCTTGTCCCCAGTACAAGTCCGAGCATATCTTATTGACCAGATCGCTCTCCTTCATTATTATTTTTACATTTTCGGAGATTTTCTCGACCAATAAAATCATCCTTTTTTTTTTTTTTTTTGTGGATAGGACCAAATGACATGCACAAACTTATGTTGACACACAGACACACACTGGAACCCATCGCCATTTTTTCCCCCCAACGAACCCATCGCCATTTAAAACTCGTACTAAGCACACGTTTTTTTTTTCCTTTTTAATTTTAAAATTTCGCATAAAAAACCAATACATAGTACAAACCAACAATATCAAACCAACAATTTCGCACACGTGCTTACTAAACCCAGACAATTCAAACCACTACAGCTGTTGCTGCCCTCTGACCAAAGACCACTGCGCCGCGCTCTCTCTCTCTCTCTCTATTATCAAGTGTTGAAAAAATTTTTGGTTTTAAATATAAGTCTATTTAGAGAGTTATTAATTATTATTTTTTTATTTTACTCTTATTCAATCCTTGTTGAGAAGAGAGATTTGAGAATGATTTTAAATGTAGAGAGAAAAAATATTAATAAGGATAAAATTAAAAAAATTTATTAATTTGAGACATATTTATGGACTTAACTGTCATTCTTTCATTTTGGAGAATTAGTTAAAATGGATTTATAATGGTAAGTTAGGGATCGGATTGGTCTAAGCCACTTTCAACTATCTCTCATGTGTTAATACTTAATAATGAAAAGCAGTTAACTCGTTAAATCCAAAGTAATTAAATCCGGATCGGCCACTGAACTGGTCGGAGCATTGGGTCAAGGGTTAGTGGATCAGATTGGAGTCAAATTGGAGCTAACTCGGGGTCAAACTGGTGAGAAATTAAAGATTTTAGGATTATTAATATGAAATTAAAAAAAAAATTAAAAAAATTGATTTATTTTTTTAAAATACCAAACTGGATCAGTTTACTGGCCTATTTAAGTTAAATCTGCTTAAATTAAAAAAAGAAAAAAGAAAAGAAAATCAACTTTCTCGTTATTCAAAGCAGCTGTAATAATAAAGCAATAATACAATAATACTCCATATGTGGAGGGGCCGCCGAGGACTCTCTCTCGCCCCCCCCCCCCTATATATATCTTTCTATCTGTGTGTGTAAGTGATTCCAAAATCAAAGCAGTAGTGAGAAAGCCAATTATGGCTTTAACTAGTGGTGCTCATCATGAGCAGAAGGATTATGAAAATAGCATGCAACACTTTTCTGATTCATCTTCTTCCATGAGAGTGCTTGGCTCAAAGACGATCAAATCATCTAACAATAAAGCAGCAGGCATAGCAAAACGAAGATCTCGAGCTTCTAAGAAAACCCCAGTGACCCTCCTTAACGCCAAAGCCTCCAACTTTAGGGCTCTCGTCCAACAATTCACTGGTTGCCCTACCACTCCTGTGTCCATTGGTGACCATTTTAAGGGCCCCATAACCCTAAACTTCCAGCGAGGAATCCGAGAAATGCAGACTACTCATCTTCACAACAACAACAACACACCTACTTCTCATAACAACAACAACAACAACCAGGTACTTTGTGTTCGTTTTCACCAGAATCATCATCAGCAGCAGATACAGTCGCATGTTTTAGATCATCATCAAGAGGTGCAGAAAATTAATGTTGTTGTTGTTGATGACGGTGATGATGATGATGATTGTGTGATAATGGAGAAGGTTACGAGTACTAATGGTGATTCTTCTTCTTCTTCTGGTGTTTTTTCTTCGTCGTCATCAAGTGGATGTGGCCTGATGGAGGTCACTCATGGTCTTACTACCACTGATTTTGAAGGTCTCATGGAGGATTTTAGTTTGCAGGATCTCATTGATGATATGGACAATGCTTTATTCTCTAATGATTTAGGTTACTTTGTGTGATTGTGATTATTATATCATCCAACACTGTACTATTGTATTATATTAGTGGGTTAGAGCAAATCACAACTTCATCATTACTGAATTATGTATGAATAATGATCAAGGCAAATTGTAGACTTCGGCTTCTGTGTTAATTTGTCTGCTTCCTATGATTATATATAATTAGCCTAAATAATATATATATATATATATATGATATTCTTCAAATTCAGTGTTTTCTTTCGCCTTCTTAACGCTTACATCAGTTAATTATATATCTTGCTTGTTCAAAGAATCGCCGTCAGCTAAACAGTGGCGCATAATAAAGTCATTAGTAGCACGAATCCTCCGGCGGCGGTTCTAATTAACAACTTGTTGAATAGCTAGGAGAGTTTGTTTTGTTCATGAATGTAATTAAGATAACATTCTTTTTCTCTTTCCCTCATTTATTTGGTCCATATTATATAAGTTGTTTAGAGAATAATTATGTGTCCGTTTTACCTATGTAATTAATATTTAAATATAATTCATTGTATTTTTATGTTTTTTTTAAAACCTCGTTTAATATGGGGGGTAAAGTCTTTTATCTATCATTTAATAATCATAGGAAAAGTACAACTTCCTCTGGTTCTTAATATAAGACATAATTAAGGAGTTGATATTAATCATAAATATAAAATATAGTTTTCATATTTATCAATATTTTTCTAATTTACCCCTATTGGTATTCTTTCAACAATAAACAAGGAGGAGAGGGAAAGAGGGAATTAAAGAAAACAACTAAGGTGTTTTATAAAACATACAGAATCACATTAGATAAATATGTTTTATATTAAGGATTAGAAGGAGTAAAACAAAATGAGCAACATGCAATGACAATATTCAGTACAAGGAATAGCATCAGGTTTGCATGATGCTCACTTATTGAATGGCTTTTTAGTAATTAGATTACTTATTATGTAGGACTACGTAACAATTTTGTTAAATCAATATGAATAGTTTCAAAGGTAAATGATTAAATTAGAGAAACCTACCCGCATTTTTTTGTTGTAAATAAGTAACTCCCTCCAATCCAAAATATAAGTCACATTTTACAAGAATTCTTTAATCCATGATATATAAGTTGCTAGGAGAATAATTAATGATTATTTATCAGTTTTCCCAAATAATTTAAATTTAAATATGGTTTATTGTATTTTTGTCTCTTTCTCAAAATCTCATTTAATATATGTAAAGTGTGAAAATTTCTTCAATATAATAAGTCAAATTCCCCGAGTTAACCACTCTTTAATTCTAGAGAATAGTTGAAAGTAACTTATATTTTGGATATGGGGAGCACATAATTTACTTAAATTATGTGAATTAATTAAGCAACTCTTATATTTTAGAACAGAAATAAATATTATTTTGTTAGCTTTTCACAAGTGAGTGTTTAATGGTAGGTTCTTTCATATGCTATCACATCATGTCATCAAAGCGGCCACCTTGTTTGAGTCTGAAAATTCCTTGTGTGATTATTTGGTTTTCAGTACTATCCATTAATTCTAATTTGACTCTTCCTAGCTATATCCCAAATGTGGGGAAACTCTGCTTCCATTGTTTGTGTATTTCTTTCTATTTTATTTGTTTGACAAAATTGGAACTGCAAGCTTTATATATGGCAGGTTAAAAAAACAGATATATACCTTGCACTCAACTTTGATCACTGATTTTGTCTATCATTTCTAAGACAACTCTGAGCTCAGTCATTTACTTCAGCTTGCCAAAAGATTCACAATCCCTTGATTATAATTTTGATTATTCTAGTACTTCGGATTTGTTGCTGCAATATCAAATATATATCTTTGAAACACTGCGCCATCAGGGTTTCCTAAACTTCAAAACTTAAGACGTAATCCTATTCTTTTTTTTCCTGAAAAAAAAAAATCTCCATTTATACTGTGATGTTTGTTTCTATGTGCAAGTAAAATATTGCATAATTTCATAACAAAAAAATAATTTTAAAACGTTATTAATTTGAGTTGCACTTTTTATCTTCACAGTACCCCAACGTTGATAAATTAAATTTGGTGGGGTGTGTGTATGGGGTTATTGCAAAATAAATCTGTTCATATGCTAATTTTTTATGAATTTTATTTTGGCGAACAAAATTTGTGACACACACACACACACACACACACACACACACACACACACACACACACACACACACACATCAATTAATTCATCCTCATGACTCATGAGGAAACCTCAAGTTGGGAAATAAAATTATAGAGTCAATGTCTGAACGATAAATTTTCAAACTTGTAGGGTAATATGAAAAGAAAATAATGTCCATCGAACGATATGAAACCACCTTAATTTAATTTGTAAAGAAATATTTAATGTCAATATTACTTGAGAATCTAACACCAACCATTTTTTAAAATGAAACATGCATATAGATATTTTATGAAATTAATATCTAGGTCCATGTGGTGAAGTAAACATGTCTTTGTTAGTGTTTGTATTTATGCTAAGGTCAACAAGAAATTTTATTTGTACACGCAACCAACCCCGCAAAGTTCATTAAAGAAGAGAAGCCTCCCCCCTAATTTCAAATTGATAAAGATTTAGTTAATTTTTCAATTCATGTGTTTTGAAGATAAGGTCGTGCCAAAAAGATTTAAAATAGCATGTTTGGATGAGCTTATTTTTAAGAAATAAGTGTTTATTACGTAAGTCGAGATAAAACTCCTCTCATATACTTACCTTGTGTACCGTAAATTACGATTTATAAGTACTTATAAGTTAAAAATAAGCTATTTCAAATGAGCACTTAGTAAAATTTTAAGCGCTTCTACATTGCAGTCGGCCGAGCTCTCAGAAATGGTTCAACTAACATGGATGTCTTGGTTGCATTGGGAACTACAGCATCTTATGTTTATTCTGTTTGTGCTCTACTGTATGGCGCCCTTACTGGATTTTGGTCTCCGACATCTTTTGGGACCAGTGCCATGCTCATAACATTTGTATTGTTGGGTAAGTACTTGGAATGCCTTGCCAGGTGAAAGACATCAGATGCCATCAAGAAGTTAGTAGAACTTGCTCCTGTAACAGCTTTATTGGTTGTCAAAGATAAAGGTGCATATTGTCGGTTCCTGTGCTTTATTTTCTTAGGAAATTACAGTTCAAACTTGAAAGTTGAAACGTCTGTAGAGTTTTTTTGCCATAGAAATATTTCTTCATCCATTCATATAATAAAAGTCATACACACATCAATATTACAGTACCATAGCAATAGAAATAAACGAGTATCAGTACACCCAAATAACTAAATACTACTGTACTCCAAAACATGCTAATCAGGCTCTCTTGGCATCCTCTTCCTGTCATTCTCCAGCAATCTCCACAACTGGTCCGGGGGACAATTCACCCAATTTTCTGGGCAGTTCCCACTGAGCATATTTTTAGCAGCCCAGTCAGCTACTAAATTTGCTTTCCTGGAAATCCAACGATAAGAGTGGTTCCCAATTAGTTTCCTTGATTCTTGAATGTTTTCAAGGATATTGGTACACCTCCACTCACACGGAGGTACATCATTACATACACACTTAATCAGAACTTGATTGTCAGACTCAAAGCTTATATCCGAAAGATGGTTATTATGGACAAATCTTAAGGCATCTAGTAATGCAATTGCTTCAGCCATAAAGGCCGAATATGCTTCAATGACTCTTGCCTCCCCATCTAACAACCATCCATTCGAATCCCGTACAACAAAAGCCACAGCAGCAGTATTATCTTTCTCAGAGAATGCACAATCACTATTAATTTTAAGACTGTTACCTTCTGGTGCTTCCCATTTCCCCTGCTCCTTTTTCTGTATTTGCTCGCTGCTGTCCGCCCTATCCTGCTGGTTGATCCATCCCATAGTTTCCCAGTACTCCTTGAGTAATCTACCTGCTTGGGAGAAAGTGAATATTGGGTCAGGTGTAATATTCTCAAATAAAAATGCATTCCTAGTTTTCCAAATCTGCCACAAGGTCATCCCAAACAAAGATTTTTGCCATGTATTGAGATCAGAATCACATAAGCAAGAGGCCACCCAATGCTCCAAGTTTTCAATTGAATCAGTGCACCTAACCGAAAAATTACTCCCAAACCATACTAACTTAGCCCATTCACATCCTACAAACAAATGCAACACCGATTCTGGCTTTTTGTTACATATTAAACATCTATCCACCACATAACACCTCTTATTACACAGATTATCCAATGTTGGTAAGGCATTATTCATCACCCTCCAAAGAAAGTTTCTAACTTTATTTGGTGTTTTAAGGCTCCATATTTCCTTCCACATTCTCTTTTTGGCATTATTAGAAGAGTTTGGAATATTTATCTCCCTTTTCAGAGTATCTCTTCTAGCAACTTCATAGCCTTCCTTAACCGAATAGGTACACCTCCTCCCTCCTGTCCATACCCATTTATCCTCCCTATCCCTAGGAGCAACAATAGTATCACAAATTGCCTTCTTTTCTGCCTGAGTAATCCATCCTTCTATGGGCAGCAGATCCCAACCATAACTTCCCATCAGATCAGCCACTCTTAATTCTTGGAATCCCACATTCGGACACATCGAGTACAACCTTTTCCTGGGCAATTCACTAAGCCATGGGTCCCTCCATACCATTGTGTCTCTCCCGTTTCCCACACTTTTAAAGATTTGGTCATCAAGCACCTTTCTCCCTTCTAATATACTACTCCACAACCAAGATGCCCTGCTACCCTTCCTAGCTTCTGTAAAATTCTCTCTAGGGAAGTATCTTGCCTTTAAAATTTTGACCCATAGCTCATTCGGGTTGCTTAGAATTCTCCATCCTATTTTAGCTAAAAGAGCCAAATTAAATGCCTCGAAATCCTTGAACCCCAAGCCCCCATCTAGTTTATGTTTCTTCATTTTATCCAATGATACCCAGTAAATTTTCCTTTGTTCCTCATCACATTTCCACCAAAATTTAGACACAATCTTATCTAATCTCTGTAACACATTCTTTGGATATTTGAAACAAGACATAGAATACACTGGTACTGAATTAGCCACAGATTTTATCAACACCTCCCTACCAGCTTCTGACAAGAATTTCTTTCTCCACCCCTGTACCCTTTTCTCCATTCTATCTATCACAAAGTTTAAAGCCTGGATTTTTGATCTTCCCCAGATTATAGGCATCCCTAAATAGTTCCCAGGAACATCCACTGCATGAATTTGAAATATGTGACCAATTTCTTCCTGAATCAGCTCGGGAGTGTTTCTTGAAAAATATAAGCAAGATTTTCTTTCATTGATTGCTTGTCCCGATGCTTCACAATATCTGTTGATCACATCCTTCAGTTTCCTACAGTTTGCTAGCTCAGCCCGTATGAAAAAAACTGAATCATCAGCATAAAAACTATGGGTGATCTCTGGACCTCCTCTCCCCATTGAAACCCCTCTCAATCTCCCCTCTCTCTTTTCTTTCTCTATTAATTTAGATAACACATTATTCACTAAGATGAAGAGATAAGGGGAAATTGGGTCTCCCTGTCTTAATCCTCTCTGAGGACCCACCTTAGCTACTCTTTTTCCAGCCATCATGATCGAAAATTGGACAGAATTCAAGCACCAAATTATCCTTTCTACCCACTCTTTACAAAAACCCATTTTTAACAAAGTAGCTTGTAGGAAATCCCATTCTACCCTATCATAAGCCTTATTCATGTCTAATTTCAGAGCCATTTCACAATGCCCTTTTCTTTTTAGTTTCAAATAATGAAAGGCCTCATGTACTACAATAATGTTATCTTGTATTAGTCTACCCGGCACAAATGCTCTCTGACTCTCATCTATTATCTTGTCAAGCAAAGGCTTTAATCTATTCGCCAATATTTTTGAAAAAATCTTATATGAAAAATTACACAAACTAATTGGCCTATAATCACTCACAGACTCCGGGCAATCAACTTTTGGGATAAGAACCAGATCTGTATCATTCACATCATTGAGCGGGAACCCATTTTTAAAATAATTTTTGACTAATTCGCATACCTGGTTACCAACGATGTCCCATGATTTCTGAAAGAACAATCCGGTAAAGCCATCTGGTCCTGGTGCTTTTTGTCCTCCCATTTGAAAAACTGCCCCCTTTACTTCTTCTTCACCTATTTCAGCCATGAGCATTTGATTATCTTCACTTGTAATTACCTCTTCTACACATTCCAGCACCTGCTCAAAATCTCTTCCCCCTACTGATATGAACAGAGATGTATAAAACTCAGCAAAGTGATTCCCAATTGCTCCTTCCTCTTCTAACCACTCATCATTACCCCCCTTATCCTAACCACTTTGTTTCTGCATCTTCTTTTAATGGTAGACATATGGAAGAATCTGGAATTTTTGTCACCACACTTCAGCCATTCCACTCGCGCTTTTTGGGCCCAGTATATTTCCTCTTGTGCCCATAACTCATCAATTTCCTTCTTTAAAACCTCCACCTCCTTAGCTCTAGCATCATTCCATTCTGAACAGAGACATTTTTGCACTTTCCTTACTAATACCTTGATTTGTTGTTGGCTGTTTTTAAACTCTCTCTTTCCCCATTCCTTCAGCACTTCTCTTAGTTTGTCCATTTTTTCCACATATTCCTGCAACTCAATTCTATCAGAATCTGACCCCCAACAATCCCTGATAAGCTCAAAAAAATTTGGGTGTGCCAACCATCTTGCATCAAATCTGAATAGAGAAGGTGTCATTGTTTCATTATGTTCAAACTCAATGAAGATTGGACAATGATCCGACCCAATTGCCTCCAACACTTGGCCTTTTCCTTTTTGATTCTGAATTCGCCATGCCATGTTGGTCACTGCTCTATCCAGTCTTTCCCTTATGAACTCCTCATTGCTTCTGTTATTCATCCATGTGTACTTACACCCATTGAATTCTAATTCCATTAGCTCACACTTTAGCATAAAATTTTGAAATCTATCTAAGTCTCTTTGATAACACTCCCTTCCCCCTTCCTTATCCGAGGCATATAGTATATCATTGAAATCCCCCAAGATAATCCATGGAATTTCTTCCCCAGGCTTCAGATTCTCCATTTCACTCCACCACTGGCGCTTTTGTATCATATCTACCGGTCCATACACTAGAGACACATTACCCAGATCTGTACCATTTAATTTGACCTCTTCCAGATGAATAATAAATCTAGATATAAAACCAATCTTAAACTGAACCTCTTCCTTCCACCAAATGGCTAGACCCCTAGATCTTCCCCTAGGCTCACTATATTCCCCACAATCAAACTTCAACTTTTTCCTTATCTTCTCGATTTTTCCTGTCTGCATCTTCGTCTCAGCAAGAAATACTATATACGGTTTCCACTTTCCACACTGGAACTTCAAATTTCTGACTGTCAGGGTAGTTCCCAACCCCTGACAGTTCCAACCTAAGCAATTCATTGTTCCCCGGTGGCTGCTTCTGGCCAGCCACCCCACCCTTGATTATTGCGCTCATTATCCCCCTCAATCCTTTCCTCATAGATTCGGTCCTTATTGAATATTTCAGGATTCCACACAATTTCCAAATCGGAATTACTACTTGGGAAAAGTGATTTTCTTACCTTACTTTTTGGTTTGATTTTCCCATCTGATCTATTTCCCATATAGAAAGCCAGTGCTCCATTATAACTATACCCATAGCTTCTCGGTTCTTCCACCCCCTCCAATGCTTTTAGCTCTGCAATCGCCCTATCCCTTTCCCCAGCACTTTTTGGTGAATCTTGACTGTGATCCTTTCTTCTTTTCCCTAGAGGTGAGTCTTCATTTTCGTTGCTTTTCCTTTTCAAAGAAACATCTTTTAGTCCTTGAGATAACTCGCCTATTACTCTTTTCTGAATCGGCACTAAAGCTTTTTCATCCTTATCATTTTCCTCTTCCTCGTCAGCCAACTCCACCCAATATTTAACCCGGGTCCTTCTTATTTTCTCCCAGCGGGCCCTCAATAAACTGCTGGTCCCATTGGTCTCCATCATATCCGATTTAAGCCCAAAGTTTCTAGGGCCCACTTCATTTTCTTTTGCCTTGACCAAATCTAAATTCCTCCATTGCATTTCATTCGGTCCATACACGTGGGGCCCAGCAAGGTCTTGACCATCTCTCTCCTTCCACCTACCCTCTGCCGCAATTACTTTTTGCTGCTGAAAGAGACCCCTGCCTCCATACCCCCCACGTGATCTGCAGAAACCATCCCCTCTCTCCTCAGAAATTCCCATCTTTTCGAGGATCCATTCCCGCCCATTTCGATTTTCCTTTCCCCACGTTCCTCTTTCCGCGCCAACTGGACTTCCCAACTCCAATCAGCCTGGTTCCCACTCCGATTAATCTGGTTCACCGCCGGCACCCTGATTGCCTGAGCACATAGGCTTGCATCATATCCCCTAGCCACTCCATTCACTTTAAATTCCACATTCTCCTCCTCGCAGCCCTTGCTTTCATTGCCAAGCTTGCCACAATTATAGCAAAATCTCACCAACTTCTCATATTTAACCTGAATCCATACATTATCTAGTTCATCGTCCGGTCTTGGAGCCAAGAAGCCTGGAACAAGCGCTTTATCTATGTTTACTTCCACTCTCGCTCTTCCAAAGCTTCTATGTGCAAATCGTACATCCTCCGGATTCTCTACCTCAATCACATTACCCACTAAATTCGCCATTAGTCTGATATTCGACTCTATTCTTCCCTCCCAAGGCAAATTATGGAACTGGACCCAAAACTCACAAGTGTTTATTTGTATTTCATTGTCACTTAAGAATGGCCTCCATTTCTGCAAGCTCATCATATAATTCCTGACCACCCACGGGTTATCCTTCAGGATCCTTTTAGCTTCCCCTGCATCCTCAATGTTAAACCGAAACAGATTGAACCCTATCATTTTCACATCCATTTCGCCATTTATTTTCCATGCCGCCGTTACTACTTCCCTTACTGTTCCCAGCCCCACTCTGGTTTTGGAAATAATTTTTCCAATCAATACATGACCATCCTCTGTTCCTTCCTCATGTTTCTTCCACTGGAGGTTAATATCTAGACAACCTCTCTCCATCTCTCGTTTCTTCCTCCGTTATCTTTGCCTTCAGATCCCTGTTAATAGCTAAACACCCAGCACTTCCGGCCGATTGCACCACTCAGGCGATGAAAAGAGGGAAATACCCTATCGCACTCTCATTTAGAGAAACCTACACTACGGGCAAACAAATTACTAAATCGAAACATCTGTAGAGTTTGATTTTATGTTTGGGGTATAAAATATTTAATAGTTACATTATTCATCGTGTTCAAGATGAATAGTAGTTACATTATTCTTTGCTCATTCAACCTGGTGACACATTGAAAGTTCTCCCTGGTGCAAGGGTTCCTGCCGATGGCATTGTTACATGGGGCTCAAGTTACATAAATGAGAGCATGGTAACTGGAGAATCTTTTCCAGTTTTGAAGGTGAACGCAACTGTTATTGGAGGTACAATAAACTAACATGGCATCCTTCTCATCGAAGTTACCAGAGTAGGATCTGACACCGTCTTGAGTCAGATAATTAGCTTGGTTGAGACAGCTCATATTTCCAAGGCCCCCATTCAGAAATTTGTTGATTATGTAAGTATTCTTGTCATGGTTGTGTTTGACTATGTCATGCTTTGGGAACTATTATGGTTTTGTTACTTTAATGCTTTATGCATCTTAGGTTGACTGATGTATTTTTCATTGCTTGTGGCTTATAAAAAGCATTAGCCTGTGAAACAGTTCTGAATAGTTTCATATTTCTACTTGCTCTGCTGTTTGAAAACTAGGTTGATGGTGCGAACTCTCTTAAATTGCAAGACAAGGGCACAATTAAAATCTTTACTAGTTCCTCAACCCTCTCAATTACAAGAAAATGATGAGTCTTCTCAAATTTCTAAAGAGAAAGCTCCTCATTCTAAGAGCAAGCAAGAGAAGAAACTCTTGGAAAAGACTTCAAAGACACAAGATCAAAAGCAAAAGGGAGAGGTGATTGCACAAGAAGATGAAAGACCCAAGAAGTTATCCAACTATGAGCTTCTACTCAAAGGTAATGAGGTAAACATTCATGATCTTCCTTTTCCTTATTCTTACTTTGCTAGTTAAAGAAATGCTTATGAGAAACAAGATAATGACTTGTTTGATATGTTTAGTAAGATTGAAGTGAATGCGCCATTGCTTGATTTGATTAAGAAAATTCCTAAATATGTCAAATTTCTTAAGGAGTTGTGCACACATAAGAGGAAGTTTCAACCAAACAAGAGAGTACAATTGTCCTCTAGTGTGTCTGCTTTGTTTAAGCCACAACTTCCAATTAAATGTTAGGATCCTGGTTCATTTACCATTCCATGCACTATAGTAAAGACTACAATCTTTAAGGCTTTGCTTGATCTAGGAGCGGCAATTAATATGATGCCTAAATCTTTATATAGAGACCTAGGGGTGAAGACCTTGAAACCTCCCTCTATGATGCCACAACTAGCATATCAAACCATAAGGTGTCCTGATGGCATCTTAGAAGACATTTTAGTTCAAGTTAAAGATCTAGTCTTCCCTGCAGATTTTTATGTGCTAGATATACCTAATATGTGTGGGGATGGAGCTTTAATCTTAGGTAGACCCTTCCTCAGGACTGCCAACATTGATATTAGTTTGCAAAAGGGTTTTATCACAATGTCTAATGGGGATAGGTCTATGAATTTCAACATGTATGAGCAAATAAAGCAACCATATGAAGATTATTCTATATGTGATGTTAATTTTGTTGATGATTTGCTTGTTAATGAGAATGATGGTGATAATGACATGCATACCTCACCCACTAATTTCACTAACACTTCTTTTCTCTCTCTTTCACATGGTGTTGATGTGAGCTGTCCTAACATTTCACAGTTGGGTTACACTCTTTCCACGCCATCAAATTGTTTAAATACTGATTATGTGCTTGTGAAGTCTACTACTAACCCTAATGAGTTCGAGAAAGGCTTTGTTTCTAATAATCTTGCAAGAGTTAGTAGAGTTGAGAAGACTTTCAAGAAGGAGTTGTCCAATTTTTTCAAGGAGCTACGTGCCTTGAATGCTAAACATGGACCATTGAAGGTGCCTTGTAATATCAACTCTGTCCTATCTCAACCTCCAACTGAGATGATTAATGAAGAAAAGGTTGTTGCTACCATGGACATGGAGAAAGTAGAAAGTGAAAGGGAAGTAACAGAGCCCATTCCTTCCAAACTCCGATTCAAGAAGAGGTATAGGCGTCAACTTCCAATCATTACTACACCACAAGTTGCTTTGGCATACCTCCAAATCTTTGATGAAAGCTATAAAGAACCCTTCCTCATGGATAGTCAAGAGAACCAAGTTCAAGTTGGTGACAAGGTCATTGGCCTATCTTCTACATATATAACACCAGGTGATAAATGACAAACACATTTTGTTAGGCCATTCGAGATTCACTCCTTCTGTCACCATGGGAAGGTCATATTGATGGATGCTCAAGGCAACTATTTCCAAGCAAAGAAAGAGCGCCTTCGTCTTTTGAAGGGGAGCTATAAGCCTCTATAACACTCAGGTTGCTTCTTTCATTTCTTTGTCTTACCTACCATGCTAGTGATTGCTTTTGTTATGTTGTTAGGCATGTGTTTTGTAGGATAAGTGTGGAGGAAGAGGCCATTCTAGTAGAAAGGTAGTTTTTAGGATTTTGATAGTAGATTTAGGATAATAAATCCCCATTTCATGTGTCTCTTGCCTATATCTTCATTTGTGCTTCCTTGTTATGTCATGCATTGAGGATAATGTAAGAATTAAGTGTAGGGAAGGGATTGCTTTAGTCACAATATTTTGGTTCATGAAATTTGAGAAAGATTGAAAATTTTTAAACTTGGGAATTGGTTTTGTGAAGTGCTTAAATGACCCTTATTTTCACTTTCCTAATGCAACTCCTTGACATGTTTTTATGAAAATTTAAATGCTTGATGATTGTGAAAGTCAAGCATTTCCAAGTATGATTGCATTAAGCTTGAGTAATCCCTTTGCTTGATTCAATTGAGTGAATGGAGTATCTTTAGTGCAATTTTATCAATTTGGATACCTAGCTTGATTTTATAAAGTTGATATGGTAGAGAAAAGCCTTATTGGAAGATTCTTAAGCCTTGATTTTATTTTCCTATCATGTGTGTGTATTCACCTATACTCAAGTTAATCTCTAGAACTTGTTTAGGTTTTTTTTTTTCAAAGTTATATTAATGCTTTGGATTTGTAGTATGATAGGGGCATTTATTTCATCACCCATTTACCCAAACACAAATCATTCATCATTTACCGTTGTTTACCCCTTTGAGCCTTTCACTTTCATTTCTATTTCATTATACAAATGTTATGTTTGTATCATCTATCAATTTCTTCCTAGCACTATGGTTTAAAAAAAAGTGTGTTATCGTATAAGTGAAAAGAAAAGTGCTATGTGAATAGTCAAAAAGGAAAAAAAAGGAAAATAGAAAGAAGAAAAAGAAAAAAAAATTGTAAATTATAAAAAATAAGGCACTATGGTAAAATATGTTAATTAAATTTAGTTGTGTAGTGCTAAGTGATCTAGCAAATTATTTGGTGCAAGTATAGTATTTCGTTACATTTTCCATCCATTTAGCCTTTCCAACATTACAGCCTATAGAAAGTCTCCTTGACTTTGGATTCTTGGCACATTAGTGGTAGAGATAATAGAACCTTTACAAACTTATGGTAGATGCTAGAATAGGTGAATTGAGTGAAATTCCTTATTATTTGGGAGATGAGAGAAACATTTATTTCATTGAGAGCTCTATCATGCCTATCTTTCTTGATTTTGTTATGTGTTCAAGTTGATTTCTTTGCATTAAAAATTTCCATGAGCTTTAATTGATTTGAGATTGTGGTTATTTAATCTTTATGTAATTGCATTATTGAATAACTTAATGATTTTAACATTATGTATATTTTTGGAAACATTGATTTTATGTTGCCTAGGAGTACAAAAGGCTAAGTGTGGAGGAATTGATAAATCCCTATTTTATTATATATTTTCATATTTTATTTGAGGATTTTGTTATGATAATTGAGCTTAAAATGTCTTTTTTGTAGTCAATTGTGATTAAATGTATTTAAATGAAATTAAGGTTGAAAAAGGGCAAAAATGTCATATATTTTATTATTTACCTTAATTGATTAATTTTTGGAATATAAAGTATTATATTTTGGTTTCATTTCAATTGCAGATCAGTTTGGGAAGAATTGCAGAAGAGACCCAAGGTTTCTGGAAATTACAAGCTAATGAAGAAAAAAAGCAGAGGAAATTACGAACAAGGGCCCCAATATTCTGAAAGTTATAGATAGACCAACAACAGTTTCCAAAATTTACAATGTAGTCCCTTCTAGAAAAGATTTGCATTGTTGCATTTTAGTCCCTTGGTCAAAACATGCGTTTTTGACCAAGGGTTAAGGTGAGACACAGAAGCTGAGCTGAGGGGGAGGCTGAAGAAAAAAATCAGAAACGCGAGGAACAGGGGAGTGGCCGAGAGCTGAGAGGCGAGTGTGGAGGAGCAGTTGAGAGCTGAGAGTGAGGAGATAAGGGAGTCCGACAATCGGAAGAGGGAGAGCTTCAACACCACCACCATTCACCGTCGACCTCACCTCCGGTTTCGTTCCAGCTCGGCACACCCATCATCTTCCTCCTCCGACAGACTACTTCCGCCAGTGACCGAAGGAACTCAGAAGAGAGGCCGCCGGAATCATCTCCTCACCACCGTCTCTCCTTAATCATTCATCCCGATGTCATCCGTTCACCACCAGACCACCGGCGACCTTCACTAATTTTTCCCCTCCGACCTTAACAGACTGTAGCCCCTCTGTTTCCAACATCATCACAGCCGTGGCTCCCTCTGTCCAAACCGTGGAACTCTCTGATTTTCTGGAAAATTCAGTCACTGAATTTAATTGGTTTAGTGCTAATTTGGTCAATTTAATTTGTGATTTTTGGCTGGATGTTTAAATCAGAGTATGATTGTCTTTCTTGATTCCATGGCTGTGAGTAGCTGATTTCCTTAGCTCTTGAAAATGATTTGGAAATGACTTGAGCTCACATGTGCGGAAGTTTATTTTATCTATAGATCATTATATTTATGATTTCTAAGGTTTAAGAATTCATTTATATATTGGAACTATGATTTTAGTTATATTATGACTTGAGTTATTGTGATTTTGGATTTGTAATGACGATTTGCACTTTTTAATATATATGTTTCCTAGTATTCTATTGTTTTCTATCTATTCAACATGGTTTTGTTGGATAGTTTGATTAAATTGGAATTGTAGTTGAACCTAAATGCATTACTTATTCCATAGTTACTCTCTAAGGGGTTTTAATAAATGGGTTCATAAGTTTAGGTATCAGACTAAATGGTAATTGAGGTTTGACATTTTAAAAAACTTAGAGAAACTCATGACACTAGGAGGGCTTAATAGCATTTCAAGAGTATGGATTCCTCTCTTGTGATGTTAGACTCATTGGTTAATGAGGTTTGAAATATTAGAAGTTTAGTGTATTAATTCTCCAAATATCTTAATCGAGCAAGAATAGTCATTGAAAATCATTTCCAAGAGTATTTTCATCACTTGCATTTCAAACCCATTTCCATTCCTCCTTATTTGAAAATCCCAAAAATATCTATTTTAATTTCATTTAATTCATAGTTTTGAAAATCAATCAATCATATTTTATCCTTGTCAAATTTATATTATAATTACTTAGTTTATTAAGAATTAGTTTCATAATCGACTCATCAAAGTGAAATGACCCGAGTTGTGCACTACATTGCATTAATTCGATTTTATTCTTGATAACCTTAAGGTGACTAAAGGGTTATTTCAGATATGCTTATAACTGACAAGACATGGGCTTCACATAAGAGGGATGATAGGAATTGTTTGGTGATGGACAAAAAGCGTATCATAATTTGTTAGAATATAATTTAGAATTGAGGGTATATTTGTATTTGTAAGTTTTAGAGAATATTTTCTGTTAGGATTATGTGTACACGTGTAAAAGATCCAGAGGTGCTGTTATGATTTGTATAGCTGTAAAATCCTCTAGAATGTTGTATCACACTAGTATAAATACATGAAAGGTCCAGAGCATATTCATTCATTGGCTCGGATCATTATTCTCCAATCATTCGTATCCTTTTTCCTTTTCTTGGTATCAGAGCATTTCCAAAATGTCTGAGCTTTCCTCTGCTGATTTTGGTTCTTCAGCTGGCCCTAAAACATATTCTCTCTTCAGCTCTTCCAGCCAAACCACTGCGATCAAGTTGGATCGCTCTAATTTCTTGGTTTGGGAATCTATTGTGTTACCTCTAATTGAAGGCAATCAATTGGAAGGCCATATAAATGGCACTATGAGTGCACCTCCGAAGCTAATTCCTGATGCAGCAGGAACCAAAGCTAATCCAGCTTACACTGATTGGTTTGCGATTGACCGTATGTTGGTTAGATGGTTAAGGAACACAATGACACAAGACGTTGGCGCACAACTGCTCCATTGCAAAACTGCCGAAGAACTGTGGACTGGAGCTCGTGATCTGACCTGCACTTCCACCAAAGCCAGAGTAATGGTAGTGAAAAATGAACTTCATAATACCAGAAAAAATGCACTGCGTATGGATGAATACCTCAACAAAATGAAAAGCCTCTCTGATGAATTAACTCTTGCTGGTTCGCCTGTTGCCACCGATGATCTGATTCTTCATACGCTCAACGGTCTTGATGCAGAATATAATGCGATTGTAGTGAAGTTAGTTGATAAATCTGATTTGACCTGGGTTGAAGCTCAAGCAGCTTTCCTTTCGTTTGAAACCCGTCTTAATCAATTGAGTCATTTTTCCAACCTAAGCATTCAACCAACAGCAAACATTGCCCAGCATTATGAGCATGACAACAAAGGAGATACAGGACGCAGTCGTGGTGGCGAGGACACAATCGTAGTTTCAGGAATGGTGGCCGTTCAAGAGGACGGCGCGGTGGTAGGCCATTTTGTGTTCACTGCCAACGTCCAGGACACTCCATAGCTACATGTTACTACAAAGACGATCGTAATTTCACCAATAATTTTTCAGGGTATAATCCACAGGCTTATTATGCTAATCCATTTTTAGTTGCAGATCCTTCTTGGTATATGGACAGTGGAGCTAACTATCATGTCACTCCACATTCTGAGCAACTTGATCAAGTTAATCCTATCAGTAAGTCTTATCTTACTACTTGTACTGGGGAACAACAGCCGATTCTAGGAATTGGTTCAAAATCTGTTGTATGCAATCGGTCTAAATTATTTCTCAAAGATGTGCTTTATGTTCCTTCTGCAACCAAGAATTTAATGAGTGTTAACAAATTGATTCGTGATAATCCTATTAATATAAACTTCACTGACAAGAGCTGTGATGTGAAGGACATGGTGACAGGCAAGCTTCTACTACAGGGGAAACCGAATGAAGGAATGTATCCAATGGAGGAAAACAAACTCAGTCCTCAACCTAAAATCTTTATGGCAACAGGCGGTTCGAATTCAAAATTTCTCAAATGGCATCATACTCTAGGACATCCAAGTGCTCAGATTATGAAACAGATTTTCAATAAGTGTAATTTCAAGACTTCAGTTGATAACAATTTTGTATGTGAAGCTTGTCAGTTAGGGAAATCAAAATTACTACCATTTTCTTTTTCTAAATCTCAGTCGTCTTTTCCACTTCAGCTGGTTCATACTGATCTATGGGGACCAGCTCCAATTCAATCAATTAATGGTCATTGTTTTTATGTTCATTTTCTAGATGACTATAGTCGCTATACATGGTTATATCCACTAAGACACAAAGGAGAGGCTGTCAATGCTTTTAAGCATTTTAAAGCTCTTGTTGAGAATCATTTCAATCTGAAGATAAAGACTATACAATGTGATAATGGCACTGAATTCAAACCAGTTATACCAATTACACAAGAAGCAGGAATAGATATCCGTTTCACATGTCCATACACTTCAACACAAAATGGAAGAGCGGAAAGAAAACATCGTCATATTGTGGAAATAGGACTAACATTACTAGCACACGCTTGTATGCCATTAAAATTCTAGATAGAGGCTTTTCAGATGGCAGTATTCTTAATTAATCGATTGCCTACTCCTGTGTTGAATGGTGACACTCCTCTGTTTCGGCTAAAAGGAACAGAGCCCGAATATACAAATCTTCAACCATTTGGTTGTGCCTGTTATCCATGCTTGAAGCCCTATAATACACACAAGTTTCAGTTTCAAAGCCAAAAGTGTGTTTACCTTGGATTAACTTCTCAACAGAAAGGTTATAAATGCCTGAGTAAGTCAGGGAAAATTTTTATTTCAAGGCATGTTGTTTTTGACTCCTCTGTTTTTCCATTCTCTTCAGGTTTTATGCAAGCAGAAGCTCAAAATGGTGACGCTGAAAATCTTGTACCACTCATTATACAAATTCCACATCAGTCGATTGAAAATATTGGAGTGGTTAATGGTGAAAGAACTGAGCAGATTGAGCAATATTCTCCTCAGATGGTGTCGTCTCGAAATACGTCTTTTGAATCTTCACCTTTGACCGAAAATACCAACTCGTCAAGCTCTCCGTTAGACAGCTCATCAATTAATTCCTCTGATTCATCTGCTAGTCCTTCGCCTGATTCAATATCTCCATCAAGGCCTGTAAATCAGCATCAAATGATAACTCGGGCCAAAGATGGAATAGTCAGGCCCAGGTATCCGTATGTTGGGCTTTTACAAGCGGAGGATCCGATCACTTTGAACAAATGCTCAGAACCCTATTCTGTGAAAGAAGCATTGTCTTCTCCGGCATGGTTAGCTGCAATGAAAGAAGAATTCGACGCTCTTCTGCAGAACAAGACATGGATACTCGTACCATTTACAAATCAAAAACTCATTGACAAAAAATGGGTTTTCAAGACTAAATTTCAAGTTGATGGGTCGATTTTGAAGCACAAAGCGAGGCTCGTTGCTAAGGGATTTCAACAAACTCTGGGCGTCGATTTTAGTGAGACATTCAGTCCAGTGGTGAAATCAACTACAATCCGGGTAATCTTGACTATAGCCGTTACATTTAAGTGGGAGGTTAGACAGCTCGACATCAATAATGCTTTCCTCAACGGATTTTTGCGCGAGGAAGTTTATATGAGACAGCCAGAGGGCTTTGTTGATCATCGACACCCTACTCATGTATGTAAGTTAATTAAAGCATTATATGGTTTGAGACAAGCTCCGAGAGCTTGGTTTGATCGTCTGAGATATACCTTGCTTAGTTGGGGTTTTAAAAATGCAAGAAGTGATATTTCGTTGTTTATACTTCAAACGCATAATCTGACCATATTCATTCTGATATATGTTGATGATATACTGGTGACTGGCAATAACCCTGTCTCTGTGAATGAACTTGTAAGAAAGTTGAATCTCATATTTTCCTTGAAAGACTTAGGCCCCTTGTTTTACTTTCTGGGATTAGAAGTCTATCGTGATGGTAAAGGAATTTATTTGCATCAGTCTAAGTATGTTATTGATCTATTGAATAAGTTTGGAATGAGTGACTGTGCACCAGTAACAACGCCCATGGTTACTGGCAGATCATTTTCTTCAAATGATGGAGAATTGTTAGACAATCCTACACAGTATAGACAAGCCATAGGTTCGTTGCAATATTTAACAACAACTCGCCTGGATATTGCCTTTGCAGTGAACAAACTTAGTCAATATTTATCACAGCCTAGAACCAGTCATTTTCAAGCTGTGAAACGAATTTTCAGATATCTAAAAGGGACTTATAGTCTTGGGTTACATATAAAACCTTTTCAAAGTTCTCCTCAGTTATTTGCATATACGGATGCTGATTGGGCTTGTGACATTGATGATAGAAGATCTGTGGAAGGTATATGTGTTTTCCTAGGAAATACCTTAGTGTCCTGGTCATCAAGAAAACAGAAAATGGTATCCAGATCAAGTTCTGAGTCAGAATATAGAGCATTAGCAGATGGCTCAGCTGAAGTTAAGTGGTTGAATTCCTTGTTATTTGAAATTGGTTTGTATCTAAAGAGACCCTCAGTGATATGGTGTGACAATTTAAGTGCCAAAGCCTTAGCTGCTAATCCAGTACAACATGCTAGAAGCAAACATATTGATTAGATATACATTTTATCAGGGACTTTGTTCAGTCTGGATTTATTGATATTAGATATGTTCCTTCTTCACTTCAGATTGCTGATTGCCTTACTAAATCTCTACCTCAGTCACAATTTCAATTCCTAAGAAGCAAACTCGGGCTGGTCATTGCACCCTCTCGTTTGAGGGGGAATGTTAGAATATAATTTAGAATTGAGGGTATATTTGTATTTGTAAGTTTTAGAGAATATTTTCTGTTAGGATTATGTGTACACGTGTAAAAGATCCAGAGGTGCTGTTATGATTTGTATAGCTGTAAAATCCTCTAGAATGTTGTATCACACTAGTATAAATACATGAAAGGTCCAGAGCATATTCATTCATTGGCTCGGATCATTATTCTCCAATCATTCGTATCCTATTTCCTTTTCTTAATTGTTGCTTCATCTCATTATTGTGTCGCGATGATAAGTTTTGGGACTATGGCATAGCTCATAGCTCAGCTAATTTAAGATATCTCAAGTAGCAAGGAAGTGGTGTTAAAGGTTCTTGTTGTAGGTCCGGTGAAGCTTGTAGAGATATGGACCAAAATTTTGAAGGCTTTTGACTACCAATCACTCAAGTTCCTTCTATAAATCATTCTTAAAATTGGAGTATGTGTATTCACTTATTTGAAGTTGAGATTCTAAAAGGGCTACAGTTTGTATGCTTATAATTTTTTTGAAGTAGACGTTATATATTAATCAAGTACACTGTTGAGTAATATTAGATATGAAGAGCATTATATATAAACTCTTGTACCATTCTTTGGACTGGCAGGTAGCAAGCATATTTGTTCCCACAGTTGTTGCCTTGGCCCTACTGTCATTAACGAGTTGGTAAGCTCACACTGACTGGTTTACGGTATACTAGTATGATTAACTTTGTTATGTAGTTGATATGTTTGTCCTCACTCTTTTAGGCCAATAAACTAGATTCTGATGCTATTAAATTTTAAATATGCATCGTAAGTATACGGACTGTTGGAATAGTATAGTAGTAAATCAAGGTCATCCCACAAAGATTCAAGGTAATAGATAATTAGGCATTAAAATTCTCATTTTCATTTAAGTTGAACAAATCAAAGAAAGAGATTGAAAGACAATTTAAACAAATGCAAAAGAAATAAATGCAATGATTTAAAATTTTCAATTGATAAAAACAACATAGAGGGACTAATCCCTTTTTTAAGTTTTAGAGCATGTATTTACCCAATTAAAAGTACTTAGTGTTAAATTGTTAATCTAGAGTTTAAATGAATATAAGTATCTTCCAATTACTTATACCCTCTCTCAAGTTAAAATTGTTATTCCTAACTAATTTACTCAAAAGGAAATAATTAGCCAATTTCACTCTAATATAATTATATGGATCCAATAGGTATATTCCTATCCTATTGACAAATTAAAATAAATTCTAATCCCACATTACTTAATCTTATGGTCTAATTAAGATCCCTCTCCCAAAGATAATATAAATTTCTCAAATTCATACTTAATGGTGTGATCAAAATAGATAAAATATATAAGATTAAGTAAACAAGAATAACAATATGCACAAAATTAATAAGTTCATACATGCTTAAATTCTCATATTAGCTGATAACTACTCTAGGGCCCGTTTGGTATACTGGAATTGATTTTGATGGAAATGGAAATGGAAATGGAAATGGAAATGGATATGGATATGGAAATGGATATAGATTTGGGGTTTAAAAGTGTGTTTGGTATGGCTTGGAAATGAGACCTGATTTTTACCTAAAAATACTAAAATACCCCAATAAAAAAATCCATCTACTGCCAGAAAAAAAAAGCTGCCATCGCCCCTGTTCTCCAGACGAAGGACCTGTCTTCAGCTTCGAGCAGATCTCACTTCTCTCCAGACCAAGGACCATCTTCGAGCAACCACCTTCAGCTTTGAGCAGATCTCACCTCTCTCCAGACCAAGGACCATCTTCGAGCAACCTTCAGTGTCGCACAAGAAGAAGGTCGAAGGAGGAGGCCCCCGTCGCAGCTGTCATCATCGTTCACCTGGTCATCGGAGAAGATGAGTGTTGACGGAGATGACGACCGGACGAAGAGAGGCCAAATCTCACCAGATCAGAAGAGGAGGAGGGAGGAGAGTTGCCGTCGCTGGTGTTGTTGTCGTTTCGTCTGATCTAGCAAGGGAGAGTAATCGTTGTCGTCGCCGGTGCTAAAGGATGCCGTCGCCGATGAAGGGGGAAAGATGCCGTCGTCGGTGGAAGGGGCAGAGCTGCTGTCGTCGGTGGAAGGGAGAAGAAGTCACCGGTGAGTAAGGACGATGAAGTACGGAGGAGGGTAACGATGGAATTGTGGGATTGGAATTACAAAACTTGGCTTTTCTGGTGGAAGCCATTTTGGTGGAATTGGATGCTTTGGGTTCCACATGGAATTGGAATTGAGCCCCAATTCCATTGTACCAAACAACCATCTTCATGGAATTGAGCCTCAATTCCATTTCCATCACTCTCAATTCAATCATACCAAACGGGCCCCTAGATTTAAAGGAAATTAGCCACACATGGCTTTAAATGCAATCATCTCAGCAAAATCAAAATTCAGATTCAGATTCACGAAGACGAGAGAAACAGAAATAATCACTGTGCAACACGTCTTCCCCTCCTTCACTGTTGGCCGTCGAACTTGCAAGAAGATGAAGAGCAATCTCCAATCCTCTGGTTCAGTCGTCTTCCTTGATTCAGCTCACAAGGACGCCGACAGTGATGTATACTGTGATCGCCGCCCCTCAGCGCCTCCGATTCAGCTCGAGACCTCTTCTGGTTCAGCTCAGATGTAGCTCTGGTTCGCCCTCAATGTCCGCTGCTCTGTTTCTTTATGGTTCTGGATCGACAGTGAAGATGACTGCAATAAAAAACGGTGCCTCCTCTGTCCAGCTGCCTCGTCCTTTTTTTTCTTGAGGAAGATGATGAAGATTTTTCAATAATTGCGGCTGCCTCTTCTCTTCGCTGATTCTGTTTTCCCTTTCTGTGTGGCTCGTCTCCCTCTGTTTCCTTTTTTTTCTGTGCGGTCCCCTCTCACTGTGCGGCTCCTCCTCCATATAGCATAGGTCTCCAATTCTTCCACTTTTCCAAATTGCCCAAAACGATGTCGTCCCACGTGACTTTGAATGCCTTTGATCCCATGAATCTAATTCTCTGGCCCAAAACGGTGACATCTCTTTCTTTCTCTCTCTTTTTTATTTTTCATTCAGCTGTCTCAACGTCACCTGATATAAAGGAAAGATAAAAACAACTCAAAGTAAAAGAACTTGGAGCATTAAATTAACAATAAATGAAATAAGTTTATTATTTTTATTATTATTATTTTCAAAACTATATTAATTACAATAAAATCCCATAAATAATACACTACTTTGATGTCTTATAAAATCTTAAGAAAATCATTTTAAATTAGTATTGATAACTCCCGAATTATATCAAAATGTGTCTCAAATATATTAATAATAGGGAGTTATTAGATTGCTTGAAGGTATATTGTTGGGCCTCTCGGAGCTTACCCTGAAAAATGGTTGCCAGAAAATGGAAATCATTTTGTGTTTGCCCTTATGTTTTCAATATGTATAGTGGTGATTGCATGTCCTTGTGCACTTGGCTTGGCAACACCAACAGCAGTCATGGTACTGATAGCTACAGGGGTTGGGGCTAACAATGGGGTGCTGATCAAAGGCGGAGATGCCTTGGAAAGAGCTCAGATGGTGAAGTATGTGATATTTGATAAAACTGGCACTTTAACTCAAGGAAAAGCTAGCTTTACCACTGCCAAGGTGTTCACAGGAATGGATCGTGGGGAATTTCTAAAATTGGTGGCTTCTGCTGACGTGGGTTTCAGTTTCTTTGACTTGACTCAGATGGATTTAGACTCAGATGATGTGATAGAGGAGGCATTTATAAGATTAATTTTGTTTCCCTCTCCCTTCTTACCCTCGGCACAGACAACTTCTCTGGTGGTGTTTTTGGAATGATACATTTCTGCCTGTTTCTTTTGGTTGCTAGCACTTTCCATCCTCCCATCTAGTGTGAGGCAAATCAAACGAATTAATAATAATTTGTTTAATCCTCTTTTGCCTTCAGGCTAGCAGTGAACACCCACTGGCTAAAGCCATAGTAGCATATGCCCGTCATTTTCATGTCTTCGACGAATCCTCTGCAACTACTGGCATCAAAGATGATGCCAGTGAGTTGAAGTCTGGGTGGCTTTATGATGTCTCTGACTTCTTGGCTCTTCCTGGAAGAGGTGTTCAGTGTTTCATAGATGGGAAGCGTATATTGGTAAGGTCTTGAACTTGCGAATCATTTTCTCTAAATACTCTGGCTTTTCATAAGTTTCCAACAGTTGCTTATCATGTGCCACATGTCTTGCACAGGTTGGTAACAGGAAATTAATGGAGGAAAGTGGCATAGATATTCCAACTGAAGTGGAAAATTGTGTGGTTGAGCTGGAAGAAAATGCAAAGACGGGGATTCTGGTTGCATATGGTGATGAGCTAACTGGAGTTATAGGGGTTGCAGACCCACTGAAGAGAGAGGCTTCTGTGGTTATTGAGGGCCTCAAGAAAATGGGTGTCAGACCTATCATGGTTACAGGAGATAATTGGAGAACAGCTCAAGCTGTTGCCAAGGAGGCCTGTAAATGTTTGCATTTTTGGTTGGCTGTTGAAAAGATTATTCTGACCTGATAGATTGTAAATTACCAATCATTAATTATTGGATTGTGGAGCCCTCTTGTTAATTTCAAGTGAATGGGCTGAGTAAATCCTTCCATTATATCACTTTCTAATGATTCCTATTGAAGCAGAATCTCTGGTTATATGCAACACACTACAAGAAGAATTTTACTCGACACAAATTAATTTTTTTTTCGTTCCACTCATGATGAAAATTGTGTTATTTGACAGGTTGGCATTCATGATGTTAGGGCCGAGGTTTTGCCTGCAGGAAAGGCCGATGTTGTTCATTCATTCCAGAAAGATGGAAGCATAGTTGCAATGGTGGGTGATGGTATCAATGATTCTCCTGCGTTAGCTGCCGCAGATGTTGGTATCGCCATAGGGGCTGGGACTGATATTGCAATAGAAGCTGCTGATTATGTGTTGATGAGAAACAATTTGGAAGATGTAATTACAGCCATCGATCTCTCTAGGACTACCTTCTCTCGTATTCGATTGAATTATTTCTTTGCAATGGCCTACAATGTGGTTGCCATACCAGTTGCTGCTGGGGCTCTCTATCCTTCACTCGGAATCAAGCTGCCTCCATGGGTTGCTGGCACGTGCATGGCTCTCTCATCTGTAAGTGTTGTGTGTTCGTCTTTGCTTCTCAGGAGATATAGAAGACCTAAACTTACTGAAATACTTGAAATAATTGTAGATTAGCTATAAACTAAATCAGAGTTGTTGTTCCTGTAAGTTATAGCTTTATATTTGATCGAGACCTAAAATTCCAGTTTTGTTCTTCATTGTGAATCCTGCATCCCTTTTGGGTTGCAACTGTAATTGTAAATCCAAATCATAAATTCACGTGTATCTTTTTATGAATCTCTTTGCACAAGATGGCAGACAGGTTGATGAGTTTATTTGCCGCAGCGAGGGACTTGTTCATGAGTTTCTAAGGTTTACATGTGTTTTGTGGATTTAGTTAGATGACTCATGGAGTCCTAAAGAATGAGCTAGCTTGCTATAGGTTTTATACTGAAGAGTAGATTCCACTTATATTACAGAAATTGTTCATTGCGTTTATAAGCTTCGTGGATTTAGTTTGGTTTTGCTGCTTCCTAATAAATTGTCAGGTAAATGATTGCTTGGCATCATATTGTTAACTTTATTGCATCACAACTGATTTCACAAAAGCATGGAAAATATTTATAATTTTTAATTATCAACATGCTGCTTCCTATGTTGGACGGACACGGTGATCACAATCACAATGGAGTATACAATTGCGTAACTCTTATGTTTGATGATATATTTTAATATTTATACATCTCTTTAAATATTATCTCCGGCTCTAAACTTTAAGACATATTTTATAATGCAAATTATATTTTAAATTAGGTCTTTTATTTAAGATCAGATGAATAATTTTAAAAAAAATTGACACATCCTCGAGAATTTTGAAATTGCAATTGCTGCCTACAATCTAAATCATTTGAAAATTTTTTTTTAAGACATACCTTATGATTCAAATATCATCATCATCTTATATTGTTCGCAAAGGTTTTTTTTCTTTATTTTTCTAATGCATCATTTGAAATGAATGAGAGGCATCCAATTGACTACTAAATAAAAAATTAACGACAAAATTATAATAAAGTAACACATATATGAGTGTTTTTCCCAAAGAGCGAGAAATCTTGGCGGTGATTGCTAATCTGTTGAACATTCGAACATGTCAGCTTCAAGCTTGGACACATATTTGTTCTTTGTGGAGCTCCAACATAACGTTAGTCGTCAATTTAAGGTAGCGTTCTAGTTTCAGTGCTTGTTTGGAATAATTTATTTTTAGGTAATAAGTACTTATAAATCGTGATTTACGGTATACGAGGTAAGTATGTGAGAGGAGTTTTATCTCGGCTTGTATAATAAGATCTTATTGTCCAAATATAAACTCAACCAAGCACACACTTATATTATGAATGTTTGTCCAATTGATGTCTCGCACAGAACCTTTCAAACTTTCTTACCCAATTAATATGGATGCGTGTTTTGCCCATGATTTAAGTCATAGTGTTTTTTCCCATCTTTTTATTGACAATTAATTGCTTTTTTTTTGTTTTTTAGATTTAAACCCACAAAGGAAGCTAAACCTGATGCCCCTTTGCCTGGACAGCTTCAGATGGAGTATAAAGCACTTGCAGATCATTGGACATACTGCTAGCCTCAGCAGCCACATTCACTTATCTGTCCGATCTGGGGCTTAGGTCCTTTTCTTTAAAAGAAAAGGAGGCTCCTTTTCTTGATCTGAGCCGTTGGATGAAAATCTGGACCGTTGAGATTTTCATCAAACTGACCAGAACAGGAAAAGAAGCCTTCTTTTCTTTAAGGAAAAGGATCAAAACCAGGTCCTTGTTTGTCACATAGCACGACAGATACAGAGCAATCTGTCTGCAACTATGGGGATGCGTATGAGAGACACTCGAGTTGACGACATTACCCATGTCGGCACAGTCGCTGTTCCGCAACAACTCCTATATCCCTATTCCTAAGCCAACATTTTTCTATTTTTTTTTTAGAATCTCATTTCCACCGTTAGATGAAAAAATGAATGATTCTGATATAATATTTTCTAAAACTATGATTATAGTATTTTATAAATTAATTTTTTTATTAATTTTGTTTGTATTATAGTTATGAATTGTGTAGATCATATTTTGAGAGTTTAAGTTTATTTATTTATGTTCAAAATAATAGTTTTATAAAATGTTAAATCTGACCCATCTGTTTTTTGAAGTCTGAAGATGGATATGAGATTCTGAGAAAAAAATGAGAAAAAAAATTCTGAGAGGATCCACACCTGCGCCGATACAACACTCTAAGCTCGGTAGCCATTTACCCCACATCAAACACACCCTTGACTTACCTGGCCCAAAAAAAACACGCCCTTCACTTCGCAATGGAAGACACAATCGTTCCTGCTTAACCAAATATGCCGACACAAGATAGCAAACCACCAACCCCACTTGAAATCAGTGGACGTGAGTGGATCCATGGCCTTACCATTTGAGGGGTGAAAAAACACGACCACCATCTTCTCGGAAGGACGGATTTCCATAGCAAACTAATCAAAGGGCAGTCTCCGAGCGCATGTTGTGTGGTCTCCACACTATTGTGACATATAGTGTTGGAAATAATGAATAGGTGTGGAACAAGTTCTACTTGGAATTGTGGGAGGCTAAGAAAAGGAATGAACTCGCGCAAGTTAAAAGTGGACGTGGTGTTTTTATGAGAGCACTCTTGGAAAAATTGTTTGTGAAATATGTACATTAAATTAAATGTATTGCCCTTTTTAATTTCATAAACCGAATTTCATAAATTGTTTGAATGACATTTATATCATGGTAATTTTGTGAAATGGACGTTCCAATATTTTGAATTTGGAACCTGATCATTCCATTAATATTTTATTATTGTTGTTTAATGGTCTTGAAATACGTTTGTACCACAATGCACGAAACATATTCATTTTAATTAAAAGGCTTTATTGCACCCCCAACGTCCAGAAATTATTGTGTAATGGCAATTAAACGGTTATGATGATTTAATGAGCATTTCCATGTTTTTTAAGCTGCCCAACGTCTCTTGTGATTTTGCCTATATAAGGAGATGTTTGCAAGAGATCTACACATCTTGAACTTGAACTCTCCAGCACCTCTCATCCTCCTCAAGCATATTCTTATACCTTATGAGTTATAAGTTATATTATACCTTACGGAGATTAAGAATGCTGCTTTTGAGATGGGAGCGTTTAAAGCTCTAGGTCTGGATGGTTTAAATCCCCATTTCTTTCATACCCAATGGAATTATATTGGGCAAAAGATTTGCGATCTAGTCACCAGGATTTTTGATAATCCGGAGGTCATTCAGGATATTAACCATACGAATATCACTCTCATCCCTAAGATTGACCATCCCTTATCTTTAAAAGACTTCAGGCCTATCTCGTTATGCAATGTGAGCTACAAAATTGTCAGCAAAGTTATCGCAAATCGTTTCAAAGGTGTCATGAACCACCTAATCGCTGAAAACCAATGTAGTTTCATTGCAGGAAGACAGGGGGTGGATAATATCATTATTGCCCAGGAAGCAATTCACACTATGAGAACCAAGCGTGGTAACAAGGGTTTTGTTGCAGTGAAAGTTGACATGGAAAAGGCTTTTGATAGACTTGACTGGCGCTTTCTTGAGTTCACTCTTCACAGCTTGGGTCTTGGTGCTAGCTTTATCAAGCTGATTATGTCCTGTGTATCTTCCACTTCTATGAGCATTATTTGGAACGGCATCGCCTCTGAGCGTTTTCGCCCATCTAGGGGTGTGAGACAAGGTGATCCCCTAAGTCCTTATCTGTTCGTCCTTTGTATGGAGCTGCTCGGCCAACTTATTCACCAAGAAGTGGAGCTGGGAAAATGGAACCCTCTCAAGCTGAGCTCCTCTGGTCCTAATATTTCCCATCTCTTCTTTGCTGATGATCTGATTCTCTTTGGAGAGGCTTCAATTGAGCAGATGGTGGAGTTTCGAAGTGTCATGGCTCTATTTTGTCAAGTTTCTGGTCACGAGATTAATCTGAACAAATCCAAGATGTTCGTTTCAAAAAATGTTCATTTCAACAGGGCTTATGAGATGAGCCAGATTGTAGGTGTTGGTTTGACTGCAGACCTTGGCAAATACTTGGGTGTTCCTCTCTTACACAAAAGGATGGTTAAGAGGACCTTTTCTCCGCTCATACAGAAGGTAAAATTAAAATTGGCAAACTGGAAAGGTAAATTCCTAAGTATGGCGGGCCGGTCGACTCTCATTAAATCGGTCCTCTCGGCAATCCCTCAGTATCAGATGCAATCTACTCTTGTCCCGAAAGGTGTCCTTCTAACCATTGAAAAGCTTAGCCGTGATTTCTTCTGGAATCATCATGAGGACTCCAAAAAATTGCATCTGCTTTCCTGGGACGTGCTAAAACAAAGAAAGTGTGAAGGCGGCTTGGGGTTTAAAGACTTACATTGTCAAAATAAAGCCTTCCTCATGAAATTATGCTGGGGTCTTATTAAGAAACCGGATGCTTACTGGGTGAAATGTTTACGTGCTAAATACACATGTGGTTTGCTCACTGACCCTCTTGTCCGGAAGAGGCGAAATCAATCGGCTGTTTGGAGTGGTATTGTGACTGTCTGGGACGATTTTAAAAGAGGCCTTGGCAAATGCTTGAGAAGTGGTCATAGTACGTTAGCCTGGAAGGAGTGCTGGTCTCTGGTGGACAATCCTCTGGAATTTCATATTGATCATAACGTTCACTTGGTTGATGTAAATGCCACTGTGCGATCTTTCGTAACTCAATCGGGTCACTGGGACAGAGCTAAATGGGAATCTTACCTTCCTACATGGGTGGTTGATAAAATAATGATGATCCCCCGCCTTCGGGCACTGAAGAGGATGTGGTTTGTTGGAGGAATGCTCCTGATGGGACCTTCAGCGTTAAATCTGCCTATGACGCTATATATCATCAGCATGGTTCCAGGCGCCAATCTCGCTGGCAGTCTCTATGGCATCAGGGAATTCCTGAACGAGTCAAAATCTTTCTGTGGCAGGTATACCATGAAAGGCTTCCTACTAATGAGTTAAGAGCGAGACACAATCCGAGCGTCCTAAACACCTGCCCTTTTCAGTGTGATAGTGTGGAGAGTATACTTCATATTTTGAGAGATTGTGAGCAAGCTCAGAGAGTGTGGTCAGTTTTAACTAACCCCCTATATTATAGTATGTTTTTTTCTGGTAATTTGCAGGACTGGCTCAGTTGGAATGCACAACACTCACCGGGAAACAACAGGATGGCGAGATGGTCTTGGCAAAAAGTATTCAGCTCAACATGCTAGCTACCATGGAAGAACCGGTGCCGTCAAGCCTTTGAAGGGTCATCGGACATCCCTAAACAGATAGTTCACAGATGCATGTACCATCTCTCGGAAGGTGTGGAGAACGGCAGGTTTCGGCACCAGATATTCCAGGTTCCAGAACGAGGACTATTTCACTGGTACCCCCCAGATCCGGGAATCCACCGTCTAGATGTTGACAGATCGGTAAGGAGAGAAGGCCAAGCTGCATGTGGAGGTGTTATTCGAGATCACCGAGGTGTCTGGATACGTGGATTTCAACAGAAGCTAGGACATACTTTCCCAGCTGCTGTAGAAATCCATGCAATCCGTCGGGGTCTGCTACTATGTAAGCAGTTGGGACTCAAGAAAATCAAGTTGTTCACGGACTCACTACAGGAAATTCACCTTTTATCCAATCGTTATGATTCTGATCATCCGTTGTATGATGTTATTTTGGATACCAGATCACTCATTTATAGCGACTGGGAGGTAGAAATTTCCCACACCCATAGGGAAAGTATTAGATGTGCAGATTTTCTGGCAGGAGAAGCGCATAGGATTCCGCATGAATACGAGGAATTAGGGACTTCCCCTACTGAATGTATTCTGGTTTTTGCTTTGGATCGTGGGTTGACACCACATGATCATTCTGTAGGAACTAGTCTATAGACTTATCCCTTTCAAGCTTTGCTTGCCTTTGTAACAAAAAAAAAAAGATTCGTTTAATCATGGAGAATGTCGTTTCCTATCTGCCGGTAGTTGCGGAATAGCTCTTAAGAATAGTATACTCAGGCACAACTCAAATCAATTCCGTCATTTGTAGGTGTTGTTGCTAATAGAATCTACATATCACTAAGAAAAGCTGGAGGATCCACTAAATTGCGTGATAATTTAGAAGCTACTGCCAACAATTTTAAAGAGCTATTACCTACTTTGCCAAATTGATTGTTAGCTTAGCACATTTTAATTCCATATTGACGCTTGGTACACATGGTAAGAGGTATTTCAAATTCCATTGCACACATTATTGATCTTTGTTTAGTTGAAGATCCTAGACGGTGTGATAAATTACCATTGACTGAAGGTGAATTTTTACACCTTTATATTATTTAATTAACGTGAGACGTGGTTCATGAGTGGAACCTCATCATGTGATTCTTCTTCGTGGCTGGTAATCATATTTGTCATTTGGTTTTATTTGTCTATCCATTTGCCCTTATGAAGTGTAAGTGGAACCATATTTGTGGCGTGGTTTGGCTAACTACTCTCATTATCTTTTAGAGACAAGCTAAGGCGTTGTTGATGGCTTCTTATTTCCATAAGGTTTAAGGTGCAATTTTAACAATCAAGTTTTTTCCGAAGGGCGTCTGGCATAAATAGGTTTTAGAAGGGGAAAAAATAACAATAAACAACTTAAAAGGGTGCAAATTTAAGAAAATCGTTAAATTTTTCCAAGCGCTGTTTGGTCAAATTTAATGGTTTTATTGAATTTACACCATTTAAATTGTTTATTGTTATTTTTACCCCTTCTAAAACTTATTTATGCCAAACACTCTTTAGAAAAAACTTGGTTCTTAAAATTGCACCTTAACCCTTTCTAGAATGTAGTTTGAGTCTCCAAATGCCACCCTTGTGGTTTGTGTGGATTGGTTGATGGCTTCTTATTTCCAAGATGATCTGATGATTGAGTTCTACCTCAAAGAGATACCTGGGGCACGACCACCTAGTGTGGTTATTCATTGGTGGTAGACATGAACCTGATGAAAGTGTGTATTGAGGCAGTGATCTGATGATGTTTATAAAACAAGGTTTTAGGGCATTATGATATACTCCAATGGGTTACTGTGGTTATAAACATCGAGCATGCTAAATTTGCCTCTTTAACCAGACTCAATTAGACCTCATAAAAATGTCTCAACATAAACACCATGAATAATGGTAGAAATGCTTAGAGAGGGACTCTTGACAAAAGTGAATTACAATTATGAAGAGATAATGGACAAAATACATATGAGAATTGGATTTGGATGAGGCAACAAGGTATGTATATTCAAATCCATGAATTAATGATATGGTGCTTAATTTGTGAGCTTTGATAGATACATATAAATTTTGTGAATTGTGTTTTATAAATGTCAAAATTCCTTATATACGGTGGAGATATATAAAAGTATTGTTGATGGAACTTGATATGTTTAGTTGTCTTATGGACACATTTTGTTTGTTTGTTTATATTGACCGAGTTTTATGTGCTGGTCAAAATTAAATAAAGGTATTATTACATTGTGAGTTATTTCTAATCGTAGGCGGACCTTTTTCCCCCCCGTTGGAGGCTGGAGGCTTTGTTGTTATTACATCAGATCTGTTTTTATGATTTATAACCTCCTTGTAATTCCGTCATCCTTTCATCAAGTATGACGGTAATCTCCTTAAAGTGCGCCAACATTATGACAATACCATAAATATCCGAATTAATTCTTTACTGGACTGAGAATTCATCATGCTTAATTCTTTTTGAGACAGCTATGGAAATGTATTATTTGAAGCTTGTATATTGAATTTCTGTTGAGGCTTGTTGTGTTAAATATGATAATTTTTTGTTACTGTGCTGTCATTGTACATGGCAATCTCGGAAAATATTTTTAATGCGTGAACGAACTTTTTATTGTCTTTGTGTCCATGTTTACATGGTGGTTTTTAATGTTCGGTTTGGGAAACAGTCTATGGATTTAAAAGTTGTGATATAGTTTGTGAAATTGTAATAACAATATTTCAGACATGCTAATATAATTAGGATAGAATGGGATAATATGTGGTGAGATTTTAATTCAGTTAGAATTGTTGTTGAAAAGTTGCTAAATATAATTTTGAGATATTTGAAAGTGTAGGGGTGTCTCTACTGTGAGTTACCTTGTAAATTTTTTAAAGTTTCAAAATTATTACTAGCCTCAATTCATAAATCCCAAACTGTGATTTAAAATTAATTATGTGGAGGCTTTGTTATTTACTATTGAGAGAAAATTTTATGACTTATGAAATATTTTGGTGGCTTGAAACAAGTTTATGGTCGTGATATGAAAATTTAATCATTTTCATGATTTTTGGGTATATATTTATAGTGATATATTCATGATTTTTGGGTATATATTTATAGTGATATAAATATGCATGACTATTGTGAATATGATGTTGTTGTTTCAAAATTTAATATAAAAGCATGGGTGAAGCAAAATATGATTTTGGGTGTTGAAATTATAAGGAAACAATGATTATATATAATATTTGAGAAATGTTTTTGAAGTTTGGTTTTTGAGAACTACTGTAAATATACTTTATGATGCTAGCATAGTTTTTGAAGTGACTTTGCAACTCAATTTGGGTATGCACAAATTGTTGAGAATTTGTTGGATCAAAGGGTGTTAATCCCTGTCGCATAGCTTGCGCTATATGAAGATTGAGCATATATATAAATATGTAGTCTCATGAGGAGATTGAAATATCCAAAGGGTATAATAAATGTTAGTATCATGTATAGTGGATTCCTGTTGTAATAAAATAGACGAATGTTGACTGAATTTCAGTTTCATGTGAGAAAATCCACTAGTAGCCAAAATAAATATTATGTGAGATAGAGTTTATTACTTTAGAATTGGCTCAAATTAGAGGCTAAGTTGTAAAAACCTTCTTAGCAAATATTATGGTGTAAAACCAACATTTAGTGTTGATGAATTGAGATTGCCAAATGGTGATAGCCATTGTAGATAAACAATGGTGTAAGTGAAGTCGTTTAAGATATAATAAAACGCTTAAAAATTATAGAGTTATCTCAATTGATTTTGTGAGGTCAAAAAGTTGACAAGCAAATCTGTTAAGAAAACCCTGGAAAGAATTAAATTAGCTAAGGGGAATGGGACTAAAGGCAATTCAAAATTAACAGCAATGGTAACCCAACCTTTGTGATTGGTGATCCTATAAAGAAGGTTCATATGGATAAAATTAAAACAAATCATTCGTTAGTTCTGTTAGCACTAGATAATTGCTAGTCTCTTCCTATGGTATGGGAAAGTGCTAGAATGTATTTTGGTGAGGCTGAGTGAAAGCTCTTAATGATTTCATAATCACACGGGATGATATGCTCATTACAGGCACATTTCATGAAATCACCTCTACGAATGTGGAGTGAGGCTACCCCTATGAAATTGTGGTGAAATCTCTAAAATATTCATTATGCACCAGGCACGCGCATGACCATTTTATGTGCAAAACCGACGTTAAGAGTGGAAATGTAGGGGTATAATATGACTCTTAGTTCCTCTAGTACACACCCAAGAGATGTTGGTTCATGGAAGCATGCTTCACTGACATCTTTGTGTATTAGATGTTATCAGTCTAGGTCTGGTTCATAGTCTAGAGGACTACCAAATATAATGGTTACACTCATATATGTAACTCAGTTAAGGTGTTCCTTCTGACACAAGTGGGGGATTATTGAAAATAATGAGTGCGTGTATAATAAGGAACAAGTCCTACTTTACTTGGGATTGTGGGGGTTTAAGAAAAGGAGTGAACTCGCATAATGATAAGCCACATGGAAATCTAGCAATTTCCCTTGTGCGCGAGTTAAAAGCAAGGTTTTGAAACCCGGACTAGTCATTGAATCGGTTGGGGTACTGGGTCAAGGGTTAGTTGGTCATATCGGAGTCAAACCGGAGCTAAACCAGGGTTAGACCGATGAGGAAGGAAAGATTTTAAAATTATTTATATGAAAATTTGAATAAAATATTTAAAAAATTAAAAAAACCGGTCAAACTGCGTGAAACCCGGTAGGACTTTAGACATCCCTTTTCCAAATTTGGGATGTTAAAGGGTTTGATTTTTTTTTTTTTAAAAATGATTATTTATATTCTACATTACCCAACAAATTCAAACTGTAGAAACAAAATAGAAAATGGATTCATAAACCACAATGTCCGTTACACAATGGTAAAGACATCCAGCACTACTACTATATATACATACAAGAACAAGTCATACAACCTACTACTATATATATACAATAACAACCAGAAAGTGTCAAAACGCTGTCATCACATAACTACTAACAAATATAAATAAAAAGTTTACTGATCTATATGTTGAAGAAGATGTCCAGCCAAAAGGTTTCTGATCAAATTAATGTCTTCATGTAGATAGGCATCTTCATTATCAAAAATCTGAAAATTAGAAAATAAGCTTTGATGAAATGAATCAAGCAAATGAATTAATTAGCATTTCAATTACAACACCAAAAATATTATCATTTGAGAATGAAGAAGTAATTACCTTTTCAAAATCGCTAATAATTCCACTTTTAATGATGTTATACATATAAAGTATAACATAATATCTGCATCCAGTGTTGCCAGGTTGTCAAGGGCACTATAAATCAAAGCCAATTGGTTGTTAAAATCAATAAAGGTATAACTAAAATGACCGTCAATGAAAGAATTAGAATCGAAACTACTTACTTGCGGATAAAACCACTTTGGGTATCTAACAACTTTACCCTCACGTGACCCGCCTAGGACTCTATATGTTTGAGTCGCACTATCATGAAAATCAAAATCAACAGAAATTAGAACTATTCATTTTTTTTAAAGAGTCAATAAAATACAAACAAAATAACTTACGTGTCAAAGATGGATTTTGTATCTTTGTCTGGCCTTTTACGCAAGGGATCAAACCAATAGACTCCGTTACGGCGAGGACATATAACACACAAACTCCAGTGGTAACTATAACATGTACATGTTAAAATGAAGTTAGATGACAAGGGAATTATTTATTAAACATCTTAAATAGACAAAATAAAAATACGAACCATTGAACAATGGGTGCTAAATAACAATGAAGTTTGGTCTCTCCCATTGCGTAGCCCATATAGTGAGTCCTTGCCGCCACAGTATTGGTGTCCTCTGTCGTGTTTGCAGGACATAAGAATCCATACAAATCAGGTTTTTCCATGGTCATGCAAAGGAGGCGGTGGAAGATGCTATAATAGAATTAAAATAAGGAATGAATTATTGAATGTATGAAATCAAAAAACCACTACATGAATTGTACAAAAAAAATTGAAAAAACACTTACCGGATTGCAAGTTTCACCTATCCTACATCTATCTCCTCCAACCTTTTAAACTGCTTGAGATCTATATTGTCAATCGTGTAGGGATACTCCAATGTAAGGCCCACAATCCCTTGAGGCATCTTCAAGTCAACCTGTTTAATGCCTTTGTAGATCTGTTGCAGCCGTGCTAAGTAGGGCCATTTCCTCGCATCTTCGTCATCCTTTTAGAACATAAAAAAGTGTTATTAGGATACCAACAAATCTTCAGTAATAGTAAGGTAATGCCTACCATTGGAGGTGTTGCCCTTGAACCAATAAGATTGTAAGGCCAAAGGATGAAAGATCCTATCGCCTGACCTAACGTGTGAACCTCTGGATCAGGAACAGGGATGGATGTACCTTCTTTCCCCTCTCTAACACTCGTCACATTCACCCTACGAAAATCCTATGGAATTTGCTGATAATGGTGGGTGGTAGCATGTGTGTGAACAAGAGCATCAACAACAATACGTAATAATGGATCATCAAAATAGAGGGTGGAAGGGTCTCCCGACGTTGGAGTGGGAGAAGGTTCACCAAGTGGTTCCTCCAGAGGGTTGTAACTTCCTTTGGTGCTAGGGAAGGCCGGGGATTCTTGAGTTCTACGCTCGTTACTTGCCCTATTCAATTCGAACATCTTAAGCATTTCAATTTGAAGCTCTGGCAACAGCTCTTGTCGGAGCTTGTCGTAAAGTTTGACCTCGAGCTCTCATTCGACTTCCTCTCGAAGCTTGGCCACAAGGTCCATACTAGGTCCAGCTTGTGACGAATAACGTGACTCTCGTCCAAAATACCTCGTGGCACTCCTCAAACACGACTAGAGTCATCTGCCTTCCCAATAGTCATTGACAAGATGTCCATCCGTCTACTTGGATTGAATGAACCTTGGCTACTATGGTCTTCTAGTTCATCCTGTAGTATACATTTTATCGTAAATGTATCAAAACCACTCTCGAAATGAAAAAAATTAGGTACTTATGGTATAACTACTTACAATCCTCGCAGCAACATCAATAATAGCCAAATTTATGTACATCTCACTCTTAATCCTCCCTGCTTTCCATTTTTTGTGACGTGGAAGAGGTGCCGGGGCTTGGATAACAACACTAGGATTTGATTCCGCTGCTTCCTTCATTTTCTTTGACTCTTCTTGCATCATTTGCCGCTCAAGCTTCCGATAACCACAACGAGACATGTAATGCTGATATTTATTTTCACTTGCCTTTGTGCATTGCTGCACTTAATTCCTATGAGTGAAAAACAAAAAAAAACAAATAAATGATATCAAGTATATCAAAATCAAAAGCTCTATATCATTATGACAGAAATTTTACCAAAAACTGAGGATCTTCCTGTGATGCCACAAACAACCTCCAGTCCTCTAGAGACAAATATGAATAGTACTAACATGGATCGTGACCCCTAAGTTCACCTCGAATGTACCTCACTGTCAGCTTGTTCTTGAAACCTTTTCAGCGTAGAAGAACCTCCCCCATCCAGTGCTTGTACATCTTCTCGGTGTCTGGGACATCGTATGTTTGCTGCAAGGTAAAACATAAGATAATTACATTTAAAGCAATACGAATAAATCTACAATTATCATAGATATATCAAAACTTATATACCAGAAGTGTTTGCCAAATCATGTCTTTCATTTTTCAGGGAACCAATCTCCAATTATCGTAGGTAATGCACACTTTGCTTCGACTCAAATACCCTAAGTAGCTAATGAAATGGTCTTCCTCAGGACCAAATGGATTCAGAGTGGCATCGAAGTCTATATGTAGCCTCTCTTGTTGATGTTTATGATGTGCAACTAATGCTCCCATCTTTGTACAGCCTCTAACCTTCTTGCAACGGGTTCATCTCTAGGCCTTTCATCATCTCTAGGGTTTTCGTCATCTCTAAGCCTTTCGTCATCCCCAACACTTTGTGATGAGTCATTAGAATTGTCCATATTCCTATTAACACAAAAAGCATTGTTAGATACATAAATAAATTGCAATAAAAATAAAATAAATTAAGTAGGAGTAAAAAAAAACACACAATTTTCTTTTATAAATTAAGATCTTACTCTATATTGTTTCCCATATTCCTTCGCCATGGTCATTTCTTATAGCATATTCTTTATCATCTATCAATTCTACTTCATTTGTTCTAGGTGGAGTTGTTGTGAAAGGTGGTGTATCATCAAGGTTGAAGGTCGGATCACCATACTCCTATTTTTTACTTTTAAGCACAATGGACATTTTTTTGCTCGCAGGATCTGTGACATAAAACACTTATTTCGCTTGGCTTGCTAGAATGAAGGGCTTATCTCTATAGCCAACTCTTCGAAGATCGACTTAGACAAATTCAAATTGTTTATCTATTACCACAACATTATTGCTAACCCACTTACATTTGAATAAAGCAACTTTGAACTTGTTGTATGTAATCTCCCATATTTATTCTATAACTCCATAATAGGCCATGGATACTAATATGGGGTTTTTGTCTCTCGAATTGGAAAAGTGCATGGTTTCAGCCTCTTCCATCACCCCACTATTTTGCATGGTACTTCTATCATCTTGCTCTTTTGTATAGAAAGAATAGCCGTTTATATCATAACTAGTCCAAGTAATGACCTGAAACGAAGGCCCCCAAGCTAGCCACTCGATTGTCTCAGACACATAGGTCTTATGCGAAACCTTTTCCTCGAACCACACTATGAATGTTTTGTTTTGCTCAATAGCAATCTGCATGTCATTCTTCCTTGGATTCTTGTTCTTCAAAGTCTTTTTGTGTTCATCTATGTAAGGTTGAAGGACTCCTTCTTATAAGACTCAAACATATCTACTCCTTCCTCTTACAACTTCTTCAAGTCCTCAATTAAAGGTGCCAAGTAGATATCAATATCGTTCCCTGGCTATTTTGGTCCAGAAATCATCATAGAAAGCATCATATACTTGCGTTTCATACATACCCAGGGAGGCAAGTTGTATATTACAAGGAGAACCAGCTACACACTATGTGTGCAAGTAAGAGTTTCATACAGATTGATGTCGTCTATACAAAGCCCAAGCCGAAGGTTTCTCAGCTCGCTGCCAAATTGAGGGAACATTTCATCTATTTTTTGCCATTGTGGAGAGTTAGCTGGGTGCCAAAGATATTTCCCATCAGATATATTTTCATCAGAGTGTCATCTCAACTTCTTCGCTTTTGTTGCAGTCGCAAACAAACGTTTAAAACATGGTATTATTGGAAGATACCACATAACCTTTAAAGGTTGCCTTTTAGTTGTCACATCGCCACAACCACCATCTTTTTTCACTTTGTATCGTGCAATTTTACACTTAGGACACTCATTAAGACCTCCATACTCAATTCTGTACAGTACACAGTCATTAGTGCAAGCATATATCTTTTTATGCTCTATACCCATCGTAGACAGGATTTTCTTAGCCTCATACATACAATTTGGTAGTACATTATCCTCTAGAAACATATCACATAGTAGTTCAAGAAGCAATGTGAAACTACTATTAGTCCATTCACAAGTTGCCTTTAAGTTAACCAAATGCAATGTTCCCGTCAGCCGCGTGTACTTACTCCCAGGGTACAATGGTGTCTCTGCATCACTCCGTAGGCTGTTATACTCTTGCGACTACGCAAAGGATTCTACCTCAATATCATGAATCATTTTCTCCATTCTACCTTCATCTATGACATCCACATCTTCCTTCTTGTGCGACAGACAATCCGTTACTTCCTCACCATGCCATATCCACTTTATGTATCACATATTTATTCCATCACAAAGTAGGTGATCCTTTATGACATCAACATCCCGTCAACTCTCATTTAAACAATTCACATAAGGACAAAAATACTTCTCATTTTTTGCTAGAGCATTCTTTCTAGCGAATTCAATAAATTCTTCCACCCCTTTCTCATATCCTTTACTAGTTCTCAAAGCATTCATCCAACTGTGATCCATTTTGTTACCACCTAAACCATTCCTAATAACACTCACACGTTTAGTACAATTATCAACGATATAGGATGAGATTGCCTTTTTTCACTTTTTTCAACAAATATTTTGACAGAATTTCCCCTTAAAAGTAAGACATCCCAAAATTTCAAGCAACCATATCTTAGTTATTAACTCTGTATTCTTAGCTATTGATAATATAATTCTCCTATCAATATAGAAAAGAATATAGAATTTCAAATAAATATTCAATTTTTTTTTCTATTATAGGACATAAAGAACTTATAATAATTTGAAGAGAAAGATTAATAGAATATATTTCCATCTATTTATTAAGTATATTGTGTTTCTTAATAATCAATTATATGTTTATTAATGATCAATGTTTTTATCTTATTAATCTCTTTATCTTAGAATAATATTTTCTCCACTATACTAATAATAATCATACTAATCGAATCTAAAAAAAATAAAACCAACCATATTAAACAAACAAAAATTACTATGTTTAATTGTTGTTCATTTCATCAAAATCAATTAATAGCTCCATTTATTTATAATAATATATATACGTTTTTTCCCTCTCAATTTCCAAACTCCAAACATATAAAACAAACATTTTCAAGCCCCAAACATATCAAACAATATATTGTTGCGTAAATACTAACCAATAACGATTCTATGGTTTTGGCCAAAAAACACAAAAAAAAAAAAAAACCAATCACAAGGTAAAATCACTCCAATAACTAAAATCATATAAAATAATTTTACATTACAAGTTTAAATTTAATTCAAGTAAATTCATATTTAAAAAAAAACTAACCTGAGGGGGGGGGGGGAGCCTGCGTGCGTCACAATGGAAAGGAGGTGGAGGGTGTCACAATGGTGTGTGCCTTGCTTGAATCTTCTTCTTCTTGTTTAATCTCATTTTGATTTCTTCAGAATCCACAACTATTGAATCCACAGCAAGAAGAAGGGGTTCCGAGTGAGGAAGTGAATCAGAGAGCACACAGCATAGAGGACGCGCGACAAAGAAGGGAGGAAGAGGAAGAGTAAAGTTGAAGAACACAGAAGGGAGGAGGACAAGTTGTGAAGGAGACAAAGAAGGGAGGAGGAATACCCAGAACGGCGACAGAGGCAAATGAATAAAGACGGAGGGAGATGGTCAAAAAGTAAAGGAGGGTGTGTGAGTATGAGAGGACGCATGTCAGACAAGTGTCTGACATACGTCCAGGGACGCCTTTAAGCGTCCCAAATGGCATTTGGGACCCCTAAAGGTGAGTTTAGGCATCCCAAAATCCATTTGGGATGCCTAAACTCAGACTTTAGGCATCCCAAAATGATTTGGGACAATTAAAGTCTTACTTTAGGTGTCCCAAATGGATTTGGGACATTTAAACCAAGTTTCTGGCTCTTAAAAAAATTCAAAAAATTTAAATTGCGCCCCATGAAGCACTTTAAGCATCCCAAATTCAAATTTGAGACGTCTAAAGGTTTCCCTACGTACAAATAATTATGAAAATACCACCGCTTTCCTTTTTAACCACCCAATTTTAAAATTGGAACGTCCCTTGGGGTGGTTATATCATAATTCTGTAGTAGTGTCATCCCTATATCTAGGGGTGTTCTCAAGAATGGACGAGATCAAGAAACCCCATTCCTGATCCCAATCCCGAAGAAGGCTCGGGAAGGGAAATCATTCCCGATCTCATCCTGATCTCATAAGTTTCCTGTCCCGATCAGGATCAGGATTTCTAGGTCGAGATCGGGAAATTCTCGAAAAAGTGTAACCCCTTACCTTATTTTGCCTTAGTCAAGGAACTCCTGGGGCTAATGTGTTGAATACTTGAATGGTTCTTCAAAGGCTGTGAAACTATTAATTTCTATTAACTTTATTAAAGCCCAAAAAAAATAAGTAACTAGTATTTTTCTATCCTAAATAAATTTCCTTAGTTGCTTCAAATTCAACTAGACAAGAATAGAGACATCGTGACAATTGTTCACATATGAGATTAATTAGAGGAAAATTAAATTGGTAAACAACAAAGAAGGAAAAACCAATCCAAAAACTGATAAGATAATTAGTGTCATTTAGGTAATTTTAGAGATTTTTTTAAAAATATATATAAACAAATATATATTCGAGATCGAGAAAAGTTAAGGATTGGGAAGTCCCATTCCTGATCTCAATCCTGATCCTGATTATATTTTCGCCCATCCTAAACTTTTCCTGTCCTGATAATTTCAGGATGGGATTTTCCTGTCCCAATTTTCTTGGGATCGGGACAGGATCACCGGATAGGAAAAATTGAACACCCCTACCCGTATCATCTAATAAGGCATGACTGATAGCAGTTAAGACATGTAGGGGTGAGCAAAACCGAACCGAAACCGAAGACCGAATCGAATTGAATCAATTTCGGTTTTTTCGGTTCGGTTTTTTCGGTTTTCGGTGCATGTTCGGTTTTTTTGTTCGGTTTTCTTCGGTTTTTCGGTTCGGTTCGGTTTTTTTAAAAAAATTTCGGTTTAAACCGAAAAACCGAAAATATTAAAATAGTATACCACAACTGAAAAACCGGATGCAAGACAAAGAATGATATATCATTGGATATTCATCTTTTTGAATTTTTGTTATGCTTTCTTTGGATTAAGTAATATTGAATACAATTATTCTGTATCTCTCAAAAACCTTCCTATTTTTAGTTCCATTATTGGAATATTGGGTACTCCAAACTACATTGATCATATATATAATATGTTGTTTATACTTTGTTTTATATCATTTTTCTTTAGATCTTGATGAGGTTATTCAATTTTATAATTTGTATTAATTTTTGCTGGTTGAAAATTCAGATATTTGAAGTAAAAAATGAAGACTAAAAAAATTTCGGTTTTTTCTTACAAAACCGAAACCGAACCGAATAATTTCGGTTATTTCGGTTCGGTTATTTCGATTGTTCGGTTTCGGTTCGGTTTTATAATTTCCTTTAGTTCGGTTTTTCGGTTTTTTCGGTTTTGACCGAAAACCGAACCGAAAAACCGATGCTCACCCCTAAAGACATGATATGGAAGTAAAGTATCAAACATATGCCAATACCATGCACTAGACTCTGGGATAACGTTCAACACTTTCCAACTTAAACACTCACTTGGGATATTTCCCAAAGCTAGCCCTTCAAGTTTGCCATAGTGAGGCAACCATGAGTCCCTCCAAAAAAATACCAGTTTTCCATCACCCACTTTCCAAGGTAAACTCTGTTGCATAGAATCTCAAGTGCATCAGATTCCTGCCGATGTATGTGATTCTGAAGAATGCCCTTCAACTATAGGAAGTAAATCATCCCAGCATCTATACTTTTCACATAAGAAATGAACCCACAGCAAGTCCCGTCGATTAATGAGATTCTAGATTGGTTTCATCATAAGAGCTTCGTTTTGGATTCAAGCCTGATGAAGACCAAGGTCCCCTTCCAATTTCCTTTTGCATACATCTTACCAAGCCACTAAGTGTGTTTTATGTGCCATTGGAGTACTCCCCCAGAGAAACTTTCTACTTCTATTATCAATCTCACTATATGTATCGAAAGGCAACAGAGTCGTTTGCATGGCATGACAGCATAGCTGACACCACATAAGTTATTAATGTATTATGAGCTATAAGTGATAAGGTACTTACTCTCCATGGAGATAAATGCATGCCCATCTTGTCCAAAATAAAATGTTACATTGACTCGGACACTTTCTTATGAAGAATCAGCATTTCCAAATATTTCCTCAGGTTTGAAGCAGGAGAGAAAGCCAAAAACTCACTAATCTCCTAAATTCTTGTATGACATACATTTTTTTAGAAATAAATTTATGTTTTAGCGGCATTCACCTTCTATCCCGATGCTTCACAGAAATCATCCAAGATTGCTTTCACACCCCTACTTGCTCCATATCTGCCTCCATAAACAGGAAACGATCATCAGTAAAAAAATATATATGAGAAATAGTAATACTGGTTTTCTTTAATCGAAATGGGTGCCACTCTTCACAATCAACTGCACAATGGATTACGTTTCTTAATCTTTCAATGATTAAGACAAATAGATATGGGGATAAATGGTCTCCTTGCTAGATTCTACCGGTAGGAGAAAACTGATTTGCTTTAGTACCATTCTAAAATAACTGCATAATTTAGGAAGAGACACACTATGTTACCACTTTCTAAATATTCTCAGGGATCTGTAATTCCTACAAATAATGAAAGATAAATGCCTATTAAACACAGTCATAAGCCTTATCTAAATCAATTTTAATGGCAATAAAACCACTTTTTCATGCTCCTCATAGAATAAACAATCTCCTGAGCGAGAATGATATTATTTTCACTTTGTCTTCCCTTTACAAAACTGCATTGGTTAAGAGAAATAATCATAGGCATAATAGGGTTTAGTCGGTTAGTAATAACCTTCATCACCACTTGATAAATTACGTTGCATAAACTTATATGTCAAAAATCACGTATAGTTTGCGAATGCTCTACTTTTGGTATCAAGATGATAGTTGTCATATTCACTTGCTTGCGTAAGGAAGGATCTTGAAATAAAATCTTCATTATATCAACCACTGAGGCCCTTACAACATCCCATTAACTCTAGTAGAATAGAGGATTAAAACCATCAGAGACTTGTGCTTTTAGGGGTCCCATGTCAAAAAGAGCTCTTTTTATCTCTTCTTCACTAACCAATTGCCTAATCATGCTACGTTGATCTTCTGTCAAAGGTGGATAACTCCAATCAAACTCTAGAGAAGATAAGGAATTACCTTCTTCGATATACAAATCCTTAAAGAATTGGCTACCCATATTCATAATTGCCTCCGCATCATAAGACCACTCTCCATCCTTAAGCTTAAGTGCCTCAATCCTATTACGTCTTTTCCTTCCATTAGACAATGTATGGAAGTATTTTGTATTGCGATCACCATTAAAAAACCATTGAGGTCTAGAATATTGGAGCCACATCAACTCCTCCTCTACTGGGGTTCTCTCTAATTGTTGCCAAAGATCATATTGTAAATCCACTAATCTCAGACATGCCCCTCTGGATTCTATTACTCTTGATAACCCTTCAAGTCTTCGATAGAGTCTTTCCTTTCAATATAAGACATTTCAAAAAATTTCACAATTCCAAACCTACAGCTGCTCTATGAAAGTAGTAATTGTGCTCTCCCAATTCTGATGTTTTGGCCAGTGATCTCTCACAAATTATGGAAATTTATCATGCATGACCCACATGGCAAAGACACGGAATGGCCGTTCATGAGTCCTACCCTTTTCTTGAACATCTAACTGCAATAAAACAGGACAATGATCTAATTTAAACTTTGGAAGATGAGTTACTTCTGCACTGGGAATTGGTCAATCCATTTTTCATTAAATAGAAACCTATTAATATAACTTTGACAAGATTTTTGCCCCCCATGTGTAGCTAGGATTACTAAAACTGATGTCTAACGTGCCATTATCCGAAACCTAGCATCAAAAGTTAGTATCTACCCCATCCACTCATCTCAGCCTTGAAGACCATCTCTCATCAGGATATAAAACAACATTAAAATCTCCAGCAACCATCCACCTGCCCAACATGCCTAAACCAATAGAACGTAATTCATCCCATAAAAGTCTTTGATTAACCGGGTTAGGACTCCCATAAACTATAGTAAAAAATCATTCCTCCACTATGCCATTGTTAACCATGCCATGAATCATTTAGTTGGAAGAAGAAATAACCAAAAAGTTACTATCATCTCTCCAAAATAAGCATATGTCCCCATCAAAACCATGGCAATCCACAAAATGCATGTTTTTCCAACCCAAACGTTGAGCTAAGTGAGCTGCTTTTCTCTCCCTTGTCACAGTTCAAAAAGAGATAGGATGCCTACTTTATGTCTTCTTTATACATCTTTAATAAGATAACAAAAATATGAGCCACCGAACACGCAAGAATTCCATGTAAGCACTGACATTGGTAAACTTTATTAAACAAGTTAAAGTAATCAACAATATCAACTTGATTAGCTCTATTGGAGAGCCCAATATCAACTAAAACCTCATCAAGATCAACAACATATTCCAACAAAGGGTTTAAGTGACAACTACAACTATCGCTGCCACTTGCACAAAGGTCTATTAATATTGGGTCACTAGCGCTAGTATTTCCCTAATGATGAGAAAAGGATAGACCTATGGTTTTATAATTATTTAATAGAACAATGGTGCTAGTTCTTGATCCCATGACATGTGTCTCATACGCCCGTTCTACCTGCTCACTACTTGAATTCAGGAAAAGTGATTTCCCACCAATTAACCCACTTGAGTTAACTTGTTTTACTCTCAAATAAGCCTCCATTGGGCTTACTGTCCATTCAGTTCATCCTACACCATCACTCTTCAGCCTACTACGTACCTTTATGCCCTTATCTTACCTTGATCTTCTTACCGTTTTATACCCCGCTCAATTCTCATTTATTGTACCACTGATATTACGAGGTTGTGAGTGCGAATCAAGGGATTCATGGTTCAACTCAATATCTTTGACTTCAATCTCATTCAATGCATGAACCTTGAGCCTTGATTTGACGACGCAAATCTGTCACGTTGATCATACCTAAACTTATGCGACCGAGAACCTCCCACAGGCTATACGGTTCTCTGGCTTCTCTAGCGACTCGGTGCCACCATCCATTCCCCAAAATCATTCACTTTCTTATTTTGAACCAAAAGACAAAGTCCATATTGGCCACCCTTTTCTTATTGATGATCAACGCGACCATGCTAGCTTTCCATTGCTTTTGATGTTTTGTGGGGACAACAATCCGAGACATGCCCATATTTTCCAAATGTGAAACAAATCAAGTGGAGCCCTTCCTAAACAAGTTTTTTTTAACCTTATCATTGATCTTGATAGTAGGAAGTAGAGGCGCTTTCAAGTCTAGTTCCACACGTAGGCGCGCAAATCACCCTTTCAAATGGCGTAAAGTGTTGGAATCAACTTTCAACACTCTCCCAATTTGGTTTTCTACAACATATAAAATACCCTTATCATAATAATTGAGAGGAAACTTAAGGATACACACCCATTAAGCAATCTTCATTACTTTTGCTTCATCCAGTTTGAAATCTAATTTCCATGGTTGAACCAAAAGATAGTGCTCATGAATCAACCAAAGACCCTCACACAAAAGAAAATCATACACATCGGTATTGGAACATATGACACAGAAAAAGCCTAAACCAATTTCAATCACCTCTACCTCTCCCTTATGACCCCACAACAACTGTAGGTTTCTCACTAAAATATTCTCACAAACCATCCTTCCTAGTAACCTAACAATGAGAATAGTTTTCCATTGACGGGCCAGTTTTTGCTCAAACTCAAGTTTAACAATAACATCTAAGATAGCATCAGTTTTATCCACATGCACCTTATCCATCCAACCCTCCCTATACCACCAGTCACCCTCATACTCTTCCTCACCCTCTAAGGGTACCTCAAGCATCATTCCTCCATTCTCGGTACAACTGGATGACCTACCATATCACCCCCTTCCCAAGTTCAAAACTTTTTCCGACTCCGTGCAAGCGCGCCGGTTTCCTCCTGAGACAGCGGAGCCGCCTGGTCACCATTCACATTCTCGTTAGCTTTCATTCAGAGCTGAAAATACTAATTATTCTATCTCTCCAATTACTATTATATAGTACTCCCTTCTGTCCCTATTATAACATACTTTCTAGAAGGAATGAGTGGTCCTTATTATCACGTTGGTTCATGTTATAAGTCCATTTCTGCTAATTCTTATATACTAAGGAATAACAATTAAGTCATTAAATATGAATTAATAAAATTTTTGAAATTTATTCTTATTAAAATTCTCTCCCTATTATTTACAAATAATTCTCACCCACTCTCTTCTATCTCTCTTTCCCATAAGAATTAATTAAGGCAAAATTTAAAAAAAAAACGGTCATTCATAACTTCAAAGTGGACTTTATATATAAAATATATCTGACATATAATTGATACCATATGATAGTTATGTCTACGGTACGTTATATTATACCAGATGAAGAACAGCCACAATTTGTTGGCAGAAAAAAACAGAGAGAGCAGCCACATAATTTATTATTAAAGCAGCCATAATTTATTATTAAAAAGAGTAGCCATGTGAGAGTTATACTTTGTATTGTCATTTCTCTACACCTATATATATATATATGTATGTATGTATGTATCTCGATATACTATATAGAGTTTCTTTTATAATTCTAAAAGATCTGACCATAACTTGTTATTAAAATGGCTTTAATAAGAAATATTTGGGGGGGGGGGAGTGGCTGCTTTTATTTTATTTTCCCTCTTTTTTCCTTAATTTGCGAAAGTGACTGCTTTTCTTCGTGAAGACATATATCACAACTACCAAATGAAACGATGATCCAAATATTGTGAATCGCTGTTCCCAAAGTGACAAATTAAAGTATCATATGATTAAAAGTTGCTTAGATGCATAAATGAGTTATAGTAATATAGTAAATCTTTTTCAATAACTTAGAAGGAACTACTAATTATGATGTATAAAAATTTTAACTGGTTAGCAATTAGGTAGCATTACTTGTACCGTTGAAACATACTACCTCCGGTCATAAATATAAGACCTAGTTAACTTTTTTGGAGAAATCAAGGAAAGAAAATATATTATTTGATACTATCTCCAATCATAAATATAAGACAAAGTTAACTTTTTTTGGAGAGATTAAGGAAGCTAAATAAGTTACTTAATCATATCATATGTTATGCATCCTTAGATTATATATTAGTTTATTAGTCAAACTAATTAGTTTATAGAAAAAAAAATAAAATTTAAATAGTCTAAAATAATTAATTAGCTTCCTTAATTTCTCCAAAAAATTCACTTTGTCATATATTTAGGACCAGAGGAAGTAATATTTATATTTATCCTTTTTTCTTCACACTAATTTGTGTGACTTATAAACTAATATATAATCAATGATACACAACATATACTATAATTAAGTAATTTATTTAATTTCCTTAATCTCTCCAAAAAAAGAAAACTAAGTCTTATATTTAGAATCGAATGTAGTATGTATATATATATATAAAGGGAGGGATTTTTGTGAAGCAGCATTGTTTTTTTGTGTAGTGTCTTCATGCTCCACAATATGCATGCCTGTTCCTTATAGCATTATTTATTTTTAAGATTACTTCATTGATTGAACAACACAAAAATTATTCATTATCTAAATAATACGTTCTTGTTTAATTTTATCTATCCGGTGTTGATGGTTTCTAACATGAAAATCTTTGTGTTTATGAAAATAAATCATACATTTCGTGGGAATGACACTAGTCTAATGAAAACTAATTTGAAGCCTATCTATTAACTTTAAAAAAGAATCCATTTGATTTCATAGAATGGAACCACTACTACCAAAAAACTAATAAACGGCGCTTAAATTTATGAAAACTAAGGCGCTCAAACGCTATAGGTATCAACGCCGTAAAAGCAAGCGACAATGCTTCTTGAATTTCTGAAAGCGCCGTAGCTTACAATTTTTTTTGTTTAAATTGAAGCTGGAAAATGTTGGAGGAAACCTCCTCCAGCGTGTAAGCATGAAGCGTCGTAGGAGGCTCCTATGGTGCTTCATGCAGCTTCCTTTGGCGCTTCAGCAGGAGGCTCCTACGGCGCTTCAGCATGAAGGGCCGGAGGAGATTATACTCTCCTACGGCCCTTCTCATGAGAAACACCGTAGGAGGTGGAATATTTTGTTAATATTATTTTACATAATTATTTTCTTTTCCTGAACACAATTCATCACATTCATAGCAATTCAAATCGAGAGGAAAAAAGAAGTTAAAGAATGAAATAAAAGAAGCAAAACAAAATGAGAAACAACACATAACTAATTCATAAAATGATTATTAATTGTATGTATTGAATTACAACGTAGTAACAAATTGTAATATACAACTAATTTATAGAATAAACAACACATACAAGAATAGGCAAGAAACAACCTAACGCATGTACCTAGCTAATTGCTTGACCATATATTCACACCATTCCTCAACGATTTCATCCACTTGTTGGTCAGTCAATTGGTCATAATGTTGATATGCATAATACTACATAAAATTGATGCACAAAATGAATTAAAATAATTAAAAATGAATTAACTTAGACACTTGTCAATTAAATTTAATACATAGTATGAACTGTAGTAAAAGATTGAACTTACTTTCGCAGGGATATAATTTAGATGATGATGAGTAACTACATCTTTCATAAATTTCATAATGTAATAACCACAATCATTATTGTTTGGTTGGAATGGGCACTGCAACAATACAAAGAAATAGTAAAGTCAATTTTTGAAGAAAACATTTTGAATGACAAATTTGAGTAAATTCATATATAAGCACTGCAATCTTCCTCCAGATATAGACTTTGACTGGGGTCTTTATGTGTAGAATAGTTTAATCCAATGTTACTTTGGTAAGCAGTCGATGCACTTATAAAACAAGTAGTGACTGATTAATTTTGGTTATTTAATAAACACATGCAAATATTTACACACGCACCCATACACTTACTTATTGACTATAAACATCATATTAGGCCAATTTTGTGGATAACCAACCACTAGAGGATCCACATAGTAAATACGAGAGCGTCCAGTGAACACTGGATGGATAACAAGCAAAATCCAATGCAACCTAAAATATTTTGAAAGTTTTACTTCAACAATAATTTATGGTGAAAGTGAAAGAATAAAAAAAATATACTTTATTAAAATATTGTCACAAATAACTTATCCCGGATTGTATGGCAAAATATAGAACATATTGGGGTTGCTCTCTACATGAAGATGTCCTTAAGATCATTAGATTGTCCTTCCAAATCACTCCCCCTTTGCTGGCCAAAGAGGTGTGGGTTGACAAATACAAATCTACGCACGACTGATGTTCCTACTAATAGATTATGGTACAAGTGCCTTTATAGAAAACAATGTCATTAAAACCAAAAATAAAATTAAATGATGAATAATAACAACAGTGATAGATGATGATGATAAGGTACCTAGTCCATATGTTGATGGTTGTCGCACAAACCCATCCACGAGTAATAATGTCGTTTAGTACACTATTATCGACATGATCATTTATCACTATGTGATAGATTTTGCCATCGAAAGGTATTTTTTGACCTCCTTGGCTGTTTAAATGTGGTGCCAACGATGCCAATTGTTGGCGATATGAGACCATTTTTCTGTTACTTCTGTTGTTGGTTGAGGGTTAGGACTTTTGTTGGGTTGCTGAACACTTTGAGTTTTTCCTAAGCCCTTCAATTCTTTTTCCTTTATGCCGACCAGCAACCTATAAAAATCATGAAATTAAATCATGTAGTTGAAGATGAAAGTGCATAAAAAAGTAGAAAGAATTGTAATTAACTACCTTTTGATATGGCTCAATCAGACTTATTGGCCAAGCAACATAACCACTGACAACTTCTCTAACCATTGTCTATTCATCCTAAGAAGGGATTGTAGAATGGCATCATCGTTTGTGAATACATCAACGTAACCCTTACTCGGAGTGTGTTTGGGGGCAATAGTGAATTATGAAGTATATCGTTGTCGGTATTGTAGGTCACACCTACAGCAACTGTGTGCCTGAAAGACTCATCAACATGCAACCTACACTCCGATTTGCCGTATAAAACATATAATTAATATATGCAGGTACACTAATGAATAACGTAAGAAAAAGTTAACTATAAAGGAAATTATTTACCAAAGGAATAAGAACTTTAGGGGTGGATGGACAACTATCCCTTGCACTTGTGCTGTCACATGCTGGACTAGGTGTTGGCCTAGACTGCAGCAAGACATCAAGTTGAGCCTTCAATAATGCATTTTTCCCTCCCAGCAAATGCGTGTGTGCACTCATCTCCTGCTTGTAGCCAACAATCTCCTCCTTTAGTTACAAGAAGTCATTTTTATTGGGTCACTTTTAGGATCCAAAGTAAGATGTTTAGGTTATCGTAAAATCAGTACCCCGAATATGACCAGTATACTTAGGAGCTCCAAGAGCTTTGCTAAGCAAATCGTCATGACCAACGTAATCCAGCAACTCTGGCTGCTCTTGCGTCATTGTGTGCTATCACAAAAATGATTGCAATAATAGTAGTTATCATAAAAAAGAATAATTTAAGTAAAGGTAAATCTTTATTATATGTATAATCAATGACTTACACAATATTCTGCTACCTTTATGGCTCGTTCACTAGGAATGTCACCCTTTTTATTTGTACAACCGGCCAACCACAAATCATGTCGTGGTATATGTTTGACATCAGAATGTGAGTCTTCTATCTGCAAATCAAAGTTAGTTGTAGTTAAAAATTAGTCATAGAAATTATATTCATATGAAAAAGTGATTAGTTCTTACTAATTGTTGCTCCAACATTGCATACGATATCGGTCCTTTCATATATCGGTATTACATGTTGGATGTGTTTGCCCAATTTTGCTCACTTCTTTCCTGTTTACATACAAATGATATACATTAGTAAACATTAATTACAAATACATTACATGTACTCCGTAAAGACTAATAATATATTACCACAAACTCCGTAGTAGTATGTGTGCTCACAAACTCATTCCACTGCTCTTGAGTTATTATGCCATTGTATATCTCCGACGGTGAATGATTGATATTATCATTGTTGTCCCATAAGTAGAATTTGACAAGAACGGAACAAAAGTCTCTCAAAAGTTTACCGTATTTTTGCAGTACATATTTGTCTTTATCTTCATCGATCAAGAAACAAGACTATAAGAAAAAAGCACACATGTCAGATTGTAATTTCATGAAACAAAACAACCAAAATAATAAAGTAAATACTATTTAACCTTAATGGAACCCAAGATGATATCAGAATAATTTTTCTTTCCCCATCTCCAATCTAAAACTGTAATGGGGATTCTTTCTCTAACAGTAGTCCCAAGGTAATTAATGAATAAGCCACCATTTGGTCTGACTGGATTTCCCTTTTCATTCCATTACAAATCTAACCTAATGCCTTTACTCCTCAGTTTGATCAATTTGAACATTACAGTCCTGCCTCGAGCTATAAAGGCCTCAAATGTTGCCTGATCATCCTAGGGAACTTCATCTCCATTTTATGGATCCATCTTCCTACAAGTTAAAAAAAACCAAACAAAACATCACCGTACAGTCACAAATATGGAAATAAATGTAAATTAAGTTAATATATATGAATACATGTAATATTAAACATACGAGGCATAAAATGAAGACACTTATTATCATTTTTTCCTCTTTCTTGTTTGATTTAAAAACCAAGTCCCCTCTCTATGATCATATCTCATGTATAAGGGGTCATCTTCATTTTCATCTTCATCTATATCAATATATTTTGACCACAACATGTCAAAGGAAAGATCATCCTCAGGCATATTCAAATACTCATTGCTTTCATCAGCATCAACTTGTTCTTGATGATTCTTATTTGATGGAAGTATAATGGACCAGTTATTCTTAGTGGGATCAGGAATGAAAAATAATTGTTCTACTTGTGATGCTAAAATGAAAGGATCGTCTTTATACCAAACTTTAGAAAGATAACCCTAACTCATCTGTATGCAATCCACTATTGTTGTTAACCCGCTTACATCTGAAGATAGGGACCCTCAATATAGTATAATATGACTCCCATATTCGTTCAATGACACCAAAGTATGACACTGTTGTGTAGATAGGGTATACATCTTTGGCACTAGATCTATGCCAAGAGTCAGCAACAAGTGTTACTCCACTATTCTGCATTGTGCTCATTGTATCATGTTCTTGTGTGTAAAATGTGTAACTGTTGATTACATAACCATTATAAGACAATACATTTAAGCTTGATCCATTCGATAGCCATCTTAAGTTTTTAGAAACTGAATTAGGATTCCTCTCCACATCATCATTTATGAGCCTTTTTATTCAAGTTGGAAAATATCGGTTGTGCTCTTTTGTTATCAAATTTTCATTCCTCTCACTATGTACCAATCGAAGAGCATCCTTATGTTCTTCAACATACAGTTCAACCTTATCAATGTTATGTAGCACATACAAGTGAACTTGCTCCTATTTAGTCATTGATATCCTGATTACATCCTTCCCACTTGTTCCTTTCCCTGATGTTCGCTCATCATGATAAGACTTTGGGATCTCTACAAGGTCAACATTTGATAGAAAATCAGCACAGAAGTCATTTGCTTCTTTAACTATGTAACGCTCATCTATACAGCCCTCTGGTCGATATCTATTTTTCACATCCCCTTTTAAAATTTTCATAAATCGCTCATTCAGGTACATCTATCTTAGGTACACTGGACCACACAATTGAACTTCTTTCACCAAGTGTACTGTAGATGGACCATAATGTCAAAAACAATAAGTCTTTACAAATCTTGTAACTTTGTTGAATCAATCACTTTACTGCAAATCAACTTGAAAAACATGCAAAGTTTAGTTGTAGAATTCCTTACTTTTTTAGGTAAAATTGACCGTATACCAACTAGTACGAAATTCTGCATTAGCACATGACAATCATGAGATTTAAGGTTCTTTAGCTTCAACTCTTTCACTGATACAAGATTCTTTATATTTGCAGAATAGCCCTTTAGAACTTTGATGCCTTCGAGAAACTCACAAAATAACGGTTTTTCTTTCCTCGATAGAGTGTAAGCCGCTGGAGGAAGATAAGTACGGTGCCCGTGCTCAACCGGTGCCAACTTTTCTCTGATTCCCAGGTTAACCAAATTCAACCTAGCATTTACGTTGTCCTTGCTCTTCCCTTGCATATTGAGAAGCATGCCAATTAGACTATCACAGATATTTTTTCTATATGCATCACATCAAGAAAATGTCTCACATATAAGGACTTCCAATATGGAAGCTCAAAGAAAATAGACTTCTTCCAACCACTTGTCCTAATTTGTTTTTGCAAAAGGCTTGCCAAAATTGTTATCCAAGTGTTTGACTTTCTTCAAAACCTAAGCACCGATCAATATCTTCGGTGGGCTACTTTCTTCTGACTTACCTTTGAAAGCCTTTTTCCACTTCCTCCAATGATGTTTTGATGGTAAGAATCTTCAATGTCCCATGTAAACATTTTTTTTACAATGATATAGTTACACTGAATGAGTGTCATCTTCACATATAGGGCACGCACAATATACTTTGATGCTAAATCAAGACAAATTACCATAAGTAAGGAAATAATTTATTGTGTCAAACAACATGGCTTTCAGAGTAAAACTTTCTTCCATGTGCCCATCATACACATCAACGCCTTCTTCCCAAAGCAGCTTCAAGTCATCAATTAAATAAGCTAAGTATACATCTATATCATTCCCAGGTTGCCCTGGCCCAGAAATTAACATGGACAACATCATAAAATTACATTTCATGATCAAGTGCGGAGGAAGGTTATAAATCATCAATATCACTGGCCACGTACTGTGTGTACTACTTTGAACCCCATGAGGATTGATTCCATCAGTTGAAAGTGCAAGGCATATGTTCTTTTCTTCATTTGCGAAATCAGGGTAGTCATGATCAACTTTTTCCCATTGAGGGGTGTCTGTAAGGTGCCTAAGGTTCATGTCTTCAACCCTTTCATCGGTATGCCATGTCAACAACTTAGCAATCTCAACATTACTATACAATCACTTGAATCTTGGAATAATGGAAAAATACCATACGACCTTTGACGACTTTTTCCTCTCTTCTTCCTATATCAAGATGCATTGCATTTAGGGCACTTCTCTAATGTTGCAAACTGCTTTCAAAATAATATGCAATCGTTAGGGCATGCATGTATCTTCTCATAACCTATGCCGATTATAGATCAAAGTATTCGCTTTGCCTCGTATGTCTTGGTAATAAGTACATTTTCTTTTGAAAGCATATCTTGCACAAGTTCAAACAGTGCAGTAAAACCCAAATCACTCAAGCCATATCCTGCTTTAAAGTTGTACAATTTCAACACTGTTAGCAATCTTGTGTATTTAGTACTACCAGCATATAATGGTTTCTCTACATCACCTTTTAACTCCTCAAATTCTTGAGGACAGTCATGAAGCACCCCTTCGAATGCATTTAACATTTCTTGAAGACCATCGTCCTCATCATCACACATGCTTCGATCAAACTCATTCAAAGGACTAATCACGGTATTCATCCAATCACTATGTGAATCATTCGTCTTACCATGCCTCATCCATCATGTATATGATTGATCAATTCCATGACACACTAAATGATCTAGCAAGTCAAGTGTACTAATCCATTTTCCATAACAACAAGATAAGCAAGGACACAAGATTTTGTAAGGATCATTATATGCTCACTTGCAAATCTAATAAATTATTTCACCCCATCTATATATTCCCTTAAGTATCGATCAAATGACATCCATTTTTTATCCATCTACCTTAAACATATTTTTAAAACTGGTTAGTTGCTTGCCTCTTGTAGTTACTAATTACTTTTATGTTCTGCCATATATTTAAAAAAAAAAAATCAACAGCACAATGTCCTCAAATTTTAAGTTTTCCAAGTATTAAATCAACCAATTAATCCAGCAACATCATAATAATTTTCCACATCTCACAATAAAATAAATCAAAGGAATATTACATAGTTCAATAATATTTAATGCTCTGGTTTAATACTCCTTTAATGATTGGTAGGACACATAAGAAATCTTCAGGCAATCAACTATTCTAAATTGATGACAAATCTTTAGGCACTAAAATTTAAAAGGAAATAAAAAAATGTACGACTTAAGCTTGTGTACAAAAAAAAATACATAATGACTTATAAGCTAGAAACTTTTATAAACTGAGACAGGGAACAAATGGAGACCAAGCTTTAAGACTTTAAGGAGACAATTGAAATTTCAACTAAAAACCTAAAACAAAATGATGAGCATATACAAATAAGATTCATTATAGATTTAAAAAAAAAATTAAACTTATATCTAAAAGAACTTATGAGCTGGGAAACTTTATGTAGGAGGTTCAGACAAAGCACATAATGTGGGTGACCAAGCTTTGTACCGTAAAGGAAGTGTGGTGACAAAAAAGATTTGAAGAAATGCGCACAAGGAGACAAGAAAATCAAAAAGTGGGAACCAACATAGCTTCTGATTCCCACCGTCGAAGAGAGGAGGGAGTGGAGACAATGGATAAGGAAGGTAAGTAGGGACCGAACGTAGATAATGTGGTGGACCAATTAGTTCTGGATACGGAGTGTTGGAGGACGCACAAGAATGACGATAATGGCAGGGTAAAATGGCTGGAAATGGCGGGGGGTGAAAATTTAAATCACCTTGTATGACGCTTTATTTATAAGCGTTGGTCAAAGTGTCACCTTGTTAGGCACTTTCATTGAAAGCGCCATAGAAGGCTTTATAAAGCTCTAGCGCTTCACTTAAAAGTGCCGTAGAATCCATCAATATATTAAAAAAAATAAATTGTTCAGTACTTTTTCAAACTTGTAATCTAAAGTAAGTTTGACAAAAAATATTGATATGAAATAAGACAAATTAATAGTCTTATTATTATTAAGACTTGAGAAGTCAGGTTTTCCAAATATATACAATTATAGTGGCTAGCTTCTTTGGCATCTTCGGTACTTACTCCTCTCATTCTGATCATAGTTCGAAGCATACAACCACAAAGTATTATCATCATGATAATCTGACACACACACACACACACACACACACACACATAACCGAACAGTGAAATTACCTGCAAGTTCTTGGCTTCTTGTTATTATTAAATGAAAAAAAAAAGAAAAGAAAACAAGTTCAAATACAAAAAAATAATCTAAAACCCCCTAATAATTCTAAGGGAGCATTAATTGGAAAATTAAATTAAAAAAAAACATACTAAAACAATGCCAAAACAATATAAACTAAATGAGGAAGGAAGGTGATGAAGCTTGCCGACTTAATTAACTTTGAATTTTTGGTAGAGCTTATGAATTGCCTTAACAAATCAGCTTGGGTATAAAAGATGAATGAAGGTGATGAAGCTCCGTCTCTGAACTCTCGCACGCTCCTTGCTCAGCTCTAAAGGCCAAATACTAATAAGTCTATAAATATATAATATGCAAGGCCACTATGGCCTTGCACGCCTGCAAAGGGCTAGCCTTGGCAAGCATGTGACAAGGCCAAACAGTGGCCTTGTCGGCAGGCAAGCAGGCTACCCTTGGCCGACTCTTGTAATGCAAGCGCCAGCCAAGGGTCAAGCTTGATTGGCATTGCTCGGCGTTTTCCATGAAAGCGCCAATCAAGGCCTTCAACCTTGGCCAGCTCTTGTCATGCAAGCGTCGAGGGCTTGGCTTGATTGGCCTTAACCGGGGCTTTCGTGGAAAGTGTTGGTCAAGGCCTTCAGCCTTGGCAAGTGCGGGTCAAGGCTTTAAGCCTTGGCCGGCGCTTGTCAAGGCAGCCTCTGCTGACACCTTGATCAACGTTTGCATTGGTCCTTTTTTTTGAATTTTTTTTATCCAAAGTCAAAAATTCATCATAGTATAAAGAAAGATGTAAGTGCATTTGATGCAAACAGAAACTGCAATAAAAACAAAGTTGTTAACAAGCAACTGGGTGAAGGATTTTAATTTTTTGTAAGTAGGAGAAAATAAAATTAATCAAGTGAATAATCAGCAAACTTCATATTTGAAATAATTTTTTTTTTTGTGTGAAATAAGATGATATATAGTGGATAATTAGTTCTTAAAAGATCTTTTTTGACTTTTAACGATAAGAGATTCTAAACAATAATGCATTATAATAAATGTCATGCTTCAAACTTATACGACACTTTATTCTTAAGTGTTGGATAAGTTCTTTTTTCAAATAAAAAGTTGCTAAAAAATTATACTAGCTACGGCGCTTTCTTCAGAAGCGCTGTAACTTTGGCTTTCATTTTTTTTTTTAAATAAATGTTTTGTATGGCACTCTTTTAAGAAAGTGCTGCATAAACCAAGTACTAAGCTCTGACGTTTATATTAGGAAGCACAGTAGCTTTTAAACCTTTATTTACAAAAAAAAAAAAATTATTACCTACGGCACTTCTTCAAAGAAGCGTAGAAAAAGGGCTACCATCCATTCCCAAAAATCATTCACTTTCTTATTTTGAACCAAAAGATAGAGTCTAGATTGGCCACCCCTTTCCTGTTGATTATCAATGTGACCATGCTAGCTTCTCATTGCTTTTGATGTTTTGTAGGGACAATGATCTGAGTCATACCCATATTTTCCACATGTGAAACAAATCAAGTGGAGCCCTTCGTAACAAGTTTTTTTAACCTTACCATTGACCTTGATAGCAGGAAGTAGAGGCACTTTCAAGTCTAGTTCCACATGCAAATGCGCAAATCAGCCATTCGAATGGCGTAGAGTATTAGAATCAACTTTCAACACTCTCCCAATTTGGTTTCCTACAACATATAAAATACCCTTGTCATAATAATTGAGAGGAAACTTAAGGATACACACCCATACAGCAATCTTCGTTACTTTTGCCTCATCCAGTTCGAAATCTGATTTCAATGGTTGAACCAAAAGATAGTGCTCATGAATCAACCAAGGACCCTCACACATAAGAAAATTATACACATCGGTATTTGAACATATGACAAAGAAAAAGCCTAAACCAATTTTAATCACCTCCACCTCTCCCTTATGACCCCACAACAACTGCAGCTTGCTCACTAAAATATGCTCACGAACCATCCTTCCTAGTAACCTAACAATGAGAGTAGTTTTCCACCGACGGGCCAGTTTTTGCTTAAACTCAAGTTTAAAGATAATATCCGAGATAACATCGGTTTTATCCACCTACAACCTATCCATCCAACCCTCCCTAGACCACTAGTCACCCTCATCCTCTTCCTCTTCCTCTCCCTCTAAGGGCATCTCAATCATCACTCCTCCATTCTCGGTACAACCGGATGACCTACCATATCACCCCCTTCCCTAGTTCAAAACTTTTTCTAACTCTGAGCAAGCGCGTCGGTTTCCTCCTGAGACAGCAGAGCCGCCTGGTCACCGTTCACATTCTCATTAGCTTTCATTCAGAGCTGAAAATACTAATTATTCTATCTCTCCAATTACTATTATATAGTACTCCCTCCTGTCCCTATTATAACATACTTTCTAAAAGGAATGAGTAGTCCTTATTATCGCATTGGTTCATGTTATAACTCCATTTCAACTAATTCTTATATACTAAGGAATAACAATTAAGTCATTAAATATGTATTAATAAAATTTTTCAAATTTATCCTTATTAAAATTCTGTCCCTATTATTTACAAATAATTCTCACCCACTCTCTTCTATCTCTCTTTCCCATAAGAATTAATTAAGGCAAAATTTAAAAAAAAATGGTCATTCATAACTTCAAAGTGGACTTTATATATAAAATATATCTGACATATAATTGATACCATATGACAGTTATGTCTACGGTACGTTATATTATACCAGATGAAGAGCAGCCACAATTTGTTGGCAGAAAAAAACAGAGAGCAGCCACATAATTTATTATTAAAGCAGGCATAATTTATTATTAAAAAGAGTCGCCATGTGAGAGTTATACTTTGTATTGTCATTTCTCTACACCTATATGTATGTCTGTATGTATCTCGATATACTATATAGAGTTATTTTTATAATTCTAAAAGATCTGACCATAACTTGTTATTAAAATGGCTTTAATAAGAAAAATTGGGGGGGGGGGGGTGGCTGCTTTTATTTTATTTTCTCTCTGTTTACCTTAATTTGCGAAAGTGACTGCTTTTCTTCGTGAAGACATATATATATATATCACAACTGCCAAATGAAACGATGATCCAAATATATTGTGAATCGCTGTTCCCAAAGTGACAAAGTATTATATGATTAAAAGTTGCATAGATGCGCAAATGAGTGATAGTAATATATAGTAAATCTTTTTCAATAACTTAGAAGGAACTACTAATTATGATGTATAAACATTTTAACTGGTTAGCAATTAGGTAGCATTACTTGTACCATTGAAACATACTGCCTCCGGTCCTAAATATAATACACAATTAACTTTTTTGGAGAAATCAAGGAAGTAAAATAAATTATTTGATAGTATTTATATCTATCCTTTTTTCTTCAAACTAATTTGTGTGAATTATAAACTAATCTATAATCAATGATACACAACATATACTATAATTAAGTAATTTATTTAATTTCCTAAATCTCTCTAAAAAAAGTCAACTAAGTTTTATATTTAAGATCGAATATAGTGTGTGTGTGTGTGTGTGTGTGTGTCTAAAGGGAGGGATTTTTGTGAAGCAGCATTGTTATTTTGTGTAGTGTCTTCATGCTCCCCAATATGCATGCCTATTCCTTATAGCATTATTTATTTTTAAGATTACTTCTTTGATTGAACATCACAAAAATTATTCATTATCTAAATAATACGTTCTTGTTTACATTTATCTGTCCGGTGTTGATCTTTCTAACATGAAAATCTTCGTGTTTATGAAAATAAATCATACATTTCGTGGGAATGAGACTAGTCTAATGAAAACTAACTTGAAGCCTATCTATTAACTTTAAAAAGGAATCCATTTGATTTCATAGAATAGAACACTCAATGAAGATTGTTTTCCCCCTTTAAAAAAATGAGTTGTGTTTGCCCAAAGAAGCATTCAAAGCATTTCTTCATGGATGATAAATTCTTTGGTATACATTATTGGGATATGATTGATTTTTTTTTTTTGATTACAAAGGCAAGCAAAGCTTGATGATTACAATGACCACTACCTCGGGATCCCGTACGGCTCGTGCGAGTACACACTGGATTCTTGGTGGAACAGATCCACACACTGCCAAGGAGATAACCCAATCTCTACATAATCCTGACTATTTATGTGAGCCTCACGTGCTAAGAAATCAGCGCATCTAAGGCTTTCCCTGAATGCATGAGCAATCTCTAAATCCCAGTCCCTATAGATAAGCGCTTTGGTAGCAATTATGGCATCGTACAATGGGTGATCGACCCCACAATCAACCGATAGTAAATGCATAGCCTGTATGGAGTCTGTAAAGAGCTTGATCTTCTTCAACCCCATCTGCTTGCACACTTGAAGACCCTGTCGGATTGCATGGATTTCCGCAGCAGTAGGGAAACTGTATCCTAACTTCTGTTGAAATCCACGCATCCAATTGCCTTGATAGTCACGTATGACTCCCCCACATGCTGCTTGTCCACCTACAAGTGCCGAACCGTCCACGTCCACACGTACAAAACCAGGATCTGGGGGTTCCCAGCGCCCTCGACTCCTCTCCGAGACCTGGAATATTTGATGATGAAATCTACCATTCTGCACCCCTTTAGACATATGATACAGACACCGGTGAACAATCCCTTGCGGGTTGTCTGATATTCCTTCAAACACCTTGTTGCATCGGTTCTTCCATAAGAGCCAACATATAAAACTGAACACTCTCTGCCATGGCCATCTTGCAACCTTCCTACTCCCCGGGCTGAACTGTAGATTCCACTTGAGCCACTCCTGCAAATTACCAGAAAAAAACATAGTATAATATAAATCGTTAGTTATAGAAAGCCACACTCTCTTTGCCTGCTCACAGTCGCTCAAAATATGAAGGATACTCTCCTCCCTGTCACACTCAAAAGGGCAAGTGTTTGGGACACTCAAAATATGGTGCGCTCTCAACTCATTAGTAGGAAGCCTCTCATGGAATACTTGCCACATAAAAAATTTAACCCTTTCCGGAACATCCCAGCGCCACAAATTCCACCAGTGAGGCAAAGGACTGTGCTCCTGTTGGTAATAGATACTGTCATATGCTGACTTGACACTAAAATTTCCATCTGATGATCTCCTCCAACAAATCCTATCATCCTCATTCGCCGTAGGAGGAATGACAGTCATGATTTTATCGACAACCCAATTGGGAAGAAAACATCCCCATTTTGCTCTGTCCCACTGTCCTGACTGAGTTACAAAAGAGCAAACTCGCGCTTCTATGTCTAGTAGATGCTCGTTTTTGTCGATGTAGAACATTAGAGGTCTGTCTAGAGGGGCCCAATGGTCGTGCCAAGCCTGGGTATTTCTTCCGCTTCTTAATAGACTACCAACTCCTCTCTTGAAATCTTCCCATACTGCCACTATACCACACCACACAGCCGATTGATTACGCCATTTATGAACCTGAGGAAATGAGTCAAATCCACATAAGTATTTCTGACGTAGACATCTAACCCACAAGGATTCTGGTTGAGTCACCAATCTCCAGCACAAGAATAAGTCACCAAATTAATGTGTTGATTTTTTGATATGTGAATGAAGTGCCGTACTGAGCTTTGAAATATAGAGATCTATCCTCATCAAATCAAAATATCAAATCATAAAAGGATTCCAAATGAAATTTTAAACAATAAAATAATTAAACTTAGGTTTTAAGTTTTACATATATACAACATTGATATTGATCATATTGACCGCAGTATCTGTTTTTACTGTTGAAATCAAACACTCACTAAGGTAATCACACGCGTAGATGTTCATAGGTGAAATTGCTGTACAAGTACATAATAATTAATAAGCTATGAGATTAAGTACATTACAAAAAATTTTAACTGGAAAAGATATTATATTTAATTATAAAGTAAAAGTTTGAGCTCATAGTTATGATTTCTTTTCAATTAATTGTGAACAGGGGTTTGGTTTGTATAGGTGAAATTATAGTACACAGTCAATTTTCAACAGAGTCACATGGCCGAGGAGGAGTGTCTAAGCGCGTATTCATGGACCATGGTAATTAATTATTTTAATATTTGTATTCCATCACACCAAGTTTTTTTTTTTTTTTTTGCCAAGTCATCACACCAAGTAATTCATTGGATTATATCAAATAGTTAGCTTTAATTACTTTTAATATTCAGATAAAAAATTACTTTTGTAGTATGACCACCATATATGCAGAATAATTTAATAATTAGTCGTGTAACGGTGTAGTTTTCTCAAGTGATAAAGATGGAAAAAAATGTTAATAGAGATAAAGTTGAAGCCATATATTATTGGTGCGACAAAAAAATTATCTAATAATTTATAAATGCATGGATTTGGGATTGCAATAAATCATGTTAGAAAGATTTCCCTTGTGTATCAAAATAAAACAAAAGAAAAATTTCCCTCCAGTTAGTATCAAATCCGTCTCGAATATGAATTTGTTGGTAATGCTAAGCTAATCACTAGAATATTTGTTGACAAACGATAATAAAAATAAAAAAATATAATTTAAAGAAGTGCCCGTAAATAGTAATTTTTTTGCCATGTCTTTTTTTTTTTTTTTTTTTTTTGCCATGGTCAATCGTAATGGATAACAGATAGTCACCCAACATTAATTTCTCAAGTATAGTAATATCATTGAAACAAACAATAAAGAATAAAACTACAACAAAATCTTACAAGTAATAAATAATATTAATTATCCAACATCTCGTCGGTCGGCAGACAAGAAAATTGATAAGGTCATAAGATGTTGTTAAGGTCACATTGGAGGCTCTTAAGGTCAAGTGGACCCGATCATCCATTTTCGGATGAAATTGAACTCACACCACAGCTTATTTATGGAAATTGGCAGGTCCAACTTTTCCATTCCAAGATGCAGAACTCGGTTCATGCTTGATAGACAACATATCAGGGACGACATTAGTTCTTCATCCTAGGTGCCTGTTTTTTTTATTACAAGCTTCAGCTTGCCATGTTGTAAACAAAAAAAAAACAATAGAATTTTCTTTTTATCTGTTTCCTCTTTATGTTATATTGTTCCAAGTACTGACCAAATTTACACGAAGTCTTTAGGGATTTTCAAAACTTTCCAAGTGGTACGTCATTTTGAATCTTAGACTTTTGCCAAGGAATCTTAGACTTTTATACTTGTAAGGTGGCTTAACATTTTAACTAGGTAATTAATAATTATTACTTCTTCGATCCTAAATATAAGACATATATATTTATCTAATTTGATTAGATTAAGGAAGTTAATTAATATAACTTGTATTTTTTAAAATACTCTAGTTATATTCCTTAATTCTCTTATTTCCTCTCCTTTTTTATTATTATTGAGGGAATATAAATAGGGGTAAATAAAAACATTGACAAATATGAAAACTATGCCTTATATTCCAAAAAAAAAAATGTATATTCCCTTTAAGGATTTATATAATATTTGGTTCTTATAGTTTGCTTCATTCTGGTTTTGATTTCTATAATTTTAAATCATTAGTTTTGGTCCCTCAAGTTTCCTTTGGTATTAAGCATTAATCCCTATATTTTATAAAAATTTGAACTACTTTATCTATTAAGGGACCAAAATCTATGATTTGAAATCATAGAAATCAAAATCAAAATGAGAGTAGACTATAAAAACTAGAGATACTGTATTAACCATTTTTTAATTAAACTTGCTTTACATGCAAAAGGTATAAACACTGAGTTCGCAAATACTTATTTGAAAGACATACAGTTTGGTGAGTGGCATACAGTTCAGATCTCTACGCTTATTTATTTCCATGTGACCGGATCTCATTTATCGTGATGTTGTTGGGAAGCAGGTGGGCCCCACCATTAGTCAAAAATTGCAAGCTTGCCCCAGAACAAGTCCGAGCATATCCTATTGACCAGATCTCTCTCTCCTCCATTCTTATTTTTACATTTTCGGAGATTTTCTCGACCAATAAAATCATCCCTTTACACACTAATGTTGACACACGCACACACTCGAACCCATCGCCATTTTTTTCCCCCAACGAACCCATCGCCATTTAAAACTGGTACTAAGCACACGTTTTTTTTACCTTTTTAATTTTAAAATTTCGCATAAAAAACCAATACAAAGTACTCCCTCCAGTCCTAATTATAGGATAACATTTGAGAGTTGATCTTGGTCCTAATTATAGGACAAAGTTCTAATTTTTATCAATTTCTTTCCAAAATACCCCATATTAATACTTTCTCAATAATAATTAAACATAATAATAATTTAATAAGAGTATATCCGAAGTTGTTGAGGGAGATTGACGACGCCGGATTGTGTGAGAACTTGGAGAAGTTGTGTGTAAGGCAGGAGTGGTACAAGAAAAAATATAAAATCAATGTAATTGGATGTCATTTTAAATTTTAAATAAGGATATTTTAGGAAAATAAATATGATTAACTAATTTAACCACTATCCTTAATTTCTACAAAGTTAGGTAAATATATCCTATAATTAGGACCGGAGGGAGTACAAACCAATAATATCATGGGTTCGCACACGTGCTTACAGTAAACCCAGACAATTCAAACCACTACAACTGTTGCTGCTCTCTGACCAAAATACCACAGCACTCTCTCTCTCTCTCTCTCTCTCTATTATCAAGTGTTGAAAAAAATTTTAGTTCTAAATATAAATCTATTTAGAGAGTTATTAATTATTATTTTTAAATTTTACTCTTATTCAATCCTTGTTGAAAAGAGAGATTTGAGAATGATTTGTAAATCCAGGGAGAGAAAATATTAATAAGGACAAAATTAAAAAACTGTATCAATTTGAGACATATTTATGGACTTAACTGTCATTCTTCCATTTTGGAGAATTAGTTAAAATGGATTTATAATAGTGAGTTAGGGATCGGATTGGTCTAAGCCACCTTCAACTATCCCTTATGTGTTAATACTTAACAATGAAAAGCAGTTAACTCGTTAAATCCAAGGTAATTAAATCCGGATCAGCCACTGAATTGGTCAGGATACTGAGTCAAGAGTCATTAGATCATATTGAAGTCAAACTAAAGTTAATTTGGGGTCAAACTAGTAAGAAATTGAAAATTTTAAGGTTATTAATATGAAATTTAAAAAAAATAAAAAAAAATCGATTTTTTTAAATATCAAACCGGACTGGTTTACCAGTCTATTTAAGTTAAACCTGCTTAAATTAAAAAAAGAAAAAAGAAAAGAAAATCAACTTTCTCGTTATTCAAAGCAGCTGTAATAATAAAGCAATAATACAATAATACTCCATATGTGGAGGGGCCGCCGAGGACTCCACCCCCCCCCCCCCCCCTATATATCTATCTATCTGTGTGTGTAAGTGATTCCAAAATCAAAGCAGTAGTGAGAAAGCAAATTATGGCTTTAACTAGTGGTGCTCATCATGAGCAGAAGGATTATGAAAATGGCATGCAACACTTTTCTGATTCATCTTCTTCCATGAGAGTGCTTGGCTCAAAGACGATCACATCATCTAACAATAAAGCAGCAGGCATAGCAAAACGAAGATCTCGAGCTTCTAAGAAAACCCCAGTGACCCTCCTTAACGCCAAAGCCTCCAACTTTAGGGCTCTCGTCCAACAATTCACCGGTTGCCCTACCACTCCTGTGTCCCTTGGTGACTATTTTAAGGGCCCCATAACCCTAAACTTCCAGCGAGGAACCCGAGAAATGCAGACTCATCTTCACAACAACAACAACACCCCTACTTCTCATAGCAACAACAACAACCAGGTACTTTGTGTTCGTTTTCACCAGAATCATCAGCAGCAGCAGATACAGTCACAGGTTTTAGATCATCATCAAGAGGTGCAGAAAATTAATGTTGTTGTTGTTGATGACGGTGATGATGATGATGACTGTGTGATAATGGAGAAGGTTACGAGTACTAATGGTGATTCTTCTTCTTCTTCTGGTGTTTCTTCTTTGTCGTCATCAAGTGGCTGTGGCCTGATGGAGGTCTCTCATGATCTTACTACCACTGATTTTGAAGGTCTCATGGAGGATTTTAGTTTGCAGGATCTCATTGATATGGACAATGCTTTATTCTCTAATGATTTAGGTTACTTTGTGTGATTGTGATTATTATATCATCCAACACTGTACTATTGTATTATATTAGTGGGTTAGAGCAAATCACAAACTTCATCATTACTGAATTATGTATGAATAATGATCAAGGCAAATTGTAGACTTCGGCTTCCGTGTTAATTTGTCTGCTTCCTATGATTATATATAATTAACCGAAATAATCTATATATATATATATGATATTCTTCAAATTCAGTGTTTTCTTTCCCCTTCTTAATGCTTACATCAGTTAATTATATATCTTGCTTGTTAAAAGAATCGCCGTCAGCTAAACGGTGGTGCATAATAAAGTCATTAGTAGCACGACTCCTCCGGCGGCGGTTCTAATTAACAACTTGTTGAATAGCTAGGAGAGTTTGTTTTGTTCATGAATGTAATTAAGATAACATTCTTTTTCTCTTTCCCTCATTTATTATTTTTTCTCAAGCTGCCTTTGTGGATTGAATACGTATATTAACAACGTATACTGTACAGTCCTTTATATGTCATTTAATCACAGAAAAAATATTACAACCTCGTCCTTAATACAAGACATATGTGGAGATTTTGATCTTAGTCTTAAGTATATGATATAGTTTTTATATTTTTAATTTTTTTCCAATTTAACTTTATTGATACTCCCTCAACAATAATCAATAAGGAGAGAGAATGAAGGAATTAAAGAAGATGACTATGGGAAAACTTCTCTGACTTGAAATACGTGCCATCTACTGGGTTCTACTCTGATGGACGATGTCAGTGGCCGGAAACTTCCGCCGGACAGAGCACTGGGACCGAGTATTGCTGCTAGAGAAGGGTTGAAAGCAAAGAAGGGAAGTAGTGAAAACTCCTCAACGCCTACTGAAGCGACTGCAACGGAGGAACAATGTATGGATATAGCGGTGAAGGAAAAAGAAATTCTGATAGGCACGACAGGTCAAAATTTTTCCTACAAGGACTCGCTGTTAGAATTTAAGAGAGCTGACTTTAATGGCATTGCTTCTGGAGGTTCTTGCAAAGAGGGAGATTCATTTCTGGAGGACTTAGTCGACCAGTCATGGGATATCCCTGAACCTTCGGAGGAACTCAAACAGCTCATGGAGATTTATCCTACTCTCCATATGTCCCAGGAGGAGTACAATAGATGGGCAAGACCTTGGAATAACGCGCTGATTATCACCACCCTGGGTACAAAAATTAATTTTTACAGACTAAAGGAACACTTATGCAGGATTTGGCAGATTAGAAGCTTGGAATTAATAGACCTCCCAAACAATTATTATGTGGTCAAATTCAAAGACCCAGATAACTGGAAAATTCACTACAGAAAGGTCCTTCTTGAAGGCCCATGGACGGTTGCTCAACACTCCATTCTTGTGCAGAGGTGGTCGCCTTATTTTGATCCCTTTAGTAACCCCTTAGGTCGTGTGGCAACCTGGGTCAGAATTCCACATGTTCCTCTTTTGTGCTATAACAAAGAGTGTATGTGGAGATTAGGTGATTTAATAGGGAAGACTCTTAAGGTCGACATGAACACTATCGCTAACCTGGAGGATGAGGAAGCCAGAATCCATCGTGGGAGATATGCTAGGATATGTGTTGAAATTGATTTGCAAAAGAAGCTTGTCCCTCGGATTATCTCAGCAACCAATCTCTTCAACATAGAATATGAGGGCCTCAGTCTCATTTGCTTCTCCTGTGGTAGATACGGGCATAAGAAGGAACAGTGCCAGTGGGGACTCTCTCAACAAGGGGATGCCGCGGTTGAGCTTCAGACTCAAAGTGGGGCAGATGTTCCCAGGAGGCCACCGGAGCAGCAGGAGCTTCCGGCGAAAGAGAACCTCTTCGGGCCATGGATGTTGGTTCAGAGGTCAAGTAGAGCACGTCCCCCGAGGAAGGTGATGAATAGAGGTAGAGAGGAAGCTCGAGGTACCTTGGAAAAGACTGTGGGAGCGGCTAAGGTCAGAACTGATCTGTCAAAATTTGCTATTTTAGCAGATCCAGACCAGGATGTAGGTGATGACTTCGAGGCGTGTTTGAACGATGGGAACGGAGGTATGGTGTTGATGAGTCAAAATCAACAAAAACCCGTGGCAATAGATTGTCTTGGTCAGGGAAAGTTGGAGGCCGAAATTGTGGACCTCAACAAAAAGAAAAAAGGCATTAGTCTTGGTCAAGGGAAGCTAGCACATGAAAACGTGGGCTCCAAACAAAAAGAGAAAGGCTTTAAATTAGATGCTAAAAAGTGGGCCCAGGTCAAGAGCAAAAGCAATGGGAAGTCCATTGCAAGTGGGGTGAGTGAAGTGGCCCCGAACGTGGGGTCCATTGCAAGTGGGATGAGAGATGATGCCCAAAACGTGGATGCGGGCTTGAGCAAAGTAAACGACAGGGTGAGTGAAGTGGCCCAGAACGTGGGGTCCATTGCAAGTGGGATGAGAGATGATGCCTAAAACGTGGATGTGGGCTTGAACAAAGTAAACGACATGCATGTGCTGGGAAAGAATAAGCCTCGTGGGACCCAACGTGTGCATCATGTTGTTAGAGGCAATTTGGAATCCGCTGGACATTCTAAATCCAATCAACAGAGACAATCAAGGAAGAGCACGGTCCCACGTGGAGGGGCTGAAAATCCGACTTTGGTGTGCCCAGCTGAGGACGTGAATGGCGTCAATGCAGAGAGAGCTCAAGATTTTAATAATTTGGTGCTGTCACCTCCTAAACCCAGCTCTGGGAATTCTGGACAGCCGGGGAAAAATACTGAGATGCTCTCTACGTCTCAACTGGTTGTGGAGGTCCTTCTGGAAGGCAAGCCACCGGACGGGTAAGTCTTTTCGGTTTTGTTCCAGGCCTGGTTTTTATTTTATCTATGATTATTTCTTCCTGGAACTGTCGTGGGGCGGGAGGCAGAGCGTTCCCACGCATCTTTAAAGATGTTGTTAATAAATATGGGATTAATGTCATGTGTCTCGTTGAGCCGAGAATAAGTGGTAATAGAGCTGAGAAGGTGGTCAGGCTTTTGGGTTTTACTGATTGGATTAGGATTGAAGCTACTGGGTACGCGGGTGGTATTTGGGTTCTTTGGAATAATAGGGATGTCATGCTGGATTATATTTCTTCTAGCACGCAGCTCCTCCACTGTAGAATCACAGATAAAGGTAGTCAACATCATACGTTGATTACTTTTGTTTATGGGGATACTAGTGTCATTAAGAGGAGGGCTTTGTGGTCCGCTCTTCAAGCCATTAGTCAAAATGTCTCTTCTTCTTGGCTTGTTTTGGGGGACTTTAATTCATTCCTTGATCCTGAGGATAAAGTGGGTGGTGCTACTCCTTTAATCACCTCTATGCTTGATTTCCAGAGCTGCATAAATGATTGTAGTCTATGTAGCATCCCTGTTGTGGGAGATCGTTTCACTTGGGAAAAATCCGGGGTCAAGGAAAGACTTGACTGGGTGTTTGGTAATTTTGATTGGGACCTTCAAAATCCTCAAGCAAAAGCTTACCATACCCTCAGGTTCAAATCGGACCACCGTGTCATTGTTGTCGCCGATAATTCCCCGAGAGTTAACAGGAACTCGGTCAGAAGGTTTCAATATCAAGCAGCGTGGTGTATGGAAGAGGGCTTTAGCGATATCGTCAAATCTTCTTGGGAGAGTAAAGATTGGCTTCAGGGGCGTCAGGAGTTCGTTAGAGAGGCAACGTCATGGAATGAGAAGGTGGTTGGAAATGTGGCAAGAAAGAAAAGAGAAATTATTCGGAGATTAGAAGGCATTGATCGTGCTAGAGGAGCGGCTGGGTTCCAGAACAGGCTTTTCAAAATCGAAAACCAGCTTTGGAAGCTATATCACAAGCTTGCCCTGCAGGAGGAGCTCATCTGGTTCCAAAGATCGAGATGCAAGTGGATTAGGGGGGGATAGGAACACAAGATTCTTCCATGCGTGTGCGTCAACCAGAAGAAAAAAGAGCAAAATTGAAGCCCTTCAGGATGAGAATGGGAATTGGGTTACTGAAGATAACCAATTGAGGGGTATGGCGCTGGATTTTTTCAAGAAGCTATATACGGCTGAGAATTTGTCCTCCCCCTTTTCCCCTTGGCCTGCAAATTTCCCTATTTTAGATTCGAGCCAGTTGGAAGCTCTTCAGAGACAGGTTTCTCCCATTGAAATAAATAATGCAGCCTTTGCTATGGGAGCTCTCAAAGCGCCGGGTCCTGACGGCCTCCATCCTCATTTCTTTCAAACCCAATGGAGCTGGATTGGTCAAAAAGTGTGTGATATGGTATCTACCATGTTTGGGAATCCGGGGGAGATGCAAGTGATTAATCATACCAATATCGTCCTAATCCCTAAGATTGATCATCCTCTTTCCATTAGGGACTTCAGGCCTATTTCCCTGTGTAATGTGAGCTACAAAATTGTTAGCAAAGTGCTCGCGAACCGCTTCAAAAATGTTATGAGCTATCTCATGGCGGAAAACCAATGTAGCTTCATCTCGGGAAGGCAGGGCGTTGATAATGTCATCTTAGCTCAAGAAGCTATCCACACCATGAGAAATAGAAGAGGCAGGAAGGGATTTGTGGCAGTGAAGGTGGATATGGAGAAGGCCTTTGATAGGTTAGACTGGCGGTTTCTAGATTTTACTCTCCACAGTCTGGGTTTGAGACATGACTTTGTTAATCTAATCATGTCATGTGTCTCTTTTACTTCTATGAGTATTATCTGGAACGGTGTCGCCTCTGAAAATTTTAAACCTTCTAAGGGAGTGAGGCAGGGGGACCCATTGAGTCCTTATCTGTTTGTTCTATGTATGGAGCTCCTGGGCCAACTTATTCATCAGAAGGTTGAATTGGGCCATTGGACACCCTTAAAACTGGGCTCAGCAGGCCCGGCCATATCTCATCTTTTCTTTGCTGATGATTTGATTCTATTTGGCGCGGCCACCTCCAATCAGATGGAAGTAATGAAGAGTACCATGGAACTCTTTTGCAAGGTATCTGGTCACAAAATCAACCTGCAAAAATAAAAAATGTTTGTCTCCAGAAACGTCCAGTTCAACAGGGCTTACGAGATGAGTCAGAGTGTGGGGATTGGGCTGACAGCTGACCTTGGGAAATACTTGGGCGTTCCACTCTTGCACAAAAGAATGGTTAAGTTGACTTTTGCCCCTCTAATCCAAAAGGTGAGATCAAAGCTGGCGTGTTGGAAAGGGAGATTTCTAAGCATGGCTGGGAGAATGGTGCTTATCAAATCTGTCCTCTCAGCAATTCCCCAATATCAGATGCAATCAACATTGATTCCTAAAGGGGTCCTATCGCTCATTGAGAAAATAAGTAGGGATTTCTTTTGGAACCAGCATGAAGACTCTAAGAAACTTCATCTTATAGCATGGGATGTGCTGAAGAGGGCTAAAGCGGAAGGTGGCTTGGGGATAAAGGATCTCCGTTATCAGAACAAGGCATTCCTCATGAAACTTTGCTGGGGCATGATCACGAAACCCGACTCTCTGTGGGTTAAATGCCTGCGTATGAAATACTCATGTGGGATGAGTACTATACCTCAGGTGCAGAGAAAGCGCAACCAATCAGCCGTATGGAGTGGTATTGTGGCAGTGTGGGATGTCTTTATGCAGGGCCTGGGCAGGAAAGTAAAGAATGGGAGGTCTACAAAGGCTTGGTAGGATAATTGGTCCCTAATGGGCAGACCGCTTAAAGAATACATAATCAATAATACTGCTTCAGTAGACCTGGATGCCAGTGTTTGCGATTTTGTTACGCAGGATGGCCAATGGGACAGGAGGAAATGGGAAAGTTTCCTCCCTGTCAGGGTGGTGGAGCAGATAATGCTGGTATCCCCTCCTGGTGGTGCTGAAGAAGATGGAATATACTGGCGTTTATCCCCGGATGATACGTTCAGTGTGAAGTCTGCTTACAATCATATCTACCGGCAGCAAAACCTGGGTAACCAATCTCATTGGCGGAATTTATGGCGCTGGGGAACTCCGGAGAGGGTAAAATTCTTTATGTGGCAGGTTTTCCACGAGAAGCTTCCGACAAACCAACTGAGAGCGCGGCTTAACCCAAGTATCCCAAACACCTGCCCTTTTGAGTGTGAGAGTGAAGAAAATATCCTTCATATTTTGAGAGACTGTGAGCAAGCCAGGAGAGTGTGGTTTTCTGTAACTAACTCTTTATATCATAGTATGTTTTTCTTTGGTAATTTTCAGGATTGGCTGCAATGGAATTTCCATTGCTCTCTGGGGAATAGGAGGACAGCTAGGTGGCCATGGCAGCGAGTGTTCAGCACTATTTGTTGGCTTCTGTGGAAGAATCGCTGCAGTAAAGCCTTCGAAGGAACAGCCGATGATGCGAAGATGATAGTTCAAAAGTGTATGTTTCACTTGTTTGAAGGAGTGGAGAACGGGCACCTCTGACACCAAATTTTCCAGATGCCAGTTAGGGGGGAAGATCAGTGGAGGCCGCCAGACACAGGTTACGTGCGCGTGGATGTGGACGGGACGAGGGACAATAGAGGAAATGCAGCTTGTGGCGGTGTCATTCGGGACCATCAGGGCACTTGGATGCGTGGATTTCAACAGAAGTTGGGACATAATACCTCAACTTCTGCGGAAATCCATGCAATACACAGTGGTCTCCAACTGTGTAAGCAGATGGGACTTAATAAGATCAGGTTGTATTCAGATTCTCTTCAGGCCATCCATTTGTTATCGATTGATTGTGGATCTGCTCATCCACTGTATGACGTCATCTTAGACACTAGATCTCTTATCCTCATGGATTGGGATCTGGAGATCTTGCATACTTATCGGGAGAATGTTAGATGTGCTGATTACCTAGCACGAAGGGCTCAGATGAGCGACCATGTCTACTCGGTCTTTGTCACTCCGCCAGCGGAATGTAATGCGCTTTTTGTCTTAGAGTGTGGTGATATACTACCGGGTCAACCTGTGATGCATACTTCCTAGCATCCCTCCTGTAAACCTCAAGCTCTTGCTTGCCTTTGTACTACAAAAAAAAAAAAAAAAAAAAAAGATGACTATGGTGCTTTAGAATATACATGAAATCACACTTGGTAAATATGTTTTATAATATTAAGGACTAGAGGGAGTATAACAAAGTGATCAACATGAAATGATAATATTCGGTACAAGAAATGACAACAGGTTTGCATGTTGATCATTTGTTGACTAACTTTTTAGTGCTTAGATTGCTCACATGGGAGTGCATGACAAATTTGTTTAATCAATATGAATAGTTTCCAAGGTAAATGATTAAATTAGAGAAACCTACCCACATATTTCTTGCAAATAACTAACTCCCTCCAATCCCATATATAAGTCGCCTTTTGTAAGAATTCTTTGGTCCATATTATATAAGTTGTTTAGAGAGTAATTAATACTTATATATTTGTTTTACCCACATAATTAATATTTAAATATAATTCATTGTATTTTTATGTTTTTTTAAAACCTCGTTTGATATGGAGTAAAGTATTTTATATGTCGTTTAATAATCATAGGAAAAGTACAACTTCCTCCGGTTCTTAATATAATACATAATTAAGGAGTTGATCTTAGTCCTAAATATAAGACATAATTTTCATATTTGTTAATATTTTTCTAATTTACCCCTATTGATATTCTTTCAACAATAAACAAGGAGGAGAAGGAATAAGGGAATTAGGGAAGACGACTAAGGTATTTTATAAAATATATATAATCACATTAGATAAATATGTTTTATATTAAGGATTGGAGGGAGTACAACAAAATGAACAACATGTAATGACAATATCCAACACAAGAAATGGCATCAGGTTTGCATGCTGCTCACTTATTGAGTGGCTTTTTAGTAATTAGATTACTTATTATGTAGGACTACGTAACAATTCTGTTCAATCAATATGAATAGTTTCAAAGGTAAATGATTAAATTAGAGAAACCTACCCACAATTTTCTTATAAATAACTAACTCCCTCCAATCCAAAATATAAGTCACCTTTTATAAGAATTCTTTAATCCATGATATATAAGTTGCTGGGAGAATAATTAATGCTTATTTGTCAGTTTTCCCACATAATTTAAATTTAAATATGGTTAATTTTATTTTTGTCTCTTCCTCAAAATCTCATTTAATATGTATAAAGTTTGAAAATTTCTTCGATGTCATAAGTCAAATTCCCGGAGTTAACCACTCTTTAATTCCAGAGAATAGTTGAAAGTTACTTATATTTTGGATAGGGGGAGCACATAATTGCCTTAAATTATGTGAATTAATTAACCAACTCTTACATTTGAGAACAGAAATAAATATTATTTTGTTTAGCTTTTCACAAGTGAGTGTTTAATCGTAGGTTCTTTCATATGCTATCACATAATGTTATAAAAGCGGCCACCTTGTTTGAGTCTGAAAATTCCTTGTATAATTATTTGGCATTAAGTACTATCCATTTATTCTAATTTGACTCTTCATATGTCCCAAATGTGGGGCAACTCTGCTTGCATTGTTTGAGTATTCCTTCTTTTCTTTCTATTTTATTTTTTTTCCTACAAAATTGGAACCGCAAGCTTTATATATGGCAGGTTAAAAAAACAGATATATACCTTGCACTCAACTGTGATCACTGATTTTGTCTATCATTTCTAAGACAACTCTGACCTCAGTCATTTACTTCAGTTTGCCAAAAGATTCACAATCTCTTGATTATAATTTTGATTATTCTAATACTTCGGATCTGTTGCTGCAATATCAAATATATATGTTTGAAACACTGCGCCATCAGGGTTTCCTAAACTTCAAAACTTAAGACGTAATCCTATTCTTTTTTTTTTCCTGAAAAAAAAATAATTCTCCATTTATACTGTGATGTTTGTTCCTATGTGCAAGTAAAATGTTGCATAATTTCATAACAAAAAAATAATTTTAAAACGTTATTAATTTGAGTTGCACTTTTTATCTTCACAGTACCCCAACGTTGATAAATTAAATTTGGTGGGGTGTGTGTATGGGATTATTGCAAAACAAATCTGTTCATATGCTAATTTTTTTATGAATTTTATTTTGGTGAACAAAATTTGTGATACACACACACACATCAATTAATTCATCCTCATGACTCATGAGGAAAGCTCAAGTTGGGAAAGAAAATAATAGAGTCAATGTCTGAATGATAAATTTTCAAACTTGTAGCGTAATATGAAAAGAAAATAATGTCCACCGAAAGATATGAAACCACCTTAATTTGGAAAGAAATATTTAATGTCAATACTACTTGAGAATCTAACACCAACCATATTTTAAAATGAAACATGCATATAGACATTTTATGAAATTAATATCTAGGTCCATGTGGTGATGTAAACATGTCTTTGTTAGTGTTTGTATTTATTCTAAGGTCAAAAAGAATTTTTATTTGTACACACGTCCAACGCCGCAAAGTTCATTAAAGAAGAGAAGCCTCCCCCCTAATTTCAAATTGATAAAGATTTAGTCAAATTTTCAATTCATGTGTTTTTTTTTTTTTGGGTCGAAATATGCATATGGCATTCTGACATAGGGAAAAACTGTTACAAAAAGTTCCTTAGACCAAAACAAAACAGCAACAAACAACAAGAAACAGCAACATTAAAATGGGAAAAAGAAGAGAAGGAAACAGCAAATTAGCCAACACCCAATCTCGGCTCTAATGAGGGAGGATCAGTTGTTGAAGCACTAATCTTTGGTGCATCCAAGGCTAGAATCAAAGACAAAGAAAGTGATGGCGCGAACACCCACCCCGTAGGGCTCACTCCCTTATAAGCATCAGCTGCAAGGTTATCAGCTGCAACATTACCCATTCTAGGAGTAAATGATAGAGAAAACCCAGCATGAGATGCAAGAAGATTAAGGACATCTTGAACAGTTCCTCGACTTTTCCATTCATAGAGTTCAGGTTGTTGCAAGTCCACAGATTTCTTGAGAAGTTGACAATCTGTTTCGAATACAACCTTGTCAAGGGCTAAGTCAACCGCTAGCATCAGTGCTCGCCTCAAGGCAAGGGCCTCAGTCATGAAGGCTGAGATGGATTTGATTTTGTCTATGAAGCCCCATTGGAAACTACCAAACTTGTTCCTGCAAATTATGCCCAAGGCAGCAGATTCAAAGATTGATTTAAAAGCTCCATCACAGTTAATTTTAAGATACCCTGTATCAGGAGGTTGCCATCCTACTCTCAGTGTATTATGGGTAGGGGGGTCAATCTGTAGTTGCTCATCTTTGTCCTTGTCACAAGCTGCCCAAAAATCACAGTTAGCCTTTTGTGCTAATTCAATAACAGTAATTGGGTCTGGGGTAGTGAATTGAAATATTCTATTGTTCCTTTGCTTCCAAATGTACCATAATGTCCAGCATATTAGAGAAATATCAATTTCAGAAGAGCCATTATTCTCATGACTTAAACTCATCCACCAGGTGCTGACATAAGGTCAAGCCAAAAAGATTAGTCAAATTTTAAGCGCTTCTACATTGCAGCTGGCCGAGTTCTCAGAAATGGTTCAACTAACATGGATGTCTTGGTTGCATTGGGAACTACAGCATCTTATGTTTATTCTGTTTGTGCTCTACTGTATGGCGCCCTTACTAGATTTTGGTCTCTGTTATCAGTGTAAATAGTTCATTAAAAAGTGCAAGTGTACACTGTCGTAATCAAATAATACAAAAGTGAGTAGAATATCGTTCCCATGAAGATTGATCAATAAGTACCAAAATAGATAATTTTAATTCTATTTAGTCGATCGAATAGTTGGTGGTTGAGAGAACACAATAAAATGACTAAATATGAGTGCAAATAATATGAAAGCAAATATGAGAAAAAGCCCTAGGGGTCATATTTCACTTAACAAATTCCGGATTGAATCACTTATCTATTCTAGCCCAATTTATTCCACATGATTGACAGTCGAGTTTCCCTAATTTAATTACTAGCCTTTTCTAAGGTCAAGCAATTCTATAATTAATTGATAATCCAATATATTCCTATATGAATTTAAGCAATTAATTATGCATTAAGATTTATGGAATTTAGTAAGACTACACAACTCATATGAATATATTCTTATTTCATAAGCAAGTCATGGTTTTAATTATAGAATCTATATACATGCATCTCCTTCCGGTCTCAACATGCATATTGAAATCATTTAAAAGATGGTCAATCAATCAAACGCATTAAGAATAATAATTAAAACTCAATTATAAAGAAGAAATTCAAACTAGATTTAATAAGTTAAGATTCAATCCGTTATTAGTAAGCTACGTCATCACCCTAGGAAAATAAAAATTTAGCTCATGATAAAATTAAAAACAAAACCAAAATAAATTGACATTATATAAAACTATAATGAAATCCTCATAAATATTGCATTAAACTTGAATATTAAATTCTCAAACATAAATATACAATGCATGAAAAATGGAAAAATCTAGCCGTCCCTTTAGAAGGCAAAACCTCCTTCTGTTCTTCTCCGCTTTCTTTCTTTTCTCTGTCATCCTTCTTTTTAATTACAGGATCTTTCAATTCTTTACCACTTCTTAGTGCAACAGCCTTCACATGTTCTTTTGGGTTTCTTTCGGTGTCACTTGTTAAAGTTCCTGGTTGCCTGGAATTCAACATATTTGCAATTTGGCCCATCTGGATCTCCAAGTTCTTTATTGAGGCTTCATGGTTTTTTATTGTTGCATCAATCCTAGCCATTAATTGAGATGTATTCATGGTTAGTTGAGCCAATGCATCCTCCAAATTCACTTTCTATTGTGGTGGATTTGGTTTTTGAAAAGCTTGCTGTTGGTAGTTCCCTTGCGGCTTGAATGCATTTTGATTATCCTCCAACTAAAGTTTTGGATGATTTTGCCAATTTGGATTGTAGGTGTTTGAGAATGGATCATTCCTTTGATTTTCAATGAAATGAGCTTGCTCTAGCATGAATAAGTGTCCTTCTTGACATTGTCAGCTCACATGAGGTCCTCCACATTGATCACAAACTTCAATAGGAGTGTTGATTACATTTGCTTGGGTTGTCAATGATCCTACTTGCTTAGATATAGATGCAACTTGAGAAGACAAAGTTGTAAGGATATCCAGCTCGTGCATTCCAAGTGCTTTCTTTGAATTTCTACGTTCAGAAGGCCATTGATATGCATTGGCTGCCATCTCCTCAAGTAGATTGTAAGCATCATCTATATTTTTTGCCATTAAAGTCCTCCAGCTGCGGCATCTACAAGAATTCTAGAGATGTGTGTCATCCCACTATAGAAAGTTTGCAGTTGCCGCCAATTTAATTTGGTAACCCATGATGAGGACATCTCCTTAGCAACTCCTTGTATCTTTCCCATGCTTCATAGAGGCTTTCTTATTCATGTTGGGTAAATGAGGCAATTTCATTCCTCAATTTAGCATTTTTTACTGAAGGAAAGTATTTCTCCAAAAAATTTATACACCATGATCTCCTATGTAGTTATGCTTCCTACTAGTAGCGATTATAACCAACTCTTAGCCTTATTCCTGAGTGAGAAAGGGAAAAGCCTAAGTCTAATGGCATCATCAGTAACACCATTACGCTTAAATGTGTCACAGATTTCTAGGAAGTTGGCTATATGTGCATTAGGATCTTCTGTTGGTAAACCACCTAACTGATTTGCTTGCATCATCTAGATAATTGCAGGCTTGATTTCAAAGTTGTTAGCTACTACTGGTGGTCTCCTGATTCCAAAGTTTGTCTCTATGACTGTTGGTGTTGCATAGTCACGGTTGTATCTGTTGTTTCTCCCTCCGGATTTGCCATCGGATTGCTTAGGATTGAAGTAGACTGCTTCTGAACTCTTTGATTTCTTCGACAAGTTCTTTCAATCTCATAATCAAAAGGTTGTAGTTTAGTCTCCTTCGATCTGGTCATACACTAAGCAAAAGCCTGAAAAGAAACACAAAACGCCCAAAAAAATAATATAATATAAAGACCAAATTAGTATTAAAATTACTTGGTATTGATATTAATGACTACAATCCTGGGCAACGGTGCCAAAAACTTGTTACAAGTGTACATGGTTCATTAAAAAGTACAAGTGTACACTATCGTAATCAAGTAATACAGAAGTGGGTAGAGTATCGTTCCCACGAGGATTGATCACTAAGTATCAAAATGGGTAATTTTAATTCTATTTAGTCGATCGAATAGTTAGTGGTTGAGAGAACACAATAAAATGACTAAATATGAGTGCAAATAATATGAAAGCAAATATGAGAAAAAGCCCTAGGGGTCATATTTCACTTAACAAATTATGGATTGAATCACTTATCTATTCTAGCCCAATTTATTCCACATGATTGACAGTCGAGTTTCCCTAATTTAATTACTAGCCTTTTCTAAGGTCAAGCAATTCTATAATTAATTGATAATCCAATATATTCCTATATAAATTTAAGCAATTAATTATGCATTAAGATTTATGGAACTCAGTAAGACTACACAACTCATATGAATATATTCTTATTTCATAAGCAAGTCATGGTTTTAATTATAGGATCTATATACATGCATCTCCTTCTGGTCTCAACATGCATATTGAAATCATTTAAAAGATGGCCAGTCAATCAAAAACTTTAAGAATAATAATTAAAACTCAATCATGAAGAAGAAATTCAAACTAGATTTAATAAGTTAAGATTCAATCCGTTATTAGTAAGCGATGTCATCACCCTAGGAAAATAAAAATTTAGCTCATGATAAAATTAAAAACAAAATCAAAATAAATTGACATTATATAAAACTAGAATGAAATCCTCATAAATACTGCATTAAACTTGAATATTAAATTCTCAAACATAAATATACAACCAAAAGATGCATGAAAAATGGAAAAATCTAGCTATCCTTTTAGTAGGTAAAACCTTCCATGTAGGTGGTATGCAAAAAGTAATACAATACATAAAATTAACTCTAAGATGGTGTATGTGGAGGAGAGGAGAGGAAAGTAATGGATGGTTGTAAGTAAAGAAGAGGGGAGAGTAATGGATATGAATTGGTGTCTGAAATGTGAAGGAAAGGGTGGCTATATATAGGGAAGAATGGAGTAAGGTAGATGAAGTAGTAGGTAAAGTAGTAGATAGAATGTGGTAGATGAAGTAATAGGTGAAAAAGAAGATGAAGTGGTAGATGAAATGGTTGGTGGAGTGGTAGATGATTCTTACTTTCAACTTCCAAGCAAAATTCGAAACCCTTTAGAGATAGAACTGGATTTTGGTCTCAACATCAAAGTTGTAAAGCTCTTTCTTAGCTTTTTATCCATATAAAGAACGTCCCAATCTGACATCTAGAGCTCCAAATCTTGCCTGAAAACTGAAAGAGGGTCTAATTTAATATTTTTCAAGAAATTCTATTTTATGCCAAAATCATTATTTATTTATTAATTACACTCAAATTTATCAAATTGAGCTCAAATATCATCCATAAAATCATCATATAAGGGAAAATAAATATGTAAATATTTTACTTATCAGTCTCCGACATATTTTGAGATCAGTGCCATGCTCATAACATTTGTATTGTTGGGTAAGTACTTGGAATGCCTCGCTAGGTGAAAGACATCAGATGCCATCAAGAAGTTAGTAGAACTTGCTCCTGCAACAGCTTTATTGGTTGTCAAAGAAAAAGGTGCATATTGTCTGTTCCTGTGCTTTATTTTCCTAGGAAATTACAGTTCAAACTTGAAAGTTGAAACGTCTGTAGAGTTTGATTTTATGTTTGGGGTATAAACTATTTAATAGTTACATTATTCATCGTGTTCAAGATTTTAGTGTCCCATTTAAACTTGAGGATTTTTTTTGTTCCTTTTCCTTTTTGTTTTTGCATTTTCCCACTCTAGGTGGAAGATCTATTGAGGAGAGGGAAATAGATTCTTTGCTCATTCAACCTGGTGACACATTGAAAGTTCTCCCTGGTGCAAGGGTTCCTGCTGATGGCATTGTTACATGGGGCTCAAGTTACATAAATGAGAGCTTGGTAACTGGTGAATCTGTTCCTGTTTTGAAGGTGAACGCAACTGTTATTGGAGGTACAGTTAACTTACATGGCATCCTTCTCATCGAAGTTACCAAAGTAGGATCTGATGCCGTCTTGAGTCAGATAATTTAGCTTGGTTGAGACAGCTCAGATGTCCAAGGCCTCCATTCAGAAATTTGCTGATTATGTAAGTGTTCTTGTCATGGTTGTGTTTGACTATGTACCACTTTGGGAACTGTTATGGTTGTTGTTACTTTAATGCTTTATGCATCTTAGGTTGACTGATGTATTTTTCCTTCCTTATGGCTTATAAAAAGAATTAGCCTTTGAAACAGTACTGAATAGTTTCATATTTCTACTTGCTCTGCTGTTTGACAACTAGGTTGATGGTGCGAATTCTCTTAAATTATCCAGATCGACAGAATTTGCATTTGAGATATTTATTTATGACAATAACATCACGCCCAGTTGGTCCATAATTTTGGCCCATTTAGGTCTTTTGGTTCCAATGTCAGGCCTGGGGTTAAGGGGTTTTTATAGTACTTGACCGACATTTTAATTGTTAAAGATTTTCTGTCATCTCATCCAGTTGCATTCATTTAAAAATAATAATACCGATTATGACGATGTCAATCCTTGATTAGTTACGCTTATAACTGACATTACATGGGGCTTCACATAAGAGGGATGACAGGAATTGTTTGGTTATGGACAAAAAGCGTATCATAATTGTTGTTTCATCTCATTATTGTGTCGCGATGATAAGTTTTGGGACTATGGCATAGCTAGGAAGTGGTGTTAAAGGTTCTTGTTGTAGGTCCAGTGAAGCTTGTAGCGATATGGACCAAAATTTTGAAGGCTTCTGACTACCAATCACTCAAGTTCCTTCTATAAATCATTCTTAAAATTGGAGTATATGAATTCACTTATTTGAAGTTGAGATTCTAAAAGGGCTACAGTTTGTATGCTTATAATTTTTTTGAAGTAGACGTTATATATTAATCAAGTACACCGTTGAGTAATATTAGATATGAAGAGCATTATATATAAACTCTTGTACCATTCTTTGGACTGGCAGGTGGCAAGCATATTTGTTCCCACAGTTGTTGCCTTGGCCCTACTGACAGTAACGTGTTGGTAAGATCACACTGACTGGTTTACGGTATACTAGTATGATTAACTTTGTTATGTAGTTGATATGTTTGTCCTTACTCTTTTAGGCTGATAAACTTATACAATTGCATGAAGCTATATTGCTGGGGCTCTCGGAGCTTACCCTCAAGAATGGCTGCCAGAAAATGGAAATCATTTTGTGTTTGCCCTTATGTTTTCAATATCTGTAGTGGTGATTGCATGTCCTTGTGCACTTGGCTTGGCAACACCTACAGCAGTCATGGTAGCTACAGGGGCTGGGGCTAACAATGGGGTGTTGATCAAAGGCGGAGATGCCTTGGAAAGAGCTCAGATGGTGAAGTACGTGATATTTGATAAAACTGGCACTTTAATTCAGGGAAAAGCTAGCTTTACCACTGCCAAGGTGTTCACAGGAATGGATCGTGGGGAAATTCTAAAATTGGTGGCTTCTGCTGAGGTGGGTTTCAGTTTCTTTGACTTGACTCAGATGGGTTTACACTCAGATGAAGTGATAGAGGAGGCATTTATAAGATCAATTTTGTTTCCCTCTCCCTTCTTACCCTGGGCAAAGACAACTTCTCTGGTGGTGTTTTTGGAATGATACATTTCTGCCTGTTTCTTTTGGTTGCTAGCACTTTCCATCCTCCCATCTAGTGAGGCAAATCAAACGAATTAATAATCATTTGTTTTAATCCTCTTTTGCCTTCAGGCTAGCAGTGAACACCCACTGGCTAAAGCCATAGTAGCATATGCACGTCATTTTCATGTCTTCGACGAATCCTCTGCAACTACTGGTATCAAAGATGATGCCAGGGAGTTGAAGTCTGGGTGGCTTTATGATGTCTCTGACTCTGACTTCTTGGCTCTTCCTGGAAGAGGTGTTCAGTGTTTCATAGATGGGAAGCGTATATTGGTAAAGTCCTGAACTTGCGATATAACTATCATTTTCTCTAAATACTCTGGCTTTTCATAAGTTTCCAACAGTTGCTTATCATGTGCCACATGCATGTCTTGCACAGGTTGGTAAAAGGAAATTAATGGAGGAAAGTGGCATAGATATTCCAACTGAAGTGGAAAATTTTGTGGTTGTGCTGGAAGAAAATGCAAAGACAGGGATTCTGGTTGCATATGATGATGAGCTAACTGGAGTTATAGGGGTTGCAGACCCACTGAAGAGAGAGGCTTCTGTGGTTATTGAGGGCCTCAAGAAAATGGGTGTAAGACCTATCATGGTTACAGGAGATAACTGGAGAACAGCTAAAGCTGTTGCCAAGGAGCTCAAGCTGCCTCCATGGGTTGCTGGCACGTGCATGGCTCTCTCATCTGTAAGTGTTGTGTGTTCGTCTTTGCTTCTCAGGAGATATAGAAGACCTAAACTTTCTGAAATACTTGAAATAATTGTAGATTAGCTATAAACTAAATCAGAGTTGTTGTTCCTGTAAGTTATAGCTTTATATTTGATCGAGACCTAAAATTCCAGTTTTGTTCTTCATTGTGAATCCTGCAACCCTTTTGGGTTGCAACTGTAATTGTAAATGCACTTGTACCATAATCTCCCCCCCCCCTCCCCAACCCACAGAGAGAGAGAGAGGGAGAGGGAGAGAATCCAAATCATAAATTCACGTGTATCTTTTTTATGAATCTCTTTGCGCAAGATGGCAGGCAGGTTGATGAGTTTATTTGCCGCAGCGAGGGACTTGTTCATGAGTTTCTAAGGTTTACATGTGTTTTATGGATTTAGTTAGATGACTCATGGAGTCCTAAAGAATGAGCTAGCTTGCTATAGGTTTTATACTGAAGAGTAGATTCCACTTATATTACAGAAATTGTTCATAGCGTTTATATGCTTGGTGGATTTAGTTTGGTTTTGCTGCTTCCAAATAAATTGTCACGTAAATGATTGCTTGGCATCATATTGTTAACTTCATTGCATCACAACTGATTTCACAAAAGCATGGAAAATATTTATATTTTTTAATTATCAACATGCTGCTTCCTATGTTGGACGGACACGGTGATCACAATCACAATGGAGTATACAATTGCATAACTCTCGCATATGTTTGATGATATATTTTAATATTTGTACATCTTTTTAAATACTACGTCCGATTCTAAACATAAGGCTTATTTTGTAATGCAAATTATATTTTAGATTAGGTCTTATATTTGAGACCGGATGAATAATTTAATAAAAAATTGACACAAATCCTCAAGAATTTTGTAATTGCAATTACTGCCTACAATCTAAATCATTTGAATTATTTTTTTATGACATACCTTAAGATTCAAATATTATCATCATCTTATATTGTTCGCAAAGATTTTTTTTTCTTTATTTTTCCTATGCATCATTTGAAATTATAATAAAGTAACACATATCTGAGTTTTTTTCCCCAAAGAGAGCGAAATCTTGGCGGTGATTGCTAATCTGTTGAACATTTGAACGTGTCAGCTTCTTGCTTGGACACATATTTGTTCTTTGTGGAGGTCCAACGTAACGTTAGTCGTCAATTTTAAGGTAGCGTCTTAGTTTTATATTATGAATGTTTGTCCAATGCAAATAATTGACCTTTTCCGTATCACTTGTGACTCGCACAGAACCCTTCAAACTCTCCTACCCAATTAATATGGATGCGTGTTTTGCCCATGATTTAAGTCAGTTTTTTTTTTTGCTTTGGTTGTTTAGTATCCCATGTTGTTTATTTTGGTTGGTCCCATGTTTGCTTGAGACTTTGTAACTTTATCTAATTTTAATACTATCTGTTTCTTTGTTGGCAAAAAAAAAAAAAAAAAAAAGTCATTGTTTTTTTTCCCATCTTTTTATTGACAATTAATTACTTTTTTTTTTTTACAGAATTAAACCAACAAAGGATGCTAAACCCGATGCCTCTTTGCCTGGACAGCTTCAGATGGAGTATAAAGCACTTGCAGATCATTGGACATACTGCTAGCCTCAGCAGCCACGTTCACTTGTCTGTCACATAGCACTACAGATACAGAGCAATCTGTCTGCAACTATGGGGATGTGTATGAGAGACACTCGAGTTGACGACATTACCCACGTCAGCACAATCGCTGTCCAGCAACAATCTCCTATATATCCCTAGTCCCAAGCCAACATTTTTCTCCTTCTCTTCTCAGAATCTCATATCCACTATTAGATGAAAAAATGAATGGTTCTGATCTAATATTTTCTAAAACTATGATTATAGTGTTTTATAAATTAATTTTTTTATTAATTTTGTTTGTATTGTAGTTATAAATTGTGTAGATCATATTTTGAAAATTTAAGTTTATTTATTTATGTTCATAATAATAGTTTTATAAAATATTAAATCTGAGCCATATGTTTTTTTAAATCTGATGATGGATATGAGATTCTGAAAAAAAAAAAAAAAAAAAAGAGAAAAAAGATTCTGAGAGGATCCAAACCCGGGCTGATACAACACTCCAAGCTCGGTAGCCATTTACCCCACATCAAACACGCCCTTGACTTAGCTGGCCCAAATCGTTCCTGCTTAACCAAATATGCCGACACAAGACAGCAAACCACCAACCCCACTTGAAATCAGTGGACGTGAGTGGATCCATGGCCTTACCATTTGAGGGGTGAAAAAACACGACCACCATCTTCTCGGGAGGACGGATTTCCATAACAAACTAATCAAAGGGCAGTCTCGGAGCGCATGTTGTGTGGTCTCCACATTATTGTGACATATAGTGTTGGAAATAATGAGTGGGTGTGGAATAAATCCTACTTAGGATTGTAGGGGGTTAAGAAAAGGAGTGAACTCGCATAATGATAAGCCACATAGAAATCAGGTAATTTCCTCTATGCGTAAGTTAAAGGTGGATGGGGTGTTTTTACGAGAGCACTCTTGGAAAAATTGTTTGTGAAATATGTACATTAAATGTATTGCAGCCTTTTAATTTCATAAACCGAATATCATAAATATGTACATTAAATGTATTGTGAAATGGACGTTGCAATGTCTTGAATTTGGAACCTGAACATTCCATTAATATTTTATTATTGTTGTTTAATGGTCTTGAAATACGTTTGGACCACAATGCACGAAACATATTCATTTTAAAAGGCTTTATTGCGCCCCCCCCCCCCCCAAAGTCTAGAAATTATTGTGTAATGACTATTAAACGCTTATGATGATTTAAAGAGCATTTCGTTGGCCAAAAAAAAAATTAATGAGCATTTCCATGTTTTTTAAGCTGCCCAACGTCTCTTGTGATTTTGCCTATATAAGGAGAAGTTTGCAAGGAGTCTATACATCTTGATCTTGAACTCTCAAGCACCTCTCATCCTCCTCAGGCATATTCTTACACCTTCTGAGTTATATTATCTTTTATAGTTCTACTCACCCTGTTTTGCAGGAAGGGTTCATTTAATCATGGAGAATGTCGCTCCCTATCTGCTGGTAGTTGCGGAATAGCTCTTAAGGATAGTGTACTCGGGCACGACTTGAATCAACTCTGTCATTTGCAAGCATTGCCACTAATAGGATCTGCATAGTGTTAGGAGAAGCTGGAAGATCCACCAAGTTGCGTGACAATCCAGAAGCAACCGCCAACAATCTCAAAGAGCTATTACCTACTTTGCCGAAGTGATTGTTAGCTTAGCACATTTTAATTCCATATTGATGCTTGGTACATATGGTAAGAGGTATTTCAATTTCCATTGCACACATTATTGATCTTTGTTTAGTTGAAGATCCTAGACGGCGTGATAAATTACCATTGACTGAAGGTGAATTTTTACAACTTTATATTATTTAATTAACGTGAGACGTGGTTCATGAGTGGAACCTCATCATGTGATTCTTCTCCGTGGCTGGGAATCACATTTGTCATTTGGTTTTATTTGTCTATCCATTTGCCCTTATGAAGTGTAAGTGGAACCATATTTGCCGCGTGGTTTGGCTAACTACTCTCATTGCCTTTTAGAGACAAGCTAAGGCGTTGTTGATGGCTTCTTATTTGCATAAGGGTTAAAGTACAATTTTAATAATGAAGTTTTTTTTAGGGGCGTCTGACATAAATAAATTTTAGAAGAGGTAAAAATAACAATAAACAATTTAAAAGGGTGCAAATTCAACAAAATCGTTAAATTTTTCCAAACGCCGTTTGGTCAAATGTAACTGTTTTATTGAATTTACACCCTTTCAAATTGTTTATTATTATTTTTGCTCCTTCTAAAACTTATTTATGCCAGACACTCTTCAGGAAAAACTTGGACGTTAAAATTGAACCTTAACCCTTTCTAGAATGTAGTTCGAATCTCCAAATGCCACCCGTGTGGTTTGTGTGGATTGGTTGATGGCTTCTTATTTCCAAGATGATCTGATGATTGAGTTCTAACTCAAAGAGATACCCAGGGGAGTGGTTATTCATAGTGGTAGGCATGAACTTGATGAAAGTGTGTATAGAGGCAGTGGTTTGATGATATTTATAAAACAAGGTTAAGGGCATTATCATATACTCCAATGGGTTATTGTGGTTATAAACATCGAGCATGCTAAATTTACTTCTTTATCCAGACTCACTTAAGACCTCATAAAAAGGTCTCAACATAAACACCATGAATAATGGTAGAAATGCTTAGAGAGGGACTCTTGACAAAAGTGACTTGCGATTATGAAGAGATAATGGACAACATACATATGAGAATTGGATTTGGATGAGGCAACAAGGTATGTATATTCAAATCCCTGAATTAAAGATATGGTGCTTAATTTGTGAGCTTTGATAGATACATATAAATTTTGTGACTTGTGTTTTATATATGTCAAAATTCCTTATATACCGTGGAGATATATAAAACTATTGTTGATGAAACTTGACATGTTTAGTTGTCTTATGGACACTTTTTTTTTTTGTTTATATTGACCGAGTTTTATGTGCTGGTCAAAATTAAATAAAGGTATTATTACATTGTGAGTTATTTCTAATCGTAGGTGGACTTTTGGTTTTTTTTCCCGTTGGAGGCTGGAGGCTTTGTTGTTTCGGTCATTGATTACATCAGATCTGTTTTTATGACAGTAATGTCGTTAAAGTGCGCCAACATTATGACAATACACTAGTAGAAAAATGACTTTTTAGACCGGTTAAAAATGACTTTTTAGATCGGTTCTGTATTAGGTCTTGATACAGCAGGTCTAAAAAATCTGTTATTTTTTAGACCGGTTGTTATAACCGGTCTTAAATGTCACACTTTTAAGACCGGTTGTGGTCACAACCGGTCTTAAAGGTCTTTTAAGACCGGTTGTGACCACAACCGGTCTTAAAAGTGTGACATTTAAGACCGGTTGTGGCCACAACTGGTCTTAAATGTCTGACCTTTAAAACCGGTTGTGCCCACAACCGGTCTTAATGTAATTTTTAAGACCGGTTGTGACTACAACCGGTCTTAAAGCTTCATTTTAAAAAAAAAAAAAAAACGTCCCTTTTATTATATGTACACGCACAGAATGCTCCAATTTTAACAGCAGTATATAACAATCACTGATTTCAATTTCAAAATTCAAAAGCCAGTACAGTCTATAGCAGCAACAAATTAATGTTCATACAAGCCAGTATATAGCAGCAACAAATTAATGTTCATACAAGCTAGTACAGTCATACATGATGATTCATTTGGCCATTAGACAGTAAGGATGACCAAATGACAGCAGTAAAACAAAAGCTTCTTCTTTTGAAGTTGATTGTACCTTCCCTAGTCCCCAGTGTCCCTTTGGTTGCCTACACCAAACATGAAGTTTCTAGGAAAAGAACCAAGCAAAGAAATGAACATGCCATAAAAAACGTGTAAATAATTTTAAGAATTAGAGAATGAAATAGAGCAAACACGCAAGAACCAACAAAAGCAAAATGACATTGACCTCAATTCCTCTTTGCTTCAAATAGCCCTTGGCGTCAATTATGTCCTGTACAAAAACCCAAATAATCAAGCAACAGTATGATTCATCAAGAATCCTATTCTAGGAGCAATATCTTGCCACAATTAACCCATCATATAGATACAAAAACACCAGGACACAACCATCACAATTCAATAATGTACAATGTAACGTTGGATTCAAAAACTCACTATTTGTGTAATAGCTCATAGATGAATTCAGCACAACATGTGCGAATGAAATCAATATCTTCTTCAGGAAAGGGATCAGCAAGATCAAACATCTATAACAACAAAACCAGACAAAACATTGACTTAGTAACTTAAAAACAATAAAGTAAAACAAAAGTTCTGAAATATAAATTTACCTCTTGAGTAAAATCAGTCGTGCCTAGAGTGATAATATTGTAAATGTGTCTCAAAACATAAAAACCACATAAGTTGGACCTCTTTGGTTGCCTACGGCTCTGAGAAAAAACATGATATCATTAAAACAAATATAAAGGCATGTCTTATTACATTCTTTAAACAAATATTAATCCATATGTACTAACCTTTGGCATGATCCATGTAGGGTCCTTTAAATCACGAACATGCTTACCACAAGCACTGTGTAGGAATGTCCGCATAGACCTATGATCATCACAATGACAAAGGTTATTGGTTTTACACAAATTCCATAAACTTTGCATACAAAAGGTAAGAATGCAAGAAAACTAACGAATTCATGGTCTTTTTCAAATCATTCCCTGGTTTGAAGTGGAGGGAACATAAGAGGATGACAGTGTAACTACTCTTGCATAGAAGAAGCAACTGCCAATGATCACTGAAAAAAACAGAAGAATATTAAGCAAACATAAAACATTATATAAATTATAAAATATCAAGTTGTTTCTTACCTATGCACATATGGAGCCAAGAAACACTCAGTTCCAGTTTCACTAAGCCTCTCTGACAAGTATCTATGTCTAGTAGCAGCAGTGGTCCCTTTCTCTTGGATGTGATGGGGGCATAAGAATCCAAATTTTTCGCTTTTGCCAGAGGAGACCAACCTACGATGCATGTACCTACAATAATGCAAGCACATAAATAAAAGGTTAACGGTGAAACTTTTAAAATATTTACTTTGAATTGCAGAAGCTACTTACATTAAGAACAGTTGGACAATCCCAATCGTAAGATTTTGTCCAGGAGCTACCAAGGACATCAAATCATCCCTCTCAAGATAGCATGTCACTCCTGACTGTCCAACAACTGAATCCGTAGGCCACTCTCTTGTTTTGAAGGATGTATCATATGCCATCAGAATCACTTGTTGCATGATATTCAATGGAGGCTGTGAAACTTCTTGCTGAGTGAAGGGAGCTAGACTTGGTGGGGCTTTGATCGGACTATCCTCGGCTCGACCAGAAACAAGGTTCATTGGCCACAAGATGAATGTGCCCAAGACATCGCTAACGATCTTGAATTCATCAGAAGGGATAGGGACAAGTGCATCTGCAATAATCACCTCGTCAACTGACACTCGGACTTGATCACCTTCCATTTGTCGGTGGTGGACAGTTGATCCCAGGTTATGCACACTACCTCGTGCAACTAACCGTCTCAGAGGATCCTCGACAAAAAGATCACAAAGCTCGGTAATTTCCGGGTTAGGACCCTCTGATGACTGCCCGATGTTGCAACAACTACCTTTAGTGCTCTGCTTATTAGGATCAATCGATTGTGGCTGGGGAGCACTGGTATCTTGTCTTGAGCTCATAAACACTATCATTTCCTCTTTCATCTTGCTCAACCGGGTCTCTAATAGTGCATCAAATGATGCTTCAGCCTCGGCCTTTGCTTCTGCTCTTGCAATGGCCAACATAGTCTCCAATTCCGCCCTAGTCACGATGTTTGAGGAATGGCGTACGGGGGCTCCAAAGTAATCACGTATCCCTACCCCTCCTCCAACTCCCCTGACACGGCCTGGATGCTCATGTTTTCCAGTAGCAACTATTAGAATATCATTCCTGCCCTCCGACTTAAAAGAGCCCTCAGCTTGTTGTTTTCTAAGTTCATCCTGTAAGATAATACAAAATAACAAACATAAGTAATAATGTACGTTTCTTATGTAATTAATTACAATAACGATATATACTTACAATTCTTTCACCAACTATATGAGATTGTTCACTCATATAAGTCCCACTCCTCTTTTGGTAGGCAAATTGCCATTTTTCTTCTCGACGAATCGGAGATGGCGGAGAAAGAAGAACAGAAGGATCGGATTGAGATGCTTCTTCCAATCTCTTCCGTTTGGCCGCTAACAAGTCTCTTTCAGCCTTTGCATAACCCCCACGAGACATTGTATGAGGGCAATCATTCTTTCTACCACTCTCTTGTGCTTTTTGCCTTTTTGCCTGCGAATAAGAAATGATACAAAAGGAAAGTGTTATAATCAATTAAGATAATTGCTAAGTAAATAAAATGAAAAATAAGTCAACTAACCAAAGATTCTGGAGTAGTCCGAAGCCTAACAAATTCTTGCCAAGTCGCTTGATCAAGAAATGTATACTGGTTGCACGGATTAGGACGAGGCTGACCATCTTTCACCTCAATATGAATGTAATTGTTGGTCAGATTTGTCTTAAACTTGCTCCAGCGCTCATAACAATACGTCATCGTCTTGTTGTACAAGATCTCACTCTAAGGAACGTCGTAGGTGAGCTGAAATGCATGCATTGAAGGAGTAAGTGACAAATTTGTGACATTTGATAATAATTAATTACATACAGAAGAGAATTGTATACCTGAATAGTGTCCCAAATATGCTGCTTCACCTTTGCATCGACATTTCTCCACTCCTCTATCAAGATGCTCGGCTTGTTACGTGCAAGGAGGTTGACGAAACTCCTATATCGTTGTGCATTAGGCCCGATTGGTTTCCAATGTCTATCAAACTCAATCGGTATCTTTTGGCCTGCACTCCGACTGAGGGAAACATCTGTCAACCGTGTGCCACGTCTACCCCTCCGTACAGACTGGCTACTGCGCTCACTATAACCCTGGCTCGGAGCATTGCTAGGCTCGCCCTGGTTAACACTAGCTGGCTGACTCTGCTGAGCACTAGGTGGCTGACTCTCCTGAGCACTAGGTGGCTGACTCATAGGTGGAGGAGGTGGCTGATCCTCTGCACTAGGACGCTGGGGATCCGTCATTTGCCTGTAACGACAACAAAGAAAGATAAATCCTAAGCTATGACATGTGAAGACTATATCGATAAAATAACTAAACGTATTCTTCGGATAATAATCATAATCATAATTACTTTAGTTAGTTAAGGTCAAAGTAGTAGCATAAAGAGATATCCTCCCATATTCCCTCGTGATAATCATTTCTTGTGCCGTGCGCATTATCTGCTTCATCTTCTTCGTTCAGTTCTGGTAGACCCCTGGAAAAAGAAGGAGTCTCAAGAAGATCATAATTTGAGTGACTTTTCTCGTCAATATCAACGACCCTTTTTCCTTAGAGAGCTAGAGATGACATTTTATTTGCCTGATCAGTGATATAGAACACTTGTTGCGCTTGATCTGCCATAATGAAAGGTTCATCTCCAAAACTTCTACTATTCAGATCTACTAATGTAAATCCTAACCTATCGATCTTCACACCATTATTGACATCAACCCACTTGCATTTGAAAATGGGAAATCTAATTTTAACATAGTCAACCACCCAAATCTCTTCAATCACCCCATAATAAGGTATGGCAGACAATGTAGGGTTCTTATCTTTCAAACTAGAGAAGTGCATAGATTCAGCCACTAATAAAACACCACTGTTCTGGACGGTGCTCTTATCATCTAGGGACTTCATGTAAAAGGTATAACCATTGATCACAAATGAAGTCCAACTTATGACATCAACTTCAGGACTACGTGCTAACCAATTTATTGTATCAGAAACACATTCTTCTCCGTCAACCTTTTGTTTGAACCAATGTGCGAAAGTTCTGTTATGCTCCCTGATTAACCTTTGTTCAGTCATTCGACTATTTTGTTTCCGTACAATTTCTTTATGGGCATTCATGTAATATTGAACTTCATCAACATTGTTCAAGATGTACAAGTGGACTTGTTACAATTCATCAGCATCTATGCTCTTTACTGTTGCCCCGCGTCTACCCCCTTCTTGATCATGACGTTTAGGAAGGCCAATATGTTGTACATTTGACAAATAATGTTGACAAAATTCCATAGCTTCTTCAGAAACATATTTTTGAACAATAGATGCTTCAGGCCGATTGGGGTTCTTCACATACCCTTTTAGTATTTTCATAGTTCTTTCGATCGGGTACATCCACCGGAAATAGATAGGGCCATACAACTTTATCTCCCTCACTAGATGAACAACCAAGTGTACCATGATATCAAAAAAGGACGGAAGAAAAAGCTTCTCAAGCTAGCATAAGATCATATATCCTTCATTTTCCAATTCCTCCAATCTTTCCGTGTCAATGACTTTACAACAAATGGCATTGAAGAAGAAACAAAGTCTAGTCAATATGTGTTGAAGATCATATTCGGCAATGCCTCGAATAGCTACTGGGAGTAGTTGTTGCATTAAGACATGACAATTATGAGACTTTAGCCCTATTAACTTCAAGTCTTTCATCGATACAAGCTTTTTAAAATTTGAACAATACCCTGAGGGAACTTTAGCGCCATGTAAACACTCACAAAAGCTTCTTTTCTCAACCTTAGACAAAGTATGAGCAGCTGGAGGACAAAAAGTTCTATTACCGTATAGCCTTGGATGTAAATCTTCTTGTATTCCCATTTCTTGCAAATCTAATCTTGCCTTCACGCCATCCTTAGAACTTCCTTGTATGTTGAGCAGTGTCCCAACAATACTATCACATACGTTCTTCTCCATATGCATGAAATCAATACAGTGTCTGACGTCAAGATTGCGCCAATATGGAAGATCGAAGAAGACGGACCTTTTTTTCCATATATTTTTCTCATTTCTACTCTTTGATGACTTACCAAACATAGTATTGATATTTTTCACCTTTTCATAAATTCTCTCCCCAGTTAATGCCTCTGGAGCATCTTCAAACTCTTGGCCACCGAAAAAAGCTTTTTTTAATCTACGATAAGGGTGGCTTCGTCTTAGAAATCGCCTATGGCCAAGGTAAACCGTCTTTCTTCCATGTTGAAGTTGATGGTAGCATGTGCCTTCTTCACATATCGGACAAGCTTTGTGGCCTTTAACGCTATATCCTGACAAGTTCCTATATGTAGGGAAGTCATTTATAGTACAAAAGATCATTGCTTGCATATTAAAAGTCTCCTTCTTGTTCGCATCAAAAACATCGACACCTTTATCCCACAACTCTTTCAAGTCTTCGATCAAGGGTTCTAGGTAAACATCTATGTCATTTTCGGGTTGCTTTGGTCCCGAAATCAACATAGACAACATAATGTACTTTCGTTTCATACATAACAAAGGAGATAAGTTGTAAATTACCAACAGAACAGGCCATGAACTATGTAGACTACTTAGGCTACCATAAGGATTCATACCATCTGTGCTAAGCCCAAGCCTGAGATTCCTAGGTTCTTCACTGAAGCTAGGAAATAATTGATCGATTTTCTGCCATTGAGAAGAATCAGCTGGATGTCGAAGCTTTCCATCAGAAATCCGCTCATCTGCATGCCATCTCAAATTTTTGGCATCAATTTCATTAGCAAACAGGCGCTTGAACCTTGGAATGATTGGAAGATACCACAACACTTTTGCAGGGCCCTTATTTGATTTATACCTTGGAGTTTCACATATCAGACATTGCTCCTTCTCTTCATGATCTTTTCTATACAATATGCAATCATTAGGGCAAGCATGGATCTTTTTATACTTCATCCCTAGTGGACACAGTATTTTCTTAGCATCATAGTATCGACAAGGCAACACATTATCATCAGGAAGCATATCTTTAAAGGCCTCAAGCGTTTCTGAAAAACTCTTGTCGCTCCATCCATGCCGTGCTTTCAAGCTTACCAATTTCAATACAGCATTCAGCAATTGGTATTTTTTACACCCCGGGTACAGCGGCTTCTCAGCATCACTGCACATATTACCATATGCATGTGATTGTTCAAAAGCCTCTTCTCCTACATCACGAATAATATCCTCTATCCGATCATCCATATCTGTGTCATTATCATCACAACTCACTTCCCCCTGTTGAGATGCACTTGGCATTTCTAATTGTTCACCATGCCATACCCATACTACATACGTCTTACAAAACCCTTCACAAATTAAATGTGTATATATATCTACAGCACTTAATCGCTTCTCATTCAAACATTTTACACAAGGGCAATAAAACATCCCGCTATCATCATTGGCATTTCTTTTTGCAAAGTCTAAAAAACCCCTCACCCCAACATCATATTCAACACTCGTCCGTTTAGCTTTTATCCAACTACGATCCATATATTCCGACACCTTTTATTTTTTGTTTTCTACTTTTTCCCCTGGAAAAGGAAAGAGATTAATGAGAGTAGGCAATCATTACACCCAACTACCTAGTTTAACTACTACATAATGAACAAGTAGAAGAGAGTAGAGAGATAGAGATAGAAGAAGAGTAATTTGAATAGTACAAGTCTCATTAACAATGCAAATCTGTCCAATACAATGGGTTGACTGCCATATATATTACCATTACGAACAGTAGAAATAGAATAGTACCATAGGGATTAGGGGTTCAGTAATTACTAATTGATTACCCGTCAATCACTCAAACAAAGTCTTTGAAGGCCGGAAACTACACGGGAAAGATGAGCTTGGTATGATGTGGGGTAGATTGCAAGCTGGAAGGAAGTAGGAAAGGTGGTTTAACCTTTTGGCCTTGACCTACTCGGCTTTAGCGATGGAGGCATCAGATTTGTGGCTTCATTCTCTTACAGTTTTCTGTGTGTCTTGTGTGTATATATATGCATTTACTATTTAGGAAGGAGTACATCCTTCACATTCTCATGTGACTCCAACCAGAAACAATGAATCATTTAAGTATAGATAGTCCCAGCAGCACTAAATTTATTTGGTATTCTTTCATGTAGAATCCACCCTATCTATCAACACATTACTTTAATTAACCATCTATCACTTGTAATGCAATAATAAAACTTTTTCTTTGTGTGTGATAGAGGAGTCTAAAGGATAATCTGAGGTTTAAATATTTATGGGGTGCCTTTATAACTTTTAGTAAAAGAAACTGAACCTTTATCATTAAAGGCGATCGACCCCAATTTCTAAATCACTGATGAATTATGAGCAAACTTATACAAGTGAATATATTTTTGCTAAAGCAGCATAAGCTTGTGATGATGTTTACAGAGAAACAAAGGAAGTGATTCATGTAACCTCCTGTGCTGACGAAGAAAGCAATATCAGGACACTTTGGAAAAATATACTAGGAAATAGGGGAACCATTATGACGAGTTTGGTTGAGAGAGACAGAGGAACAAATCAATAAAAATGCATAAGAATAAGGAAGACAGAAGTTATCATAACGCAGCAACAGAATAAGGAACAGAGAAGCTATCATAACGCAGGAACAGAATAAGGAACATAGAAGCTATCATAATGCAAACCAATGTCTCATATAAAAGAAAGACCAGTAATGTTTCAGAAATCAGAACCACAACGCCCCCACATTTCTAATATCCTAAATCATACCCAGGCCACAACCTTCTTCGTCGGCAATCACACAAAAAAATATTAATAGACGAAGTAAAAAACTACCTGGAAGAGAATTAGGCTTCACCAAGTTTATTATCCAACTTTCGTAGATTGAGGGTGAATAAAAACGAGAACAGGGTGTGTTCAGCGCCGTCAAACGTCGACACTCAACGAAAAGACAGAGCAGTAGTACGCGCGCCCTAATACTGAGCAACAGGGATCGATGCTAGGTCCAAGATCCCATTTTCATGGCACAAATGCAAAACGAGAACAAGGTGAGACACTAATTCTGCTCTTGATTTGACGAATTTGGAGTTGCTGTTCGTTCTTGACTGTTGCTGTTTAGCCTGGAAGAATTCAGAATGAAGAAAGGCGCGGAGCGAAAACCGCGATTGGGATTTAATTTGGGGAAAGAGTTTTAAGACCGGTTATAAAAATAACCGGTCTTAAAAACATTTTTAAGACCGGTTGTTCAAAACAACCGGTCTAAAATCTATATTTAAGACCGGTTGTTAGAACAACCGGTCTTAAAAACCTTTATTTTAGACCGGTTATTATATTAACCGGTCTAAAATAAAATACTTTTTAGACCGGTTATATCTATAACCGGTCTAAAAACATTTTTAAATTTTTAAATTTTTTTTCCTCTGATCCTTTTAGACCGGTTTCAAATCCAAGCAGGTCTAAAAGGTTTAATATTTTAGACCGGTTAATGTAGAACCGGTCTAAATAATATTTTTTAGACTGGTTCATAGAATAAACGGTCTCCCAATTTGTTTATAATTACAAAAGTGCCACCGCGCGTTTCTTTTAGACCTCATCCGCTGCAACCCGTCTAAATGTGCTGGTCTAAAACACCCTTTTTGTACTAGTGATACCATAAATATCCGAATTAATTCTTTACTTAACTGAGAATTCATCATGCTTAATTATTTGTGAGACAGTTATGGAAATGTATTGTCTGAAGCTTGTATATTGAATTTCTGTTGAGGCTTGTTGTGTTAAATATGATAATTTTTCGCTACCGTGCTGTCATTTTACATGGCAATCTCGGAAAATATTTTTAATACGTGAATGAACTTTTTATTGTCTTTGCGTCCATGTTTACATGGTGGTTTTTAATGTTCGGTTTTTTTTTTTATCGAAGTTTTTAATGTTCGGTTTGGAAAACAGTCTATGGATTTAAAAGTTGTGATATAGTTTGTGAAATTGTAATAACAATATTTCAGACATTCTAATATAATTAGGATAGAATGGCATTATATGTGGTGAGATTTAAATTCAGTTAGAATTGTTGTTGAAAAGTTGCTAAATATAATTTTGAAATATTTGAAAGTGTAGAGGTGTCTATTCTATGAGTTACCTTGTAAATTTTTTAAAGTTTCAAAATTATTACTAGCCTCAATTCATGAATTCCAAACTGTGATTTAAAATTAATTATGTGAAGGCTTTGTTATTTACTACTAATTAAGAGCAAATTTTATGACTTATGAAATATTTGTGTGGCTTGAAACTAGTTTATGATGGTGATATAAAAATTTAATCATTTTCATGATTTGTGGGTATATATTTATAGTGGTAAAAATATACATGACTATTGTAAATATGATGTTGTTGTTTCAAAATTTAATATAAAAACATGGGTGAAGCAAATTTGATTTTGGGTGTTGAAATTATAAGGAAACAGTGATTATATATAATATTGAGAAATGTTTCTGAAGTTTGGTTTTTGAGAACCATTGTAAATATTCTTTATGATGCTAGCATAGTTTTTGAAGTGACTTTGCAACTCAATTTGGGTATGTACAAATTGTTGAGAATTTGTTGCATCAAAGGGTGTTAATCCTTGTGGTATAGCTTGTGCTATATGAAGATTGAGCATATATATAAATATGTAGTCCATGAGGAGATTGAAATATCCAAGGGTACAATAAATGTTAGTATCATGTATTGTGAATTCCTGTTGTAATAAAATACACGGATGTTAAGTGAATTGCAGTTTCATGTGAGAAAATCCACTAGTAGACAAAATAAATATTATTTGAGATAGAGTTTATTACTCTAGAATTGGCTGAAATTGGAGGCTAAGTTGTAAAAACCTTCTTAGCAAATATTATGGTGTAAAAACCAACATTTAGTGTTGATGAATTGAGACTGTCAAATGGCAATAGCCATTGTAGATAAACAATTGTGTAAGTGAAGTTGTTTAAAAATATGATATAATGCTTAAAAATTATAGAGTTATCTCAACCGATTTTGTGTGAGGTTAAAAAGTTGACATGCAAATCTGTTAAGGAAACCCCGGAAAGAATTAAATTAGTTGAGGGGAATGGAACTAAAGCCAATTCAAAATTAACAGCAATGGTCAACCCAACCTTTGTAATTGGTGATCCCATAATGAAGGTTCATACAGATAAAATTAAAACAAGTCGTTCGTTAGTTCTATTAGCACTAAATAATTGCTAGTCCCTTCCTATGGTTTGGGAAAGTGCTAGAATGTATTTTGGTGAGGCTGAGTGAAAGCTCTTAATGATTTCATAATCATACGGGATGATATGCTTATTACAGGCACATTTCATGAAATCACCTCTATGAATGTGGAGTGGAGCTACTCCTATCAAATCGTGGCGAAATCTCTAAAATATTCATTATGCACCAAGAACACGCATGACCGCTTTATGACAAAACCGACGTTAACAGCGGATATGTAGGGGTATAATATGACTCTTAGTGCCTCTAGTACACACCCAAGAGTTGTTTGTTCATGGTAACATGCTTCACTGTCATCTCTGTATACTAAGTATTATCGGTCTAGGTCTAGTTCATGGTCCAGAGGACTACCAAATATAATGGTTGTACTCATATCTGTAACTCAGTTAAGGTGTTCCTTCTGACACATATGGGGGATTATTAGAAATAATGAGTAGGTGTATCATAAGGAACAAGTCCTACTTTACTTGGGATTGTAGGGGTCTAAGAGAAGGAGTGAACTCGCATAATAATAAGCCACATGAAAATCTGGCAATTTCCCTTATCCGCGAGTTAAAAGTGGACTGAGTGTTTTTATGAGACCTCTTGGAAAAATTATGGTTTATTTTTTAAAAAAAATAAATATTTTACTGAAAAATGTTTTTACTAGTAGTATGTGAAATATGTAAATTAAATGTATTGCAGCCTTTTAGTTTCATAAACCGAATTTCTTGAACTCTTGAGCACCTCTCTCTTCCTCCTCTGGCATATTCTTATACCTTCTAAGTTTTATTATCTTCCGTAGTTCTTCTCACCCTATTATGTAAGAAGGGTTTGTTTAATCATGGGGAGTTCCACTTCTTATCTGTCGATAGTTGTGAAATAGCTCTTAAGGATGGTGTCCTCGGGCACGACTCGAATGAACTTTGTCATTTGCAAGCATTGCTGTCAATAATATCTACATAGCACTAGGAGAAGCTAGAAGATACACTAAGTTGCGTGACAATCTAGGAGTTACCGCCAACATATAGGGCATAAACTCATATTATGCATGCCTCTACGGAGCCTTCCAAACTTCGTAAGGATCCTGTCACACAACCACATAAACATACGATATCTCTGTGGAATCCTCAATTTCCAAAGATGCCACCAAAATCTGCGCTAGCTTGGCCACTGAGAACAGAATAAGCCGATTTAACAAAAAAAATCATCATTCGATGACCACCTTCAGGTTGGGGTATCCATACCCCATATCTAGGGGTGTTCTCGGGACGAGTTCGGGAAACCCCATTCCCATTCCCAATCCCAAAGAAGGCTCGGGAAGGGAAATCATTTCCGATCTCGTAAGTTTCCCGTCCCAATTTGGATCAAGATTTCCAGATCGAGATCGGGAAATTCCCAAAAAAGTATAACCCCCTTACCTTATTTTGCCTTGGTCAAGGAACTCCTGGGGCTAAAGTGTTAAATACTTGAATGGATCTTCAAAGGTTGTGAAACTATTAATTTCTATTGACTTTATTAAAGTCCAAAAAACATGTAACTAGTATTTTTCTATCCTAAATACATTTCCTCAGTAGTTTCAAATTCAACTACACAAGAATAGAGACATCGTGACAATTGTTCACATATGAGATTAATTGGAGGAAAATTAAATTGGTAAACAACAAAGGAGGAAAAACCAATCAGAGAAATTAAATTAGTGTCATTTAGGTAATTTTAGAAAAAAAATTTAAAAAAAAAATATATATATATATATATATATATATATAAACAGATATATATTCGGGATCGAGAAGTCCTATTCCCGATCTCAATCCTGATCCTGATTATGTTTTTCCTGTCCTGAAAATTTCGGGATGGGATTTTCCTATCCCAATTTGCTCAAGATTAGGACAGGATCACTGGGACAGGAAAAAATTGAACACCCCTTCCTATATCATCTAATAAGGCACAACTGATAGCAATTAAGACATGATATGAAAGCAAAGTATCAAACATATGCCAATACCATGCACCAGACTCTATGATAACGTCCAACACTTTCCAACTTAAACACTCAATCGGGATACTTTTCAAAGCCAGCCCTTCAAGTTTGCCATAGTGAGGCTACCATGAGTCCCTCCAAAAAGATACCAATTTTCCATCATCCACTTTCCAAGATAAACTCGGTTGCACATAATCCCAAGTTGAGCAGATTCCCACTGACATGCATGATTATGAAGAATGCCCTTCAACTATAGGAAGTAAATCATCCCAACATCTATACTTTTCACATAAGAAATGAACCCACAGCAAGTCCCGTCGATTAATGAGATTCTAGCCTGGTTTCATCATAAAAGCTTCATTTTGGATTCGAGCCTGACAAAAACCAAGGCCCCTTTCCAATTTCCTTTTGCATACATCCTACCAAGCCACTAAGTGTGTTTAACATGCCGTCGGAGTACTCCCCCAGAGAAACTTTCTACTTCTATTATCAATCTCATTACATGTATTAGAAGACAATAGAGTCGTTTGCATGCATAAGATGGCATAGTAGACACCACATAAGCTATTAATGTATTATGAGCCACAAGTGATAAGGTACACTACTACAGGTTGAAGATACTACTACCCTTATAGACGTCCCTTTTTCAAAAAGGGATGTTAAAAGATAGAGGTGGTGGCATTTTCGTAAATAAAGCAGGAAAATGGGAACATTAGGCGTCCCAAATTTGAATTGGGACGCCTAAAGAAGAGTTTAGATGTTCCAGATTTTAAATTGGGACCTCTAAAAATTCTTGCAGGCGCCAAAAATGGAAACATAAAAAAATTTGACTTACTTTAGGCATTCCAAAATCCATTTGGGACGCCTAAACCCCCGGACTTCAGGCGTCCCAAATTGCCTAAATTTTTATTTTAGGGACATCTTTTCTAAAATATACTACGCCCCTCATATAGACGTCCCCCTGTTTTTGGACGTTAAAAGTGCCAAAATAGCGACATTAAAACCCTTTTTGGTAGTGGTGGTACTTGCTCTCCACAGAGATAAACGTGTGTCCATCTTGTCCAAGATAAAATGTTACATTGACTTGGACACTTTCTTGTGAAGAATCGGCATTCCCAAATATTTCCCCAGGTCTAAAGTAGGAGAGAAACTCATAAACTCACTAATCTCCTAAATTCTTGTATGACATACATTTTTTGAGAAATAAATGCGAGTTTTAGCGGCATTCACCTTCTATCCCGAAGCTTCACAGAAATCATCCAAGATTTCTTTACACACCCCTGCTTACTCAATATCTACCTCCATAAACAGGATAAGGTCATCAGCAAAAAAATATATGAGAAATAGCAATACCGGTTTTCTTTAATTGAAATGGGCGCCACTCTTCACAATCAACTGCACTATGGATTAAGTGTCCTAATCTTTCAATGATCAAGACAAACAGATACGGGGATAAATAGTCTCCTTGCCGGATTCCACCGGTAGGACAAAACTTATTTGCTTTAGTACCATTCCAAAGTAACTTCATAGTTGAGGAAGAGACACACTCTATAACCACTTTCTGAAAATTCTCAGGGATCTATAATTCCTACAAATAATGAAAGATAAATGCCTATTAAACATGATCATAAGCCTTCTCCAGATCAATTGTAATGGCCATGAAACCACATTTCTTTTTCATACTCCTCATAGAATAAACAATCTCCTAAGCGAGAATGATATTATTTTCACTTTGTCTACCTTTTACAAAATTGCATTGGTTAAGAGCAATAATCATAGGTATAATAGGCTTTGGTCAGTAAGCAATAACCTTCATCACCACCTTATAAATTACGTTGCATAAACTTATATGTCAAAAAACATGTATAGTTTGCGAATGCTCTACTTTTGATATCAAGACGATATTTGTCCCATTCACCTACTTGCATATGGAAGAATCCTGAAATAAATTTTTCATCATAGCAACCAATGAGGGCCTTACAACATCCCATTAACTCTGGTAGAACATAGGATTAAAACCATCAGAGACTTGTGCTTTTAGGGGTCCAATGTCAAAAAGAGCTCTTTTTATCTCTTCTTCACTAACCAATTGCCTAATCATGCTACGTTGATCTTCTGTCAATGGTGGATAACTCCAATCAAACTCTAGAGAAGATAAGGAATTACCTTCTTTGATATACAAATCCTTAAAGAATTAGCTACCCATATTCATAATTGCCTCCGCATCATAAGACTACTCTCCATCCTTAAGCTTCAGTGCCTTAATCCTATTATGTATTTTCCTTCCATTAGACAATGTATGGAAGTCTTTTGTATTGTGATCACCATTAAAAAACCATTGAGGTCTAGAATATTGGAGCCACATCAACTCCTCCTTTATAGGGATTCTCTATAATTGTTGCCAAAGATCATATTGTAAATCCACTAATCTCGGACATGCCTCTCTGGATTCTATCGCTCTTGATAACCCTTCAAGTCTTTGATAGAGTCTTTCCTTTCAATATAAGACATTTCAAAAAATTTCACAATTCCAAACCTACAGCTGCTCTATGAAAGTAGTAATTGTGCTCTCCTAATTCTAATGTTTCGGCCAGTGATCTCTCGCAAATTATGGAAATTTATCATGCATGACCCACAAGGTAAAGAAACGGAATGGCTGTTCACGAGTCCTACCCTTTTCTTGAACATCTAACTGTAGTAAAACAGGACAATGATCTAATTTAAACTTTGGAAGATGAGTTACTGCTGCATTTGGGAATTGGTCAATCCATTTGTCATTAACCAAAACCCTATTAATACAACTTTGACTAGATTTTCACCCCATGTGTATCTAGACCACTGAAACTAATGTCTAACATGCCATTATCCGAAACCTAGCGTCAAAAGTGAGTATCTACCCTATCTACTCACTTAGCCTCAAAGTGTTAGGATTGGCAGGCACAGCGGAATAATTTTTAAAAATTTCGCCAATCCCAATTGAGAATCTATCGATGGTGTTTAAATAGAGTTAGGAAGAACCATACCTTTCTTTTCGTCCATTCTTGGTCCGATCTTCAGGAGCTAACAGGTCTATCAACTCCCTCTACTGGTATCCATACGAATGCTACTCCAACACGTACTACATGCTAGCGCCTTTAATGTCTTCTAGGGTTTTCTCAAGGCTCTAAATTCTCATCCGTCCATGAGTTTTTTTGCCCCATCAATTTTATAACCCATGAGGGCTATATTCGAATTTCAAAATTAATCTTGATTAATTTTGAAATTAATTAACCCTAAATTATCTTGATGAGCTAATTAAATAAATGCAGTTTAATTAAATTTTTCATACAGTTTTAATTTAACCTATTTATTTAATCTGAATAAAGAGCCAATAGATTTAACTTATCCTTATAAATTAAACATGAGATATTATATCTCTATCATGTTAGGTAATAAATTTAATTTATCTAATAAAATTAAATTTAAAACTAACACAATATAATAATATTATCATATATATGTATATATGTATATATGTATATATGTATATGTATATATAAATATGTATTTCGAAAATACATATATATAATATTATTAATTTTCTTTTCAAGAATTTTATATTTTATATATATATATATATATATATATATATATATAAATATAAAATTCATTCACCCTAGATTAAACATTATCTCACGTTGAGTCATTCTTATGTGCGACCCTATAGGCCCATATGAAGTTGACAGTGGATCAATAACTGTACTAACCCACAAGTCGCAAGCGACCTCTAGCAAGACATCACGACTACTCAATTCATATGAGGATCGTTAACACAATGCAACCTGTCATACAACCATGTTACGTCCCTTTTTGTCACACGATATTTCGGTCAAGGATGAGGTATGGATGATGTCATCCTTCTGTTCCTGACCATCACTTTCCTGATTCCTGAGTAGTTTGACAATAGAAATGGAAATTCCTTTCCATCATAGTATGACCATACATTTCTCAGACTCACTCATCGAGGGACTCAGTGATATCTTTCTACTAATGTGAAGAACAAATTCCATCTTAACCATTCATATTCCTGTGCATAAAAAACCACCAAACTCGATCGTAGCCTTTATCATCACCCGGTCAAAGGTGACTTTTGACTAGTTCAAAGTTAGTAACTCTCATGTAGCAATCCATGATGACCTCAGGTCGAAGGGCATTGTGACGTGGTTGTACATAAGATAAGCTTATAACTTGATCCATGTAGCTTTCTTATAGTGGGTCGGTCTAGCACCTTGTACTCATACAAATGCATGAGACTTCGATTCGTATCTCCATATCTTATCAAAGTCATACTGGTCTTATTTTATCTCTATTCCGGTATAGATGACTAATCGGGACATTTAGGACAATCTTTACGATTTATCCAAGGATACAGTCATCACAGTGAACATGCAAATAATATAATAACATAATGGAGAAAATTTATTAAATTAATAATGTTTAAAGTACAATGATTAGCCTTAAGGGCACAATTCTCATCAGGATATAAAACAACATTAAAATCTCCAGCAACCATCCACCTTCCCAACATGCCTAAACTAATGGAACATAATTCATCCCATAACAGTCTTCGATTAACCAGGTTAGGACTCCCATAAACTACAGTAAATCCACCTCTATGCCACTATTAACCATTGCATGAATCATTTGGTTGGAAGAAGAAATAACCAAAAAGTTAATATCATCTCTCCAAAATAACCATATATATGCCCCCACTAAAACCATGGCAATCCACAATATGTATGTTTTTCCAACCCAAACATTAGCTAAGTTAGCTGATTTTTCTCTCCCTTGTCATGGTTCAAAAAGAGCCAGGATGCCTACTTTATGTCTTCTACATAAAGCTTTAATAAGATGACGAAAATATGAGCCACCAAACCTGAGAGAATTCCATGTAAGCACTGAAATTGGTAAAATTTATTAAACAAGTTAAAGTAAACAACAAGATCAAACTTGATCAGTTCAATTAGAGAGCCCAACATCAACCATAACCTCATCAGGATCAACAACATATTCCAACAAAGGGTTTGAGTGACAACTAAAACCACCACTGCCACTCGCACCAGGGTCTATCAGGTCACTAGTGCTAGTATTTCCCTAATGATGAGGAAAGGACAGACCTATAGTTTTATGATTATTTAATGGAACAATGGCGCTAGTTCTTGATCCTACGACCTATGTCTCATTCACCTGGTCCATCTGTTCACTACTTGAATTCAACACAAGTGATTTCCCACCAATCAGCCCACTTGAGTTAACTTGTTTTACTCTTAAATAAGCCTCCATTGGGCTTACTGTCCATGAAGTTCATCCCATACCATCACTCTTCAGCCCACTACGTACCATCCATTCCCTCAAAATCATTCACTTTCTTATTTTGAACCAGAAGACAGGGTCTAGATTGGCCACCCCTTTCCTGTTGATGATTAACGCGACCATGCTAGCTTCCCATTGCTTCTGATGTTTTATGGGGACAACGACCTGAGTCATGCCCATATGTTCCACATGTGAAACAAATCAAGTGGAGCCCTACGTAAACAAGTTTTTTAACCTTACCATTGATCTTGATAGCAAGAAGTAAAGGCGCTTTCAAGTCTAGTTCCACATGCAAAAGCACAAATCACCCTTTCCAACAGCGTAAAGTATTAGAATCAACTTTCAACACTCCCAATTTGGTTTCCTACAACATATAAAATACCCTTGTCATAATAATCGAGAGGAAACTTAAGGATGCACACCCATGCAACAATCTTCTTTACTTTTGCTTCATCCAGTTCGAAATCTAATTTCCATGGTTGAACCAAAAGATAGTGCTCATGGATCAACCAAGGACCCTCACACATAGCAAAATCATACACATCGGTATTTGAACATATGACAAAGAAAAAGCCCAAACCAATTTCAATCACCACTACCTCTCCCTTATGACCCCACAACAACTGCAGCTTGCTCACTAAAATATGCTCACGAACCATCCTTCCTAGTAACCTAACAATGAGAGTAGTTTTCCACTGACAGGCCAGTTTTTACTTAAACTCAAGTTTAGCGACAATATCCGAGATAGCATCGGTTTTATCCACCTGCACTCTATCCATCCAACCCTCCCTTGACCACCAGTCACCCTCATCCTCTTCCTCACCCTCTAAGGGAACCTCAAGCATCATTCCTCCATTCTCAATACAACCGGTTGACCTACCATATCACCGCTTTCCCTAGTTCAAAAATTTTTCAGACTCCGTGCAAGCTCGTCGGTTTCCTCCTGAGACGGCAAAGCTGCCTAGTCACCGTTCACGTTCTCGTTTACTTTCATTCAGAGCTGAAAATACTAATTATTCTATCTCTCCAATTACTATTATATAGTACTGCCTCCTGTCCCTATTATAACATCAATGAGTAGTCCTTATTATCACGTTGGTTCATATTATAAGTCCATTTCAACTAATTCTTATATACTAAGGAATAACAATTAAGTCATTAAATATGAATTAATAAAATTTTTGAAATTTATTCTTAGTAATATTCTCTCCCTGTTATTTACAAATAATTCTCACCCACTCTCTTCTATATCTCTCTTTCCCACAAGAATTAATTAAGGAAAAATTTAAAAAAAACGGTCATTCATAACTTCAAAGTGGACTTTATATATAAAATATATCTGTCATATAATTGATACCATATGATAGTTATGTCTAGGGTACGTTATATTATACCAGATGAAGAGCAGCCACAATTTGTTGGCACAAAAAAACAGAGAGAGCAGCCACATAATTTATTATTAAAGCAGCCATAATTTATTATTAAAAAGAGTAGTCATGTGAGAGTTATACTTTGTATTGTCGTTTCTCTACACCTGTGTGTGTGTGTGTGTGTGGATATACTATATAGAGTTATTTTTATAATTCTAAAAGATCTCACCATAACTTGGTATTAATGGCTTTAATAAGAAAAATTGGGGGGGGTGTGGCTGCTTTTATTTTATTTTCTCTCTTTTTACCTTAATTTGCGAAAGTGACTACTTTTCTTCGTGAAGACATATATCACAACTACCAAATGAAACGATGATCCAAATATTGTGAATCGCTGTTCCCAAAGTGACAAAGTATTATATGATTAAAAGTTGCATAGATGCATAAATGAGTGATAGTCATATAGTAAATCTTTTTCAATAACGTAGAAGGAACTACTAATTATGATGTATAAACATTTTAACTGGTTAGCAATTATGAAGCATTACTTGTACCGTTGAAACATACTGCCTCTGGCCCTAAATATAAGACCCAATTAACTTTTGTGGAGAAATCAAGGAAGCAAAAGAAATATACTATATATATATATAGTATTTATATTTATCCTTTTTTCTTCAAACTAGTTTATGTGACTTATATACTAATCTATAATCAATGATACACAACATATACTATAATTAAATAATTTATTTAGTTTCCTTAATCTCTCCAAAAAAAATTAACTAAATCTTATATTTAGGATCGGAGATAGTATATATATATATATATAAAGGGAGGAATTTTTGTGAAGCAGCATTGTTATTTTGTGTAGTGTCTTCATGCTCCCCAATATTATGCATGCCTATTCCTTATAGCATTATTTATTTTTAAGATTACTTCTTTGATTGAACATCACAAAAATTATTCATTATCTAAATAATACGTTCTTGTTTACTTTTATCTGTCCGGTGTTGATCTTTCTAACATGAAAATCTTCGTGTTTATGAAAATAAATCATACATTTCGTGGGAATGAGACTAGTCTAATGAAAACTAACTTGAAGCCTATCTATTAACTTTAAAAAGGAATCCATTTGATTTCATAGAATAGAACACTCAATGAAGATTGTTTTCCCCCTTTAAAAAAATGAGTTGTGTTTGCCCAAAGAAGCAATCAAGGTGCATTTCTTCATGGATGATAAATTCTTTGGTATACATTATTGGGATATGATTGATTTTTAAAAGTTAATAATGCACAAGAATAAGTCACCAAATTAATATGTGTTGATTTTTTGATATGTGAATGAAGTGCCGTACTGAGCTTTGAAATATAGAGATCTATCCTCATCAAATCAAAATATCAAATCATAAAAGGATTCCAAATGAAATTTTAAACAATAAAATAATTAAACTTAGGTTTTAAGTTTTACATATATACAACATTGATATTGATTATATTGACCGCAATATCTGTTTTTACTGTTGAAATCAAACACTCATTAAGGTAATCACACGCGTAGATGTTCATAGGTGAAATTAAAGTACCCAGTCAATTTTCAACAGAGTCACATGACTGAGGAGGAGTGTCTAAGCGCGTATTCATGGTAATTAATTTTTTTAATATCTGTATTCCATCACACCAAGTAATTTTTTTTTTTTTTTTTTGCCAAGTCATCACACCAAGTAATTCATTGGATTATGTCAAATAGTTAGCTTTAATTACTTTTAATATTCAGATAAAAAATTACTTTTGTAGTATGACCACCATATATGCAGAATAATTTAATAATTAGTCGTGTGACGGTGTAGTTTTCTCAAGTGATAAAGATGTAAAAAAATGTTAATAGAGATAAAGTTTAAGCCATATATTATTGGTGCGACAAAAAAATTATCTAATAATTTATAAATGCATGGATATGGGATTGCAATAAATCATGTTAGAAAATTTTCCCTTGTGTATCAAAAAATAAAAGAAAAGAAATTTTTCCCTCCAGTTAGTATCATATCCGTCTCGAATATGAATTTGTTGGTAATGCTAAGCTAATCACTAGAATATTTGTTGACAAAAGACAATAAAAATAAAACAAATATTTGTTGCCATGTCTTTTTTTTTTCCATGGTCAATCGTAATGGATAATAGATAGTCACCCAACATTAATTTCTCAAGTATAGTAATATCATTGAAACAAACAATAAACAATAAAGAAAAATATTAATTACCCAACATCTCATCGGTCGGCAGACAAGAAAATTTACAAGGTCATAACATGTTGTTAAGGTCACACTGGAGGCTCTTAACATGTTGTTAAGGTCAAGTGGACCCGATCATCCATTTTCGGATGAGATTGAACTCACACGACAGCTTATTTATGGAGATTGGCAGGTTCAACTTTTCCATTCCAAGATGCAGAACTCGGTTCATCCTTGATAGACAACATATCAGGGATGACACTAGTTCTTCATCCTAGGTGCTGTTGTTTTTTATTACAAGCTTCAGCTTGCCACGTTGTAAACAAAAAATTAAAAAAAAATAGAATTTTCTTTTTATCTGTTTCCTCTTTATGTTATATTGTTCCCAAGTACTGACCAAATTTATACGAAGTCTTTAGGGATTTTCAAAACTTTCCAAGTGGTACGTCATTTTGAATCTAGACTTTTGCCAAGGAATCTTAGACTTTTATACTTGTAAGGTGGCTTAACATTTTAACTAGGTAATTAATAATTATTACTTCCTCTCGATCCTATATGTAAGACGTATATATTTATCTAATTTGATTAGATTAAGGAAGTTAATTAATATGACTTGTATTCTCTAAAAGACTCTAGTTATATTCCTTAATTCTCTTATCTTCTCTCCCTTTTTATTATTATTGAGGGAACATCAATAGGAGTAAATAAAAAAATTGACAAATACAAAATATATATATATATATGCCTTATATTCACAAAAAAAAAATGTTTATTCCTTTTAGGAATTAATATAATATTTGGTCCTTATAGTTTGCCTAATTCTGGTTTTGATTACTATAATTTTAAACCATTAGTTTTGGTCCCTCAAGTTTTTTTTGTTATTAAGTGTTAATCCCTATATTTTATAAAAATTTGAACTATTTTATCAATTAAGGGACCAAAATCTCACTACAAAAAAAATGAAAATTAGCGACGGAATTTAGCGACGGAATTTCATTCCGTCGCTAATCCGTCCCTAATCCCTCACAAATTCCGTCACTAAAATTAGCGACGGAATTTAGCGACGGAATTTTTCCGTCCCTAAATTAGCGACGGAATCAATTTCCGTCGTTAAATTCCGTCCCTAATCCGTCTCTAATTCCGTCCCTAAAATTAGCGACGGAATTTAGCGACGGAATTTTTCCGTCACTAAATTAGCGACGGAATAGAGACGGAATCATATTCCGTCACTAAATTCCGTCCCTAATCCGTCTCTAATTCCGTCATTAAAAATTAGCGACGGAAATTAGCGACGGAAAAATTCCGTCGCTAATTTAGCGACGGAATAGAGATGGAATTACATTCCGTCTCTAAATTCCGTCCCTAATCCGTCTCTAATTCCGTCATTAAAAATTAGCGATGGAAATTAGCGACGGAATTTTTCCGTCCCTAATTTCCGTCTCTAATCCGTCTCTAATTTCCGTCACAAATAATTAATTTTTTCAATAATTATATTTTTTTTATAATTATAAATTTATAATACAAATATTAAAATAAATAAATAAAATAATTAATTCAAATTTATTTTTGAAATTGAAATTATAATATAATATATTTGAATTTTTAATAATATATTATATACAAATAAAAACATTTTATAAATGCAAAAAAAAATAAAATATATCATAAAATGAATAAAAAAGATATTAATAATAAAAATTTAGGTAGAAAAAATACATAAAATAAAATAAGAAAACTAAATTCAAATATTTAATAATAGATTAAATTTTGTATTTCTAATTTTGTTCACAAAGAAATATATATATATATATATATGATTTTGCATTTAAATTACACAGGTTCTTCTTAGCTCAACTGGTAAAGGCACTGGCACACGCGTGGGAGGTCAAGGCTTCGAATCCCAACTTGGTCACAAAATGCAACCAATTTGTGACTTGGACACATGGCGCGCGATGGAGGATGACATGTGGCCCACGCTGGAGGGTGACACGTGGCGGTAGAGCTGGACACGTGGAGGGCGAAGGCGAGGCGGCGGCGGCTGACGGGGACACGTGGCCGGCGGTGGGTACACGTGGCGGCCGTCGGCGAGGGACATGTGGAGGCTCATTGTGAGGACATGTGGCAATTTAAATTATATAAAAAAAATATTTTGAGACGGATTAGAGACGGAAATTCCGTCGCTAATTAGAGACGGAAAATTCCGTCGCTAAATTCCGTCTCTAATTAGTAAATTCCGTTTCTAATTAGAGACGGAATTTAGCGACGGAATTTTCCGTCTCTAAGTTAGCGACGGAAAATTCCGTCACTAATTAGTGAATTCCGTCTCTAATTAGAGAAGGAATTTAGCGACGGAATTTTCCGTCTCTAATTTAGCGACGGAATTTCCGTCGCTAATCCGTCTCTAATTTGCGACGGAATTTAAAATTCCGTCCCTAATTAATTAGTAACGGCCTTTTTACCGACGGAACAAATTCCGTCGCTAATTCTGTCTCTAATTTGTTTCCGTCGCTAATCCGTCGCTAATTTCCGTCGCTAAACTAATTAGTGACGGAAATTCCGTCGCTAAATTCCGTCGCTAATCCGATGATTTTTTGTAGTGTCTATTATTTGAAATCATAGAAATCAAAATTAAAATGAGAATAGATTATAAAAACTAGAGATACTGTATTAGCCATTTTTTAATTAAACTTGCTTTACATGCAAAAGCTATAAAAACTGAGTCCTCAAATACTTATTTGAAAGACATACAGTTTGGTGAGTGACATACAGTTCAGATCTCTACGGTTATTTATTTTCATGTGACCAGATCTCATTTATCGTGATGTTGTTGGGAAGCAGGTGGGCCCCACGATTAGTCAAAAATTGCAAGCTTGCCCCAGAACAAGTCCGAGCATATCCTATTGAGTATTGACCAGATCTCTCTCCTCCATTATTATTTTTACATTTTCGGAGATTTTCTCGACCAATAAAATCATCCCTTGACACACTTACGTTGACACACAGACACACACATTCGAACCCATCGCCATTTTTTTTGAGTAAAGTATAAATTTATTAATGAAGTTTTATCTGAGGAGCATCTCATATAAATATCTTTTAAAATAGATAAAAATATTAATAAATAATTAAAAAGGGGTTAAAATATTAATGAACAATTAAAAAGGGGCATCCACCATAAAAACCGTTAAATCCGTACTAACATCGTTAGGGCTTTTCTTCTCTTATAATTTAATGCCGTTAGTAAGGATTAACGGTTTTTGTGGTGGATGCCCATTTTTAATTATTCATTAGTATTTTTATCCCTTTTAAAAGATATTTATATCAGACATTCCTCGAACAAAACTTCATTGATTAATTTACGCCTTAACCTTTTTTTTTTCCCAACGTACCCATCGCCATTTAAAACTCGTACTAAGCACACGTTTTTTTTCCTTTTTAATTTTAAAATTTCTCATAAAAAACCCATACAAAGTACAAACCAATAATACCATGGGTTCGCACACGTGCTTACAGAAAACCCAGACAAGTCAAACCACTACAACTGTTGCTGCCCTCTGACCAAAATACCTCTGCAGTCTCTCTCTCTCTCTCTCTCTCTTTTTATTATCAAGTGTTGAAAAAATTTTTGGTTCTGAATATCAGTTTATTTAGAGAGTTATTAATTATTATTTTTTAATTTTACTCTTATTCAATCCTTATTGAAAAGAGAGATTTGAGAATGATTTGTAAATCCAAAGAGAAAAAATATTAATAAGGATAAAATTAAAAAGATTTATCAATTTGAGACATATTTATGGACTTAACTGTCATTCTTCCATTTTGAAGAATTAGTTAAAATGGATTTATAATAGCGAGTTAGGGATCGGATTGGTTTAAGCCACTTTCAACTATCCCTCATGTGTTAATACTTAATAATGAAAAGCAGTTAACTCTTTAAATCCAAGGTGATTAAACCCGGATTGGCCACTGAACCAGTCGGAATACTGGGTCAAGGGTCAATGGGTCATATCTAAGTTAAACCAGAGTTGAACCGGGATTAAACCGACGAGAAATTGAAGATTTTGGGGTTATTAATATGAAATTTTAAAAAAATTAAAAAAAAATAGATTTTTTTTTTTAATACCAAACCAGATCGGTTTACCGGCCTATTTAAGTTTAATCTGCTTAAATTAAAAAAAGAAAAAAGAAAAGAAAATCAACTTTCTCGTTATTCAAAGCAGCTGTAATAATAAAGCAATAATACAATAATACTCCATATGTGGAGGGGCCGCCGAGGACTCTCTCTCTCCCCCCCTATATATATCTATCTATATGTGTGTGCAAGTGATTCCAAAATCAAAGCAGTAGTGAGAAAGCAAATTATGGCTTTAACTAGTGGTGCTCATCATGAGCAGAAGGATTATGAAAATAGTATGCGACACTTTTCTGATTCATCTTCTTCCATGAGAGTGCTTGGCTCAAAGACGATCAAATCATCTAACAATAAAGCAGCAGGCATAGCAAAACGAAGATCTCGAGCTTCTAAGAAAACCCCAGTGACCCTCCTTAACGCCAAAGCCTCCAACTTTAGGGCTCTCGTCCAACAATTCACTGGTTGCCCTACCACTCCTTTGTCCATTGGTGACCATTTTAAGGGCCCCATAACCCTAAACTTCCAGCGAGGAACCCGAGAAATGGAGACTCATCTTCACAACAACAACAACACCCCTACCTCTCATAGCAACAACAACAACCAGGTACTTTCTGTTCGTTTTCACCAGAATCATCAGCAGCAGCAGATACAGTCACAGGTTTTAGATCATCATCAAGAGGGGCAGAAAATTAATGTTGTTGTTGATGATGATGATGATGATGATGATGATGACTGTGTGATAATGGAGAAGGTTACGAGTACTAATGGTGATTCTTCTTCTTCTTCTGGTGTTTTTTCTTCGTCGCCATCAAGTGGCTGTGGCCTGATGGAGGTCTCTCATGATCTTACTACCACTGATTTTGAAGGTCTCATGGAGGATTTTAGTTTGCAGGATCTCATTGATATGGACAATGCTTTATTCTCTAATGATTTAGGATACTTTGTGTGATTGTGATTATTATATCATCCAACACTATTATATTATATTAGTGGGTTAGAGCAAATCCCCAACTTCATCATTACTGAATTATGTATGAATAATGATCAAAGCAAATTGTAGACTTTGGCTTCTGATCTGTTCTAATTTGTCTGCTTCTTCCTATGATTATATATAATTAACGTAAATAATCTATATACATATATGATATTCTCCAAGTTCAGTGTTTTCTTTCCCCTTCTTAATGCTTACATCAGTTAATTATATATCTTGCTTGTTAAAAGAATCGCCGTCAGCTAAACGGTGGCGCATAATAAATTAAAGCCATTAGTAGTACGACTCCTCCGGTGGCGGTTCTAATTAATTACAACTTGTTGAATACCTAGGAGAGTTTGTTTTGTTCATGAATGTAATTAAGATAACATTCTTTTTTTCTTTCCCTCATTTATTATTTTTTCTCAAGCTGCCTTTGTTGATTGCATACGCATATTAACAACGGACAGGTAGAAATACTGTACAGTCCTTTATATGTCATTTAATCACCGGAAAACTATTACTCCCTCCTACCTTAACATAAGATATATTTGGAGATTTTGATCTTAGTCTTGAATATACGATATAGTTTTCATATTTTTTAATCTTTTTCCAATTTATCTCGATTGATACTCTATCAACAATAATCAATGAGGAGAAATAATGAAGGAATTAAAAAAAAATAACTAGGGTGTTTTAGAAAATATATGGAATCACATTAGGTAAATATGTTTTATAATATTAAGGACGGGAGGGAGTATAACAAAGTGATCAACATGAAATGATAATATCCCGTACAAGAAATGAGTTTGCATGTTGCTCATTTGTTGAGTGACTTTTTAGTGCTTAGATTGCTTGATAAGTAAAATATTTGCATATTTATTTTTTCTTATATGATGATTTTATGGACGATATTTGAGTTTAATATAATAAATTTAGGTGTGATTGATAAATAAATAATATTTTTGGAATAAATAGTATTTAAAAAAATATAAAAAAATGAAAGTACTGTAGCAACAGGATCACTGTAGCATATGGTTACACTGTAGCGGACGGAAGTTACACTATAGCGGATGGGAGTCACTGTAGCGACGGACATTGTAACAACCGCCGGACACTGTAGCTGTTGCCGACAATCACTGTAGCATTCAAAAATGGTTGAAATTACATCTCACATGCATATTCAAAAATGATAAAGGCATTCATTTTCTTTAGCCAGAGCCAAATAGCCAACCTTGCAATTATTCCGTTGATAAGCCCCTTTGAGTCTAATTGACTGTTTCTTTGTTTTCAATCCATTAACATGTGCTTTAATGATATATCAAGTGCTTTTACCTTATTCGGAAGATTAGTGAAGCATTTGAAATTTTTGTGAAATGGGCTTTTGACAAAGTGTGTGGGTGTATCTATCATCAACTTTACAGTTGCAATTCAATAAACAAAAAAAATAAAAAATAAAAAAAAAAAAGGAACAAATTATATTGGCAATATGGAAAAAATTATAAATAAAATATTTACATATTTATTTTTCCTTATATGATGATTTTATGGACGATATTTGAGTTTAATATAATAAATTTGGGTGTGATTGATTAAAAAATAATGTTTTTGGAATAAATAGTATTTTAAAAAATAAAAAAAATGAAAGTATTGTAGCAACAGGATCACTGTAACAAATGGTTACACTGTAGCGGACGGAAGCTACACTATAGCGGATGGAAGTCACTGTAGCGACGAACACTATAGCTGTTGCCAACAGTCACTGTAGCAGCCGCCAGATCACTGTAGCAGCCGCCGGACACTGTAGTAGTACTATAGCACATGTTTTCCCCCTATAAATAGATATCAAGACCAAGCTCAAAGAGGGGAGGGGAGGAAGAGAATTAGAGGTCCTTCTCTGACAATTAGAGGCCCTTCTCTAACCGAGAGAGATATTTCTCTAACATTTCTGAGTTCTTTGTGTTGTTTTTTAGATTTAATTTCATGCATTGCATGCCTCCATCTTGGAAGGCTTAGGATTGTATTAATTTCTGCATGCCTCTATCTTGGAAGGCTTAGGATTGTATCACATTTTGCATGCCGCCTACATGAAAGGTTTTACCTCCTAAATGGACGGCTTGATTTCTTCATTTTTCATGCATCTTTTGGTTGTATATTTATGTTTCAGAATTTAATATTCAAGTTTATGCAGTATTTATGAGGATTTAATTCTAGCTTTATATAATGTCAATTTATTTTGGTTTTGTTTTTAATTTTATCATGAGCTAAATTTTCATTTTCCTAGGGTAATGATGTAGCTTACTAATAACGGATTGAATCTTAACTTATTAAATCTAGTTTGAATTTCTCCTTCATGATTGAGTTTTAATTATTATTCTTAATGCTTTTGATTGACTGGCCATCTTTTGAATGATTTCAATATGCATGTTGAGACCGGAAGGAGATACATGTGTGTAAACCCCATAATTAAAACCATTACTTGCATATGAAATAAGAATATATTCATTTGAGTTATGTAGTCTTACTGAGTTCATAAATCTTAATGCATAATTAATTACTTAAATTTATATAGGAATATATTGGATTAGCAATTGATTATAGAATTGCTTGACCTTGGAAGAGGCTAGTAATTAAATTAGGGAAACTCAACTATCAATCATGTGGAATAAATTGGGCTAGAATAGATAAGTGATTCGATCCGAAATTCGTGAAGCGAAATATAATCCCTAGGACTTTTTCTCATATTTGCTTTCATATGGTTCATTATTTATCAGTTTTCCCACATAATTAAAATTTAAATATGGTTCATTGTCTTTTTGCCTCTTCCTCAAAATCTTATTTAATATATTTGAAGTTTGAAAATTTCTTTAATGTCATAAGACAAATTCCCCGAATTAACCATTTTTTAATTTCAGTTGAAAGTGACTTATATTTTAGATAGGAGGAAGCACATAATTTCCTTAAATTATGTGAATTAATTAACCAACTCTTACATTTTAGAAGAAATAAATATTATTTTGTTTAGCTTTTGCAAGTGAGTGTTTAGTATGGTAGCTAGGTTCTTTCATATGCTATCACGTCATGTTATAAAAGCGGCCACGTTGTTTGAGTCTGAAAATTCCTTGTGTACTCATTTGGTATTCAGTACTATCCATTAATTCTAATAATTTGACTCTTCCTATATCCCAAATGTGGGGAAGCTCTGCTTCCATTGTCTGTGTATTTCTTTTTTCTTGCTATTTTATTTTTTGACAAAATTGGAACTGCAAGCTTTATATATATACCTTTCACTCAACTGTGGTCACTGATTTTGTCTATCATTTCGAAGACAACTCTGAGCTCAGTCATTTACTTCAGCTTGCCAAAAGATTCACAATCTCTTGATTATAATTTTGATTATTCTAATAATGCGGATTTGTTTATGTTAAATTAATTAATGTGCTGCAGTATTAAATATAAATGTTTGAAACACTGCGCCATCAGGGTTTCCTAAACGTCAAAACTTAAGACGTAATCCTATTCTTTCTTTCTTTCTTTTTTTTTGAAAAAAAAATAATTGTCCATTTATACTGTGATATTTGTTTCTCTGTGCAAGTAAAATGTTGCATAATTTCATAACAAAAAATCACTTTAAAACGTTATCAATTTGAGTTGCACTTTTTATCTTCACAGTACCCCAACGTTGATAAATTAAATTTGGTGGGGTGTGTGTATGGGACTATTGCAAAATAAGTCTGTTCATATGCTAATTTTTTTATGAATTTTATTTTGGTGAACAAAATTTGTGATCTATAAATATATATATATATATATATATATATATATATATATCAATTAATTCATCCTCATGACTGATGAAGAAAGCTCAAGTTGGGAAAGAAAGTAATAGAGTTAGAAATTTTGTCTGAATGATAAATTTTCAAACTGGTAGCGTAATATGGTAAGAAAATAATGGCCATCGCCGTGAGATATGAAATCGCCTAATTTGGAAAGAAGTACTGTATTTAATGTCAATAGTACTTGAGAATCTAACACCAACCATTTTTGTCAAATGAAACATGCATATAGACATGTTAGGAAATTAATATGTAGGTCCATGTGTTGAAGTAAACTTGTCTTGGTCAATGTTTATATTTATTCTAAGGTCTAAAAGAACTTTTATTTGTACATGAGACAAAGTTCATAAATCAAGAGAAGCCTCCCACCTAATTTCAAATTGATAAACATTTAGTCAAATTTTCAATTCATGTGTTTTGAAGATAAGGTAATGCCAAAAAAAAATATGTCTATAAATGAGGCTCAATTTTTTTTCTATTTTTCTGAGGAATTTTTTACATACAATAATCTGTTATTTAAAATTCGAATTCATAAAACTATTTAACATGAAAAAAAAATCAATTGGTTATATATCATTAAATTATAAGAATGATTATTCATAAGTATTCACTCTAATCCTTCTTATAAGTTATAATACTTTAATAAGTTACCCTTTGGAGATATGTGTGTGTGTATGAATATTTAGTACTTCTTTTTTTTTATTTTACCTCTAATTAATTATATGTATTGTCTATTTTTTATACATTATCTATCATTACCTTTTCCCCCTACATTTTTTTTGTCTTTTTTTACTTATTCTTTGTCTAACTTACTCTTTATAAATAAGGCCATATTTAAACAAAAATATATTTCTGACATATTTATTAATTTTAACTGATTTTTATATCTACGTAGTTGAGTTTTTTTTTTTTTTTTGTAACTTATGTAAAAAGAATATAAGGAGTGCTTTATTAAAACTTACTTCATCAAACATGTGGGAACAAATTAACTAAATTTTGTGTATTTCATTCAAACTTCCAACGCAGTGATCAACGATGGATTGGTGGCAGGTGCTGACTTTAATAAGGGAAAACAATGACTTTTCATGGAAGAGAATTTTGCTTAATTACGCCACACAGTTTATTAATTTATTTTTTTGGCAGGGTTTCTTTACTTAATCTTACTTTGCCCTATCATTTACTCTTCCCTCAGCGGGACAAAAGGTTCACCATCACTGAAATTTCAGCATGTTTTTTAGTAGCATAATTTTTATTATTGTCTGCTGGAATTATTTTTGTTATTGATGTGAAGATGTAACAGTGATCAATTTTCAACGTATCCTATTGTCTGTTCTTAATATCCACGTAAAGGGTGACGTATGCTTCTCTAAAAGTAAAATGTTACTCCCCTTCCTAAATATAAAAGCTAATTAACTTTTTTTTTTAGAGATTAAGGAAGTTAAATAAGTTACATTAAAGTATTTATATTTATTTTTTTCTCCAAACTAATTTTTCTAACTTATAAACTGATATATAATTGAAAAATATATAATATATGTTATGATTAAGCAATTTATGTTTTTTTCATCAGAATTAAATAATTTATTTTTCTTTCTTAATTTTTTTAAAAAAAGTTAACTAATTCTTATATTAAAGACGGGAGGTAGTATATAATTCAGGTGACAATGGAGTAGACTTTCCTCAAGTAAAGTCTGAAGTTTCAATATCAAAAAATCACATTAAGAAAATTACCACTAATTGGAGTTAACAATATTATTTTTATTTGATTAAATTTGATGAAAGGTTTCCTCAATCGAAGTTTACTAAATATTAAGCATGTTAAAAATTTTACAAGAACTTTAGTTTCTTCTATTAACATACAACAAAAATTTAACAATGATGACTTGATTTCAATTTTCTAACACCGAATTCTGTCTCTCAATTTTTTATTTGAATAATAGATCAATATTTTATCGAAACTTAAATGCACTTTTCAAAATTGAACTTTACTTCATCGGGAAAAAAGGTTAATCTTTATGGCTTCAATTCAGGACAAAATAATCCCAATTTGTACGACGTTATGAACTATCTTATAACCAAGGCTCTGCCTTCTCTTTTGTTCTCTGATTTTCGCACTAAGATGTGTGTGTATTCCTAAACATCAGCTACTTGAGGTGTCTTTTTCATTCAGCAGGGGGAATATCAATATATATGGGCTATTAGTGTGTATGGGCTGGACCCCAAGCCCAATGGCTTGTAACTAAGTAGTTAGTTTATAACCACTGTAACACACGTGAGCTCAGACTAAGTGTGTGTTTGGATGCATAAAAAAAAACGCTTTTTAGATGAAACCTTAGTTTTGATCAAAAGTTTCTGAGCACTACAAATATCTAAACAATCCTGTTTTTTAGCCAAACCATGGTTTTATATGACAAAACCATGGTTTGGGGACAAGTCACTTTTTTTCAATTATAGCTGTCCTTTTCTCTCTCCTTGGCCCACCAGACTTACCATTCCCCTCTCTTCCTAATCCCAAGTATAATATCAACGCATGGAGACATGTGGGAGGATGATCAACGGCGTGAAACACATTCATCTGATGAAAAACAAATGAAACCTCCGATGAATATATACATGTATTTGATAATAAAGATATTATTTTAGATACTTATTATTTATAAATAATTTTTAATTATACAATTTATTAATATATATATATATACACACATGTTTGATTTTTTTTTTTTATGTTACATGATTGACTAATATTATAATTTTAAATTTTTTGGATAAATTATTTTATTGTTGGTATTTATTATGAAATTTAATATTAAATAATACATAAAATATAATCTTATTCTTTATATATAATTATTACAAAAATTAATGTCCTTTTTAATAATTTGATCATGAAAAAAAGCTATTCTGAACATAACATCCAAATACTATCATTTTATCAAAATCATTTTTTTCTCATAATCTATTTTGCTTATAATCTATTCTCCAGAAGCTATTTTCCACTTTTTCTCCAGAAGCTATTCTCCAAAAGCTAATCCAAACACACCCTAAGAAAAAATGGAATAAATCCCAGATTACTCTTCCTCTCAAATTCTCTCATTCTTTCTCTATTATGCTTTAATCTGTTGTGCAAGCATTCTTCTATTAACATACAACAAAAATTTAACAATGATGGCTTAATTTCAATTTTCTAACACCTAATTTTGTCTCGCGTTTTTTTATTTGAATAATAGATCAATATTTTATCGAAATTTAAATGCATTTTTCAAAATTGAACTTTACTTCATCCCAAAAAAAAAAAAAGGTTAACTTTTATGGCTTCAATTCAGGACAAAATAATTCCAATTTGTACGACATTATGAACTCAGCTTATATCTTTACATAAAGAAATCTATGAAATTATTAAGAATAAAATTCAATTACAATGTATATTAAGGGGCAAGAGGCAATCTATGAATATAATCAGCTATAAAATTTGGGTAAACAAAAGCAAAAGCCGACACCAAAATGTGACCTGAAACAGTGAGAGAAGTGCTGTTCCTGAATCCCCCATCCAAAGTGGGGCAGCCAAATCTTCTTCACATATAAAAAAAAACTATAAAAATGAATCCAACACATCCAAGCTTAACTATATTGAAAAATAAAGGGAATTAGATTCATGAGCCAGAGACTGAAAATGAAATCAGATTCATTTCCCTGGTGCTTGATACAACCAAAAGCATGAGCTTTCCAAATACTTTACCCAACTTTACACTTCTCATTGTACCCAAAAAAAAAAAAATCCTTTCCACTTCTCATTACTCAGTAGAGAGAAACAATAGACCTCAATTATTCTGCAATTTCCCCCTCCTCCAATTCCTCTGGCACAGGACATATTCCACTAACACCACCTAAACCTCTTCCCTCAACTTCTGGTTTATCGGTATGTTCACTTTCATAATCAATAAATTCTTCAGGATTAATAAGAGACATAAGATCAGAATAGATGTCCATATAATTACTATCACAGTCAAATGGCATGTTTTCAGATAAATCTAGGTCGTTGCTTTTCAGGGAAGAACGTGAAGGATTTCCAGATGTGTCTCCTTCAGGCAGAGGGTTATCTGATGAAATGTTTAGTGCTTGCTCAGAACTCTTGTTTTGGCTAGGCACCTGTTGTGATAATTCTGAATCTAAATGCTTCAAGAGATCAAGAATCTGAGGATTTGGGGAGCTGTTGTCATCTTCTATCTCCTCCTCCTCCCTGAATGGTATACCTTTTGGGCTTTGGGCACCATCACGATCATTTAGCAGTGGTTTATGTATAGTGGGATTGACAGGCTTGATGACTTCAAAATTGACATTGTGAGAAGGCAGAAAAACATGAATAACAGGGAATTCCAAAATGATTACATTTGCTAATTGTTCTCTAATTGGAGCTTTCATGTCCAATTCTTTAAAGGGTGACTTGGGTCCCTATATTAACATGAACAAAGATAAAAAGTTACAAGTCAAATAAAAATGATTGGTCATACAATCATAAAAATGATCTAATATCATTATAATACTTTCATTTATGTACCAAATAGGTAGCAAGGAGCAAGCAAACCCAGGAATATAAGCTGAATGGATGGTAACTAGAAATGTGCGCGAAAAATTAGTATATTTAATAATTCATGAGCCATATAAAGATAATTTCAATATTATTCCCTTCAGTAAAGTCAACAGAACAATAACATGACGATTTAAAATTATTAACAAGAACTAGTGATGTGAACTCCACCGCAAAGGGCTCATGAACTTAACCAGAGAAGAGGTAACAAAAACAACCTTTGGGTACTTTCGGATGAAAAGCTTCAGGCAATCCAGCTCCTCTTCACAAAATTTCCTCAATTGATGATTCCAAGGACCAGGCTTAAGATGCTTCTCCAGAATAGTGCCGAAGCTTGCATTCTCATTGACTCTGGAAATCATGAGCATAATATCCTCTCAAAAATTGTCTTCTCTAGATTCTTATATCAGACAGTAAACAATGTAAACAGAGAAGCATCTTTATCAAAAGAGAAGAACTTGGCAGTGTGGCTCACCCATGGTCAACTAAAACAATATCTGTTTGGTGAAAACGCCATTCAATTGTCCAAGATATGAACTTCTTCCTGTAAGAGTTGCACAAATAGATTCTTATTTGACTTAAACCATGAAGTTCCCCCCGCAGCAAACCTAACTGCCTAAATAATCTAAGCTCCAAACAGCCATTCAGAAAACATCAGATAACTATTAACTACATCACATAAAAACAATAACCTGTTGTCATATCGAGACTGATTCTTCTCTCTTTTTGACATCCCTCTAAGAAGAAACAGTAGCTTAGTTTTCCGGCTCCCAGCAGCGTTTCGAAGGCTTTTAAGGTGCAAAGGCAACCTAAAATGCGAACCAAATTTAGTTCTCATCCTTCGAGCAGATTCAGCTACCCTCTTCATATCCTCCAGCAAATTATAGTCTAGATTGAGGAAATTTTCAAAAGAAAAGGATAATAATAAATAAAAGTCCACGTATTGGGAAATTCTAAGAATACATACAAGCATAATTATTAACATACACATTAATGAAAGATCAATGAGTCGGCAAAAATTTTAAAAGACAAAAAGTTGAAGGCCTAGAAAGTCCCAAAATAAGTAATAACATGAAAAATGACCAAGAAAAAATCACTTATGTAAAACATGTTGAATACTGAAAGAATGGCTAAGCTAGCCAATTGCAGCAAATGATCTACGCATGCAAATTTTTCCTCCTATGTAATCAACAAGGTCCTTAAGGTTCAAAGGCAAACTAGAGACTTTAATTTACCGGATAGTAGGAGGTTGTCATCAAACTGAGAAATAGGAACAAATTGAGCCTGATTCCTCTTGCCACTGCATCCGGTGCGTTGCTTGTGAGCTTTTACACAAGGAAGACTGCATGAACGTATGGAGCAACCAGGACATTTGTAGTTCCATGGGTTAGACTTGCATTCTTCGCACAGTTTTGTCTCTTGGCACATGCTTCTATCTTTTTCTTCCATTCGTATATTCTCACTGAGTTCAAAACCGCAGGTCCAATAACTAAGGCAACAGCAACTATAGAACAACCTTTCAAAATTGGCCGGTTCTTTTTACATGAACGGCTTAAATACCTGCATTTTTTAGCACCAAAGACCACCATGCTGGATAAGCAACCCGAATATGATGATTAAAGCAATATCATTCCCAAATCATAGAGCATAAAGTTTAACGAGCTGAAAAGGTAACACAGGTTATGGCTATGTGACCTAAATATGATGATAGAAACATCTTGCTGACTCCATCAATCTCGTTGTGAATCATACACTAACAAAATTTGCCATGAAAGAGGCTTTTGGGAACCTTACCTCACTCGGTCGAACCGATAAACTCAATATTCAGCGAGCCGAAACGAGTCTAGAGAAGCTGCAGCTATCTTCATTTTCTGCTTCCGCGAGCTTCGATTTCCTTGTTTTTCCCTCCTGCTATCCCTCAGTCGCTTAGCGCTTTGGTCCCTCAAGAATTCTCTTATATCTCTCCGACGCTTTGTGGCTCCTCTATCAAGCTTGCTCTGAGCAGGGAGACTGAGAGGTATCAATCACCGCCAGAAACCGTTAAACCAGCTCTCTCTCCCAGAGGCTTCTTTTCCGTTGAGGTCAAAAACTGAAAACCAAAGAGAAAACCCTTGATACTTAATTGGGCTTGGCTCGGGCTCAATTTTTGACCTATCTATTGGGTTCAATTTAAATCTACTAATTGGGCCCGGCTCTTGGAGATACTATAATGTACTAATCCCGGTAAACAATGGTTGATATAATAGAAAATGTTATTCTCTCTCAAAATGGTGAATTAGGGCTCTGTTTGATACATGGACTTGAGTTTTTGATGGATTGTGAGTGGCACTGGTATTGGGAGTGAGAGTGGGACTAGAAATGGGATTGAAGCTATGAAATTATGTTTGGTAGCAAATAATATTTGATGGGATACTCTCATCAATTATATTTTATAATCTACCGTAATTTATGAAAGTACAATAATATCCTTGGTCTAACCCTAAACCCCGTCACCCCATCTTCTCCGCAGTCAATCGGTTCAACATTTGAGTAGTTTAGTATTAATTTTTGATTATGAATTCCACGGGGGGACCAATAATATGGTAAAAAGAAATCCTATTAATATTTGATGGGATACTCTCATCAATTATATTTTATGATCTACCATAAATTATGAAAGTACAATGATATCCTTGGTCTAACCCTAAACCCTGTCACCCCATCTTCTCCGCAGCCAATCGGTTCAACATTTGAGTAGTTTAGTATTATTTTTTGATTATGAATTCCACCGGGAGACCAGTAATATAGTAAAAAGAAATCCTATTAATAGAATTTCTTTTTACCATATTATTGGCCCTTGTTTTTTTAACTAAATTACAAAAGGATTGATTGATTGTGTCATAAAAAGATGCATGAAATCCTAAATTTGTATAGAAAAACAAAAATGCTTTTATATTTTATGGTATTTGATATAGATATTATCTAATTCTATTTATTCAAATATAATGATAATATCTTAGATTTGTATTTCTAAGATAGGTTTAATGTAAGTAGATAAAAAATATAATATCTAAGGTTGAGATTCTAAATATGTGAAAATCGAATATTGAGAAAAGCATATTGAACAAGAATAAAAAAAACAAATTTGTTAATTCATAGAGAATTAAATACATGGTTGAGATTCTCAAAAATTATTCAACAAATTAAAAGAGAAATTTAAAGGCAAATTTCGGTGAAACAAATATTGTAAACCACAATTGTACACCCGGGAGATTTTCATGTCGATATAAAAGAAGAAAATATTAAAGAGAGGGGGAGAGACAAAGGATGATGGTCACCACCGGAAAAGATTGGAGAGGAGAGTGATGACCGGAGATGAAGAAGGCAAGCGGAGATAGGGAGAAGACGTGTGTCACTCCCTTATCTTATTTTAACTTGCAGCGGAATATTAATGCGTTATTTGATGGGTAACACAAGAATAACATAAATATACTGATATTATGTACATAACTACATAATTTTCCCTAGGGGTTCGTACCTGATAATTTCAAATAATATAGCCGTACAAGGCTACTGGGGTGTCTAAACCCATCCCATTGAAACGAAAACTTTTTCGAAAATCAGAGAAGAGAATTGCACGAGAGAGGGTTGCAGTGGTGGAACGAAAACAGGAAGAAGTATCCATTTCAATGGGATAGGTTTAGACACCCCAGTAGCCTTGTACGGCTACCTTAATCGTAAGTATCATGTACAAACCCTTATGGGGATTTTTTGTAATCATGCACATATTATCAGTATGTTTATGTTATTCCTGTGTCACCCACCGAACCACGCAATAATATTCCTCTACAAGTCCAAAATAAGTAAGGGCATGACAACGAGCATGGAGAAGTAAGAGAGATCGAGCGGCAATATGAGGAATAGGATAAGGGTACTACGGCCTAAAAATTATTTTAAATAAGGATAATTTTGTCTCAAAATTTTCCAATCCCAGCATTGTTTCACCAATACTCATGGGGAGGTGGCTTTGCAGCAATCACACTTTCGTGGTAATCACAACAATCTCATGTTATCCTCAATCCTTTATACCAAACAACTTAATTTTTCCAAATCCCTGACTCAATCCCAATCCACACCGCTAGTGCTTCGTAACAAATAGGGCCTAAGGTTTGAACCTCGATTGGGAGTAGTACCCACATTTAGTACCCGATAGAGTCTTGAATAGGATTGTCTCCAATGAAAGGATACAAGTGCTTAGCAAAAGAACTTAGGGCTTGTTTGGTTCGATCTCATTACACTCTATAGTACAGTGCAATGCGATGTAATGATAATGCAATGCGATATTAATTACAGAGCTAGTGTTTGATTTGATTTTCAAGCAATGTGCAACAACTTATTTTTTTAATAATTATTTAAATTAACTTATCACATACAATTTATTTTACCCTTGATATAATCTTTGTAGAAAAATAGTTATGAGCCATGGTGCTGCCTCATCAAAATCATCATGCTAGCTTGCCAAGGATCGTCTAATGGCGATAGATGTGGTGGTGGAGGAGACGATAATAGTGGTGTAGCGGTGGCAATGGTAGGTGGTGACAGTTACAACCAAAGAGGAGGAGGTAGTGGCAGCGGGGGTTTGTGATGGCAGTGAAGGAGGAGGCGGTGACTGTGTAGGCAGAGGAAGAAGAGGAGCCAGTGGAGGTGGCGGTGGATGCAATGCCAAAGAAGGAGGAGGTAGTGGCGACGACAACGGTGGAGGCGATGAGATGGAGGAAGAGGCGATGGTAGAGGAGGAGGGGGTAGTGACGGCGGCAACGATGGAGGTGCCGACAATGGAGGAGAAGGTAGTGGCAGCGATGGCTGCAACAATCGTGGAGGTGGCAGTGATGGAGGTGGAGGAGGAGGTTATGGTGGGGGTGACGATGGAAGAGGTGGTGGCGGTGTAGGAGGAGAAAGTAGTAGCGGCAATAGATGTGGTGTGGCATGTGAAATGAGATAAATGAAACAAAGACAAATAAACTTAAAGGGTAAATTGGACATTTTCAACCATCTAATGTGACGATAATGAGTATTCATGGGTGGATATATGAATGAGTATTATCAATTTCTTGGTGATTATCATTACCATAGTAAACTTTATTACCATGCTATAGAACAACCAAACACTCTTTTTTTAATAATGCAATCATGATTACCATTACAAGTATGCAATTGGATTGAACCAAATAGGCTCTTAGTTTAAAACTTAATGTGCTTGGCGAAAAAAACTTTAAAATGTGATAAAAAGATTAAATTTTAAAACAATTACTCGTATATACTCTCTTGCATTATATATAAGAATTAAAATTTTTTTAAATTATAATTTTGAAGGCAAATAATAAAATTTTTGTTAAATAAACTTAAAAAAAATGAATTGTATCGAGAGCCAAAATGTTGAAACCTAAAATTATATTCTCTCTTTTTATTTTTGTTTTTACCCTTCTCGGCCCCTCTGCAAAATATGGATGGGGCTTACAGAGTTACAGCGGAGAATAAAACTTTAAAAAAAAAAAAAAAAAAAAAAAAAAAATCGAAGTGGCATACAGCGGAGAAAATGCCTTCTTTGCATCTTTGGCTCCGATTCTTGTTAAATTGATAGTAGCAGGCAAGGGCAAGCTTGATGGAGATTCTTGTTAAAATGGGTTTAGAAGCATCGCAATTATATTTTCAAGCTCACTACACGCCACGGCAATTTTGTCTCATCGGGATCTCACGACAAGGAAAGGTTTAGAATGTGCATTGAATTTGAACATGTCTTCAATGGCTACTCTCGCTGGTGAAGTTTCGGTCTTTGCAGACACTAACTTGGGCACTCGCATTGCTTTGAATGTCCCTCAAGATATTACTGCTGGAGCATTCAAAAGTAAGCAAAAGAACATCTTTTTACTGTTATTTCTCTTTTTCTGTTGAGTAAAACCCACTGAATGCTTTACGTAATTCCCTTGCACGAAAAATTTAAGGTTGTTTGTTTTTCTTGTCTAGTTTTGTTGTTGAAAATATAGCCGTTTATTTTTTATCCAAGGGCCTTCAGCTTTAGGATTCACTGTTAACACAATTTGGATCCTTGTCTTGGTCTGTGCTTGAGTTTCCTTGTTGTGTTTAAGTTATTATCTCTGCCTGAATATTACTTTCTTGTGACAAAACTTATGAGAATCTTGAGAATCCCATGTGTCTGTTATGCAGATTTTTAATTTAGCAGTTGCAAACAAACCTAATGTTTGTGTAAGATAGTGATGATACTTGAATAGTAGCATTTCATAATTCATTAGTTGATGCAACATTAAATACTCAAACCATCCATCTCCATGTCCAACCTGCTCTACAATACAAGTCCTCAACGATGATAAATAATATTTCTTACTACTACTGTCTTACTATTGAACTGAAGTTTAAATCAGGCCAAGTATGTCTTTGAGCTATTTAATGATAGGTGTTAATGTTATACATAATGCAATATCTGCTTGTGATGGTATCGATAGCCCTGTCCTTTGCATATTTTGTCTTGTTTTTTCACATTTCAGTACGTATAAGACAGTAGTAATTGATGATTTACCTGAATTTTAAGCTATGAGCTCTTTTGTAACGGCACTTAGAAGGCCTTACAGTCTTGCACATACAAAGACTGGAGATTACTGGTATTCAGAGAGAGAGAGAGAGAGAGTACTTCTTGCTTTCTTGTTTTCATCTTTAAATAAAATGTACCGAGTTGTTTCCCGATGCTCTGGGGTTTCACCTGCTAAAACTTGTGTCATTTGAGCAACTTAACCTCCTATTTTGCTTAGTTTCTTTACATACATTATGATCTGCTGCCTTGTTGATCTTGGACATTGACAATTTGATTCAACTGTTTAAGAAATGATAATCATAATAATGATGAAAGATTTAAAATTACAGCTTAACCTTGATTTTATCTCTAATTGGTTTATCCTTCTATGCAAAATAGTTGAGTGCCCTGGCGTAATTGATGTTCTTATACCTCTGCAGGAAACTTTGAAAGAGTTCACTTCTTGTGCTTACCAAATTCCGGAAAGATCCAAGTTAAGGGGTTGATGGTATGTGCAGTTGCCTGTTTTAATTTATTTGTAGCATTTGCAGCATCACAGAACGTAGGTAATGTTTTTAAGGTTTTCTCCAATAAAGCATGTTATTGAAGTAGTCAATCATGTTTTTATCAGAGAACCTGCACCTATGATTTGTCATTTGTAATATTTGCACCCACAAGCTTTTTTTTTTCCCCCTCCCTTTCTTCTTTCCTTTTCCTTCTTTTTTCTCCCTGATGAATTACCACATGCTGTGCTAGGTCAAGCGAAAATTATGCTTTTACTACTTACCTGATTCACTGCCTCTAAAGTATGCCTTCCATGGGATGCGAAGCGCATGGTTTCTTCATGTGGAAGCGAGTCATTCGAAGAATTTTTGTGTTTCACATTTACCCGAGTCTGCTGCTATGAATCATTTTGAACCTCAGGACTTCCTAAACTGCAATGCTGATGATGACAAGGCAAGAGGCAACTGTGAGGACAAAACTGTTCATATTTTAAAGGAGAAGAAGAAGAGAAGGAGAAAATTTAACAAAAAGAACTTGCAGAATGCTGCCAGCGCAATGCCAGAAGGATGCTCTTGTAAACTTGAAGAGAGATCCACAGGTAAAAATTACAAGAGTCCGGTTGTCATGCCGGAGAATGAAGTTGAGATACAGGTGAAGCCGAATGCTAACTCAATGCAAGGAAGTCCCAGTAAGATGTCAGCAGAAGTGTTATCAGTCACAGGTATCATCAATAAATATTTTCCTACCGGTAACAGAATCGACAATTTCTGCAGCCCTTCGTTCTCAGATGCTACATCTAGAGCTGTTTATGAGGAGGGTAGTAATCAACCAAGGGAAAAGACCCTTGAAACACCTCCTCCGAATGTTTCGCGTGGGCCATTATTGCATGTTAACTCGGTTTCAGGAAATTCACAGGATAAAAGAAGAGAATCTAAACTGAGGAAGCGCCTTCTTGCTGCTTCTCAAAGTCTGGGGGTAAGTCCAAATAAGCAGAGTCCCACACTTTCTTTGTGTAGATTTAAAGATGAGAAACTGTCACTGCACAAATCTCAAACTATCAGTTCGCTATTCGACATCAGCAACGGCGATGATTGACATCTTTGCATAGACTTTCAGGAGGGTGCTTATAAAATGTTATTCGTTGTGCTTTGATCTCTATATGTGGCCATAGGCTCAGAGTCAGAACATTCTCAAGACTTCTGAAAGGTAATTTCACCTACTTTTCATATAGAGCTTGTGCTTTGGCAATACTTTATGCCCAGAAAGAACAGAGGTATACAACAACAACAAGCTTCATCCTACTAGATGGGACTGACTACATGAATAGCACAATGCTATTATGTTTTATCAACAACCAAATCTTTAAATAGATTTTTAATCTAAAAGGTTCAGTTCGTTGACTTCATTGAGTGTTCTTTGCAGTGTTCCTCTGTGCCCTTTCCAAAGTACTCCATATTGTCTGATATACCCTTCTTACCAGCACTTCCAACAGCTTTTTTTTTACATGTCTGAACTATCTCAAATAATTTTCTACCATTTTCTCTTTTAATAGGCGCCACGCCTACTCTTCCTCTGATATAATCATTTTGAACCCCCAACTCGATGTTCCTTTAGAACTTAACATTCACTATTATATGGCATTTTGTTTTTGAGGTGAAGTCAGACTGAGCTCATGAGCTTATTGTACTTAGTATTGGTGATAAAAAATCTTAAACATTGAGATTTCAGCCTGGAGATACACAAGGAAGCAATGATGTGAGGAATCAGCTCACAGTTTGTAGCGTTCTCGGAGCTGTTCATCAAGCCGTTAATCCTTCAAGTCAACGGCAAGTGATTTCTCAACCACAGAACTTCAATCTTCAGTTGATCTTCTTTGAGAAAATCTCAGTGTTACTGAGTTCTGAACCAACCCAGATTCTCAGCTCAAGAAGTTCAGCTGTAAGATATTTATACCTCTTGTGTCAATTGATCAATTAGTTCAGTTAATTTGTTATGTACATCAGAAGTATAGAATTCGATCTGGGTTTTATTCGGACATGGGATTTCTCATAGATTCATATTGGAGTTCATGTAGGATTACATGGTGATGATGTGTAAAATACTAGCCACATAGATATTGGAGAAATTCAAGATCCCTTTGTTTGTTTTGTCTGTAAAATTAATTCAGATTTTCTACCTTCTCATTGTCATATATATATATATATATGTAAAGCTTTTTTTTTCTTGCATTCATATTTTTCTTAATAAATTTCGTTAAATACGACATTAAATTAAAATTGTAAAGTATTATTGCACCTAAAATATGAAAGTATGTGGTATATTAAATTAAAATTATAAAAATATTAGTTCTGCTAACAATTAGGCGAATATGTTCTAAACTTATATTGGGCTTCATGTCTTTCTTTATTTTATCTTTTTTTTTTCCATCTATCTTCTCATTATTTAAATTGAAATTTTAAATTCTTAACCTAAAATTTTGTTCAAATCAAGAAATTATCGTTAAAATATGCATGCCATATAAATTTATAACTTGATTTCCTATAATTTGCTGTTGTGTGTGGCGAGAAAGATTGAAGACCAATAAAGAATAAACACGTGAAAAGGTGGAAAAAAGGACTTCAAAGTGAAAGGGAAAAATAATGCAATGAGAAATCTGCAACAAAAGAATCACCGAAAGTGTATAAAATAATATATTATTATACTACTTTCAATTGAGCAATCGATTGAAAATTGAACAAGTGTATTTTGGTATTTTGTTGAGTTCATAAGTAATTATCAGTATACTTAGTTTAATTAATCTTTCCATGTTTCAACGGTTCCATCCGATTTATTTTAATCAAGAGTTTGATATGTTCAGATTTACATGTTTGATCGTTAAAGTGAGCCAAGCAAATAAAAATACAATATATTTATTTAATTTAATCTAAATAAAAAATTACTCCCTGCAGCTAGTGTTAGATTTTGCTATAAAGATTTCAAATCCTTCTACGATGCGAGGATTTTTTTGTTGGTGATCTGTAAGTATTTTCTGTCAGCAATTTGAGTTTGGAGGCAAGCTTAAATTCAACTCACCTAAACTTTTTTTATATAAAAAAAGACAGAAAGAAAGAAGAGCTTGCTATTTATTTATGGTTAGCAAATAAAGGGAAAAAATGAATTAAAAAACAAAAGTAGGATAAACAAATTAAAACTCCTGAAGCAAAAGATTCTTTAAAAAATACCAAGGGCAATTAGTTCAGATAGTTTGACACAGATTCAATTAAGTAAAAATTCAAGTTTTATTTTTGTATGTAGAGAAATTCCAAATGGGATAGTTTAACACTCATGTTATCCTACCTGTTTGATTCAAATTGATTTGGGCTAATACAATTTCTAAGAATTTGCTGGTATTAAGGAAAAACAAATTACCCAAAAAAATTCGTTCATTTTGAAATTTACTTGTTTGATATTTTTGAGTAAATGAGACATGTAAAAAGTTGCCCGACAAAATTTGAACACCTATAAGTTATAGAAGGTCATCTTATATTTGTATTAAAGGAATTTCAGACTTTTTAAATTAAAACATATTTTTACTTCAGTTGTATAGGTCCATAGAAGAATTTCAGAGTTATATGGTTATAAGTGTAATTATTAGCCCAAAAGTGTCAATTCAAGTGGAGATGTTTTGGCTCCCTAAGCATGAAGTGTTCCGTGAAATTACGAAGGTATAAAATGCTTTTGAAAAAGATACATTCAAACGAACTTAATAATATTTGAATTTAATTCAGTCAGATAGTCATTATAAAAAAAAGTGCCCACCGTCTTCTTTGTAAAGATCCCTAGTGACATTCTCCCTAATACTATAGCATACTTCTTCGGTCCTTAGTGTTGTTAGGAATATAGAAATATGTACATATGTTTGTTTGGAATAGCAATTGGAGTATTAAAAAATAATTTTTCAATTGTGATTTATGATATACGAGGTAATTATGTAATATGAGTGTTGTCTCGACTTATGTGAATAAGTGCTTTTGGAGTCTCCAATTATAATTCCAAACAAGCATTTAATCATTTTAATCCTAGTTTGGAGGCATATCCCAAACATTCCTTCTCTTTTTTTTGTTACAAACATGCTTTATTTTTTTAGGGTATATGACTTATGTTATTGTTGTATTTGTTATACAGGTATTGGGCTTATGTTTATGAGTGGTTTGGCCCATTAGCCCAATGTATACAGTGTATTATGTGTGAATCTTAATATTCTATAAATACAAAGGATGGGGATCAATAATCTTTGATATGTTACGAATGTTAAATATGTGGATATCCATTGATTCATATCTAGACCAATTTACTCTTCCAGTCAAATTGACATAAAAAAGAAAAGAAGACTTGACATAAAGCAAAAGTAAAAGAAAACAAGGATATAAAGTAATCATGGTCATGTAACCAGGGTTAGATTTATGACTCTATATAAAGCCTTGTGATCGATTGTTTCAAATGAACTGAATGAGAAATTCTCTCTAGAAATTCTATTAATTTTTCCTGAATCCTATCAATCTTCTCTCTTATCACATATACTTTTATAATACGTTATCAGCACGAAGCTCTAATGAAGGTATGATCTTCTCTTTGTTTCTTTAAAGATTTCATTTACTTTGTTCTATTTGATAGATCCGGGATAATATGAGCCACTATATGGAATTAAAGCGATACTTTTACCGATTATTATATAACATCGGATTACATGGCTAAGATTGGAGATCGTTATTGTTTTTATATAATTTATATATCATTTACAAGCCCTTTTATATTATTATTTTATGGTCAAAAACCATACACATACGATTCCTGAAATTATATGACCAGAAGTTATATTATTTTAATCTCTTATATGATACGGCCAGAAGCCATATCTCTTTTCCTATTATATGGCCGAAAGCAATATACATCTCTCATCTTATTGTACGATCAGAAGTCATGTACAACTTTTTTTTATCCTGAAGATAATATTTTAATTCCTCATCTTGAGATTAATTGGCTTGAAGTCATGAGATTAAATAGCCTGAAGCCATACAAGTTTTAATTTTCTTATCTTGCCTGATGAATTATTTATTGTCTTTATGAATTTATGATTATTTTTGTTTAAGATATTATATTGCATGTTTACATTTCATATTTTAATTATTTTCATTTATTTCTTTAATTAGTTTGAACCATGGTAAACCTAGCAAAACTTGAAATTGTGGCTCTTGATATTACTAGGAAAAATTATTTATCTTGAAAGTTGGATACGGAAATTCATCTGAATGTTAAAAGTCTGAAAGACGCAATCAAAGAAGGGAATCATGCATCCAACCAAGACAAAGTCAAATCTATGATTTTTCTTCGCCGCCATTTACACGAGAATTTAAAAATTGAATATTTGACAGTAATGGACCTACTTGTTCTTTGTAACAATTTGAAAAAAAGGTATGATCACCAAAAGATGGTCATCCTCCCAAAAACTCGTTCTGACTGGATGCATCTATGTCTGCAAGATTTTAAATCTGTAAGCGAGTATAACTTAGCCATGTTCAGAATTCTTCTAAATTAAATTTATATGGAGAATATGTTATTGATGATGAAATGCTAGAAAAAACATTCTCCACATTTCATGCATCCAATTTGCTCTTGCAGCAGCAATATCGAGAAAAAGGTTTCAAAAAATATAATGAATTAATTTCTTGTCTCATTGTGGCTGAATAAAATAATGAGTTTTTGATTGAAAAACCATGAATCTCGTCCAACAGGCTCAATCCCATTCCCTGAAGTGAATACAATAACAAATGAATTTTATTATGGCCGTGGACATGCACGTGAACGTGGACGTGGACGTGGGCGTAACTACAACCATGGTCGATATCATGGTGGTTCAAATTCCTACCAGAAGCGAGAAAAAACTGATAAGAACCAAAAAGGGGAAAGTAGTAGGCATAATAAATATGCCAATAATCCATGTTATCGATGTGATGGCAAGGGTCATTGGTCTTGTACATGTCATATGCTAAGACACCTAGTTGATATTTACCAATAATCAATTAAAATACTGGTAAAAGATCAAATATTGAAGTTAATCATATTGATTAAGGCGAGAATTTTGAGTATGGCGATATAGATAATAACTATTTGGATGTTGCATATTTATTAATTTAATTTGAACTGTTATGTTTTATTTAAAGTTGCTTCTATCATATGTATTAATTTTAATTATGTTTTTATGAAGCATGAATCTTATTGGCATCAATCCTGAAGATTTATGTCTCGTTGATAGTGCAACAACTCACACCACACTCAGACATGATAAATATTTTTCTTCCTTAGTAATACGAGAAGCCAATGTTCAGACTATATCTAGTAGTATAAATTTAATTGAAGGCTTCGGAAAAGCTAATATTTTGTTACCTAAAGGAACAAAAGTAATGTATGTCCCTTGGAATTGATGTTGAACATCCTGTAGCTTATGTTCATACGCAAAATGGACTTGCAGAATCATTAGTTAAAAGGTTGCAACTAATTGCAAGACTTTTACTTATAAAATCTAATTTCCCAATTTTTGCTTGGGGCCATGTCATTTTACATGCAGCAATGTTAATTCGCATTAAGCCAACAAGTTATCTAAAGGTTTCCCCCGTACAAATGGTTTTTGATTAGGAACTTAATATTGCCCATATAAGAACTTTTGGGTGTGCGGCATATGTGCCTGTAGCACTACACAACGCACCAAAATGGGTCATCAAAGAAGGATGAGAATATATGTTGGGTATAAATATCCATCAATTATAAAATATTTAGAACCATCTACATGAGATTTATTTATAACACGATTTGTCGATTGTCATTTTGATGAATCACTTTTCCCAACATTAGGGGGAGAAAACAAACAGCTAGGTAAAAAAATTAGTTGGAATGAATTATCATTGGCTCATTTTGATCCTTGTACAAAACAATGTGAACTAGAAGTTCAAAAGATAATTCATTTACAGAATTTAGCTAACCAAATGTTAGAAGCATTTACTAACCCAAAGAAAGTGATAAAGTCACATGTTCCAGCTGCTAATGCTCCTATTAAAATTGATGTCCCCAAGGACAACCTGCTATGAATGAATCTAAAACATGCCTGAAGCGTGGTAGGCCCATCAGTTTTAATTTTTAAAGATAAAAATCCTCAAAAAAGAAAAGGAGTAAAGAATATAGATGGTCAAGTCGAGGATAATGAAGAAAAATTAGTAGCTCCAAAAGAGCCATCTCCTGAAGAGATATTATCTCCAGTAGAGATATCTCCAGAAGAGAATGTTGTAGTCCCAAAAAAGACCTAGGTACCTGATATATGTGAAAATAATGAGATCTCAATAAATTATGTTATAAATGAAATCCGATGGGATCGAAATGAAGTCAACGTTGATGACATATTTACTTGTCATATAGCATATGATGTAATGAATGACAATGAGGATCATGAGCCCAAATCCATTAGTGAGTGCCAACAAAGAAAATATTGGCTCATATGGAAAGATGCCATTAATGCAGAATTAAAATCATTGGCAAAACGAAAAGTATTTGGACCTGTAGTCCTTCACCGGAAGATGTAAAATTAGTTGGATGCAAATGGATTTTTGTACTAAAAAGAAATGAAAAGGGCAAAATAACTAGATATAAGGCACGTCTTGTAGCCTAAGGCTTTACACAAAGGCCTGGTATTGATTTTAAAGAAACGTATTCACCAGTAGTGGATGCGACTGCTTTTCGTTATTTAATTAGTCTAGCAGTAAATACAAGAATTGATTTATATCTAATGGATGTTGTGACTGCCTACTTATACGGATCACTTGATAATGATATTTATATGAAAGTCCCTGAAGGAGTTAAGATGCCAGAAGCATCAAATTCAAGTTCTCGAGAACAATACTCAGTTAAATTAAATAAATCCCTGTATGGCCTGAAACAATCAGGGCACATGTGGTATAATCGTCTTAATGAGTATCTATTGAAAGAAGATACAAAAATAATCCGATATGCCCTTGCATCTTTATAAAAAGATTTAGCAGTGAATTTGTTATAATTGCTGTTTGTTTTGATGATATCAACATCATTGGAACTCTTGAAGAGCTTCAAAAGGCAATTAATTTTTTGAAGAAAGAATTTGAAATAAAGGACCTGGAAAGAACAAAATTCTGTCTTGGATTACAGATTGAGTACCTTAAGAAAGGGATATTTGTATATCAAGAAACTTATACAAAGAAGGTCTTAGAGCGATTTTACATGAAAAAATCCCATCCATTATATACCCCAATAGTTGTAAGGTCTTTGAAGGTGGATAAAGATCCATTCTAACCTTGAGAAATTAGTGAAGAAGGTAATGAAGAATTACTTGGTCCAAAAGTACTATATCTTAGTGCTATTGGAGCACTAATGTATCTTGCTAATCACACACGTCCTGATATATCATTTGCTGTTAATTTATTAACAAGATATATTTCTTCACCAACACGAAGGCATTAGAATAAAATAAAGCACATTCTTCGTTATCTTAGAGGTACTATAGATATGGGGTTATACTACTCAAATATATCCAAGCATGAACTGGTTGGTTATGCAGATGCTGGATTTTTGTTTGATTCACATTATGGTAAATCACAAACGGGATATCTATTTACATGTGGAGGTGTAACTATTTCATGGTGATCTATGAAACTGACTATATCAACCACATCATCTAACCATGCAGAAATTTTAGGAATACATGAAGCAAGTCGAGAATGTGTGTGGTTGAGATTAGTGATACATCATATACGTACAACTTGTCATTTATCTTCTGGAAAAATGATCCCAACAATTATATATGAGGATAATGCTGCATGTATCGCTCAACTTAAAGAAGGCTATATCAAGGGCGATAGAACGAAGCATATTTCACCCAAATTCTTCTTCACTCGTAACCTTCAAAAGAATGGTGAAATAGATATCCAGCAAATCAGTTCAAGTGAAAATCTAGCAGATTTATTCACCAAGTCACTTTCAGGAATAATCTTTGAAAAACTTGTTCATGACATTGGTTTTTGGAGACTCAAAGATCTCAATTGATGTTGTTAAGAGGGAGAGTCGATACACGCTGTACTCTTTTTCCCTCATCTAGGTTTTGTCCCATTGGGTTTTCCTAGAAAGGTTTTTAATGAGGCAGCACTCGACAGTGTATCAATGAATGATGTACTCTTTTCTTTGACTAGGTTTTTATTCCACTGGGTTTTTCATAGTTAAAGTTTTTAATGAGGCATATTTATAATGGACATCTAAAGGGGAGTGTTATGAATATTAAATATGTGAATGTCCATTGACTTATATCTAGACCAATTTACTCTTCCAGTCAAATTGATATAAAGAAGAAAAGAATACTTGACACAAAGCAAAAGTAAAAGAAGACAAGGACATAAAGAAGATATAAAGTAACCACGGTCATATAACCAGGATTAAATGACACCATGGTCATGTAACCAGAGTTAGATTTCTGATTCTATATAAATGCTTATAATTGATTGTTTCAAATGAACTGAATGAGAACTTCTCTCTAGAAATTCTATCAATTTTTCCTGAATTCTATCAATCTTCTCTTTTATCATATATACTTTTATAACATGATCCTGTTTCTCATATTTGTTGGTCCATAGTCTTTAGTTTTCAAATGTAAGACTTTGTTTTGTAGTGCAATTTGCATTTCAAAAAATATCTTACACTTATGATCAGAGGCAGTATAATATTTTAAAATTAGGCTAATGTCACCCGTTTTTTTTAATACAAAGGCAAGCAAAGCTTAAAGATTGCATGACCACTAACATGATATCACATACGGGTCCTGAGAATACACACTTGACTCCTGATGGAAGAGATCCATACATTCCAAAGGAGATATCCCAATCTCGACATATTCCTGACTATTTGCGTGAGCCTTACGCCCTAGGAAATCAGCACATCTAAGGCTTTCCCTGAAAGCATGAGCAATTTCTAAGTCCCAATCCATATAGATAAGCGATTTTTTTTTTGGCCAAAATATAGATAAGCGATTTGGTAGCCCTTTTTTACATGCAATTAGTAGAGTTAAGAAAAGGACAGCATTACATTAATTAATAAATTATGTGCTACCACTCTGGTTCAATTTATAAGTCATTTTTTATCAAAAAATTTGGTCCTATTTATTAGTCTAATTTTCGGGTAGTAAATGCATTTTGTACTTTTTTACCCTTGTTAATTGCAAAAAACAAAAAGAATCTATTTATGTTGACTTTTGAAACCAAGCATAGATAAGGGCGAAATTAAAAATTTAGCCCATAATTAATGAGTTAACTAACTCTCCTTGATATGTGAGAATTAATTTAAAAATGACTTATAATTAAGATCAAAGTAGTATATTATTTTGCTTTTTTTTCTGAACCTAGGAAAAAGTACTCTACTTATGATGGAAGTTTGAACTTTGAAGGTCCTGATCGTATGCTCAAGATAAAATACAGGACGTTGAACAGTGACAAATAGAATAAAGTTGACCAATATAGACTAAGAAATTGAAGAGAACTTAAGCTTAGGGAGGAAGCAAGTTCCAAGATTTTTTTTTTGATCGGCAAGTTCCAAGATTTTTTACCCCACACGAATTGCATTTCTTTCCTGATAGGCCACTCAAAGAATTCTTAATTCTCTCTCTCTCTCTCTCTCTCTCTCTCATTTGTTTATTTATTATTTATTACTCGTATTATGGTTCTTTTCTTTCCCGGTAAGTACTTGATGCTAGATTTGATATTAAAGAATCTTTAGCGCAACTATTTTTTCAAAAGTGAAAGTTGTCATTTGTGCCTCCTATTACTTTTGGCTTTCTTTTTTATTTAAAAATTGTCTTTTCAACAAAATTTGAAAAGTGTACCTTTAGCTCTTTTTTTTTTTTTTTTTTTTTGTAATTTTATACATTATTTCATTTCGGTCATTAATTTCATGAAGTCTCTCTTTAGCCTTTTTAATCCTAATGTTATTAAAAAAAATGCTGAAATTGAAATTTTAAAAGTTGGCAAAATATCTCTAAATGCTGAAATATTAAATTTAATTTTTAAAATGCCAATTATTTTTAGAAAAAAACCATCATTTGATATTAATAGGGATAGAGTTATTATTTATTAATTTTTTTTAAAATTTAGAGTTTCCCCAAATCACTTTGGACCTAAGATTAATATCTATCGGGTTATGAGTGTTAACCTTAAGGCTTTCTAATAAGTGTGTTTTCCAGTATTCAAAATTGTATTTTTTTCCTTATAGGAGAGAGACCGTTTATCATCTTAACTAATTGTTAATACTTTGATATTATAAAATAATTTTTAATATATTTTTTCGTCTGGAATTTTTTTATGCAGTTTAAAAGGTACTTTTGATACTCTGAAAAAAGCTAAAAAGATATTTGTTTTGTGTATATTTCTCTTTTTCTGCCATCCGTATAATATTTCATTCATAGGCTCCTCTTCAAAGGGCATGGCAGTTTTCTTGAGGAGGAGGTTACTAGCTTTACATTTCCCAACGTATTAAATTAAATATGCATTTAATTTTTATATCTTGCTTATATTTAAAAAGTTTTGGTGAATTGGATTTTTGGGTTCTCAAAATTAGTATAAGTCATATACCCAAATTGTTAGTTAATACACATATATAAAATCTAAGTACGCATACTCTTAATGCTTTTCTAAAAATATATTGACCAATATGTATCTATTTATTTTCGTTTGATTTTAATTTGTTTTTGTTGTTCAATGCCATATATGCAACAGTTTAAAACTAACTAATTAAGCTACTAATTTTGTGATCTAGTGATAAAGTATAGAAATTAATGTGGTGCATATCCCAGTAAAATTATGCTGTTTTTCAAAATATTAAAAATGGCTGTTTTATTGCAAATTCTGTTTCAAACTTTATTCCTTATATTTTGGCAAAAAAAATCCTTATTCCTTATATGATTCCGATAATAACTTTGATCCACATATCGTCATGTCAGGTCATGATTCTGATCAAGAAGCTGGGATTAATAATATTGTAATAAATAATAAATCAAATAAAACAAAAATAAAAAGTTAAGCTTCGGATCCGATAATAACATTTATATTTATAATCTTCTTCCATTGTTTTAGGATAGTCGCTTTTGAATTTGTTTCTCTCTGAAATACAAATTCATTAGTAAAATACTTTACTATAAACAACAGTTTCCTTAAAAGAATATTTTTTATAAGTAACGATATAAATGCATTTGTATGAATACAGAAGAATGTGATTTTTTGTATTATATAGCATTCACGCGTATTTATTTTCAAACTTTAATTATCTTCCTTTAATACCTAGAAACTAATTCAAATTATAAAATGCATGTTTGGATTAGTGAGAGAAATTGTTTTTTCAATGTGATTTATGGTACACGAGGTAAATATGTTAGAAGAGTTTTTTTTTTTATTTGATCAAGAGTTTCCCCTTTTGAAGATTAGAGCGCAAAGAGTTTTTGTTTCTTTCAATAAGTGTGCTTCCTGAAATTTAAATTTATATTCCCTTCATTACGGGGTAAGATCGCTTATTGTATGTGAAATGATTTTTATCTCGATTTATATAAATATGCTTTTTAAACGTCAATTCAAACATGCCCATATAGTGAGTTGGAGGAGACATCCCATACCTAGGTAAAACACAAAATTTGAAACTAATTCTCATGTGGTTAATGATCTACTCCGATCGATCAATGAATTTGGCACATTGAGATTGACTTGGGTTTAGTCCAACCCCTGCATAAAATTTATATATACGAAAAAAGAATAAAACAATTAATTTATAATTTGGTTTGCACAAAGAAATAGTGAAAATACACTGGCAAACAAATAGTTATTAAAATAACTTAATATGTTACGATTGGTAAAATAAACAAGAATGCAGTCTCTGTGAATTCACATGATGTTTTGAATATATATTTATCTATTCGAATAAATAAATTGTCATTTTAATGTTTTATCCAATAAAAACAGGCACAATATATTTGACGTGAAAAGGAAAAAAAGGTGTTGGATTAAAAACTTTTGGGAAAATAACGAAAAAATGATCTGGAAATTGGGAAATGATAGATCAGTGATTTTGCAAATGATAAAATTAGGAATTTCTTATCCGATTTTGATATTTTCTAATCAACTTTTAGTAAAAAAAATCTATCTGTCATTTTCCAATTTCCAGAACGCTTTTCCGCCATTTTCCCAAAACTTGTCAAGGTACTGTACATATATTTTTATAAATATTTTTAGAGTTTAGAGGTATGATCTAACCATTCTGAAGCTCACAACCGAGCTCAACTACGAGGTCCTACAACTTCTACTTATTTTTCAATCAGATCTATGATTTCTACTTATAGACACATACATATTAGTATACATAGTAAATGATGAATACTCGAGATTATACCTATTGGGCCATGTATCTAAAATAAAGAATATCTAAAGTTACCACTACTAATATTTAGCGACTTTTATTTATATACGTATAAGAAGGTAATGTAACAACTAACAAGTTGTTGATTAAAATATTAAGCAGTCTCATCTTATATAGAGGAGAATATAAGTTCGAATTCCAGAAAACATATTTATTGGAAGAGGCGAAAACTTTTTATGCTCTCAGTCTCGGAGGAGAAACTTTACATCGTACCAAAAAAGAGAGAGAAGGTTATATAAAAATGTTTTTTTGATTAATTTATATTGAAAATAACATAGGTAAAAAAGAAAGAGTTGAAACAATTTATTAAGAGATCATCATTTATTATTATTATTTTACCATTTACTGACATAAAAAAGTAGACACATTTGCGGTTGAGAAGAGACAATTTATTTTAAAATGTAGAGAAGTATTCATAATACATTTCAACTCATGATATACTATTAACTTATATTTTTATTTTCATATACTTCAGAAATTTAACAAAAATATAGGTGTGAATTGAAATCTAGGGCTTGTTTTGTATGAGGGAAGGGGAGGGAAAGTGGGCGGAGGGAAAATTTTTTTTAAATTGAATTTAAAAAAATTAGATATGTGGGGTTAAAAATTCTTAATTAATTTTTTTTTACTCTTTTATCTTATATATTCACTTTATTAAAATTTTATTATCCTATTTTTTTAATATTTTAAAATTCAACTCATAAAAATTTTTCCTCCCTTTTCTTTTCCTCCAAATCCCTCACACCAAATAGACCTTACGGATTGTTTTGCTATTAATATTCTAATTTTATATTTTAACTAATAAGTCGTATGATGTAAAGTTGATTTTATATTTTTTCTTAAAACATTTGTAAATTAAAATAAATGTTTTGGGATTCAATTTTCTTAATAAAGAATCAGCTTTCGAAAATTTTATATATTAAAAAGAGCAGGGAAATAAAGAAGGAAAGGAACCAAAACGTCTTCAATAAATATTTATTTCCTTCCTGCTTGCCATTTGTTGGTGTTCCCTGTGCTAGTATTTTCTCTCTTCTTCGTTCCCATAGTTAGATTTCTTCCCTCATCTGTCCTTTGCAGGCCGTGTACTTTCACTCATATATACTCCAATTCTTTCATTCTTTTCAGCAATTCGATATTTTTCTGATTGGAGACTCGGCTTTTCGATCAATTCTCGATTGCTGGGGATTGATCGACTTCGTTGATCTTTCTGATTCCTCCGATGCTTTTAGTTCCAAATGAAGTTTAAAAGGAAGCGGGCACTCGAAGTGGTCAGTGTTTTCGATAGTATTATTTGATTTTTTTCTTTTTAGCTTGATATTTGTTCTGATCAATTTGATGATTTTCTTGTTATTTGAGTCAATTTTTATCTGGGGTTTTATATATTATTTTGATAATTCTATTGCCTTGTTTTACTGGTTTTTCTCCCTTTCTTTTCCTGTTAAAACTGCTTCGGAGGATGGTTTAGATACTTAATAGAGTGATCGTTTCTTATTTTCTGTTGCCAATTCGAGTGCAAGTGTGCAACCCTATTGGTATCTATATTTATCTTGTATTTAATGATGGGGACTTTTGATATTCACTTTTGGGATTGGAAAATAAAAACATTCCCCGAAAATCGATGAAATATGATATCACGGGATCATTTCTAGTTTCTTGCAGCATAATACTGTCATCAAGTTGCCTAATTTCTCGTTTATTTATTTATTTTTTCTTTTTAAAATATGTGTTCGTAAAGGTATATGATTGTGTTCTCTTATGTTGCATGCATATTTAAATTAAGCTAGGAATAAGTCTGTACAAAGTGTACCCCCCAGAGCTTTATGTAGGTAGAAATTATAATCCGTTTAAATTTATATTTGGGTGGCACCTTTGAAGGTACAATATGAGATGTTGTAAACTTTTCATATTTGAATGGTTCATTCTTGTTTCCTCTGTAGAAACTAAAATACATTTTGGCAATCTAACGCTCTCATGTATGAGTGGCTTCATTATGGTAATATGAGAATAGGTTTGGTTTGTCAGCTACCAATTGTCACTGCCTTAAAAGTTTTCTTTTGGTAAGCATTTGCTTTTACAAGTAAGACAGTTGGTTTTGCATGCATCGACTGCATCCATCGACCTATGATCTCAGACAGTTTATTAATGAACTACAAGTGAGTTTCCAGTGGTTAACGCGTTACTATGTTCTTGATGTATTGCCATTTCTACTCCTTTCCTCCTATTTTTTTCTTTAATATACTTGTGATTTTTTCCTTTTTAAAAGATTTTACCCTCTCCTTTTCTTTTGTGGTCATGTGCATTATTTGTTGCCCTGTCAGTTTGATGTTGATCATTCAGTTCATATGTGGTAACCAGCTTTGTCTTTGACTTGTCGCAGCCTCCAAGGATTAGATCGTTTATTAATAGTGTTACTGCAGTTCCACTTGAGAAGATAGAAGAACCTCTAAAAGGATTTGTCTGGGAGTTTGATAAGGTTTTCTATTGGCCCTTTTCTGATTACAAATGTATATTTGTTTCTTATTGCATTGATTTATTAGTATCTCTTCTCTCCGTGCAGGGAGATTTTCATCACTGGGTTGATCTTCTTAACCATTTTGATTCATTTTTTGAGAAGTATGTTAAACCAAGGAAGGATCTGCTGATTGATGACAATTTTCTGGACCTAGATCCTCCCTTTCCTAGAGGAGCTATACTTCAAATTCTTCGTGTCATAAGAATAATTTTGGAGAACTGCTCAAATAAGCATTTTTATAGTTCATATGAGGTATGCAATCTCTTTCTTCCTTTTCTAATCTTATAAGATGAGTGCTGATGTGAATATCACCATTTTCTTTTTGCTGGTGATTGCAAGTTTCTGACTAATCTATAATATCTTACAATATACTTTGAAGTATGTTATTCTTATCTATAAATTGCATACTTCTTTGCCCTTCTTCTCACTATTTATTTATTTTTGAATCTGCAGCAGCATCTTTCGGCATTGCTTGCTTCTACTGATGCAGATCTAGTCGAGGCTACCCTGGAAACTTTAGCTACCTTTTTGAAGAAAACAGTTGGAAAATACTCCATCAGAGATGCTTCTCTCAATTCAAAGCTGTATGCTCTTGCACAAGGATGGGGAGGAAAGGAGGAGGGGCTTGGTTTAATGGCATCAGCTGTGCCTAATGGGTGTGACGCAGTTGCATATGAATTGGGTTGTACCCTTCATTTTGAGTTTTATGCATTGAATGAATCATCCAGTGATGGCAAAATGGCAGATCCTTCAATCCAGGGGTTACAAATTATTCACTTAAGTAATGTCAACAAATGCGCAGAAACTGATCTTGAGCTTTTGCACAAGTTAGTTACAAAATATAAGGTGCCTGCTGATTTAAGATTTTCTTTACTGACGAGATTACGGTTTGCAAGGGCTTTTGGTTCTCTGGCTTCTAGACAGCAGTACACATGCATTCGCTTGTATGCTTTTATAGTTCTCATTCAAGCATGTGCCGATGCTGACGATCTGGTTTCTTTCTTTAATGCTGAGCCTGAATTCATCAATGAATTAGTATCCTTGCTAAGCTATGAAGATGCTGCTTTGGATAAAATTCGGGTTTTATGTGTGCAGTCTTTAGCTGCACTTTGTCAGGACCGTTCTCGCCAGCCTACAGTACTGGCAGCAGTTACATCTGGTGGACACCGTGGCATTCTATCCAGCTTGATGCAAAAATCCATTGACTCTGTCATTAGTGATATCTCAAAATGGTCAGTTCATTTTGCAGAATCTCTTTTGTCACTTGTCTCTGTGTTGGTTTCATCATCTTCAGGGTGCTCAGCCATGCGTGAAGCTGGATTTATCCCTACTCTGTTACCTCTTCTTAAAGATTCAAATCCTCAGCACTTGCATCTTGTTGAAAAGGCTGTACGGATTTTAGAAGCTTTTATGGACTATAGCAATCCAGCTGCTGCATTGTTCAGGGACTTGGGAGGTTTAGATGATACCATCTATCGGCTGAAGATGGAAGTTTCACATGTGGAAAATGGTGCAAAGCAGCCAACTGAAAATATTGAGTCTTGTGTAAGCACTCAACAAGTGGCTGGAGAAGTCTCTAATGAGCTTGTTGAAATGCAGCCTTTGTATTCTGAACCATTAATTTCTTATCACCGGCGATTGTTGATGAAGGCTTTACTGCGTGCTATATCTCTTGGAACTTATGCTCCTGGAAATACTTCTCGTGTATATGGATTTGAGGAGAATGTGCTGCCACATTGCTTATGCATTATCTTCAAAAGAGCAAGAGATTTTGGAGGTGGAGTTTTCTCTCTTGCAGCTACTGTCATGAGCGATTTAATACAAAAGGATCCAACCTGTTTTCCTGTCTTGGATGCAGCTGGTCTTCCTTCTGCCTTCTTGGATGCTATAATGGATGATGTTCTTAACTCTGCAGAAGCTATTACATGCATCCCCCAGTGTCTGGATGCCTTATGCCTAAATAGTAATGGTCTCCAGGCTGTAAAAGATCGGAATGCTTTGAGGTGTTTTGTCAAAGTGTTTACCTCTCGGACATATATGCGAGCTCTTACAGGTGACACTCCTGCGTCTTTATCTAGTGGATTGGATGAATTAATGCGCCATGCTTCCTCATTACGTGGACCTGGAGTGGACATGCTAGTTGAGATACTAGAAGCTATCTCAAAAATTGGTTATGGAGCTGATGAGTCCTGCTCTTCAACATCTGCTCCTATGGATATGGATAATGTAGAGACGAATTTGAATTTGCCTGAGAACAAGGAGCCATCTAGCTTAGATGGCATCGAGCAGACAGTTGAGCCATCTTCTGAAGCATCAATAGTGAACAATGAATCATTTCTTCCTGATTGTGTCAGCAATATTGCTCGCCTTCTTGAGACAACTCTACAGAATGCTGATACTTGTCGAATATTTGTTGAGAAAAAGGGCATCGAAGCTGTTCTCAATTTATTTACCTTGCCTTTAATGCCTCCTTTTGTAGCTGTTGGGCAGAGCATATCTGTTGCCTTTAAGAACTTCTCCCCACAGCATTATGTTTCTCTTGCTCGAGCTGTATGTTCCTTCCTGAGGGAACATCTGAAATCTACTAATGAGCTTTTAGATTCAGTTGGAGGGACTCAACTTGCTCTAGTAGAAACTGCAAAGCGAACAAAAGTGTTGGGATGTCTTTCTAGCCTTGAAGGTGTTCTAACTCTTTCTATATTTTTGTTGAAGGGAACTAGTACTGTTGTGTCTGAATTGGGGGCGGCAGATGCTGATGTATTGAAAGATATTGGGAAAGCATACAAGGAAATAATTTGGCAAATTTCTTTGTGTAATGATTCCAAGTCAGATGGTAAGAACACTGAGCAAGAATCTGAGACTCCACAGGTAACACCTAATGCTGTTGAAAGAGAAAGTGATGATGATGCCAACAATCCAGCAGTTAGATACATGAACCCAGTTTCTTCAAGGAATGGTTCACATTCATTGTGGAGTGGAGACCGTGAGTTTCTGTCGGTGGTTCGTTCTGCAGAAAGTTTGCATCGCCGTACTAGACATGGAATTTCACGTTTAAGAGGTGGAAGGACTGGCCGTCACTTGGAAGTTTTAAACATTGATTCTGAAGTATCTTCTAGTGCACCAGAGACAACTTTTTCCCAAGATTTGAAAAAGAAAAGCCCTGATATTCTTGTGTTAGAAATTCTTAACAGGCTAGCATCAACTATGCGCTCTTTTTTCACTGCTCTAATCAAGGGATTCACTTCACCAAATCGTCGCAGGGCTGACACTGGGTCACTGAGTTCAGCATCAAAGACTCTTGGAACTGCCTTAGCTACAACTTTTCTTGAGGCTCTTAGTTTTTCTGGGCATTCTACATATGCTGGACTGGACACATCGCTTTCTGTAAAATGTAGATACCTTGGGAAGGTTGTGGATGACATTGCAGCTCTCACATTTGACAGCAGGCGCCGCAGTTGTTATACAGCCATGGTGAATTATTTTTATGTCAATGGTACATTTAAAGAGCTGCTTACGACCTTTGAAGCTACAAGTCAATTGCTATGGACACTTCCCTACTCTTTTCCATCATCAGACGCTGAAATTGAAAAGAAAAGTGAAGGAAGCAAGCTGTCCAGTAATACCTGGCTACTTGATACATTACAAAGCTACTGTCGTTTGCTTGAGTACTTTGTAAACTCTTCATTACTTTTATCCCCCTCTTCTGCTTCCCAGGCAGAGCTCCTTGTTCAGCCAGTTGCAGTTGGATTATCAATTGGACTATTCCCTGTACCTAGGGATCCAGAAACTTTTGTTCGTATGCTGCAGTCTCAGGTTCTTGATGTGATTCTACCAGTTTGGAATCACCCCATGTTTACTAGTTGTAATCCTGGTTTCATTGCATCAATTATTTCCCTTGTAACACTTGTATATTCTGGTGTTGGAGAAGTGAAGCGAAATCGCAATAACATTGCGGGAAGCACAAATCAGCGGTTCATGCCACCACCACCTGATGAGGCAACCATTGCCACTATTGTGGAGATGGGTTTTTCAAGGGCTAGGGCAGAGGAAGCGCTTAGGCGTGTGGAAACAAATAGTGTTGAAATGGCTATGGAGTGGCTGTTTGGTCATGCTGATGATCCTGTCCAGGAAGACGATGAACTTGCACGAGCACTGGCTTTGTCCCTGGGAAGTTCATCTGAAACAACTAAAGTGGATAATGCTGAAAAGACTATGGATGTGCTTATTGAAGAGGGGCAATTGAAGAAACCTCCTGTTGATGATATTCTTGCTACAACAGTGAAGTTATTTCAGAGTAGTGATTCAGTAGCATTCCAGCTTACAGATTTGCTTGTAACACTCTGCAGTCAGAACAAGGGAGATGATCGTCCAAAAGTAATATCTTATCTTCTTCAGCAGCTAAAACTTTGTCCAAAGGACTTTTCAAAGGATAACTGTGCGTTAAGTGTGTTATCACATATTATAGCACTGCTTCTTTTTGAGGATGGAAGTACCAGGGAAATTGCTGCTCAAAACGGTATTGTGTCTACGATAATTGATATATTGACAGATTTCAAAGCCAAATTTGAGCCAGGAAGTGAGATAACTGTTCCTAAATGCATTAGTTCTTTGCTACTAATATTGGATCACATGCTGCAACTAAGGCCCAAAACTGATAATATGGAAGGAACACATACTGAATCTCTTCCTGATTCATCTGGGGATCTTGGTACTAATGGAGAGAAGAAAGCATCTTTAGCTGTGGATGAGAAACAACCTAGCATGGCAATTGAGAATATGCTGGAGAAATCTACAGGCTATCTATCAATTGAGGAGAGTCAAAAGGTGCTGGATATTGCTTGTGATTTGATAAAACAGAATGTTCCTGCCATGGTCATGCAAGCTGTTCTGCAGTTATGTGCCCATTTAACAAAAGCACATGCTTTAGCCTTACAGTTTCTTGAAAATGGAGGCTTGGCTTCTCTTTTTAATCTTTCAAGGAATTGTTTTTTCCCTGGATATGACACTGTTGTGTCAGCTATAGTTCGACATCTCCTTGAAGATCCTCAAACACTACAAGCAGCCATGGAATTAGAGATAAAACAAACATTAACTGGAAATCGTCATGGAGGGCGTGTCTCTGCTCGATCATTTCTGACTTCAATGGCACCTGTTATCTCTAGGGATCCCAATGTTTTTATGAAAGCTGCAGCTGCAGTCTGTCAGTTAGAGACATCAGGGGGAAGGACAGTAGTTGTGCTATCAAAGGAAAAGGAAAAAGAGAAGGAAAAATCCAAGTCTTCAGCAACTGAAGTTGGGATATCTTCCAATGAAGGTGTTCGGATACCTGAAAGCAAGTCACATGATGGATCAGGAAAATGTTCCAAAAGTCACAAGAAGGTTCCTGTTAATCTCAGTCAAGTAATTGATCAGCTTCTTGAGATTGTGCTAAAATATCCTTTTGTGAATGGTCAAGATTCTGAGTGTAACTCCACTTCCATGGATATTGATGAGCCTACCATGAAGGTGAAGGGTAAATCCAAGATTGAAGAAATGACAATGTTGGAGCCTGAATCCGAAAAATCAATAGCACTGGCCAAGGTGACTTTTATCCTCAAATTGTTGAGCGACATTCTCTTGATGTACGGGCATGCAGTGGGAGTCATACTTAGACGGGATTCTGAAATGTGTCAATTTCGTGGATCCAATCAACCAGATAATTCTGGACATAATGGGATAATCCATCATGTGTTACATCGGTTGCTACCTCTTGCTGTTGATAAATCTGCAGGACCTGATGATTGGAGAGGTAAGTTATTGGAGAAGGCTTCATGGTTCCTGATAGTTTTGTGTGGTCGATCTAGTGAAGGGCGAAAGCGTGTAACAAATGAACTTGTTAAAGCTTTGATGTCTTTTTCAAATTTGGAGAGCGACTCAACGAAGAACAGCTTGTTGCCAGATAAAAGGCTTTTAACTTTAGTTGATCTAGTATATTCTATTTTGTCCAAAAATTCATCATCTGCTAGCCTACCTGGTTCTGGATATTCACCTGACATTGCAAAGAGCATGATAGATGCTGGAATCATTCAGGGCTTAACCAGTATATTGCAAGTTATGGATTTGGATCATCCTGATGCTCCCAAAATTGCAAATCTTATACTCAAGGGTTTAGAAGGCCTTACTAGAGCTGCTAATGCCAGTGAGCAAATATTTAAATCTGATGGGATTAACAAGAACAGATCTGCTGATTTAGATGTTCGACATGATGCCCAAATTTCTGCGCCATCTACTGAAGCAGTGGCACATAATCAAAATGCAACCAATCAAGAGGCACCGAGAGACACAATGGATGATGTGCAACAAGATCAAAGAACTTCCCAAGATGATGATCGTGCTACTAATCCTAATCAGTCAGTGGATCAGGATATAAGTGTAGAAGGGGGAGAGCCAATGGCTCCAAACCCTCCAATGGAACTTGGTATGGATTTTATGCATGAGGAAATGGGGGAGGGTGGTGCCTTGCATGGCTCTGATCAAATTGAAATGACATTTCATGTTGAGAATAGGGCAGATGATGATATGGGTGATGAAGATGATGACATGGGTGATGATGGTGAAGATGATGAGGATGATGATGAGGGGGAAGATGATGATGAGGATATAGCAGAAGATGGTGCAGGAATGATGTCCCTTGCTGATACTGATGTGGAAGATCATGATGATACTGGCTTGGGAGATGAGTACAATGAAGAAATGATTGATGAAGACGACGACGATTTTCCTGCAAATCGTCTAATAGAGGTTAGGTGGAGCCCTCTTGATGGCTTAGATCATTTGCAGATACTTGGACAACCTGGAACTGCAAGTGGCCTTATTGATGTTGCAGCTGAACCTTTTGAAGGGGTTAATGTGGATGACCTTTTTGGTCTTCGAAGGCCTTTGGGTTTTGAACGCCGTCGTCAAACAGGTAGATCTTTTGACAGATCTGCCACTGAAGTCAATGGTTTTCAACATCCTCTCCTTGTTAGGCCACCCATTTCTGGGGGTTTCTTGTCAATGTGGTCTTCAGTTGGAAATTCATCATCTAGGGATCCAGAAGCTTTGTCTTCAGGAAATCTTGATGTGTCCCATTTCTACATGTTTGATGCGCCTGTTCTTCCATATGATCATGTGTCAAGTAGTCTCCTTGGAGATCGTTTGGGTGGTACTGCACCCCCTCCTCTCACAGATTATTCTGTAGGTTTAGACTCATTGCAGCTACCAGGAAGAAGAGGGTTAAGTAATGGTAGATGGACTGATGATGGTCAGCCACAAGGAGGTGCTCAAGCGGCTGCCATTGCACAAGCAGTGGAGGAACGATTTTTATCTCAGTTGCACAGCATTGCTCCTCCTAGCAGTCCTGTTGAGCAGTCAAATAATACTGGAGTACAAGAGAAGCAATCTGATGCACCTTCATCTCATGATGGTCCGATATTGGCAGCAGGAACTGACTCTACTACTCAACAAGTCGAATGTCAGCAGCAAGAAAATGTTGCTGAAATGGCACCCCAGCAAATAAACCTTTCTGTCAATGGTGCTCCTGTTGAGGAAGAAGTCAATGCAAACTCTGGTCTTAGAGATACAGTAGGATGCCAACAAGGCAATGAGCCCATGGCAGTTCAACCACTTTCGCTGAATGTTATGTCAAATGGTAATGACAGATCAGAAAATGAAAGAAATGGCAATATCGCTGTGGATGAAACTATTGCCCAGGAGTTTGTCAGCTCACCTGTAGATTCCCATGTTGATCTACCATGCGGAACAGGTGCTGATGCATTTGCAAGTGGCGAAAATTTGCCAATGGGTTGTGATGGAGCATTAGTTAATGATGGTCAGACCAGTAATCCTCAGATGGTGGGCCCTGTTTCGGAGATGCCTGATCCAGTTGATGGCCATGCATCATCAATTGATGCAAATATTGATGTTGAAATGGTGGGTGTTGATGCTGGAGGAAATCAACCTCAGCAACCAACTCCTACTGCTGAACACGAGGGGGATGAGCAACCACCTCAAAATACGGAGGTTGCTTTAAATGCTACTCTGACTGACCAAACTAGTGTGAACAATGAAGCTTCTGGTGCCAATACTATTGATCCCACCTTTTTGGAGGCATTACCTGAAGATTTGCGAGCAGAAGTTCTGGCCTCACAGCAAGCTCAATCTGTTCAACCTCCAGCTTATGCTCCTTCTGTAGAAGATATTGATCCTGAGTTTTTAGCTGCTCTTCCTCCAGATATCCAGGCTGAGGTTCTAGCCCAACAAAGAGCTCAAAGAGTTGCCCAGCAGGCTGAAGGACAACCAGTTGACATGGATAATGCATCTATAATTGCTACTTTTCCTGCTGATTTGCGTGAAGAGGTTTATATTTTTATTTCACCCATGTTATAACTGAGATACTTGTAAGTTGTTGAAATATAATATGATTATTGCTTTATTACAGGTGCTTCTGACATCTTCAGAGGCAGTTTTGTCAGCGTTGCCATCCCCATTGCTTGCTGAAGCTCAAATGTTGAGGGACCGAGCAATGAGTCATTACCAGGCACGTAGCCTTTTTGGGAGCAGCCACAGGCTTAACAACCGAAGAAATGGACTAGGATTTGATCGGCGGCCAGTAATGGATCGAGGTGTTGGAGTTACAATAGGTAGGAGGTCTATTCTTCCAGATAGCTTGAGGGTGAAGGAGATTGAAGGTGAGCCGCTACTGGATGCAAATGCATTAAAATCTTTGATCCGTCTTCTACGATTGGCACAGGTAATTGTTTTTTTTATGGTTATGTTCATACTCAACAGCCTCTTCTGCTAGCTGCAAAATGGTTTTCTTTTAATCCCAGTTTCTTGCCCCTCTGTTCAAGGTTTTATGATTTTCATATATTTTATGGAATTTTGTTTCGAAAAAGATTCAGCATTGCATGTGCGCTTGTACATGAACATATGTTTTGATATGATATGGATGGATGTTAGTATATGTCTATCGTGATAATATGTTTTCCCCCTTTGTTTTGTCAGCCTCTTGGAAAAGGTCTTCTTCAGAGGCTCCTGTTAAACTTATGTGCCCACAGTGTCACTAGGGCCACTCTTGTTTGTCTTTTGCTTGATATGATCAAGCCCGAAGCTGACAGTACTGCTAGTGGATCAGCAACATTAAATTCTCAGAGGCTTTATGGTTGTCACTCAAATACAGTTTATGGTCAATCTCAGTTACTGGATGGTAAAATTTGCGCACAGTTCTATTTAATTTGCATGTCCTCTTCTAGAGATTCCAGTTTACTTTTTGCTAATGCTCTTATTTTGTACTCATAACAGGTCTTCCTCCCTTGGTGCTCCGTCGAATTCTTGAGATTCTGGCTTACTTGGCTACAAACCATTCTGCTGTTGCAAATATGTTGTTTCACTTTGACCAATCAATTATTTCAGAGTCTTCAAGCACTTTTAGGGAGACTGTGAAGGAGAAAGGGAAGGAGAAAGTTATTGAAGGGGAGCCTTCTAAAAAATTGGCTGGCAACTTTCAGGCACCAGATGTTCCCCTTATTCTCTTCTTAAAGCTATTGAATCGACCCCTGTTTTTGCGCAGCACTGCACATCTGGAGCAGGTCATGGGTCTGATTCAAGTTGTCGTAGTTAATGCAGCAACAAAATTAGAAAGTCAGTCTCAGTCTGAAAAGGCAATAACAGGTAGCCAACATTTAGCTGCAAGTGAAGCCTCAGGTGATTTTGAGAAGGATCCTCCTTTAGTGGAGTTGGACTCTGATAAAAATGATCAGCATACTGGCATGGATGCATGCCATTCTAATGCAAAGAAGAACGTAGATATGTATAACATTTTCTTGCAGTTGCCACAGGTTGATTTGAGATATCTATGCAGTCTTCTTGGTCGGGAAGGGTAATGTTCATATCCTTTTTATGTTTAAGCTTACTGTTTCTGTTTAGTTCATTGAGCTATCGTTGAGCTTGAGATTTTATACAACTGTCTTTGTACATTTTCATCTCTTAACTAGCACTTACTCTCCCGCGCGTTGCGCGGGGAGAATTATATCAAGTATTTTTTAAAATTTTTCATGCATTAAATACTCACCAAATAAACCATCTTTATAAGCTAATCACTTGAATCACTTCTAATGTTAAATATGAAGAAAAGAAACAGTGCTAAATGTAAGTTAAGAGTAATGCCACATGACCAACAAATACAACAAACATTGAATGAGACAAAGTCGGGAGATTTTCAACAATCATTTACTTGGTAAACACTTAGCACCCAAGCATTCAAGTTCCTAAAAATCTCCTTTTAAACTACATTTGTTGTTCTTTTACCATCATCTAAAGTTTGGCGAAACTTTACCAAGTAAATGAGGAATAAATAGTATCCCGAAAAGGAAAAAGAAAAACAAATAAGGTATAATTTATTAATGAGAAGACAATAGAAGTACAAAAACTGAAAACAAAAAAATCCATGCCAGCACAAATAAATGAAAAATACTATGGCTCAAGATAGCTTTCTAGGAAAGAAAAGTAAGTAATGTATATAGGGCTGTGGATAGGGCTACATATGATAATTAAACAATACAGGAATTAAACAATACAGGAATTGTTGCAGCAAATAAGTAATGTATATAGGGCTAAGTAAGTAATGTATATAGGGCTACATATGATAATTAAACAATACAGGAATTGTTGCAGCAAATACAAAAGCATATATAAATTATATATGTAAAAATCATTAAACATGATGATTCAGCTGTTACTACCTTTTCAGATTCAGCCTCATAAGGCACTGGAAGTCTATTCTATAAGCATTCTAACAACAGGCCTTTTGCCAAAGCTATAATACGGTCACACTAAACGGAAGTTGACAATTCATTATAATGGTTGAACCAAGGGATATAGCTGACAAACTATTTAAAAGAAAGATGATTATACAGGTACTACTAAAATAAACCATGTCATACTATAGCAGTTTATATGGAAATGGAATCCTGAATTATATGGATATAGGCCTGCCCATATGGCTGTGATGTTTATAAATAAGTCTCACATATTCAGATTTGCCAACATAGCTTTATTTATAAGCAGGTCAGTAACCATTAATCAATGGATGGTGAATAAAAGGGTCTTCACCTGCTATAACCTCATTAACCAATGGATACAACCATAACAACTATACCTTGTACAAAAGATCAAAGCAAATAGTATAAATGCAAGGAAACCATGGACAGTTGAAGTAGTTAGGACAAGTCCTATGATATAAATTTAAGAGAAATTATTCACCATCAAACCACGTGCATCTTATGTAAATAGCAGCAAACAGATTTACATCTTATTTTGAAGGAAGTTGCTACTGTCATCCATAAATAAAGAGTGCATAATCAGGTACCATAAAACGTGAAACACTTTAAAAGCATTAACAACAGATAGGCAAAAGGGTGAAAACACAGTTATGACACAAAACATACTGAAAATCTAATTTGTTCAATATCTAATTTTTTAAATATTTGAAATGGGACAAAGCAGACAGCACAGATGCCTTTTGCGCACTCACTTTTTCTACATGAAAGGGATGCCTAATCACAACTTTTCTGCATGATTCCAAGCAAGGTTGAAAGTCCTAGGAATAACAAAATGAATATATTAAAATTAAAGGAAGCTGCTTTCGCACTTTTCACAAAAATGTAGGGATGTATGGGCAAGTTAGTGAGTAAACATAAATATAGCAGTATAAAACAAAGCAAAAGGCTTTCATAATAGGACATCAAATCAAGACCCTGTTTTGATTGCCTTGCATATGCATGCCATTATCAAATAAAGCTAAAAGAGTTGACACCCCAACATGGCTTCATTTATAAGCAACCGATTGCACATCAACCCCTCTTCATGAAGAATATGAAGGGAAACACGTGAAGTATTTAAAAATCATGGACAGTGTTTGATTTATCTAATTACATCAACAGAATGCACAGATGGGGGATAGATGTAATGTAATTTCAGTAGAGTCAGAGAGAAGGTTAATATAGACTGAAATGATAATCACAATACAGATGTAAAATCAGTTTACATATTGGAGTTAAATATGCATGCAGAAAGGATTAACACAAATTTGAAACAAATAAGTGACTTGGAAGAGAAGTTTTAAGAAAAGTGTCCACGCTTGCCATGATTGCCATCATATAAATGAAGGAAAATATTGTGCGAGCATGATAATGCAAATATGTTAAACGAATAAGCATAGCAACTATTAAATAAGGTTATTAATCAATGGTTCTTAACATGTATATGAATCAAAAGCTTACTGCATGGATGACAGTATATAAGACAAATGACTATTAAATTAGATTAGCATTATTATTGTGATTAGTAATATTATTAGTATTAGCACCAAAGGGCATATTTGCAGACTCACAGAGAAGAGGGGTGTAGTTCTGCTAAAATAGGATCTGAGCATATGCAGGACAATCTGATATACATATAAAAATATAGTGCCAATGTTAAAAAGAATGCCTAAAAAATAGTGCAAGGTGTATATCTTGCATTTGACTTAACAGTATGACTAACTTATATAAGTAAGAAAACCTTATGATTTCCTTAACAGTATGATTTCAGCATCCAATCTCAAGCAAGAAAAATTCCAAGCAAACCTTATATAAGTAAAATACCCATTTATGTATTCCTTCCTTTCCAATACTCCTTCCACCTAGAATAACCTCCAAACTATCTACTTCCTTTAACCAACCAGCAGCAAAAAACGAAATTTCTCTTCAATATTCAATTTTTCCAAACGTCACAGCCACAAATGATAAAAAATATATATATATATATTCTGCACATCTGAATCTTCATAAATATCATAGACAAATGAAGCTTACATACTGTCATATGCACAAAGCCACAAGAAAAATGTACACAAATGAAAATATACATCAGGTAAAAACTAAAAGGTAACAACATACTCATTTGACTATAAGAGGAACCAGATGACCAACAAAAATATAAACCACCTTACTCACTATATGCATCGTATCATTCCAGTGAATCACATTATGAGGTATGAGTGAGTTCATGGAATTTTCACATAGTGCATTTTTGTTGTCATCTTGCATTTGACTTAACAGTATGACTAACTTATATAAGTAAGAAACCCTTATGATTTCCTTAACAGTATGATTTCAGCATCCAATCTCAAGCAAGAAAAATTCCAAGCAAACCTTATATAAGTAAAATACCCATTTATGTATTCCTTCCTTTCCAATACTCCTTCCACCTAGAATAACCTCCAAACTATCTACTTCCTTTAACCAACCAGCAGCAAAAAACGAAATTTCTCTTCAATATTCAATTTTTCCAAACGTCACAGCCACAAATGATAAAAAATATATATATATATATTCTGCACATCTGAATCTTCATAAATATCATAGACAAATGAAGCTTACATACTGTCATATGCACAAAGCCACAAGAAAAATGTACACAAATGAAAATATACATCAGGTAAAAACTAAAAGGTAACAACATACTCATTTGACTATAAGAGGAACCAGATGACCAACAAAAATATAAACCACCTTACTCACTATATGCATCGTATCATTCCAGTGAATCACATTATGAGGTATGAGTGAGTTCATGGAATTTTCACATAGTGCATTTTTGTTGTCATCTTGCATTTGACTTAACAGTATGACTAACTTATATAAGTAAGAAACCCTTATGATTTCCTTAACAGTATGATTTCAGCATCCAATCTCAAGCAAGAAAAATTCCAAGCAAACCTTATATAAGTAAAATACCCATTTATGTATTCCTTCCTTTCCAATACTCCTTCCACCTAGAATAACCTCCAAACTATCTACTTCCTTTAACCAACCAGCAGCAAAAAACGAAATTTCTCTTCAATATTCAATTTTTCCAAACGTCACAGCCACAAATGATCAAAAATATATATATATATATTCTGCACATCTGAATCTTCATAAATATCATAGACAAATGAAGCTTACATACTGTCATATGCACAAAGCCACAAGAAAAATGTACACAAATGAAAATATACATCAGGTAAAAACTAAAAGGTAACAACATACTCATTTGACTATAAGAGGAACCAGATGACCAACAAAAATATAAACCACCTTACTCACTATATGCATCGTATCATTCCAGTGAATCACATTATGAGGTATGAGTGAGTTCATGGAATTTTCACATAGTGCATTTTTGTTGTCATCTTGCATTTGACTTAACAGTATGACTAACTTATATAAGTAAGAAACCCTTATGATTTCCTTAACAGTATGATTTCAGCATCCAATCTCAAGCAAGAAAAATTCCAAGCAAACCTTATATAAGTAAAATACCCATTTATGTATTCCTTCCTTTCCAATACTCCTTCCACCTAGAATAACCTCCAAACTATCTACTTCCTTTAACCAACCAGCAGCAAAAAACGAAATTTCTCTTCAATGTTCAATTTTTCCAAACGTCACAGCCACAAATGATCAAAAATATATATATATATTCTGCACATCTGAATCTTCATAAATATCATAGACAAATGAAGCTTACCTACATAATTACTCCGTTTTGGACCAAAAACGCATAAGAAGACGAAGACTCTTTTAACCCCTCACCAAGGCACCCCCGGACTGAACCAACTGAGGAAGAAAGATACCCAAACAGACCAGAATAGAACAGAAACAGCAGAAAAAATCTCGACCAGAGGAGAAGAACGCCGGCGTGGTCGGACGATCAGCGGCGGTGGCGAGAGGGCAGCGCGGCGAACGGCAGGGAAGGGTGGACGGAACAGAGTCGAATGATGGGGCTGGGTTTTTTATTCAAAATCGAGAAGCTTCTGATGCCATTGTGATTCCTTTTTTTCCCAACGAACCCAGAATCTTAATCCCTTCCTTTAATCCATTCAACGATTCCTTTAATCCCTTCCTTTAAAAGTGGCAAAGCAGGCTGGATTGAAAAAGAAAAGAACAGATTATTCTTCATCCACAAAAAAAAAAGCACGGACTGAACCAACTGAGGAAGAAAGATACCCAAACAGACCAGAATAGAACAGAAACAGCAGAAAGAATCTCGACCAGAGGAGAAGAACGCCGGCGTGGTCGGACGATCAGCGGCGGTGGCGAGAGGGCAGCGCGGCGAACGGCAGGGAAGGGTGGACGGAACAGAGTCGAATGATGGGGCTGGGTTTTTTATTCAAAATCGAGAAGCTTCTGATGCCATTGTGATTCCTTTTTTTTCCCAACGAACCCAGAATCTTAATCCCTTCCTTTAATCCATTCAACGATTCCTTTAATCCCTTCCTTTAAAAGTGGCAAAGCAGGCTGGATTGAAAAAGAAAAGAACAGATTATTCTTCATCCACAAAAAAAAAGCACAGATTAAATTTTGATGAAATCAAGCTGTTGTTGGCCAAATCAAGCCCTAATCTAGAACCCCATTAATCCTACCAAAACATCCAAGAATAAACAAAGCAATAGCAGTGGATGAAGAATAAGATAAAGGGTCTTTACCTGGATGTTGGCCATTTTTCCTCAAGCTCGTTGAGAAGAAGACTGGGAAAGGCCATCGTGCCGACATGAAAGGTAGTTCACCCTCTCTGAGCTCCGCTCCCGTCTCCCTGTAAAAGTATAATGAATTCACTAATTAGAAGTAGAAGAAGATAAAAGACATGGTGAAGTTGCAGAGGATAGATTCTCATCGAATACGAAGGAGACAGACAGACCGTGAAAAGGAAGAAGAAATCGATGGAGAAGAGAGGGTATGTGGAGAGAATTGAAGGACGGATCCGGAGTGAAGTGAGGTAGGGGATTTAAATTCAAAATTCAAATATGCTATGTCAGGGTGCTAGGCAGATCAGCAAAATCTGATCCGTTTATTGCTTGTAAACAGTGAATTGATAGGAGAAGAAATCGTATCCGTGCGTTTCTTATGAACAGTAATTTTGGTGGAAGAGTTTTATATGATATATAGATTTACTTTGTTCCTTTTCGGTTGTTGAGAGAACTATTGACTAATCTGTGCTATTTGCTTGTTTAGTCTTTCAGATAAAATATATATGCTCACTGGTGAGGTGCTGAAGAAGTTGGCTGCCAATATTCCTCCACATCGGAAGTTTTTCACATTAGAGCTATCAGTTTCAGCTCATGCTTTGACAAATTCAGCTGTCAGTGAACTTATTACCCTGCAGAAAACAAATATGCTTGGCTTGAGTGCTGGCTCGATGGCTGGTGCTGCCATTTTGCGTGTGCTGCAAGCTTTGAGTTCGCTAACTTTGCTTAATTCTTCTGGTGACATGGATATTGAAAAAGATATAGATCAGCGTGAGGATCAGGCAACTATGTGGAATCTAAATACTGCTCTTGAGCCATTGTGGAAGCAATTGAGTAATTGCATTAGTGCAGCTGAGGCCCAGCTGGGTCAGAGCTCTTTCTCTACTACCATGACAAATATCAATGTTGCTGAGAATCTGCAGAGTTCCTCTACTCCACCCCCTCTTCCTCCTGGAACACAAAGGCTCTTGCCTTTTATTGAAGCATTCTTTGTTCTATGTGAAAAGCTACAAGCCAATGAATCCATTGTGCAGCAAGATCATGGTAATGCAACTGCAAGAGAAGTCAAAGAGTCTGCTGGTTGTTCTGCTTCAATTAGCGGTGATTCACAGCGAAAGCTTGATGGTGCTGTTACATTTACAAGGTTTTCTGAGAAGCATCGGCGTTTGTTGAATGCTTTTATTAGGCAGAATCCAGGTTTGCTGGAGAAATCACTTTCCATGATGCTCAAGGCACCAAGGTTGATTGATTTTGATAACAAGAGAGCCTATTTCCGCTCTAGAATCAGACAACAACATGAGCAACACTTGTCTGGACCCCTGCGTATTAGTGTAAGGCGGGCATACATTTTGGAGGACTCGTATAATCAGTTGAGGATGCGTCCTACTCAGGATCTTAAAGGACGATTAAATGTGCAATTTCAAGGTGAAGAGGGTATTGATGCCGGTGGTCTGACTAGAGAATGGTATCAGCTATTGTCAAGGGTCATATTTGACAAGGGTGCTTTACTTTTTACTACTGTTGGTAACAATGCAACCTTTCAGCCCAATGCTAACTCTGTCTACCAGACTGAACATCTCTCATACTTCAAATTTGTGGGCAGAGTGGTATGTCAGTGGTTTGATGGTCTTGTTAATTTGTAATCTTGGAACTGCCAATTTGTTTTTTTATTTTCACTAGAGCTATATATACACCACACCAAAATCAATCATTCAGGTCCTCATTTAACAGCTACAGCTTTCAGTTTGGGTAGAAATTTGACAGTTGTTTCAATCTGATGTTCAGGTGGGGAAGGCTTTGTTTGATGGGCAATTGCTGGATGTTTACTTCACCAGATCTTTCTATAAACATATACTTGGTGTTAAGGTGACATACCATGACATTGAGGCTGTTGATCCTGATTACTACAAGAATTTGAAGTGGATGCTGGAGGTGAGTTGTTATGGCAAATCCTTTCTTAATTTATATTTATACATCTGTATTTTATATATCATATAAAATCTAAAGAGAATTATACAATACATAAGCCGTAAACTGTGTGGCTAATCTCATACTCTACACAAATCAAATGTGACTCAGATTCTAGCTTATTGTTATTTTCTTTTCTTGTTTTTCTATTTGTGTTTTTAACAATTCTTTCTTTGTATTATGCACACCAGAATGACGTAAATGATATTCTTGACCTTACGTTTAGCATGGATCCTGATGAGGAAAAACACATCCTTTATGGGAAGAATGAGGTATATAAACCCTTCAATTTTGATTATTTGACTTCATAGAAGGTTCAAACTCAATGGATATATCTTGATCATATCCTCTTTCCATTTCTTTGCATTTTCTGAAAATTATTATATAGGTAACTGACTATGAGCTTAAACCTGGGGGAAGAAACATAAGAGTCACAGAAGAAACAAAACACGAGTATGTGGACCTTGTTGCTGATCATATTCTGACTAATGCTATACGTCCACAAATCAATTCTTTTCTAGAAGGTTTCAATGAATTGGTGCCTCGAGAACTTATATCTATCTTCAATGACAAGGAGCTTGAGCTACTTATTAGTGGCCTTCCAGAAATTGATTGTGAGTTGGCGTCAACATTAATTAATTCCAGAAATTCTATTTTCCTTTTGACATATCTGAATGGCGTCATTTTTTTTTACAGTGGATGACTTGAAGGCCAATACTGAGTATACAGGCTATACGGTGGCATCAAATGTTGTCCAATGGTTTTGGGAGGTGGTCAAAGCTTTCAGCAAAGAAGATATGGCTAGACTGTTGCAATTTGTGACTGGAACATCAAAGGTGATTCAGTGAAAACATTGTATTCTTTGTGTTTATGATGCTGATTTTTTTCTTCCTTTCAACATTTTACTCATCCAAGTTTGGCAAGGCATACATGATTTGCTTATTTTAGCTTTAGCTATTGATCTCATTTTCCTTCTTCCATCACTTGGCTATCTAGGGCCAACAATGTCTGGGTTTGGTTAGAGTTGAGGTCAAAATCAAGCTGATCGGACAACAGTTAGGTTAAAAATATGCCTACGATTGACCATATTTTCAGTTACCTTGGGTGGTATTGAACTTTGGTTTTTCTCAGTTTGGGCAGGTCTATCTGGTAACTGTCATCTGAAAAAGAGAAAGGATTCCCGAAAACAATTGCAGATGAAACTAACAAGCCTGAGAAGCAGAGTAGCGAACTTAGTAGTTAATTGGCCAAAAAAGCATCAACCCAGTTTGTAACTTCCAAGTTCACTAAAAGAACACAAATTATGAATATATCCTCCAATGAATCATTACATCATCTACAAAGGTTCCCTATGAAACAATAAATGAAAAGCTTTGGGGATAACTTATGGTAGAAGGACCAAGAATGTGTAGTTAAGGAGTATGATAGATTTTTGTTTATTTCAATGGGAGTTGTGATATTAGTTACTACTAACACCTGGGCTGAGGATGTGGGGTCTTCTGTGCAGAATGTGCACCTCTTTCCGTTTTTATACCTGAAGCCATCCTATTGACTCCAGTTTCCAGGTGGTTGGATGCTAGAGTAATATTATAATGTGTATAATTTGGTCAGGGTTGAGCTTTGTTGGATTTCAACTCATATGAACGTATTTGATGTATAATACAATTTTCTGTTGGAGAGAACAAATAGAGTTCCAACTGTGAATTTTTTTTGCCCCCTTACCCTGTTACCTCTATCTAACTGAATGGGGAGATATATGTCTATCAACTTGGGTTGTGGATTTAATGTTCTATCATGGTACAGAATGCTCAGATTATGGGAGAAGAAATAGCATCATTGCTAATATGATATCTTCCTTTTAGTAGTCATGCAAATTTTTTTTGGACTTGGTTACTTGGGTTGTGGATTTAATGTTCTATCATGGTACAGAATGCTCAGATTATGGGAGAAGAAATAGCATCATTGCTAATATGATATCTTCCTTTTAGTAGTCATGCAAATTTTTTTTGGACTTGGTTTTCAGGTTCCATTGGATGGCTTTAAGGCCTTGCAAGGTATCTCTGGACCTCAGAAGTTTCAGATTCACAAGGCATATGGAGCACCTGATAGATTGCCATCTGCTCATACTTGGTGAGTTGTTATATCTATGGCATTGTTTTGATTGTGCCCATTGTGTTTCCCAACCAATCTATATATGATTACTTAGAATTATAACTTCTCCACATGGACTATCACCCTTACTGGTTTTTTTTACTTTGTGCCCAATTGTCCTCAGTTTCAATCAGCTAGACCTTCCTGAATATACTTCCAAGGAACAGCTTCAAGAACGGTTGTTGCTTGCCATCCATGAAGCTAGCGAAGGATTTGGCTTTGGTTGATCATTGTTCCTGTGTTAGTTTGTGGTGGCTGCGGCTCTGCCATCTTCATGTCTTCAACCTGCCATTTTAGAGGTAAAAGACATCGTTTCCCTTTCTCTCCCTACCGTTAATCTTATAGGATTGTAGTTTGCTGATCTCATCAACATCGTGTTTCCATATGACTTATAGCTCAAATATATACTCTGATCTAAATGGAGGGTCCTATATAGGAAAATTTCTTCTTCCCCCCACAATATGAGGGAAGGATATCTAACTTTTGGTTGCATAACATTCCCTAATTTATGGTTCCTTTCTGTTTGTTCAGAAGATCGCGTCGGAGGCAGGCTCTTATATCAGGATCAAAGTCCCAGGCATTCTGATGCTTCCAAGCAAAGATGGCTGGAATATATCTCTTTTTTCTAGCACAATTCTTGCCATGCCTAGTTTCGATTATTTTGCAGTCTTCAGTGTAATCTTCTTTGGCCAAGCAGCCTTCTATTTGCTGCTAATAAACTTGAGAATGTACAGATTTTGGAATTAACATGATAGTTGTCTTTTTTTAGAATGGAATGAGTTTTGATTCATTCAAGATGAGAGGACTCTGATCAAGATGGTTGCCATGACTTTGCTTTATTACTTGATTCATCCATTTTGAGCTAGCCCTAGTGATCAGAATTTTCACCAATGAAGATATGAACGCATTTTTCAGAAAGAGTTTAAGGATTTGATGAGGTGTAATGGGAGAAATTGGAGGTGGAAACTAAAGATCCCATGCTCACCATTTTCATCACTTAATCCTTCATTAATCCCTTTTTTTTTTTTGGAATGAAATCTGGAATTCATAACTCAAAGAAAAGAGTGCAAATCACATCATGGGATGATCCTTTCGTTGCAATATATTTAAATAAGCATTTTTACGACCATATTGTGTAATTTATTAAGATTTTTACTATAATTTATCAATTAAAATAGATTTTTATCTTCCCGATCAAAAAAAAAAAAAAAATAGATTTTTATCTGACAAAAAAAAGAGAAAAATTATAATTAAAAGTTTGCATTGATAAAACAAAAAAACATTTTTTTAGATACTTTTCGTAAATCAAGATAAAACTCTTTACACATATTTCGTAAATCGATTATAAAAGCACTTCTAAAAAATTAAAACAAACAGGCACTAAAAGTTCAACCTTTGAATTAAGAAACATAACTACTCCCTCCTATCCAGAATATAAGATATAATTTTCATATTTGTCAACATTTTTCTAATTTACCTCTATTGATGCCACCTCAACAATAATTAAGGAAGAGAGCGAAAGAGGAAATAAAGGAAGATGACTAGTGTGTTGTAGAAAAATACAAGTTACATTAATTAACTTTCTTAATCTAATCAAATTAGGCAAATATGTCTTGCATTAAGGATGGGAGAGAGTATCAACAGTAGGGTTTACTGTTAAAAATTACAATTTTAAAATGGTTAAATTTAAATTTTGAAATGTGAGGACTTATATGCAACTGGGTTAAAATTTAGGAGGTTTTATAAAATTATTAACTTAGAGGATGTCATGTGTATTCTATAGGGGTGAACATGGTGCCTAAAAGCCCGGTATGCCCACCCGAGCCCGGTTAAAAATTGCACTACCCAGCCTAAAAAAAGTGGCTTGAAAAAAAGTTGGGCATCTTTGGGCTGGGCTAACTGTCGGGCAGGACCGAGTATTGGGCAGGGGGTACCGCTCTGCCCATTTGACCCTGCCTGAAAAATTATATACAATTAATTTAAAATATATATTATTTTATATAAAATAAATAGTATTCTATACGTATTATTATATATATATATATATATAATTTCATTTTTATGAAATATTTTATATTATTAATTAATATTCATCCTCTACAGTTTGCATATAACTTATTGCATTTTGAATCAACATGGTTTTTTGATTTGGATGAATGATACAAAGCATTAAAAAGTTGAAATCAAAGACAAAATTTTTGTTTCTTTGAAGTCTTTATCGCAATTGTATCTATTCATATTAATTAATATTCATACACAAACACATATTACTTCATAATTTTTCATGCAAATATTAAGATATATGGTAGTTTTTTTTTTTTTTTATTTCAAGACTGAAGTTATAGATTTATTTTGAGATATTTCAAAGTGTGAAATTATAAATGTATTTGAAGTTTTTAATAGTATTTATTAGGTATAATTGGAGTTTTTGTAAATATGATATTGGATATGGAATTACCACTTGGGCAGGGAAGTCCGCCTTGCCCAGCCCAACCTTACCCTACCCGAAATGGTTAGGGCTTCCACCGGGTATCGGGCTGCAAAATGCAGCCTGTTCATCCTTTAGGCTAGGCATCGGGCAAGGGCCTCACCCTGCCTATGCCCACCCCTACACTATCCTGTGTTAAAACTAACGGTAAATTAATGACAAATGGTCCATAATAAAAAAAAATAAAAGATTGAGTTTAAATTAGAATTTTAAAATGTCAAGAATTTATATGCTACTAATCATGTCTCAGGTTTTGTGCAATAGGCTTAAGGCCCCTCTGGCTAATCTCATTGCTCCAAATCAAAGTGCTTTTCTTAAGGGAAGGTTAATTTCAAACAACATTATGGTGGCAGCAGACATTTTGTCTCAAATCCATTCAGCTGGAAAAGGTAGAAGAAGACTTGCAACATTAAAAGTTGATTTTTTAAAAGCTTTTGATAGACTTTCATGAACATTCATTGAGGCAGTTACGACTAGAATGGGATTCCCTCAAAAATGGATTAATCTCATCCAACAATGCATCACCACTGTCCAATATCAAGTTCAAGTCAATGAAAAATTAACCTATGTTTTCCATCCTTTCAAGAGGTATTCGGCAAGGGATCCTCTTTCTCCTTATTTATATATCTTGGCGTTAACGTTTTATCATGCCTCATTTCATCCTTGGAAGCATCTGGTTCATGGAGGGGTGTCAAAATTTGTAATGCTGCTCGCCCAGTTACACATTTGCGCTATATGTAGATGACTCGTTATTCTTCTTTGAAGGTTCTCAAGAATGTTGTGCATCAGTTAATTCTGCACTATCATTGTATTGCAATTGGTCGGGTCAACAGATCAACAGAAATAAATCTAATCTTGTTTTCAGACCAAATATGCCACATCACTTGAAATTGGATTTCTCAAGAACTCTCAATGTTCACTTTACTCAAAGGTTGGGGAAATACCTGGTTACCTGGATTGATCCAGGAAGAAATAAGACTCCACTATACCAGCAAGTTCTTCAAAATATTGATAACTGAACTAATGTGAGGCAGGCTTGGTTGTTATAGCAAGCTTCTAGACTCACTCTCCTCATACCAGTCCTCTCTTCTGTCAACACACATGTCATGTCTTGCATTATGCTGCCTGTGAATATATGTCGAGCCATTGAAAGTAAATGTCTTAATTTCTTTTGGGGCTCACAAGGTGATCATCAAAAAATGCATCTGTTAAGGAAAGATTTCTTTTTCCTTCCTATTGATGAAGATGGCCTAGGATTAAGACCCATTAAGCTCCTCGACTAGGCCCCTTTGGCTAAACAGACATGGAGAATTCTATGCTCAGGTCCTGATTCTCTTCTATACTCTACCCTCAGAGTGAAATACATTGATGATTGATCTGAAAATTTAATTAAGAAGCCTTATAATGCATCATGGATATGGAAAGGTGTTTCCCAATGTGCTGATATGATTGTAAGCAAATTGACATGGAAGGTAAGTAATGGTAGAGACATCCCCTTAAACCACCCATTGTGGTGGCCCATGCAAATTAGATCTTCTGATTTAGCTACCGTTAGCAGAGTTTCAGATCTTTTAATGCATGCTCACAATCCTTTTCAACCATATCAGTGGAATTGTCCACTCTTTCATATAGACTTTATTTTCCTTCCATTGTGAACCACATTTCTCAATTGCCTCTTTCGGTCACTACACTCTCGGATCAGATTTTTTGGAATGGTAATTCATGTAGAAATTAAATTCTGAGGTTAAAGGTGGCTATCTTCTCTACGCTTCATATTCACTTTCCACCAATCATCCTCAAGATCCATTCCCGGAAATTTCTGTGGTCTATTTCCCTTCCTTTTAAGAATTTATTGTTCATTTGGAAATTACTTCATAATGTTATCCCATCTTTTGAAATCTTAAAGCAACATCACCTTAATGTTTCTGGTGAATGCCTTGTTGGATGCAATTGTAAAGAAACTCTTGACCACCTTTTCATCACATGTCCCTATTCTAAAGCAATCTGGTTTGGCTGTTTCTCAATCCAGCTTCAATCATCATCTTTTTTGGAGTTTAAATTATGGTTGAAAGACTCCATAAGTTTGTTATTCAAGAATGGAAGAGATCACTCTTTTAAAGGGTATTATCATTCTTATAAATACCATCTGCCACAGAAGAAATTATGCTTTCCTGCACAAGTCATCAAAGAAATTCAGGGTGCTATGCGCAGATATGCTCAGCAGGGTCAATTCTGCATCAATTCATTTAGAAGAAGCAATGTCAAAATGATCCATGGTTTTACTACAAATGTCTTCGAACCTCTATCATATGGATTAAAAAACAGAAAATGCTTTTTCAGGCAAACAGCCAGAGATTGAAGATTTGGTGCTTAGGGAAAGCTCTCATCTCTACAACAACAATCCACTCAGACAACATTAATGTAGTGATATAGGACATTCAGTCTCTGCTTGAAGAATTTCCTTCTTTTCTTATTGCTATTGTTACCTCCAATGATTTAGATAGGCTTAATTTATTGCATTTTAGTTTAGTTTCTTTGTAAACTTCATGGTTTATTAATATCATTTTGTCTTTTTTTTATTTTTTTTTTATTTTTTAAATATGCCTCTAATCTAAAATTCAGGGTTATTTATAACTTAGTCATAAATAAAAAGTTTTGTTCAGTTAAAGTTACAAAGTTGACTTCCCAAAATGCCCCTCTAAGTCCCACCCAGTAACCCAAGTCGCAAGTCGCTACTCGCTGCTCGCGACTAACCATCGCTTGTACACGGAAAGCAGCTCCTCTGCCCATTCAAATCATACTTGCCTTGCATGCTTTCTTGCAATCTTAGCAACCCCAAATGTAGGACAACAAGCTATCATCAATCTATCTCTTTCAATCAAGTACTCAATTTCCTTCCTTTATTCTTTTCTCTTTTGAATTCTACTAAATTGTCGGTCGTGTATTTGATTATGCTCTGAAAATTCTTCCTGGTAGTGTCGGAGATTACTATGTGCTGTATAATCGTTCTCGAAATTGGTGTCTTTCTCTGCTCTTTGAAACGAGTAGGGAAGAATAAGGGCGGAGGGAAATTTTTACATTGTAGATTATTTATGAAATGCTTTATGAAATTGTGAGCAGCAGCGCCTAGTCTTGTTCTTTGTGTTAAAAAATTAAGATTTAATTGTCAATATGGATATTCTGTGTCAATGCTTCATAGTTTGCGAGTTAATATTTTGGAAAATTGAAAGTAGTGATATAGCAAATAGCTCTGTGAATGGAAACAGACTTAAGTCTCATTCTTTTTGGCGGTATCGCAGTTCTGTAAGGTCAGAATTGCTGAGATAAAAGAGATGAGGAAACTAAGATGGGCTATGGATGGAGCAGGATTTTGGGATTTGGACGTCTCTACCCCCAAAACACTTGATGGTTTGGCTTCTCCAGTTCCTGGGGACCCAATTCCGTTGGGTCTATCCAGAGGAACAAGGCTTTCAAGACCTAATCAAATTGATTTCATGCAACGCTTCATGCATGCACCTCTTATTCCGAGCTATGCCAAACCTCAAGGCTTAAGTCTGCAGCGCGTGCTCGCCATCCCTTTTTCTGATCGCTGGTAATTCCCTTGTCCATGTACCCTGTTCTCTACCAAAGTCTGAATTTATTTGAATTGAAAAAATTGTGTGTTCGCCTTGTCTTGTTCTATTTTTTTATGAATATTTACTTGTCAAGATTTAGGGTTCATGGTTTGGAAAAAAATGACAGTAATGGTAATGCAAAGACCCTGGGTATAGAAATAGATTTGAGAATTCTTCCAAAGATACTTTAACCTGTGAGCATTTTATGGTGGGCGTTATTAATGAAGTCAGTAGAGGTTTGCATCAATTTATGTAATATTGTCTCTTTGTTATAAGTGGTCTCCTCATGGAATTCATATATATTGATATTTAAGCCTGCTAGTTTTGCAGGTTTGTAACTTTTCTAGGGCAGTTCAATTTGCAGAGATTTATCACCTCTGTTAAAAACAGTGGAGAATGTCATGGATCTGTATCCTCATGGTTGAAATCCCTACAGAAACACCTACAGGAAAAATCCTTATATGCCCTAAATTTCTGTTCAGATTTCCTTTTAACACCTGATGACACTCTGCTTGTTGGCTTAGATGCTTATGGTTATACTGATAAACGGAGAATCAAGACAGTTCTTCATCACAAGGTGATTGTTATTATAAAATCCTCCTTATACCATGTGTGCTGTTCTAGATTTCCTTGTCAGATTAATTGTGCCTTTCCATTTTTCAGTATTACGTGCTTTTCTTGTATCATTGAAGTGAATAATAGTGTGCTTAGGATGGTTTATTCCATTAGGGATAGAGTATGTATCCTGGGGAACAAATTTCCCATGGTCAGTTGACCACGAGTTTTGATTGAACAATACACTTTACTCATTGTAGGCTACATTCACTATTGCTTTCAGTTATTCACTATTACTTATGTGAATTGAGCTATCTTATGGGTTTTTATTCTTATAGAGGATTTGATGGTTTGTGGTTGTAGTTTGCACATCATGACTTAATGGTAGAGGCAGTTTGGCCCGGTCTTTTTGTTGATAAGACTGGTAATTATTGGGATGTCCCATTTTCAATGGCAATTGATCTTGCTTCTTTAGCTACCAGTGACTCTGCTGCAAGTTATCATTTGTCTTTGCACCATAATACGGGGACACCTGAGCGATTTGAAAGCAATCAAAATCAAAGTAGTGCAGTGCCTCGTACTCTACTTCCAGGATTGGCCATCAAAAGTGCCTTTTCTTACAAAATGAACTTTGACTTTTGGAGAAGCACTGCTCAAAAGTTGAAATTGGTGCAGCCATATGACTTTTTTCTTTCAAACCCTAATGTATCTGCTACTGGGATTATTGGTAAGTTGTTTTATTATACATAAAATTTTCACAGGTACATTCCTGGCCTAAAAAGTGATAGCTGCTATGCTTTAGATGCTCAACCTTTTGCCTAGTGAATGAGTGAGGAAACTGTTATACATTATCTTTACTAATCAGAACATCAACTCTTCTACCATTAGAGGATTAAGGACTTTAACTGAGTGATTGAGATGGGTTCTGCTGTCTGAACTAGGACTAAGATTACCATGCCAATGGGTGCTATCATGTCATGGGTGGGCATAAAGCCGTGAATTTTATAGCATTGAGCTTATTAGTTTTTTGAATTCCTTGTTATAAGGTGTGGCTGTGACCGCCTCTGTGGGAGAGAATTCGGGAAGAGTGCTAGTGGAAGATGATCAACAAGGTTCCAAAGGATATTATCTTGAGGCTTATGGAATGAAGGCCTCCTGTCTGGCAGATATATTTGCATCCGTTTCATTTACAGCTCAATATGGGAACTTTCAAAGGCCTTTTCTAGACCTTTCCAGGTTTCAGGCCCGGCTGGATTTTCCTTCTGGTTTGAAATTTCTTTCAGGTGCAACAAGTGTTACACAAGATCTTCTCAATTCTCAGAAGCCCAGCTTGGAATCTGTTCAGGCAATTTGTCCTAATGCTACCTTTTCTCTTCAGCAGCAGGTACCTTCATTTCTTTCAATTATGAGATTCCTCATATGCTTAAGTTTTGCATGATGACAGAACCTTGTTATGAAATGGCAGAATTAGCTCCGAAGACATGTTGCTGGAGACACTTAACTTGTTCACATCTGTTTGGTTTCTGATTGATTGTTCAAAAGCAAAAGTTTCTAGCGGAAATAACATATATTCTTAACAAATATATTTATTTTAGGGCCCATTTGGTGTAGTTGAAAAATAATTTCAAGGATGAAAAATATACTTTATGTCCCAACCAAACAGCTCATTACTGTCTTGTCCCTCTTGCGTATTCTTTTCTCAGTTTTGCTGTGAACTCACTTACCACTACAATTTCTTTTATGGATGCATCTAAACTAATAAGCACGGGTACTCAAATTGGTACAAGACACTATGATTTGAACAGTTGAGCATGAAAAACCCACCAAGTGTTTAAAAGTTTTCCCCCTCTGCAAAATAAAAATATATAATATTTAAGTAAAATTTAAAATGTTATGCAGTGAATATTGTATCAGATACAATACCATGATGCTATGTAGATTTTTAAAGCTGCTCTTGACAACCCAAAAAATATTGTGTATCATGCAGATTGTTGGTCCTCTAAGTTTCAGAGTTGAATCAGGAGTTACAGTTGATCTGAAGAACCCAAAGTGTCCAATGGAAGTAAAGGAACCCATATTTGCTTTTGAATATGCATTGCAAGTCCTTGGTTCTGCAAAAGCAGTAGCTTGGTATTCCCCTCATCGCCAAGAGTTTATGACAGAACTTCGTTTCTTTGAGACATAAGCCATAGACATTCTTTTGAGTTAGAAATATGTATGGTCCTCCATTTTTAAAAATGGGTTTGCTCATCCAAGTAATTTATTCAATCGTCCCATTAAGATTGTGATTTGCCCCATGGTTCCTTTAACTTGAAGAAGGGATCTTTACTTATCAGACGACCATAATCTTTCTTCTCCATATGAATTTTGTTTTGAAGTAAATATGGTCAGACAAAAACGCATGGATGGAATTAGTGATAAATGAATGTCATTTTTTTTAACAGTTACATTTTGCGCAAACACAATAGACCATACTAAGAATTGTCAAGCTATGAACATGCTCCCTCCTATCCTAAATGTTTGGAAATAATTGACATTTTTTGAGAAAATTGAAAATACAATTGTCTTAAGATGAATGAGTTAAATTGCCTCTATTTAGGACCGGAGGGGGTAAAAGTATTGATTTTTATGCTCAACATTTTTGTGAACATATTATTTATATTCTCACAAAATTAAAATGCCTTTGTCCGAAAGCTACATTAGAAATACTTGCATCCTCCACAAACAAACCCCACCTCTAACAAGTCAAAGTAATTCGTCTTGCATATGAAATACTACTAATGTAAAGAGGTAACAAGTAAAATGTAAATATTCCGCAAAACTCAACAGCTTTATACTTGTTGGATTAAACAAATAAAAGAACTTCATTCGAAAAATTACATCTTGGAAACAGTCCCAGGAGTCAAATTTCTATCCCAGGCCCTCAGCAAAATCAAATTATACGTCAAAACGTAATTCCTACAATTGGGATCTTCCTTTTGTAGCTAATCAAGAAACATCTCTATTGACACATACGACGACAAATAATTGCGTGCACCACATCTCTGTTTTTAAAGTATCATGGTTTCATAGGCTGCTAAATACTGTCAATAAAACGGAAGCTTGCATTTTGTAACACTATGATATCTACCAAAACTGCTAGCAGGGCGACCTGGTGGAAGTAACAAGTGACTTTCATTGTAGTTGACAGATACAAGGCAAAGGCCATGAGGAGGAGTAGACAACGTGTATTTTGCGAGCTCCTTGCGGTCTCGAGATTCTAAAATCATCAGAACAATGTCAGGAGGGATTGCTTCCTTGCCGATTTGAAGCAACAGAGCCACCTGCATGGTAAACAGATGGACACAATTTCTAGCATTTAGTTGGAATAACTAGATAAATTTAAAATGCAGAATAATCCTTCACACAGATTAGGCCTAAAGTAAACTCTTTACCATGTTTCGTACTTGTCTGTATAAGAAACCCGAGCCTTCAACTTCTAGCCGCAGAAGAGGTCCCTAAAAACAGTAATCAGCTTTACATCCGGCTTCGAATGTTGTAAATTTTGGATTCTCAATAGCAAATAAGTATTTAACTTTCGAATGTAACTTCCAGCTGTTAAATCCAAGATTAACTGTCATTAAACTGATATTTCAGGACTTAACCGTCATTCTCCCTAGTTGTTATTGGGATTAAACTGCCATTTCAGAACTGAAATAATAGCTAGAAGTGCAGAAACCTTGTGCTAGAGAAAGAATATTACCATATCTATCACATCAAATCTGAATATTTGCTTCACTGGATCTGGAACCCGATCATTGTGGGGTACATTGGCAAAGGCAGAGAAATCATACTTGCCAATGAAATATTTTGCAGCTTCTCTCATGACAGTACTATTGAGTTTATAGGCACAATGGTAAGCAAAATGCCGCTGAAATGGGTCCATGATGGTATCATTGTATATCTTGTAATGGTAAACCTTACTTATTGCAGAAAATCGAGCATGGAATTCAGGCAATGCTGGGCTAATCTCCCTAACTCGGATATCAATAGGAAGAAGGCCATTCAAAGCTGCATGAACCCCTTCCAAGCTGTCATAGTTGAATTGTGTGGTGAAGTGTGCAACCTGCAATAGCATTAAGCTTGTAATTTATGGAGGCCATTAGAAATTAGATTTGATCATATGCCAGAAAAAAAATAAAAAACTACATTTGGTCCTTAAATTTAAAGACCCGAACATATATTCAGTTTTATAGCCTCGATCCTCCCAACAGAATTTGAGCTAAGTTTCTTACTTTCTTCTTGTAATGTTAAACATTTCAAACCAATAGGAAATGTTTTTTAACATTTTCGTTAGAGGCTTTGATGTTTAAAAGAGTACTATTTTATGAAAGTCTTTTCTGAAAAAAAAAACTATAATTCCACCCTTTTAATTTTAATTAGCCTAGACAAATGTTTGATACAGTCTTTAGGTTCATGTACTTTTAATCAGACTTAGGATGAAATAGAAAAGTGAAATCAGACAGATTCCCCCCCCCCTTTTGGTACTTTTTCTTCAAAACCCTAGGCTGAATATAGTCAAGTTCAATCTAGTCTGTTTCAAATTAAACGAGAAATAAAGATGGACCTGACCCCAGGCATGAACTCCTCTATCCGTCCTGCCAGAACCAACCAAGCAGAGATCCTTCCTCTCTAGCTTTGTAACTCGAGTTAAAGCGTTTTCCACAACACATTGTATGGTTGGGGGCGAAAGCTGATATTGCCAGCCTGAAAAATAATCATTCTTGAAGATAATTAGCGTTCAATACTAAAGTCTATAGGTACAACAATTCATAGACCTAATATGATAGTTTATAAGTTAGTTTTCAGCAATGCAATAGAATTCAGAACAAGCTAACTGTAAAGAAAGATACAAAAACAGTCGCAAAGGCCACTAAGGCCTTCATAAAAGAGAAACCAAATACTTCAAACCCGGAAAATAGAAGGCGAAACAGACCTGCATAATTGGTCCCATCGTAGGCCAAAACCAAGCGCCATTTATACCCAGCTTGAGAGGGATTCAAAACATCGTTAGAATCCTCCAGAGGGGATCGTCCATTGCCATCGAGATTCTATGAAATTACCCCGAATAAACAGTCATTTCAATGAAAACCAAACAAAAACCCAGAAATCTACAATTAAAAATCATTTGTAAGCATAAAAAAATCATCAAAATTACCTATAAAGCAATCATTACTAGAGTAATCAGATGAAGAAATTAAAAGGGGGGGGGGGGGGATACCGAGCTTGCAATGGAGGAAGAAAGACGAGGAGTGAGAGAAGGAGCAAGGAGGCCAGCTACAGCGACATTCATCACTCTCAGAAATTCAAAACGCACTCGGCGCATGGGAAGTGACAACAGAGCGCATTATAGCAAGTAGCAACACCATAACTCTTCCGTATTATGCCCGCATTTATATTCTACCGCGCAGCTGTTGGTTAACTTTTCGTGATTGTCACCTAAAACATAGTTGGCTGGTTTGGTAAAAAGGTTGGCCGGTAACCATGTAGGTCTAAATTTCATTCATGTAAAATGTGAGGATATTGTTGGTAGGTGGTATGTAAATATCCTTCTAAGTATTCTTTAATCCCGGAGGCATATCTTGATCCTGATAAATTAGGACCCAACTTAGCTAAACTATTTAAAACAAACTTTTTATAATTGTCTAGTGCTCCTTAGTGTCTGTTTAGGTTGGCAGTAAAAGCTGCTTCTCTGATTTGATTTACGGTATATGAAATAAGTATGTGAGAAGAGTTTTATCTTGACTTATGTAAACGTGCTTCTCTAACACTAACCCAAACAGCCCTTAATGTTTTCTAGTCAACCTTAGCATTCCTCCGTACTCAAAAAAATTGCAACCAATGAAAAAAAGAGAGTAAATATGTAAACATTTCATGAAATTATGAGTAATTCTACCAAACATTCTTGAGTTTTGTTATTATTCTCCTCTATTTTTAAAATTAATACAAAATCTTACAAAATTTATTAAAATTATAAGTATTATGGTCATTTAATCTATAAATACGTTGATAGTCCTACAAACCACCTTTTTAGGCTTAAAACCAACATATACTTTTCCTAAAAATGAAGAATGCATTCACCGCTCCAGAATCACACATATATGACGGTTATTATCAATAATATATACGGTTTTGAACCATCATATATGAAGGCACTATGTATACTCGGCAAAGATAAATAACAGTTCCAAATTGTGATTTATTCGGTATCTATTATAGGGGTTCTAACAATTCTAATATAACAAGTTATTTATTGAGGCTTGATGAGGCAATAATGTGCATAATATTATCATAATAAAACACATATTCACGTAAGCAACCGTTATATATACAGTAATGTTGACACAATAAATAACGGTCTCAAGTAAACAATAACCGTTGTAAGTATAGATATACATAACAAGTGTTATATTGCAACCGTTATGTATTTAATAGAAATGCTAATATGGTTTAATTAAACAATTGTCATATATAGTATAGACAAATAATGGTTTTTAAATAACAACCATTAAGTTTTGAGGCATTTTTTTTAAAGGGGGTTTTCTCATTTTGATATCCCCCTGCATATAATATTGTACAGAATGAAATTATACACAAATTTGTGTGTATATATATATACAGTCATTCATGTATATATATATATTAAAAACAAAAGTTTAAAACCTATATTTAATGCATGTATAAGATAAAGTTTTTGCTTTGCTTTACCTCCAACATCAACTTTAGCTATGCAATTTGGGATGGATGAAAACATTTCTGGCTTTGTGGCTATGCTCAATAGAACTCCCTACTGTAAAAGGCTCAAGGGGTATGCAAGCCTCAAAGTACGACTTGATAGAGAAAGAGAGATCATATGTGACTATAAAATATTTAATTTATTTATAATAATGTTTTAATAAAAATTAAGGGTGGAGATAAGATACTGAAAAGAAAAAAATTAATCTTTTAGTCCAATTACAACAATAATCAGGGCACGCCAAATGCTCAAAAGTCCACACACTTGCGATATGTGGACTTGAGGGAAAAAACAAAGAATAATAATAATCCTTTAGTCCCTCAAATGTTACTTATGACTCAATTCCTCAACTATATGACTTAGTATCTCAACTTTAAACTCGATTACAAATCAGTCTTAAAATTTTTTTTCATTTAATAAATTAATTCTTGTCATACCTTGATTCCTCATCTAGTCATCCTATTTGGCAAAATCACACTGGCCTGGGTGATGGACGAGTGAAGAAACGTGAAGCTTATTTGGAAGTCCACCTCAGCAATTTTTAAGTGTCATTTTGCCACATAGAATAATAGGATGATGGTTCAAGATAATAAGGATTAATTTATTAAATGAATATAAAATTAGAGAACAAGTTTTAATTGAGTTAAAAGTTGAGGGATTGAACTATAAGGGGTCTGGGGTCATAATTGATTGACTAAATCATAACTGAGTTAAAATTTAAAGAACTAAAATATTAATTTTTCAAAAAAGCAAGACCAAGAAGGGAACATTTGCTTCCCTGCATCTATTTATTAGGCAAGGAGAGAAGATATTTTTTTAGTCATTAATATAAGTCACCTTATTGAATTTATCATCATCATCTTTTTGCTTAGAGCATCTGGTATCCGGTGTTTTTTTTGGGTCTTGGCCTTCTTTGAGCTTGGTAAACTCAAACAACCGACTAGTCTGGATTCAAGCGGGGTTGGAACGTTTAGGTGTAAAGCTCTCCCTCCGATAGTGACTCCATCCCCTGATCTTGAATTTATTATTAAATGTATTATTTTACTCATAATTTATTGTTTTGTATACTGCTAATTTTTTAAGACTTATAAATTCTAATTTCTAATTTTTAAATATGGGTAAATTTAGAACGTTATTAAAATTTTGACGAAGTTAAAGAGTTTCAAAGTTTTTTTTTAACTTTGGGTGAAAAATGTAGAAAGTGTTTTATAAATGAAAGAGTAAAATATATTAAGGTGAAGGTGAAACAATAGTAATAATATTTTGCACTTTGATAATCCAACAGAATTAACATTTGATGAGTGCAAATGAGGTCATAAACAATTTTTTAGGGAGAAAAATTACAAACATTATTAAGTTGCTGTTACGTCCGTCACTTTTCTCTTGAGTGTCACAACATAACAGCAAGAGTGCCACGGCACTATACGACCATTTCCCTCACTTTTTATAACCGGTTTTAATAAAATGCAGATCTTGTTATTTGTTTGTTTGCATGTTGGTATATTTACACTGGTAGATTAAGACTGCTAGAGTTGAGAAATCGAGCTTGCCTATTTAGGTTCAAGTCTGTCAAAGGCCGAGCTTATAATTTAAAGCCTCCAGAAAGAGTCGAACCTAAAAGGGTCAGGCTGTAGGGCCGTGGGCTTAAATGGACTGGCTAGTTTAAGCTTATCAATTTTTTTTTTAAATTTTATTAAATAACTACAAGTTAAGTTTTGCTTTGAAAAAATGATTTTTTAAAATTGAAAATATTTTTCAAATCATATAGTGTTTCTATTTGAATGTTTTAAAGGAAAAAATTGATTATATTCTTATTAAAAAGCTAGAAGAAGCTTATTGATGACATTATAGTTAGTTAATAGTCTTCTAATTGATTTTTTTTTTAAAAAATATTACTCAATTTTTAATAATATTTCATTTGGTTCTTAATATTTCCCCAAAGAAACTTTTCCTTATGAATTATTGAATGAATCATTTTTTATTGATGTAAGGTAATTAAAGAGAATAATATTTTAATTGTATTTGAAGAGCTCTGAATATCATGCAAACTATATCAAAAAGAGAAACTACTAACACACATTGGAAAATGAAAAAGTATAGTTTCTATCTCATGAAAAATTGTTTTAAGGAAAATGGTGTAAGATCCTAATCTTAATTCCGCATTTTCAGAGTGCTTAAGCGCAGTTCGTTGAGCAACACATGAATATAGTAGATATATTGATATATTGATACGAGGTAATAGATTACATTATAGGTTTTCCCCCTCATGGTTTGATAATATATACAATTTTGTTCCATAATATCAAACTAAACTAACTATAACCAACAATTCCATTCTCTTGTCTCGTTCACCTCAGTTGCCGTATTTACCGTTTTGCCCCTCGAGCCGCTAGCTTTCTCTAGAATATTTTAATTTTGAAAAAGAGTGAAATTCAAATAAATCTTAATAGTAATGTACAAGTGTTCATATAAAAAGCAAAAAGTAAATATGTCATGCTCCATGTTATACACAAATTGATTAATAATATAACGACATGTATATATGAGTAGGGCTCAATCCCCACTAATTATACACCTTGGTTGGATTGTTACTCAACAACCAGGTAAAAGTGGCCTTCTTGCACTAATTGCCCCTTCTTATAACGACATGTATATATGAGTAGGGCTCAATCCCCACTAATTGTACACCTTGGTTGGATTGTTACTCAACAACCAGATAAAAGTGTCTTTCTCGCACTAACTGCCCCTTCTTGGCAAAACCATGTTAATTAAAAAACAAACAATGGCATACATAGACATATAGACAATGTCATAATGTATGAAGGATACAGTTACTACCTTAAATCACTTTTTAATTTGTAAAATGTTCCTCGAACTTTATTCCAGCGGCTCGGGTTTTAAATCCAGTCCTAAAATTTCAAACGTACAAGAATTTGGTTAAAACTTATTCATGTACTACTTTAGACACTTCTAAAGTGTTTTTGTTGGTTATATTAGTCTAAACTGAAAAATTACCAAAATGACCCCTGGGAACTCGATCCTGGCCCCTCCGTACTCGGTTTGATCGTACTTTTCTAGAAAATTTGGCTCGGGCTATTCTAATATATTTTCGCCCAAAGAATCCATTTTTACTGCGATTTTCTCAAAATCACTGCCAAATGACAGTTTTGCCCTTGACAACCCCTATTTAGGGTTTTGGGGCTATTTTTGCAATTTCACGTTTGGGGCTTTTCTCGCAGAGTGGTCAATATCAACTCTACACAATTTTTCCTTCTGAACACAATAGAACCATAAAATTGATAAAATTCCAGCTCCTACCCCTCAAACCACCCCTGGCCGAAACTTAGAGGGAAAAAGGGAAAAATGTGATTTTTGATTTTTAATTCCAAAAGCTTATTCCTTTTCACTTCTAATCACTTGATTAACCATTTAAACACTTAATACACATGATTTGAGGAAATTTGGGCAGCATAACCCTTGAGGGTTATCACTTCCCAAATCTGCAAATCCAAGAAATAAACCACCAATCCAACCAATATTCACAACAACAACAACAACAACTACTACAATAAGGATTTGAGGTTTGTGAAGTTACCTTTAGATTTCTCTTCTTCTCTCTCTCTAACTGAAATCTCTCCCTCATGAATCCTTGATATTTTGCTTGCTAAATATGCCAATCCATGGAGAGGAGAAGCTTAGGGAAGAAATTACACAAACTAGAAGCTAAATCACAAGGAGAAATCACAACTTACCTCAAGATTTCTCCTCCTGCTCTCTAAAATTTCCTAAGCCTTCTCTCTCTCTCTCTTGCTTGCTCTTAGTCAGCCAAATGAGATAGGAATGATGAAGAAATTGTTTCATAAATATCTTCTATTTTCCCTTCTTTATTTTTATTCCAAAAATTTGACTTTTATGACATACATTTACTTGGGCTTACCCTCTTCCCATTTGTCATAAAATCCCATTGTCATTGAACTAATCCTCCCCCCCTAATCAGCCCAAGTTCACGCCTAGGAGGGTCCAAGTTAGACCAAATGGCTTCCTTTATTTATCTCCCTTAATTGCACACATATGATGCTTTATTGACTTTTCAACATATGCTCATGACTTCACATTTAATTCTTCTCTTCTCCTTTTAGTCAGCCCAAATTCACATCCCAAGCCCATAGAAGAAGCAAAATAGGCTGATGTTAATTTATCCCATAATTACAACATTTGTCATCACATTTTTTTTTTTTCATTTTTGGATTAGTGGCAATTCTGACAGATTTTTTACCCAAACTTTGTGAAAAATCACAACTTTATTTGTAGACATCAAATTAGAGTGATTCTAAAGGCTATGAAACCCTTATTGAGTTTAGTTTCAAAAAAAAATATAGCCTTTAGTAAACTGAAAGTTGAAATTCCCAGAATTTAAGTTTTTGGACACTGCCACAATTGCTGGCCAGTTTCACTGGGCTAACTTCAAAAATTCATAACTCTTTGCATACAACTTCAAAAATTACTTGTTACCTATCAAATTAAAGCTTAGGATATCTATTTTCATCCTATAAAATTTCATAATTTTTGGTTATCATTAGTCATCCAAAACTATATGACAAACTCACTACCTCAGAAAATTTCACCGGCAGCACTGTTTACATTCCAATCTTCAATGTTTAATTCATATGATCAAAATTTATAGCCAGAGGCTATTCGAAGTATATCAATACTCATCATTTTATTCCTTTAAATATAAAGAATTTTAATGACTAAAATTTGGGATGTTACAATTGGTCACTTATTATATTTATCAAAAAAGATAAAATATTTAATACTTTAAAAATATTTGTTTTAAATAAAAAAATTTTAGTGTTTTAATTTAATTTCTTTAAGAAAATGGGAAAAAAATTGTTAAACTGGCTACAGCCCACGGTTTGAGTTCAGCCTATGAGTAAACAGGCCAGGCTTCAAAATAGGGGCCTTTTATGGGAGTTGGGCCTAAACGAGCTAGCCTATTTCCCCACCTCTAAAGACCGCCACATTTAGATCTATATAGGAGGAGACGGTTTAAAAACTATGAGTGGTGGAATTTTGGTAAAATTTTTGTCATTAAAAAAATAAATATTAATCTAGTTATTACCATATATATAATTATTAATTACATACATATCCAGCCTCCAAACTAAGTCATCTTTGGTCTCTTGTTCCTACAAAATAATTTACTAATTGTCATGGCTCTTGATTAATTTCATTCTTAAGTTTATTAAAGTACAAAGAAGAAGGCCTTGTTCTTTACTAATAGTCATTTTGAGAAATTTGTTGGACATTTATCAAATAGAATATTTGCATGACCACTGCAATATAATCAGGCTTGAAACTAAACCAAAATCAGTATTCAAGGGCCAAAAGAAAAAACTTCAACCAAATCAGGAACACAGAATAATGAAACAACATGCATAGCAACACGACGACCCTTTCTCCTACATTAACCTCCACTGGATGTTTACTTGTGCACACAAGTCAAGAGTGTGGTAATGCATGCAGTACAATAGCACATGTACAAATCGGAACCATTTTTCTTGTTTGTGTTGAGAGATTTTGTCAACACCCGTTTTCATTTTGATATATAAAGAGTAATAGAGACCAAGTTCCACAGGTATAGAGCAAAATACAAAGATACTAATAAAAATATTCATTTACAATCCAAAGTCGTCCATAGACAACATACAAAATGCGGCAGTATTTCCAATATTATAGGATATCCCAAAAATATTCTAAACATAAACTAACTATAATCACCAACTTTGATTTTGTCTCAAGACACGTGCCAATCACTTCCCTGTATCTACTCCTTTTCCTCTTGATCCACTGGTACCCACTGAGATGTTTGTTAGAAAAAGGGGTGAGATTCCAAAGAATCCCAGTAGAAACATGCTATCGTTCATATAAAATGTGAAAAGTAAATATGATAGCGCTATGTATGCATCAATTAATGAACAATATAAACACGTCATCATCATGTATACATGTGTAGGGCTCAACCCTGCTAATCATACACCGGTTGGATTCTCACCAACTCCTAGTATGAGTGCACCTATGGCACTAACTACCTCTCTCTAGACAAACCATGTTGATTAATAAAGCACATTTACAAACAATGGCATCCACACAATCATATAACTATGGCATGATGTATGAAGGATAATGTTCTTACCTCAAAGTTCTATCAACCACTTTTTGTGTGCCTCATAAAACGTGTTGACTTTCGGCTCCCGATTTGGTCCCAAAATATTAAATGTACAAGAAATAGGTCATAATATATCTAGATATCATTTTAGACACTTCCATAGTGTTTCTTGTGGTTATATTAACCTATGGTAAAAATTTACCAAAATGACCCAAGGACCCTGGCCCGACCCCTCCGTACCCGGCCCGACTGAATTGCTTTTTCTAAAATTTTGACATGGGCTATCCTAACATATTTTCACCCAAAGAATCCATTTCCGGGCTCATAATTATCAAATTCAATGTTAAATTATGAAATTGCCATTGACAGCCCTACTTTTAGGGTTTTAGGGGCGTTTTCATAATTATGCTTTTCCGGGCTTTTCTGAAAAAGTGACCAATTGTAACCCCACATAATTTTCCCTTCTGAATCCAATGGAACCATCAAATCATTGAAAATCTAACTCCTTCGTCCCAGAACAGAGCTGGCCGAAACTTTCTTAAGAAAAGGGAAAAATTGCAACTTTGTGTTTTAACTCATAAAGCTTACTCCTTTCCACTTCTAATCCCTCATTAAGCCATTTAAACACATACTAACCATGATTTAAATAAATTTGGGCAGCATAACCCCTTATTGTTAGCACTTTCCAACTTTACAAACTTAACCAAAAATCACTAAATCCAGCCATAAATGTCATCATCAACAATAACATACTAGTATGGATTTGAGATTTGTGAAGTTACCTCTCGAGTTCTTATACTTTCTCTCTCTAGGCGTCCTCCTCCTCCTCTCTCCTTAAGCTCAATATTTGCTTGCTAAACAATGGATTTTCATGGAGAAGAAGAGTTTAGAGAAGAGGCTACACAAGTTTGGAAGACAAATCTTAAGAAATCACAAGCTTACCTTGATTTTTCCCTTCCTCTTGGCTCCTCCTTCTTTCTAGATTTTCTCCCTCCCTCCCTCTCTCTCGGTGTGTTAGGACTAAAATGAGCAAGAGAGATGAAACTTTGCATCATAAAAATATCTTACCAATTTTCCTCTAATTATCTTAATTCCAAAATTAGTATTTATGACACCTACTTGTACTTGACCTTATCTTCATACAACTTGTGTCCTAAAGTTTAATTGAGTTTGAAACCAAATTTCCTCTCCTTCCCTTGCTAGCCCAACACCATTTAGGGTCCTTTTAGAAACAAATGGGCTTCTTCCAACTAATCCAACAATGTACTCAAGTGTTGTACCATAATCATAATTACCATGTACAAGAAGCATTATTTTACAGAATTAGACATATGCTCATCTTTAACAATTATAAACTAATCCCTTTACCATAGGATAGTGACACTTGGTATGTTTATAAACCAAATAATTATTTCCCTTCCTATTTTCTTTATTCCACAATTTACACAATTGCCAACACATTGTATTTTCAAATTTTCAGAATAGTGCCAATTTTGGCAGATTTTCCGTCCAAACTTTGAAAAATCATAACTAAATTTATAGACATCATTTTGGAGTGATTCCAAAAGCCATGGAATCTTTGTTGAGTCTAGTTTCAAGAAAAAATATGGACTTTAGCCAGTTGGAAACATATCATTCCTAGATTTCATTTTTTTGACCACTGCTCTAGAGACTTTTCAGATTTTCTGGGCTAACTTCAAAAATTAATATCTTTTTGTATATAGCTTCAAATGATTCATATGACCTATCAAATTAAAGTTGAGATGTCTATTTTCATCTTGTAAAATTTCATAATTTTTTCTCATCATCTGATCTTCCAAAACCATATGACAAGCTCACTGCCTCGCAGGCTATTTCACTGAAAACACTGTTCACCTTTTAATTTTCAATATTGAATTCCTTTGGCCTTAAAATTCACCATTTTATTGAATATATAAAATAAATCCAATATATTCTTGGTGAATAAGATTTGGGGTGTTACATATTTGAGAGATAATCTTGGATGCATTATTTTTTTAGGGGGTAAAACTTGAAAGCATTATTTAAATTAGATAAATGTTTTGAGGTTATCCATCCCCATCATAGTTAAGTTTTTTTCTTGCAATACACGAAGAATATTATAACATATTTTTTTAAGAAAATTGCGTTTATATTTTTTATGCTTAAATTGTTTCAATATATGTTGAAATCATTAAAGGTCTAAAAATAAAATTGCACATGCTTAATGAATTGTATGGTCACTACAAAAAACACAGAATTACTAACGAAATTTTTTCTATTGGTAATTATACCAACCGATTACCAACGAAAAATCTGTTGGTAAATTTACCAATGGATTGCCAAAAGAAAAATTCCATTGGTAAATCTCTAGTCATAAAATACAAATTTTGACCGAATTAGGTGTAAAACTCCAGACCTCTCACCTCTACACTTCAACTCAAGCTACGCATGAGAAAAAAAAAATCTCATTTATATAAATCACTTTCTCTTACGATCTATTAGTTTGATGGTTAACTGTAACTATTTATATACAATTGCCTAAGCCTATTGGGCCTGACATAACAACCCACATACCACATATATCTTGTACACAAACTCAATGAAATATTGAATACACAGCATGAAATAATGAATATTGAAACTTAATCTATCAATTCAAATCTTTACACTCCCCCTCAACGTTGGGGATGGAACAAATCAAAAGTGCCCAACTTGAACAACAAATGCCTCTGCACAGTACCAGAGCCATCAATTGGGTTGTTTTTCAAGATCTTCCAGGAAGGAATCAAGAAAGCCCAAGGTCGTTGGTCCATTTCGTGATCAACCCAGTGGTTGTTTTTCAAGATACTTCAAGAAGGAGCCAAGAAGGCCCAACGTTCACTCGGCCCATTCCCTCCACCAACCCTGCTCTCATGTCCGATCCGCCTCACGCGATGGCTGGCACAACTTGATCCCCTCTACCCATCACAAGCGCTGATCCCCAGCGTTCTCCCGATCGTCCATCACCCTCTCAAATGGATGCAAGTAAATCCGCCGATGGCTCCCTTTCCTTCCACGATCCCCTTTGTCTCCACTCGTTGGACACCCAGGGCATGCCGTTGATTTTACAGATCCTAACCGACGCCGACAATTATACGATTTGGAGTAGGGCGACGTTGATTGCTTTGATACCATGTAAAACTTCAAGCCTCTCACCTCTACACTTCAACTTAAGCAACGCAGGAGAAAAAAATAATAATCTCATTTATGTAAATCACTTTCTCTTACAATCTATTAGTCTGATGGCTAACTCTAACTATTTATATACAATTGCCTAAGCCTATTAGGCCTGACATAATAGCCCACATACCACATATATCTTGTACACAAACTCAATGAAATATTGAATACACAGCACGAAATAATGAATATTGAATCCTAATCTATCAATTCAAATCTTTACATTAGGGATGGAATTTTTTTGCTAGTAATTACTGATAGATTTTTTTTCATCACTAATTACCAAAGGAAATTTCGTCAAGAATTAGTCGCAAAAATTACTGATGGATTACTGACGAAATTTACTGGTGAAAAATTTTTGTCAATAAATTTTGTAATTTTCTATTATTATATGATAACAACTTATATAATATAATAACGTAACAAATAATTAACCAATGCTTGGGTCACTGATACATTAGAATTAGATTAATAAAACTTGTTATTTTAAATTAATGCTCAAATGAGACACTATATTATATTTGAGTACTCAAACAAGACATTCTACAAGCACAATGCAATCATACTACTGACATAAACATGATAGAAGATAGAATTACATCAAAGTAAAAGTAAACACACACATTAAATTATCAAGTCACAGAACCCAATCCTAACGACAAAGATAAACAAACAGAAATCTCAATCTCATAGATGAATAGATTCAATCCTATAACTAGGAAATCAAACTACATAATGGGAGCAGAGAATAAGCCAATGATCAGTCTCCAACAAGCTCCATCTCATTACGATAATTGTTACTATGAGGGCTACGTTTATGTTGTGTAGAAGATGTCACTGTGATCTCATGAAGGCTTTGTGATGGAACAAGTTGATTCATCTTCTTCATATCTTTGCCCTTTCCCCACAGAACAGCATATAATCCACCCACAATTAACAACCCGCCAATTATACTGCAAACCAACTCATGATAAAATCTAAACTTATTAGTCATATCTATTAATTCATCAGCGTATTGCCAGAAAAAAAACAATACAACCTCTGATATTAAATATAAGACCCAAATAACTTCGAGATTAAGAAAGCTAATTATATTACTTTAAAGTATTTATATATATTGTTTTTTATCCAAATTAAGGAGGGTAATTTGTGTCGAAAGTCCATATGTCATCCACTTCATCTTTTTTCAAAGTTAGGTTTAAAACTTTCAGGACAAATTTTCACCTTAACAAAATGAGGTGGATGACATATGGACTACTAGCTCATCATATTTGAGCACCTAACAGTCAAAATTAACTGAGATAACGGTAGGGGCAAAATTTCTCCATTTTTCACACTTATGGGGCAAAATTATCCCTTGATGAAAACTTCTGAGGCAAAAATACCCCTTTACCCTTGATTTAATTATACACAACATATGATATCATTAAGTAACTTATTTAGTTTCTTTAATCTATCTAAAAAAAAGCCAACTAGGTCTTATATTTAAGACTAGAGGTAGTATATATACACACACATACCTTCTAAGATATAGCTTCTCATCTAACATGAGAAACAGCTATGGCCACTCACATCAACTGTGTTTGCTCTTTGCCTTGAGAGGGATTGGAGTCAATGGAAGTTGGGTTGGAATATTAGGCTTCTCGCTGCAGCTTATACGGTACTATGTATATATATATATATATGTATATATATATATATGTTATTAATTTCAACTTATGTCTTAATTAATTCATTAATTGTAGATTCTAAATTTGAGGAATAATAATATAGCACAGGGAATAGTTGTTTCTGGAGGAATGACGGTGGTAATCACATGGTGTGTGGATTTGAGTGGCCCTCTTTATGTCTCTGCTTTCAACCCTCTTGTGCTTGTCTTTGTGGCCATAGCAGGTTTTCTCATCATGAGAGAAAACCTGCTATGACCACAAAGATGAGAAAACCTGCTATGGCCACAAAGACAAGCATAAGAGGGTTGAAAGCAGAGACATAAAGAGGGCCACTCAAATCCACACACCATGTGATTACCACCTTCATTCCTCCAGAAACAACTATTCCCTGTGCTATATTATTATTCCTCAAATTTAGAATCTACAATTAATAAATTAATTAAGACATAAGTTGAAGTTAATAACATATATATCTATATACATAGTACCGTATAAGCTGCAGCGAGAAGCCTAATATTCCAACCCAACTTCCATTGACTCCAATCCCTCTCAAGGCAAAGAGCAAACACAGTTGATGTGAGTGCCCCAGAGAAACTCATCAAAGCTGTGCTTGAGTAATGACACGGGCAATTCTTGCTCGTCTTTGTCTGAAACAATACAACAATTAATGATTGGGTTTTAGGGTTTAGCAAAATAAGTAAAATAATGGAAAAAATAATCTACAAGTTTCTATAATTTCATCTTATTCTTAATCGGGTTGAGCTACTTAATTTTTTTTTTATCATATTCAATTTCAGCCTACTTTTAATTAATTAGGTCCATGTAGTTTCAGCTGACTATTGACAAAAAAGAAATACTTAATTGAAAATCATTTAAACTATATAAACTTGAAAAAAAAACACTACATGGATCAGATTAAATATCAAGTGAAACCAATGACTTAATCAAAAATCAAGTAAAATTACAAGGATTTGGATAGTAACAAGCATTTACTCTCCACGCATTGCACGAGATGAATATAATTTAATGATGGTAAAATTGAAAAAATATTTTGTGACAACCCCTGGTCCAATGAAAATCCCGTAAAGAAAGTAATGAAGTTAAAGATATACTTTACTGGAAGAAAATATAATTATTTGATCGGTGAATTACGATAAATTATAGCTATTGATTAATAGATTCAAATCGACCCAATTGCTTATGAACTGGGTACTATAAGTATGCGAGAATAAAGTTGATGATTGTTCCTGAAATGATATGTGTGTGTATATATATATATATTTGGTATGATATAATATTCACTTTTAGAGAAAGGACCTGAATGATGAGCCACAGAGAACAAGCACAGCTGCTTCCCAGAGAACAAAGTGCAGCCAAGAGAGTCTTAACAGCGGAGGAAGACCGTGGTGATGCCACGTGTCCATTACGTGGATGCAAGAGGGTGACGTGGAAGGAGCCAGTGTCCGTTTTTACACCTTTGAAGAATGTTGAATCATGGCCCACTTAATGCTATTATTGTTCCAATGATCTTGCCTTTCCCAGCCGTTGTTCGTATATTCAATTTTTCCAAACTATGTTCACAAATTCAATCGCATAATTAATCTTAATAAATACACCAAAACATAAAAGAATTTTTTTAAAAAAAAAATTGTAAAAAATACTTCATTAAAAAATCCTACTGAATTTACTCCCTCAATTTACTCAATGTATGTAGGTTACTGAATTAAAAACATTATAAAGATTAAATAGTTCTTACACAAAAATATAAGGATTGAATTGTTTTGAGCCAAAATTTAGATACTAAATTGATAGCTGAGAGAAATTTTAGAATCAAAAGTTATATTTTTACTAAAAAAATTAGAATGAAAGTGATAAGTGGAAAGCAAACTCACCGAAAGGAGAGGGCCATGATAAAGGTGATGACTGGAGGAAGATTGGCCATCACTGACTTTAAAGCAAGTGCTTCCAAGAGGAAGTTTTGTGTCACTGTTCCACTATGTAATAATATTACACACACACACACACACACACATGCACCGCAATATTAGTTATTTTTTTTCATTTTATACGTCACTAAAAATTATATCACACAACTATGTCACGAGAAAAAAAAAATTAAAGGGCAGATGGTTGTTAAGAAAAGACTAATAATTAACTTGTTTGTTTTAGTAGATAAATATGTTAATCATGCTTTAAAAAATAAAACGGTCTAGATGTTGATCCTTGAATGTCTGTTTCATAGATTCTAATAAATAACTTTTCATCATTGTATTTGCAATTTGAGCTTGAAGACTCTCATCTTAGCTTATAATAAGAAATTATATTAGTATTTTAAAATATTGAAATTAATGAATAAAAAATGAATTTTAGACTTTTCCTAATAGAATATTAATAAATTATAAAAATTTTTCCTGAAATATAATTTTGAACTGCCAACAAAAAATAATGATACAAACGTTTTCGAGAGAATGTGTGTATATTTAAATTATATATGCACAGCTCACTTATATTTTTTCAATTGCATTCTCCAAGACAATAACCTTTCCTTGAAATAGCTAGAAAGTGAATTTAATTATATTATTTCCAAAGGAAGTCTTAACACTCTAACTTTTAATAAAAAAAACACACACTCATACATATAGTAGGATTCCATAATTTCAATAAAATTCAAGAAAAATTCGAAATATATTTTAATTAGCTAGTAATTGTATATGAATACTTATTCATTGACAGTGATTGTAACGCTTGTGTTGCTTGTCATAATTAGTAAAAGTGTAGAACAGACAGAAGGCCTAATAAGTAATTCATAGAATGTATAAAAAAAAAAGGTAATTCATAGAAATTAGTCTCCTAAAGATGCACAACCGATTGGAAAAATAAAATATCTACATCACTTATACATAGAAATAGTAAAAGTGTAAAACACAACCTAATAAGTATTTATACAATTAAGGGTAAAAGTACATTTTTACTTTTTTAGACCCCTAAATTTATATAAAATATTAGTCTAGTCTTTTAATTTTATAAAATATATTTTTAATCCTTTAACCCCAACATTATTAATCTCAAATATTTTGTTTATCAATCATTATAATTTTTTATAATTAAACTGAATATGTTAGTATTTGAGAATATTTTATCAATGTCAACATTTTTTTTTGTTAATAACAATACTAAAATTCGAGAACTGAAAAGACATTTTATAAAATTAAGAGATTCAAATAAAATATTTTGTGAAGTGAAAAGTGTAAATAAGTATCCTAAATTCACAACCGCTTGGACTTGAGTGGGGAAAAAATAAAATAAAAAATATATAAATTTTTGTAATAAAATAATGTAACAAATATAGAACATGTGTATAATATGAGTTGTAAAAAAAAAACTACATAATTATTGTAAAGTTAAAAATGGAAGGTGGAGAAAGAGTCACTCATTCTATTATTAACTTTTCCTTTAATTCCCACCAAAATTGGCCTAATTCCCAATAAAGAAACATGAGAGTTACCTATAACTATGTGCCTGCCCCAAAATAAAACAGACAAATTAACCTTGAGTCGCCCTTGACACCTTGTCACTAAAAGTGAATTCTGAATATTTTATATGTGTGTAAATTCAATCACACACACATATCAAATTAGTTATTCCAATATGAACAGGAAAAAAAAATTCAGTCAAAAAACAAATGAACAGAAAATTAAAGCGCACACAATGGTAGTAATTAACTTTTATAAAAAAAATGGTAGGAATTAACTGTTAATTATTAAATGGTTAGCATAATGGTTTGTTACTTACCCAAATAAACCACAAAGAAACGCTTGAAACAGTATCTTCCACGCCATCTTTGGCATCCTCTTCCTGCAAATAGTTTACCATTAGTCATTGTTCAATGGAAAAAGAGGCTCAACACTATTCCTTTTCGTTTTTCTTTAATTTCTTAAGCATGTACTATTAGATGCATACCAATAATAAGAGAAGAGCCCGTTCCTCTTTTTTCCTGAAATTTCTTTCTTTAGTTTTAATTATTATGCGTGTCTCGTTATACTATTGCTATTAATAATAATGCTTCATGAACCCCGTCAAACAGTGATGAAAGTTTTGAATACAGTAAACAAAACTTTCTTTGTTTTTTATAATTAAAGAGAAGGCACTTGAGATTAAACTCGTCACATCTTGCTTATAAGGATTTTTTTTTGATATTATCATTCGGTATTAACACAAGTGTCTCATATGGAATTCAAGCTCAAGAATCAGAGGGATCTTACAGGGCTTGACACTACTAAACAAACTCTATGTTAGTTGTTGACAAGGAATTGTCATGTCATTACGTTGCATATAAAAAGGTCTAGGAAATACATGTCAAACACACTAACATAAAGCGAGATACAAAAACAATATTGGAACAAATATGCCATATGCAATGAAAAATGCACAATATGGAAGAAAAGCTGAGTTACCATTCAAGAACGAGAGCAAGAGTAGCCATAAAGATGAAGTGATAAGCAATGAGGACTCTGAGGCTCATGTCGTTATTGACCGCAAGCTTATACAGCACGTTGACGCCGGCGTACGCCATCTGAACAATCACCATTAAAATGGCTGGCTTCAACCTGTTCAGCATATTTCACAACTTTGTCATTGTCGTCATCTTCTTCGCAAACACCGCAAGCCACAAACGCGGCGCCACCACGAGGGAAGTAGGGTTGAGAATAGAGATCGTGTGGTGAAGGATGAAGGTGAAGGTTGATGGGAAGACGATATTTATAGAGATGATATGAAGGTGAAGGTTGCAATTACAATTTCCTTCCATTAAACATATAAGTCATTCTCTAAAGAAATTCTTTATTTGGTCCATTATATAAGTTAAGTAGTTAATGTTTATCTTTAAATTTTAATTCTCTAATTTATGGTTCAATGTGATTCTTCATATATTTATCCCCCCAAACCTTGTAACATGGGTAAAGTTGAATTTTTTTTAAAAAAAAATTAATGACAGCCCCTCTTCCTTAACGGCAAATAAATACCATTTAAACTTACAAAACTTAAAAAAGTTTGTTAACACATATAAATGACACATCATTTCTTAGGGAGGAATCTGAGATTTTGAAATATTGTTCTTTTATACCAAAGTGATCCTCACCCCTTTTTTAAAAAGGTTAAGGTTCCCTTGACGGCAAGCCTGCTGCCGAAGCTTCAGTGACAACTTGAATAATGCAATTAACTACTTAAATATGGAGGTTGACAATCTTAACTCTCTAAGCCTTATCAGGTGACAACTAGATTTGCAATTTGAACCAAGCAAGCTCACGTGCACAAAAATGTATTCCCAATTTTGTTCTTGCCATCAATGTATACCCAATTATAATTTTGTTTTGGTTACAATATATCCAATTATATTTATATAATTCGGTTTTGAGTAATCAAACATTTAGAGATAATCAGCCCAACATGGGCACGAATTGCACACCGAGATCAATTTGGTATGAGGTTTTTGTTAGGAAAATTTTGTGAATTATAAGATTTAGAAAAATTAGAGAAGTGGGGTTAAAAGTTTTTAATTAATTTTTTTTTTTACTTTTTTATCTTGCATTTTCCTTCTTTATTAAAATTTTATAACTCCATTTCTGCAATTTTTCTAAATCTAACAGAGAGCCTATAGGTCATACATTTACAAAAAGAATTAATTTATGCTAAAGGCTATTGTAAACTATTTGAAGGACTAATAAATATTTGAATGAGGCAAAGCTGTACAAGTTTGAAAAGGGGTTGCTTTGTTATACTATTATATGTAAATATACATACTATTCTTGGCTTTGTTTGGCCAAAATTTAATCATCAACTGTTGATGCCCCATACCAAAAGATTTATCAATAACAAGGGTAAGTCCACATTGCCCCACACCAAAGGATTTATCCCTTCGGAATTTGAAAATAACTATGTAACACACACGTGCGATGAGGGGGGAAAACAAAGGAAAAATAGAAGAAAAAATTAATCTTTTAGTCCTTCAAGTGTTTGTTATAACTTAATCCCTCAACTATGACCAAATCCCTTAACTTTTAAACTCAATTAAAAATCAATCTTAATTTTTTTAATAATTTAATTCTTGTCATACCTTGAGTCATCATCTAGTCACCCTATTTGGCAAAATCACACTGGCCTGGGTGATGGACGAGTGAAGAAACGTGGAGCTTATTTGGAAGCCCACATCAGCAATTTTCAAGTGTCATTTTGCCACATAGAATAATGGGATGATGATTCAACCTAAGGATAATAAGGATTAATTTATTAAATGAATAAAAAATTAGGGATTGAGTCTTAATCAAGTTAAAAATTGAAGGATTGAACTATAACGAGTTATAATTGATTGACTAAATCATAACTCAGTTAAAATTTAAAGGATTAAAATATTATTATTTTTTTTAAAAAAAAAAAGGTCAACAGGAGAACATTTGCTTCCCTTGTTTTATCTATTTATAGGGCAGGGAGATGAGATATTTTTTTTAAGTCAACAATAAAAATCACCTTGTTAAATTTATTATTGAATGTATAATTTTACTCATTATTTATTATTTTGTATACTGCCAATTTTCTAAGTCTTCTCAAATCCAATTTCTAATTTTTAAATATGGGTAAATTTAGAAAATTATTAAAATTTTGATACAGTTAAAGAGTTTCAAAGTTTTTTTTTTTAAAATTCCGGTGAAAAATGTAGAAAATGTTTTATAAATAAAAGAGTAAAATGTATTAATCACCCTTTTATTTGACCAAAATTGCATAAACCTCCCCCTTATTTTTGAAAAAAAAATATAAATCTGCATTGAAATTAAAATATATTACATAATTCTCCCTTATATATTTAAAATTTTATTTCCATCCATCCGAGTCATTAGTTCATCATTGAGTTGACTCTCAAGCTTTTATCTTGATTAAAATACTCTGATTTAACAAAACAATTACTTAAACATTTATATTCACCCAAAAATATTTTTTTATATATACAGCATAAAAATAATTTTAACTCAAACTTTCAATATTTTTTAAATTTATAAATTTTAATTATATCATAAAACAGGCTATCCATCAAGACCAAAAAGTAGCAAATAGCCGAGTTGCTACTTTTTCTTTGGTTATAAAAAATTAATTTAATATTTTTAATGAAGCTCTTAAATTATTTAAAACAATTTTATCCAAAGTCAGAAATTTAATATGATAAAGAGCATGTTAGTAAATAAAATTTATTTAAATATCTTTTAAAAATATTCTTGATAAAGTTAACAAATTAGATTTTTAAGTATAGGATTTTAAAATAGAGGAAGGTTTATGTAATTAAGGCAACATATAAGAGTAGTTAAAGTATTTTACTCTAAATAAAACCTCATAAGTACTTTATTTCAAGAAGCTATACAAACTTTACCTAAAATTTAATAAATAATATATAATATTTTTGCCAAAAATTATATATAATTATAATTATACACTTTCCCTACCTTTTCGAAGAAATTTTTTTGTATATATGTTTTAAAATAGTGAAAATGTCAACCTAATTCTTTAGATAAAGTTTGTATTTTTTTTTCCGGTCAACAAAGTTTGCGTGATTCTTTGTGCTTTGACAATTTTTTTTTTTTTTTTTTTTTTTTGCCAGCGTGCTTTGATAATTTTGTACAAGGCTATATTGTGGAATCGTATGCATATACGTTACCCAATATAATTAGTTTAAGTGACTTTCACAAAAGCTAAATCTTTTTCTTACTCCAATATATATATATATATATATCCATGCAATATTCGTGGGTCAAGTGCCCAATATAATGCTAGTAGTGATATAATTAGGATTCAGAAAAAGCCCATGTAATTTTTGTTTTCATTTTAAGATGAGATTCAATTTTTTTTTTAAAAATAAAAAAGGGGTACTTAGGATTGAGGTAAAACTCATATAATCTTTAGTTCCTCAAATTTTATTTCATTTGAAACATTGGTCTTAGGGCTGAGCAATGGGTTATATAGGCTGCCCGCCCATTTATTTTTTAATAGCCCATGTCCGTAAAAAATCTAGTCAAACCCATGACAAATAGGCTAGGCTAAACCCGTGTGAGCTGAAATGGACATAGGTTACCCATTAGAGAATAATTCCAAAAGAATCAAAGCATTAGTTAATGTGAGTATAATTTTACAATCGTCATTTTGGGACATTATAAATTAAAATTAGTTAAGAACCAAATTATATATTACCTGACTATATCAATAAAAGAACACGACTCTTGCTCAACTCTTTCATTATCCTAGATTCCCAGTGTTTTCATAGGGATGCCTTTGATAATTTGAGATAATAAATTAGAATTAGATAAACAAAAAATTCCGTGGCAAGTAAACCAAGTAATGAGAAACAATCATGAGAAATGGGTCTTTGTATACAATTAAGCATCACAATCAGAGAGAGGGGGGGGGGGGGACAACAAACATGAAGAGGAGACGAACTTACAAGTTGCAAAGAAGAATAAAAAAGTTGATGGTCTTAACCAAGTAATGAGAAACAATAATGAGAAATTGGTCTTTGTAAGCAATTAAGCGGCACAATCAGAGAGAGAGAGAGAGAGAGAGAGAGAGAGAGAGAGAGAGAGAGAGAGAGAGAGAGAGAGAGAGAGAGAGACAATAAACTTGAAGAGGAGACGAACTCACGAAGAAGAATAAGAAAGTTGATGGTCAGCTTGCAAGAGGCAACAGACACGTTCACATGGACAAAGGATGATGTGGAATTGTGGTTTTTATTGGGCAGGCCAAAATGGGCAATTTTTCATTGAGCATAGGTAGGCTCACTGGGCCGTGGGCAATATGCTCAACCTTAATTATTCCTTGTAACTCAATAAAAATTTAGATTATTTTATTTTTAGAGGAACCAAAACCAATAGTTTATAACTTAAAAGACCAAAACCAAAATAAGGATAAACTTAAGGGATAAAGAATGGTATTAACTCTTAAGATTAAATGTAAACCATATCACATGTGAAATTGCTTGTCACTTGTACATAATAATAGAAAATTTGCTGCCAGAAAATGCATAATAATAGGAAATCATGACGTACCAGTCATACAATTAGTATTTTTATAGAAACAAGGATTGTTACCCATGGGAAATTTCTTATGTAGCACTTCTGCAAAATCAAATGGATATTTTATTGATTTCGCTTTATGAGGTATGTACTAGTTATTATAATTTAGTCTTTATGGGTGGGCAATTTTTTTTATTGTATATGCTCAATAAGCACTATTAATTTGTAATCATAATCAATTATGTAATTATTTTATAATCATCTATTTAAACTTAAATGTGTATCTTATTGAAAAAAATATATTTAAATGAGTATTTGACCAAAAATTCTAATATACAAAAGTTTTTATTCCCTTAAATCAAGGATGAAATAGTTACTATAATTCAGAGTTATCAAGATTTCTAAGGGATAATTAAAATGTTGATTCTACTCAAAAAATAATTGGTCAAAGTATTTTTCTCTCCATGGGTTTAGTTAGTTTATCAATTAGCAGCTGTGATTATAAAATCCTCTCATCTCGTAATTAATGTCTCTTTTGTTATTCAACTCAGAATCTCTGGTTTTTTGGCCTAATTTGGAAGAATTTATCTTTTTGATTAATTCAACGAATAATTTGATATTGTTAATAGGATCTTTTCAAGTTCTCCTTAGCACTATTATTTCTTAATCCAATTGCCAAAGGTAATGGAAAAAGGGATTTTGCATTAAATCATAAATGCGTGTTTGACCAAAAAATATATTCAAATGTGTATTTTTTCAATAAAATATAATAGACAAAATTTTTAGTCCCCACAAATCAAGGATCAGGGAGTTGTTATAAATCCACCTAATCATCTGTGAATCACTCTCTATTTTTTTTTTTTTTGCTTAATTTGCAAGCAAAAATCTCTTAGATTAAATCAACATACAATTTGATATTATAAATATAATCCCTTTTCACTTCTTCTTGTTACTTTTACTTCTCAATAAAATCACCGAAGTAATTAAATTCAAAATTATAAATTGTTTTGACACATTGTCACAAACTAACCGAGGGTTTGTCGTTTCTTATTTTTATAGGTAGATTTCATTGGCATTATAGCATTCCTTTAATTTAACATAATTAAGATTCTAGTTAAATATTAGAGTGATTTTAAAAGAATGAGAATTTTAATCCCCATAAACTAAGGTTCAAAGAGTTATTATAATTTAGAGTTGTCAAGCATTTTAAGTGATTTGAAATAAAATTGTTGATCTCACCCAAGAAAGTATCTTGTAAAAATTTTGTTATCTTCTTAAATCAAAGAGTTATTATAATTCAAAGTCAAAATGATAAATTGTCACAAACTAATTAAGGGGTCATCACGATTTTAGCATACATATTGCTTAATTGTGCAATTAAATAAATATGGTGCCGATTATTAGTTTGTACATGATTAGCTTAGTGTGTATATTCTGACCAAAGGATATTCATAAATGGCAAAAAATTATAAAATCAAACTTAAATAGGCATGTCTAAAAGGCAGATATCACGCTATATGAGAATATCATAATATAATGTGAAAACATCGAATACAATAAAAAATAAAGTATACTTGAAACCTAGAATGATAAAATGACCCATTCAAAAACCCCACATCCCCATTATTAGCCAATGGAGTGTTGTTTCTCTTCTTTCTCTTTGAAGGAGTGGTTGAAGATCCATACGACTGAATTATTCAAAGGTCAACATCGTTTTGAACTTCTTTCGCAGACATCAATACCGTGAAGGAACTTGAGGCTTGTGTTGCTACTTCAGAGGGCTAGAAAAAAAGACCAAGAAATAAATAGAATGACAAACAAATGAATATATAATCAAGTACTCAATCACAATATGTGCTACTATCAATTAAATCCCTTTCTAACCATTAATTCTGAATATGTAAACTGTTGCAAAATATCTCCCGCCTTGAAAAATTGCAAAACGCTTATACTACTAGATAGGTGTTTGATGTTGCTCCGCTTGATTCTAAGCTTAACAATAATCAATCATATGGCCCTGCATGAAAAATACAACTTCAAAACATAGAGAGCACAAAAAACCCAAATTCAATAATCAAATAGGCGTGAATAACATACCTCCTCATCAGCCAAAATCATGACAACTTTCCATACATCAATAAGTGATGCCTTTTTAGTCATCATCCATCCTTAGTCAGCTAGTGGGCCAAGACCATTGACTCTTCATCTTGAATCTTGAGCTTTTGATTATTTCTAGTAGTGGCAGGATGAAGGAGTTCTATGAAGGTTTTTTTTTTTTTTTTCTTATTTGAAGTTCTATCGATGTTTTTGTGCATAATAATAACATAAAAGACCATAGGGCCAAGTTAACTGGCCCATGATAATGACTCAAAACTACAGCTAAAAAAAAAAGACCCAAAACATTTTTCTGGAATTCCCAATCGGGACAGGAATGTTTTGGGATCGGGATCGGGATCGGGATCGAGATCGGGGGTCAGGAATGTTTCTTGGACATTTGCAATGTAGAAGATTTGCATAACGACTGCACTATGATGAGGCTTGAAATTAAACCACAGTCAGTGTTAGGTTCAAGGGCCAAAACAAAAAAAGAAAAAACTTTAACCAAATCAGGAACACAGAATAATGAAACAACACATATAGCAACACGACGACCCTTTTTCCTGCATTAACCTCCACTGGATGTTTACTTCTGCCCACAAGTCAAGAGTGTGCTAATGCATGCAGCACATGTACAAATCGGAGCCATTTTTCTTGTTTGTGTTGTGAGATTTGAGAGATCATTTTGGATGCATTATTTTTTTGGGGGCTAAAACTCGGAAGCATTATTTAAATTAGATAAATGTTTAGAGGTTATCCGTCCCCATCATCCCCACACATACACACAAACTGACAAAAGCATTAACAATACATATATAGTTAAGTTTCTTTCTTGCAATACACGGACACTAACATATTTTTTTTAAAAAAATATGCTTAAATTGTTTCAATATATGTTGAAATCATTAAAGGTCTAAAAATAAAATTGCGCATGCTTAATGAATTGTATGGTCACTACAAAAAACACAGAATTGCTAACAAAATTTTTTCTGTCACTAATTATACCAACCGATTGCCAACAAAAAATCTGTCGCTAAATTTACCAATGGATTGCCTTTTTTTTTTTTTTTAAATGGCGCTTACATTTTTTAAAAAAAAAAAAAGGCATTTTTATGCGTAAGTTATTCAATATATGTTGAAATGATTAAAGGTCTAAAAATAAAATTGTGCATGCTTAATGAATTGTACACTACAAAAAAAGAAAAAGATAATAGAGACGGAATTTAGGGTCGGAAATTCCGTCAATAAACAGATTAGTGATGGAATTTCCGTCACTAATTCTATTGCTAATCTGTTAGCGATGGATTAGAGAAGAAAAATGTTTCGTTACTAAAAAGGGCATTATTAATTTAATTTGCAACATAATTCAAAATTCCATCGCAAATTTAGAGATGGATTAGAGATGGAACTTTTGTCTCAAACTTTATTAACAGGATTAGCGATGAAATAGAGACAGAAAGATTTATCGACGGACATTAGAGATAGAATAGTGACCGAACTTAGAGACGGAATTATTTCCGCCACTAATTTCTGTCAAAAATCCAGAATAAGTTATCCCCAAAATTAGTGACGGAATTTGGATGGAATAGCAACAGAATTTAGTAATAGAATTTGGTGACGGCTTTAAGGCGAATCAATGACGGATATTAGTGATAGAATGTTGGTTGTTGCTAATCCGTCCCTAAATACATTTAATGACGGAAATTAGCAACGAAATAATTCCATCGCTAATTTTTGTCGTTGATCTGTCTCTAAAATTAGCGACAGATTTATTGACGATTTAAAGACGGAATAGAAACAAAATTAATTCCGTCTCTAATTTCCTATCTTTTTTGTAGTGGTATGGTCACTAAAAAAACCAATCGATTACCGACCAAAAAAATCTGTCTGTAAATTTACCAATGGATTACCGACAAAAAAATTCCTTTGGTAAATATCGTCGAAAAATACAAATTCTTACAGAATTAATGACAAAATTTTTTCCGATAGTAATTACATATATATATATATATATATATATATTCATCACTAATTACCGAAGGAAATTCTGTGAAGAATTTGTCTCTAAATTATTGATGGATTACTGATGAAATTTACCGGTGGAAAATTTTAGTCAGTAAATTTTGAAATTTTGTGTTATTATAACTTATATAAAATACTACCTCCATTCATCATGAGTGAGAACAAAGACGGTGGCAGAGAGAGCGAGGGGTCACATGGTGGTGGTAGAGGGGAAAGCGGAGGAGAGCAAGGAGGAGGGACGGACAAGGCGAATATATGTGAGTATGTTCCCATGTCTTTTGTGTTCGGTTCGACAAGGAAATCCCGACTGCAAGGGGAAGCCAAGAAGACAAAAGTGGATACCAGTAACATGCACAGAAGAGTTATGGACGCATCTTATCCAGATAAATTGATCACTCTAGGGCATATAGGCTTTATGATACGCCACGAGGAGGAGGATGACATCGTGAATGGCTGGAAGAAGTTCTTTAGCGTAAAGAATGATGAAGGCAGTGTGGCGAATCAAGAAGATTGTTCGCGGGAGGAAGAATGGTAAATGATCGTAGAATCCCATCCCTAAAGATGACGTCAGAACAATACGCTGCGTGGTGTAGGCCATGGATGAATTCTCTAATTATTAAAGTATTTGGAGATAGCCCAATGTATATAATTAGAGATCGAATTCATCGTATGTGGAAGCCGGTAGATCCGATGAAAATGATATTAATGAGTAATGGATATTGCATTGTATCATTCACTACAAAAGAAGATAGGGATTTTGCTTTCCAAGAAAGACCATGGATGATCACTATTTGATTGTTCAGCGTTGGTGCCTGAATTTAAATCCATGGAAGGATGACATACAGAGGAAGATAGCAGTGTGGATACACCTTCCAGACTTGCCAAAAGAATTTTACAACGTTGAATCATTAAATATCATTGGGAACATGGTTGGGAAAACGCTTAAGATTGATCGATCTACTTCTATTTATGATAAAGGAGGGTTTGAGAGGATTTGTGTAGAGGTTGACCTTCATCAACCTTTGCTGCCCACATTTGAGATTTTTGGTGAAGATAGGCCAATAGTCTATAAAGGCCTTTATCAAGTTTGTTTTCATTGTGGTAAATATGGCCACCAAAAGACTGCGTGTCCGAGAAGGGAGGATGAGCTTAAGGAAAACAAAAACACAGAGAGTGGAGGAAGGAATCAAGCTTCAAGAACAATGAAGACGGGCTCCGATGTCATGTCGGAGGCGACTATGAGAAGGGCCATGGTGGATTCCGGTGAGATGTTGAAGGAGGACAACCTGTATGGGAAAATTTATATTTTATGCCGTGATTTCAGGAGTGGGAAGGGTGCAAAGATAATTACGGGATCTGACTATGAAGCTAAAAATCAGGCTGGTGTTCAGAAGAGTGAAGAAAAGAAGCCAGCAAATCAGGCGGTTGTTATAGACAAGGCTAAAGAAGACGGGTCAGGGGCCTCTCCATTTCTTTTTAGGTTCATTTCCCTCCACTTCCCTAATCCTGGCCGTTAATCTAATCTAATGATCAAAAGCCACAAAAACACACCACACCACACCATTCTACACGTTCCCGCACTATGCGCCATCATCTAATTTATACTTATTTCGTGAGAGCAGTTCAATAGTTCTTCCTCCAACCTCTGCAAGTGTTTCTTATCTTTTATGCTAGCCTCTCATAATGTATGTAGTTCTATTATCTGCATCAACGGCATAAATTAGACTGGTATCTATTTGTTAATAAAAACGCTTAAGATTTTAAATTTCAAGGTCAATTTTTGAGCATAATTTTTTAGACTGGTAAACATATGAAGTTGATATTCAAATTTTTTTATAAGTACAAAATCTTAACTACCTCAGTCCTCAGCTACTTTCTCAAGGATAAAATATAACAAAAAGAAGAAAATGATAAAATGTTTACTTGACGCATGATCAAGAAAATCATAATTTTTCATATTCACCGTACATACTAGATAATTTAGAAAAACCTTGACAGGGATTTGGTAGATATACAATTGGGGGTATATTAATAGTTTGAAACCTAGCACTTGAGCTCGCAATTCATCTCCATAAATCTCCTGCTTTTTTTTTATTTTTTTTTGCTGGAACATAAATCTCCTGCTTTCCGTCACATGTTCCTGCGCTTTTGGGACCCAAAAAAAACGAAGGCGGGTGATATATATTTTTTTTTAATAAATGGTTTCTGTTATGTTTCAATAATGACGGCGCATAGTGCGGGAACGTGGAGATCTTGGAATAGTATGGTGTGTCTTTGTGGCTTTTGACCATTAGATTAGATTAATGGCCAGGATTAGGGAAATGGAGGGAAATAGACCTAAAAAGAAATGGAGAGGCCCTAACCCGAAGAAGACAAAGTTTTAAATGTAAATGGTATCAATAATCAGGAAGCATTAAAAGAAGGAAAACATAATTCTTTGTAGTGGGTCCCAGTGTCTAATAAAAGGAAGCTTGAAGTCAAATCTTCACGTAAGGTGAAAGAGAATTGCAATCTTTCCAAAGGAAGGTTGGAAGTGGCGGGCCCTACTGTGAAATCAAGTTTGAGTAATAGGAAGGCCAATAACTCGAATTCTTTTTCCACCTTGGCTGACCATATTGTAGACACATTCATAGAAAATGGGCTCTCCAAGTCAATGGTTATGGACTTGAATGAGTCTAATATGCAGGGAAGCGGGCCAGTGGATAATGTTATAATGTGTGAATCTGAAAATAAAGGTGGGAGCAGTGCCATTGATGTACAACAAAGCATAGATTTGCATGGGAACACAATGCAGAAGGACACAGTAATGGCAGAGAATGACAAAAATCAAGTTGTAGAGTGTGATGCTTAAACCCTACCAACGGTTTCCTCATGATTATTGTGACATGGAATGCAAGAGGAACAGGTGCACGGAGCTTCCCGACCATTGTTCGAGATTTAAAGAAGCACTACCAAATTAATTTCTTAGGTATTTTGGCAACGCGGTGTGATAAAAACTTTTCGGCAATGAGAATTGAGAAAATGGGTTTCAATAACTCAGCTATTATTGATTCGAATAGATATAGTGGGGGGATATGGTGCTTATGGGACTCAACAATTCAAGGTTTGACGATACCAGAAAGGCATCGTCAATTTATACATGTGTATATATCTTCTCCAACGACCCCACCGTGGGTGCTCTCTATAGCATACGCTAGGCCCAATATGAATGGAAGACGCAACCTATGGGGTGAGTTGTCTCACATTGCATCGACTATACAGGGAGCATGGATTATGGGTGGTGATATGAATGCAACAATGTATACTAATGAGAGGAAATCCACAGCAACTTATGGTCTATCAAATGACAAAGATTTTTCGTCCTGGGTAGAGAGAGAGAACTTGATGGATTTAGGATTTGTGGGGCCTTCCCTCACATGGCATAGAGGTTCAACCGAGGCATGACTTGATCGTTTTCTTGCCAATGACGATTGAATGCAGTTGTTTCCTAATGCCATAATTACCCACCTTCCCTACTTCAAATCCGACCATCGTCCTCTCCTGTTGAAAACGGGTAACAGAAGGAAATACTAGTCACAATCGACCGTTTAGATTCATTGCCTCATGGGTCCTTCATGATGACTTCGAGGAATTGGTTAGACGAGAATGGAAGACTAACGACACTTGGTATAGAAATATAGCTAGCTTCACTCTAGCTTGTAAGATGTGGAATAAAAACATCTTTAGTCTCTGGTAATTTGCAGGAATGGCTTACATGGAATATACAGTGTTGCCCGGGAACTAGGAAGGTGGCCAAATGGCCATGGCATAGAGTGTTCGGTACTGTATGCTGGCTTCTATGGAAGAATAGATGCAATCAAGCATTTGAAGGACGAGCGGACAATGCAAGAGGAATAGTTCACAAGTGCTTGTATCATCTCTCGGAAGGCGTGGAGAACGGTAGATTTCGACATCAGATCTTTCAAATACTAGAGAGGGGGCCGAGACGCTGGGAACCACCGGAATTGGGCTTTGTGCGGGTAGATGTGGATGGATCCAGACATACTGGCGGTCAGGCAGCTTGCGGTGGAGTAATTAGAGATCATCATGGCAACTGGATTCGTGGATTTCAACAAAAGTTAGGATATACCTTCCCAACTGCTGCGGAAATCCATGCAATCAACGGAGGACTCCGTCTATGCAAGCAGATGGGATTCACCAAGATCAGACTTTTCACAGATTCGCTACAGGCTATTCAGCTTTTATCGGTTGAGTGTGGAACCGATCATCCTCTATATGAGGTCATTATTGATACTAGGTCCATTATTTATGGGGATTGGGATATTGAAATCTCCCATTCGTTCAGAGAAAATCTCAGATGTGCTGATTGGTTAGCAAAGAATGCTTACAGGAACATCCAGGACTACATAGATATTGGGTCATCACCTAGGGAATGTACTCATCTTTTTGCACTCCAGTGTGACCTGCCGTCGCAGGATAGGCATGTAACACCTATTCATAGGTCTTTCTAAACTTCAAGCATTGCTTGCCTTTGTAATAAAAAAAAAAAACATCTTTAGTCACACAGAGCCCAGGAAATGTAAGCTTTTTTGTCGGCTTGATGCACTAAATGCAGCCATTGCTAGTAGAGGCATTGATCGGAAGTTAGAGGATCTACAATTTCAACTCTGGAAGGAGTTAGAAGATGTCTTATTGTAAGATTCTTTGCTATGGGAACAAAAAGCAAGGGCAGAATGAACAGTTTATGGAGACGGGAACTCTAAATATTTCCACGCTCAAGAAAACAGGAGAAGAAAAGTCAATTGAGTGAATGCCATTAAAAATGAAGCTGGTGATTGGGTATATGATGCAGATATTATTAAACCAATGGCAGTTTAATACTTCTCTACATTATTTACAGAGGAAATTCAAAATGGAGAAGAACTTGACGGCAGCATAACTTATCCATCTATTGAGTATTGACCATGATGAATTGAGATGGTGTAGGAGAGCAATTCATGATTATGAGATTCGAGATGCGTTATTTAGCATGGGACCCTTGAAGTCACCTGGCCCTGATGGTTTCAATGCGCTATTTTACCAGTCTCAATGGGACGTGGTACGTACTTCTGTGCTTAACTATATTCATTACTTACTAACGAATCCACCGGAAATTCGACACAATCAATAGTACTTTACTTGTCCTAATTCCAAAAAAGGACAATCCTGAAACGTTGTGTGATCTTCGTCCTATTAGTTTATGTAATGTGATATACAAGGTGGTTACGAAGGTATCATCAACAGACTACAATAGTTCCTAAAATAATCTCCCCCAACCAGTGTAGCTTTATGCCAGGAAGACACAATACTGATAATATTATTGTTGTACAGGAGGTTATCCATTCAATGAGAAAAATGAAGGGGAAGAAAGGCTTCATAGCAGTCAAAATTGATTTGGAAAAAGCCTATGATTGTGTTAGTTGGGCGTTTCTCACTAATTGCTTAAGAGAGTTGAATTTTCCTCAAACATACTATTAATGTGAATTTCTAGCTGTATATCCACCTCTCAAATGCAGCTTTTATAGAATGGGAATAAATCTGAGATCTTTCACACTTATCCTATTTCACCTTATCTCTTTATTATTTGCATGGAAAAATTGTCTCACCTAATCCAAATGCACATTTCAGATGGATCTTGGAAGCCAATCTGCCTAACCAAAACAGGATCCCCAATTTCACACATGTTCTTTGCTGATGATATTATTCTTTTTAATGAAGCTACATTTCAACAAGCTAAGAAAATAAAGTAGTGTTTAGACAGGTTTTTAGGATGTTCGGGACTCAAGGTTAATGCCGCCAAAACTAGAGTTTATTTCCCCGCCAATATTAATCACAACGTTCAGACTGAAATTAGTCGGATGCTCGGCTTTACCTCCACAGGCTACTTGGGTGGGTACTGTGGTCTCAACCTTCATCATGAGAAGGTAACCAAAGCAACCTTTGCAGATGTAGTTGATAAAGTGAAGAAAAGGCTTGCTACATGGAAAATTAACTCTCTGTCTACGGCTGGTCAAATTACCCTTATTAAGTCAGTTGCCACAGCCATGCCCAATTATGTGATGCAGACAACCTACATGCCAACTACAACCTGTGAAAAGTTGGACAAGCAAAATAGAAATTTTCTTTGAGTAGGTACTAGTGATAAGAGAAAGATTCACCTTGTGACATGGGAAGAAGTTTGCAAATCTATAAAGACAGGAGGTTTGGGCATTCGACATGCGAGATACCAGAATCATGCCTTCCTCATGAAACTTGGATGGAAGCTTGTTAAGAGACGAGATATGTTATGGGTTAAAGTGATACGAGATAAATACAAATGTGGCAATGACATAATCCTGAAGATTGAGGCTAAGGAACCAGGCTTGAATATTTGGACAGGAATTAAAGCAACATGGGCACATGTGGAAGTAATTGAAGGTGGTAATGTTCAATAGACTGGATCTAAAGACGGCTTATTCTCTGTTAAATTGGCATACACAACGCTACTTGCAGATACAGGAGACTATGACTCGATTTAGGATAGGATTTGGTGGCTTACAATCCCAAAACGGTGTAGACACTTCATGTGGCTAGTCATGAGGAAAAGGCTATTAACAAATGCGATGGGCATGAGGATTGACTCAAGAGGATCGATGTCCCGCATGCTCAGATCATGCAGAACACGTGCTTCACGTGTTGCGTGACTGTGACTACGCTAGAAGCGTTTGGCACAATCTGGTTAACACATATGTACTACAAATATTCTTCTCCCTTGACAGTTCTATATGGTTTTGATGGAACCTGTCTAAACAACATGCGAGTAAGGAGAATGATTGGGCCGCCACTTTCACCGTCTTGTGTTGTTGGTTGTGGCGGAGACATAACTTGTTTGTGTTTAAAGGTAAAAGCATCTACAGCAATACCGTTAGGTTTAACATTCGCGCCTTGGTGTCTAGCTCTTGGGAGGCCTCTGAGACACTGTTTACACCAAAGAGAATGAATGATGCTACAAGTATCCCAACATGCAGATGGGAACCACCACCCCAAGGTTCGTTCAAGCTTAATGTCGATGGGGCTTACTCTTATCTAACCAATAGTACTGCATGTGGGGGCATGTTACGTGACGCAAAGGGTGATTTCATAAGAGGATTTTCGTGTCCCCTAGAAGGGGCAGACGCACTAACAGCTAAACTATGGGGATGCCTATACGGCTTGAAGATTGCCTGGGACCTGGGTTACCGAGATGTTATTCTGAAATCTGACTCCATGGAGGCGGTATGCTTGCTAATTGGGAATGAGCATGAGACGCATGAAGATCGCAACGTCATTGATGAAGAACAGTCGCTACTGCAACAGAATTGGAGTATTCATGTGCGGCATATCAATAGGACTGCTAATAAGCCAGCAGACTAACTTGCAAAAGTAGAATTATCTATACTGCTGATTTTCATAACCTGTACCAGTCCTCCGACGAGCTGCACATACTATTGTTAATGGATAAGGGGTAGTTTTTTTTCCAGTTCCTCATGTTGATATAAAAAAAAACTTATATAATATAATAACGTAATAACTAATTAAAATATAATTAACCAATGCTTGGTTCACTGTTACATTAGAATTAGATTAATAAAACTTGTCCCTTTGTTTTAGCAAACAATAAAACTTGTCCTTTTAAATTAATGCTCAAACGAGACACTATATTATATTTAAGTACTCAAATGAGACACTCTACTAGCACATACAAAGCAATCATACCTCTAACAAAAACATGATAGAAGATAGAATTACATCAAACTAAAAGGAAACACGCGCACGCACATTAAATTATCAAGTTACAGAACCCAATCCTATAACTAGGAAATCAAACTACAATAGGAGCAGAGAATAAGCTAATGATTACAGTCTCCAACAAGCTCCATCTCATTACGATCATTATTATTATGAGGGCTACGTTTATGTTGTGTAGAAGATGTCACTACTGCATGTGATTTCATGAAGGCTTTGTGATGGAACAAGTTGATTCATCTTCTTCACCTCTTTGCCCTTTCCCCACAGAACAGCATATAATCCACCCACAATTAACAACCCACCAATTATACTGCAAACCAACTCATGAAAAAATATAAATTTATTAGTCATATCTATTAATTCATGAGCATATTGCCCAAAAAAAAAAAAAAATACTACCTCTCATCCTAAATATAAGATCCAAATGACTTTTTGAGAAGATTAAGGAGACTAATTATATTACTTTAAAGTATTTATATTTATCATTTTTTATCCAAATTAATTTGTGTCTGACTTATGAATATTGATATTTAATTTAAGGATTATGGGCCAATTTTGCCTCGAAATTTTTCTCCAAAAGGCAATTTTGCCCCAAAGTTTTTCAGAGGGAATTTTGATCTGGAAGTATCAAAGAGTAATTTTACCTTTACTATTATCCCAGTTAATTTTAACTATTAGTTGATCAAATATGCTGAGCTGACAGCTTAATACCCCGAATTTTGGGATTGGAGACTTGAGAATAAGCCAAAATTAAGTGGGCTACTAAGCCCTGGTTTAGTAGATGTCTTAAACCTATTCTCTAATATGTTTTATATCTTTGGGACATTAAAGAAAATAAAATGGTGAATTTTGAAGGAAGTGATTATGCTTCCAGTGAAATTTCCTGCGAGGCAGTGAGAATGTCTTGGGATTTTGGATGATCAAATGATGTCCAAAAATTATGATTTTTTACAAGGTGAAAATAGACATCCTAAGCTTTAATTTGATAGGTTATATGAATCATTTGAAGATATATGAAAAAAGATATGCTTCCAATTGGCAAAATTCAAAGAAATTAATTCTGGGAATTTTATACTTCCAATTGGCAAAATTGTATATTTTTCCTTGAAATTAAACTCAATAAGGGTTCTATAGCATTTAGAATTACTCTGATATAATGTCTACAAAATTAGTTATGATTTTTCAAAGGTTGGACAGAAAATTTGTCAAAAATCCGAAAATTGGGAATTATGACATCAGCATATTACATTGATGACATAAGCATGGGATATGTTATAAAACGGTTTTTTCTCCTTCTTCCTCCTAATTTCCGACGCCATATCAGGTTATAGAGAAGGAGAGTGTTTTGAGATTCTAGAGAGAGAAGGGGCAAGAACTCACAGGTAAGCTTGATTTTTCCGATGACTTAGCTCATAACATGCGTAATCCTTCCTCTAAGTTTCTCTTTTACATGGTTTGAGGTAGTTGAAGCTCAATTTTGCTGTTTAAAAGGGGCTAGGGTTCAGTTGTCAAAGAGAAGAGCTAGAGGAAGCAAAAGGTAACTTCCAAACCTTCGAATATTGAATGTTCTGGCTGCTGTGAGTAATTTAATCCGTGGTTTTTGTTATATTTGCTCTGATTGTAAGTTTGGAAAAAGGTGTGTCTTAGACGTTATGCTACCAAAATTGAGTCTAAATGGTGCTTTTAACGTAATTAAATAATTAATAAAGTGGTTAGGAGTAGAAAGGAACATGTATGTGGAGCCGAAACCCAAAAACCCTAATTTTCCCCGGAGTACTTGAGAATTTTGGTCAGGGTTGTTAGAGGGCCTTAGGGTTGGATTTTCAATGATTTGATGATTTCATTGAGTTTAGGAGGAAAAATTAGATAGGGTTACTGTTGGTCACTTTTTCGGAAAAGACCGAAAAACATAATTACGAAAATGCCCTGAAACCTTTAAAACGGGGCTGCCAAGGGTAATTTTGTAATTTGACATTGAATTTGATAATTCTGAGCCCAAAAATGGATTTCTTGGGTGAAAATATGTTAGAATAGCCTATGTCAAAATTTTAGAAAAAATATGGTCAGATCAGGTACCGCGGGGTCGACACGGGGCCGTGGTCCAGGGGTTTTTTTGGTAAATTTTCATCATAGGCTAATATAACCACTATAAACACTATGGAAGTGCCTAAAATGGTATATGAATTATTTTTAAACTAATTCTTATACATTTGATATTTTAGGACCAAGTTGAGAGCCCAGGTGGAGGCATGAAGTTGGAGGAGCCTCTCTCATGATAAGGGAAGGGAAATAAAGGTAGGAAACTTACCTCTTCTGCATGTATTTGATATTTGTGCTGGTATATTGATGCATGTAATTGCTTTGCTTGATTATGTGAAACATATATAAATGATTGAAACTCTGTTTCTATTTATGATATGACCATCAATATGTTATTTGAAACATTGAACATGCAGATATGTCATTATGTGAACATGAGTTATGAAATACAAGCATGTCATGCATTAAGCACTTATCTTACGTGCATATTGGTACTGTTTTCCTAGTGAGATTCTCTCGAATCTTACCCTCCACTACCAACAATTTAGACTGGCGAATACATAAGGCACGCGGAAATCAGAGAAGAGAATTGTACGAGAGAGGGTTGCAGTGGTGGAGCGAAGCTTGGAAGAAGTCTCTGTTTCACTCAGATGGGTTTAGACACCCTAGTAGTCCTATACGGTTACCTTAGTTGCAAGTACATGTATAAACCCTTATGGGGATTTTTTGTAATCATGTACCTATTATCAATATATTTATGCTATTCTTGTGTTACCCACCGAACCGCATATCATTTTTCGCAAATACTCTAGTAAAGTTGAAATTAAAATAAGGGCGTGACAAACAGTCCACATGTCATCCATGTCATTTTTGTTAAAGTGTAAATTTGTGTCGGAAATCCATATGTCATATACTTCATTTTTTTTTCAAAATTAGATTTAAAAATTTTATGGCAAATTTGTACCTTAACAAAAATGATGTGAATGACATGTGGACTGTCAGCTCAGCATATTTAGTCAACTAATGGTCAAAACTAACTGAGATAACGGCTAAGCCAAAATTGCTCCATTTTTTTGCAATTTTGGGGCAAAAGTGCCCCTTGGTGAAAACTTCCAGAGCAAAAATGCCCCTTAACCCTTGATTTATTTATACACAATATATGATATGATTAAGTAACTTATTTAACTTCCTTAATATCTTTAAAAAAAAGTCAAACATACCTTCCAAGATATAGTTTCTCATCTAACATGAGAAAACCAGCTATGTCCACAAAGGCAAGCATAAGAGGGTTGAAAGCAGAGACATAAAGAGGGCCACTCAAATCCACACACCATGTCATTACCACCGTCATTCCTCCAGAAACAACTATTCCCTGTGCTATATTATTATTCCTCAAATTTAGAATCTACAATTAATAAATTAATTAAGACATAAGTTGAAATTAATAACATATATATAGTACCGTATAAGCTGCAGCAAGAAGCCTAATGTTCCAACCCAACTTCCATTGACTCCAATCCCTCTCAAGGCAAAGAGCAAACACAGTTGATGTGAGTGCCCCAGAGAAACTCATCAATGTTGTGCTTGAGTAATGACATGGGTAATTCTTGCTCATCTTTGTCTGAAACAGTACAACAATTAATGGTTGGGTTTTAGGGTTAAAATTATGGAAAAATTAATCTACTAGTTTCTATAGTTTCACCTTATTTTTAATCAAGTCTATCTACTTAATTTGTTTTATCATATTCAATTTCACCCTACTTTTAATTAATTAGGTCCATGTAGTTTCAGTTGACTATTGACAAAAAAGAAAGATTTAATTGAAAATCGTGTAAAATTATATAAACTTGAAAAAAAAACACTATATGGACCAGATTAAATATCAGGTGAAACAATGGCTTAATAAAAAATCAAGCAAGATTACAAGGATTTGAATAGTAACAAGCACTTACTCTTTACACATTGCGCGAGATGAATATAATTTAATAATGATAAAATTGAAAGAATATTTTGTGACAACCCTAGTCTAAAGAAAAATCATATATAGAAAGTAATGAAGTTAAAGATATACTCTACTCGAAGAAAATATGATTATTTAATCAGTGAATTACGATAAATTGTATTTATTGATTAATAGATTCAAACATACCATTTACTTATGAACTAGGTGTTACAAGTTTGTAAGAATAAAGTTGACGATTGGTCCTAAACTGATATATATTATATATATGGTATGATATAATATTCACATTTAGAGAAAGGACCTGAATGATGAGCCATAGAGCATAAGCACAACCGCTTCCCAGAGAACAAAGTGCAGCCAAGAGAGTCTTAACAACAGAGGAAGACTGTGGTGATGCCACGTGTCCGTTACGTGGATGCAAGAGGGTGATGTGGAAGGAGCCAGTGTCTATTTTTACACCTTTGAAGAATGTTAGGATCATGGCCCCACTTAATGATATTATTGTTCCAATGATCTTGGCTTTCCCGGCTGCGATTCGTATATTCAATTTTTCCAGACTGTGTTCACAAAATTCAATCGCATAATAAATCTTAATAAATACAGAAAAACATAAAATAAAAATATTTTTTTAATTGTAAAAAATACTTAATTAGAAAATCCTACTCTTAGTCCCTCAATTTAACTTACAATATAGTATAACTCAATGTATGTAGTTTACTAAATTAAAAACATTATAAAGATTAAATTGTACTTACCCAAAAAAATATAAGGATTGAATTGTTTTGAGCCAAAATTTAGATACTAAATTGATGATTGAGAGAAAATTTTAGAATCAAAAGTTATATTTCTACTAAAAAAATTAGGATTAAATGTCATTTTTGTCCCGGAAGTATTGGCTCAGAGGCAATTTTGCCTCGAAAGTCTCATATGGGGCAAATTTGCCCTGGAAGCTTCAAATGTGGGGGCAATTTTGCCCTGACCGTCATCCCAGTTAAGTTTGACCGTTAGTTGATCAATTTTCAGGGCAAATTTGCTTATCAGTGAAAACTTTTAGGATAAATTTGCTCCTAAGTTGAAACTTTCAGAGCAATTTTGTCATTATCTCAGGGAAAATTTGCTCTGCAAGTTTTCACTTTTGAGCAAATTTGCCCCTAAATTTGGTCAACCAATGGTCAATTTAACTGCAATAATGGTTAAGGTGAAATTGCCCCACATTTGAAATTTTCGGGGCAAAATTGCTCCTGAGGCAATACTTCCAGAACAAAAAAAGACCTTTAACCCAAAAAATTAGAATGAAAGTGATAAGTGGAAAACAAACTCACCGGAGGGAGACGGCCATGATAAAGGTGATGATTGGAATAAGATTGGCCATCGCTGAAGCAAATGTTGCTGACTTTAAAGCCAATGCTTCCAAGTAGAAGTTTTGTGACACTGTTCCTCTATGTAATAATTATACACACACACGCATCACAATATTAGTTATTTTATTCATTTTATATGTCACTAAAAATGATATCAAACAACTATGTCAGGAGAAAAAAAAATTAAAAGTAAAAGGAAGATAGTTGTTAAGAAAAGACTAATAATTAACTTGTTTGTTTTAGTAGATAAATATGTTAATCATGCTTTAAAAAATAAAACTGTCTAGATGTTGATCGTTAAATTCCTGTTTCATAGATTCTAATAAATAACTTTTCATCATTGTATTTGCAATTTTGAGTTTGAAGACTCTCATCTTAGCGTATAATAAGAAATTATATTAATATTTTAAAATAATTGAAATTAATGATTAAAAAATAAATTTTAGAGAGTGTGTGTGTGTATATTTAAATTATATATGCATAGCTCACTTTTATTTTTTCAATTACATTCTCCAAGACAATAACCTGTCCTTGAAATAGCATAATATTTATGTAATTTGAAAATTTTGTGGGGGAAAGTCAATGTAATTATATTATTTCCAAAGGAAGTCTTAACACTCTAACTTTTAATGAAAAACACACACACACTCACATATAAAGTAGGATTCCATAATTTCAATAAAATTCAAGAAAAATTCGTACAGGTACAAGAAGAAAAATTCATAATAAATTTTAATTAGCCAATAATTGTATATGAATAATTATTCATTGACAGTTATTGTAACGCTTGTGTTGCTTGTCATAATTAGTAAAAGTGTAGAACAGAAGGCCTAATAACTAATTCATAGAGTGTATCAAAAAAGGAAAAAAAAAGTAATTCATAGAAATAGTAAAACACAACATAATAAGTATTTATACAAATAAGGGTAACAATACATTTTACTTTTTTAGTCCCCTAATTTTATATAAAATATTATTCTTGTCTTTTAATTTTATAAAATATATTTTTAATCCTTTAACCCCAAGACCATTAATCTCAAATGTTTTTTTAATCAATCATTATAATTTTTTATAATTAAACTGAATATGTTAGTATTTGAGAATATTTTATTAATGTCAGCATTTTTTTTAATAACAATACTAAGATCAGAGAGCTGAAAAGACATTTATAAAATTAAGGGATTAAAATAAAATATTTTCTGAAGTGAAAAGTGTAAATAAGTATCATAAACTCACAACCGCTTGCCCTTGAGTGGGGGAAAAGTAAAATAAAAAATATGCTATAGATTTTTTCACTAAAATATTGTTTCAAATGGCTGGTGACCGAGAAACAATATAGAAAATGTGTATAATTCTTTAATTTGAGGTGTGAAAAAAGACTAGTGGCCTGTTTGGGGAGGCATTGGGGGCTGAAAAAAATATGATAGAGAGGGAAAAAGTATGATAGGAGTAAAATGGGATGTCTGGATTGATATTTTTTTAAATGAGTTTTTAGGTTACAAATTATTTTTAAGAAGAAGTCATTAAAATCTATTTTTTATAGTGCAGATGGGCTTTTAATACCGCCAACCTAAATCTAAATGACATTTATAATATAACTTTATACTATTTTAAATTTACAAAAAATTAAATTGAAAAAAATCATTTCTACCCCCACTGTTCCAAACGCCAGACAATCCTCGTAGAGTTACAAATGGAAGGTAGAGAAAGAGTCGCTCATTCTCTCTTTCTCTCTCTCTCTCTCTGTTTTTTTTTGGTCAACGAAAGAGTCACTCATTCCCACGATTCTGTTATTAACTTGTCCTTTAATTCCCACTAAATTGGCCAAATTCCCAATAAAGAAACATGATAGGTACCTATGAAGCTATGACTATGTACCTGCCTCAAAATAAAATAGACAAATTAACCTTGAGTCGTCAAAGTGAATTCTGAATATTTTATATGTGTGTGTAAATTTAATCATATATGTGTGTGTGTGTGTTTCAAATTAGTTATTCCAATATGAACAGCAAGTTAAAGCGCAAACAATGGCAGTAATTAACTGTTAATTATTAAATGGTTGGCATAATGGTTTGTTACTTACCCAAATAAACCACAAAGAAATGATTGAAACAGTATCTTCCAGGTCATCTTTGGCATCCTCTTCCTGCAAATAGATTACCATTAGTCATTATTAAATGAAAAAAGAGGCTCAAATTATTCCTTTTCATTTTTCTTTAATTTCTTAAGCATGTACTATTAGATGCATACCAATAATAAGAGAAGCCCTTTCCTCTTTTTTTCCTGAAATTTCTTTCTTTAGTTTTAATTTTCATGCGTGTCTCATTATACTATTGCTATTAATTCATGAACCCCGTCAAACAGTGTTGAAAGCTTTGAATACGGTATACAGAACTTTCTTTGTTTTTTATAATCAAAGAGAAGCCACTTGAGATCAAACTCGTCACCTCTTGCTTATAAAAATGTTTTCTATTAAATTTTATCATTCCGTATTTGGTTCAGAGTTCATAGCTACCCCTCTCAATACAAGTGTATCTTCCGAGACTTAAATTCGAAATCCGAAAGGATCTAATAGGATTATACATTGCTAAACCAAGTCTATATTAATTGCTTATAAGGAATTTTCATGTCATTAGGTTGCATATGAAAAAGTCTAGGAAATATATGTTTTTTTTTAAACAGAAGTCTAGGAAATATATGTTAAACTCACTATTTTAATACCATTCAAGGATGAGAGCAAGAGGAGCCATGGAAGCAGTGGCAAAGATGAAGCGATAAGCAATGAGGACTCTGAGGCTCATGTCGTCATTGACTGAAAGCTTATACAGCACGTTGAGGCCGGCGTACGCCATCTGAACAATCACCATTAAAATGGCTGGCTTCAATCCGTTCAGCACATTCCACACCTTTGTCATTGTCATCATCTTCTTTGCAAACACCGCAAGCCACGACGGCAGCACCACCACTAGGGTAGAAGTAGGGTTGATGAGAATATAGATAGTGTGGTGAAGGGTGAAAGTGAAGGGTGATGGGAGGACGATATTTATAGAGAGGATATGAAGGGGAAGGCTGCAATTACAATTTCCTTCCATTAAAATACAAGTCATTCTCTAAAGAAGTTCTTTAATTGGTTCATCATAAAAGTTAAGTAATTAATGTTTATTTTTAAATTTTATTTCTCTAATTTATGGTTCAATGTGATTCTTCATATATTTATCCCCCAAACCTTATAATGTGGGTAAAGTTGAGATTTTTTTTTTTTTAAAAAAAAATGACAGCCGCTCTTCCTTAATTTTGTTGAAAAATTGTAGATAAATACCATTTGAGCATACAAAACCACAAAAAGTCTATTAATACATGTAAAAGACATATAGATCCTTGGTGAGGAATTTGGGATTTGAAATGTTGTGCTTTTACTAAAATGATCCTCACCCCTATTTTAAAAAAAGGTAAGGTCGCCTTGCAGCCCAGCAGAGGGCGAGCTTGCTGCCTGAGCTCCAGTAACAACTTGAATAATGCAATTAACTATTTGAATATATATATATATATTGACAACTTTAACTCTTTAAGTCTTATCAAGTGATAAATTATAGTCAATACCATTACTCATGTAGTCATTACCTATATGCCTTCCGTCAATATTAGTACTTATGTAGTTAACACCTTTATGCCTTTAATTAATATCATTATTCACTTAATTGGTCAATACATTTATACCTTTAGTCAATACATTTACTCATCTAATGAATATCTTTACGCCTTTAGTCAATATAATTACTCATTTAATTAATATATTTACTCCTTTAGTCAATACTATTCCTAAATGAGTAAATACCCGTATGCCTATAATCCATGGTTTAACTCATTTAGTCAATACATTTATTCATTTAGTTAAAATCATCACTCATTAAGTAAAAACTATTACTCTTCTAGTCAATAATTTTACTTATTCTGTCAATACCTTTATTCATTTTTAGTCAAATCTATTACTCGTTTTGTTAAAATAATTACTTATTTAGTAAAAACCATTACTCTTTTGTTCAATAACTTTACACATTTAGTCAATATATTTATCTTGTTTTATTTTGTTTGTTTGTCAAAAGGAGGAGTCATTTTTTCCAAATTGAAGAGTCTGACCAAACACTCCAACAGCAACATTATTGAGGCGGCACCATTTTGGAAAAAAAGAAAGAAAAAAGGGAATACCCAAAGCAAAAGGAAAGCGAGGCAGCACAACTTGAGTGCAAAAAAGGTGGAGGCTGACTCAAAGAAAGCAAACGAACCTGGCCACTATTGATTCATCTTCATCACCACCTCCATCGCTTCTTGAGCCAGAGCACCATCATCGAGAACCAGAGAGGGAGCTGAGAGCAAGCCATTAGGTGGTTTTTGGAGTCTTTTTTTTCAACCAAAGTCAGGATGGAAGGAATTCCGGTGTGCCGTCTCTATCCTTTATTTCTCCTTCTCTGTTAGAGTGGAGAGAGAACGTGAGCGAAAAAGATACATTTGGCTCTGTTTAGTGTGAGGGATTGGAGGGGAAGGGAAGGGAGGGGAAATTTTTATGAGTTGGATTTTAAAAGATTGAAGAAGTGGGGTGATAAAATTTTAATAAAGAGAATATATAAGATAAAAGAGTAAAAAAAATTAATTAAAAACTTTTAACCCCACTTCTCTAATTTTTTTAAATTCAACTCAAATTTTTTTCCTCCACCCACTTTCCCTCCCCTCCGCTCAGACCAAACAAGCCCTTAGAGAGAGAGAGGACTGGTTCACGTGTAGAAAAATGTGTTCCCAATTATATTTTTTTGTCACAATATACCCAATTATATTTATATAATTCGGTTTTGAGTAATCAACATTGAGAGATAATCAGCCCAACATGGCACAGATTGCCCACCGAAATCAATTTTGTTACAAGGGATTTGTTAGGAAAATTTTTGTGGATTATTGGATTTAAAAAAAATAAAGAAATTGGGTTAAAATTTTTAATTAATTTTTCTTACTCTTTTATCTCATATTTTCTTTTTTTTATTAAAATTTTATAAATTCTTGAGAAAATGATCCCATGAAAGAGGGAAAAGACAAAATTAAAAGGGTGAAGAGGACGAAATATTGATCAATGGGGAGAGGGAAAAACAAGTTAAAGGAAGAGGGAAGAAGGGGTGAATGTGCCGTATGAATGGAAAGGAAGAGAAGGATGTGAAAGACAAAAGGAGAGTTGGTGCTTTTGGGGTGGGACATTGAGGTGGCTAAGGTATTAGCGGTCTAGTTTTATCGCAAGCGTATGGATTCTAAGTAATATAAAAAGATTGTTTCCACGAGGAATATAACAAAAAATGAATGAATTATCGCAATTAAGAACCCAATCAGGTTGAATAAGAATATTTTCAAATTTAATTTGTTTAAGAAAAGATTTATTTGAGAATTCTAAAGTTAAGATTTTTCTTTAAGATCAGAGGAACCTAGGATTATCTATCCCCTATCTATTTCATGAACTAATTAATTTACCCTCAATAAGTAATTAAACAAAGATATGTATTTGTCTAAGATTCAAGGACATTCAATAACGCTCTCTCGAGTTAAAACCAAATATTTATCCTTATAAATTAATCAATCTCTTGTATTAATTTATAAGGACTAACTTTAAACACTAATCTTAATCTGACAATGCTAGGTTAGTAACTATATCTTTATGATACTAACAAACCATCCGTTTAATACCCAAACTTCAAGACTAACATGATTTTACCTAAGTTTTACACTTAAATTATATTTCTCAAGAATAATTTCAATGAACAAGACAATTAAATGGTGATCAGGCATTTAGAGGCATTAAGAGCAAGATAATGTCATTACAAAAACTTCATTCGATGCAAAAAGAGTAAATAAATAATTCAATCCATAAATAGGTTCAAGAAAATCCTAGAATGAGAAAATTAGCTACTCATGTTCATCAACAAACCAAAACTATAAATAATAATTCGGTTTATATCAGAAACTAAAAGAAAGAGAGAAGAAAATTAATGTGAAACCAAGTTTAAAGCTTCAAATCTCTTTGAATCTTCAAGTCCCAACTTCCTAATCTTTGCTTCTCTTTCTGCTCCTTGTCTCCACCTGAGCGTTCTGTCTCGCGTCGCTATCTAGATTTGCTTGTGTGTTTTGCTCCTCCCGTTGCTATCCTTTTTATAAATGTATTTTAGGTCTCTCTGCGGGCTCCACGCGTTTCTATCCGAATTTGAAGATATGATATATCAATGTACCATATATGTTCATATCTGCATCTTTATTCTAGTTTTCTCTCTCATGTGGACCCATGTTTTATGCCTTCCAATTGCTTTTCTTTCTTCCAATCTCCTTCACATAACATAGGGCCCACGTTTTGACTTGAACGATTTGCTTGAGATCTTGGTCCATTAATTAGATATTACATATAAATATAGAAACATATTATATCTGTTATATCATTCGCTTGCTCTGTTTGATATTCTTCTTCTTTTTAATATGATAATATTTTCTATAAAATAATATAGGATATGATTAAATTTTATATCAAAATTTATTCTTATCCTATAATTTAATTGAAAGATCGAAAATATATAAAAGATAATTAAATAGGTATAAAACATTTATAAATCCAGTGAATATATCTAAAATATATACCTATTTAATTATAAAATATATACTTATCAAACTCCCCCCACACTAACTCTTTTGCACTCCTCGGCAAAGAAAAATTAATCTTGAAAATAGGTTGAAGAAATAAGAGAAACAAATTGAATTGACTAAGAAACTACAAGAACTCAAGTAAACATACCCTAGGAACTAAGTGTGCAATATGGATTGTCAATCACATATAAAAAAACTCTTATTAAGATATGAAGTTTAACAAGCTTAAATCCAGGTAAAATAGTCACACAAGGGTATAAAGTGTATCACTCAACTCACTAGCATATGGGTTCTTTTTCGCTCAGTTCACTTGTTCAATCATCCTACCATAGGCTTGTGATAGTTCTAATTTTCCACCAACATTCACATGTGCATTCAAAAATCAAGAGGACTTTATGACTTGTAATGTTGGAATATAAGCTACATGGAGTAGATGATGGATACTAAGCAATATGCATGTAAATTATGTTATACAGATAATTTAATGTGATAGTGATATACGTGCTATTCTTCAAGATTTAAGAAGGGTATTCTCTCTCTTCCTCTCTCTCTCTCTATATATATATATATATATATTTTACCTCTTCTTTTTTTCCATCTTGAGCTGTTGTAGGTTCCCTTTCGACGCGATACAGCAATGGTTACTCAGTTACTCCAACAAGTACCTCAAGAGGCTTTTAGCCCAACTCATAACTCCCTTTGACTTCACCGTTTTACACATGTGCCAACATTAGTGATGAAGTGCCCCCGGTTACTAAGTGAGGTTGAGAGAAGCCATTGGAGTTGTCTACTTTTTTTCCCTCTCTCTTTTTTTTTATTAAAAAATATCCTCCAACATAAAGCACTAATAGCAGTAATACCACATCTTGTGATTTGATAATATGAGCAAATTGCTGCAATAATAATTGTACATACATATTAACTTAATATAAATATGATAGATGAAAAGGAAAAAAAAATTGATGGGCTCAAAGGGGTAGCAACAGATGAAGTATTTGTAGCTTGTGTTTAGGATTTAAAGGTATAAAAATGAATACATCTATCTTATTAAAGAATTGCACATGTATTAGGTAGTAGTGAAAAGAAATAAGACAAGCTCTTAAGAGTAAGTTGATACAAGTGAAATATCACACTAGAATCAAATGTTTTAGGCTCAAATTTCCTTCCAACAGGGCTATACTATCTCACCCAATTTAATTAAGTTAAACAATATATCATCTTATAAATTGCAATATATGTAATCAACTTCCCTTCATGCAACTAGTAACTAAGCTACATTTATTTAAATCCAACAATCTCAAAATCAAGACAAAGTACCTCTTTTCCCTTCACTATTTTTTTTTTTGAAAAATATCAATTAAATTGCGAGTCCTAATTCTCTCCCCCACACTTAAATCAAGCATTGTCCTCAATATTGCAAAAATTAAGAAAGGAGAAAGAAACTAGTACTCCCTTGGTTTAGGTCTCTGATTCTGATGTGGAGTTATTCCTCTAGTAACTTAAAAAATGTTTCAAATTTGAAGAAGGAAAGAGCACACGATCAGGAACTTGTAGCTACGAGAGGAGCGATCACCCTAAAGCCTGAATAGCAATGAGAAAAAAAAGAAAAAAAAATAGTAAATGAAAATCAAATCAATGGGTTGCCTCCCAACAAGCACTAAGTTTATAGTTTTCAGCCAGACTATGGCAACATCTCAAGAATCAACTGTTAGAGGTAATGTAGTGGTCTGACGGTCCACTTCACCACCCCAATAGTGCTTCAATATTTGCCCATTGACTTTGAATTTCTCTTGACTTTTGCCTTTCAACTCTACTGCATCATGATCAAATACTTGAACCATAGTGAATGGTCCTAACCAACTAGATTTTAGCTTTCCTGGAAACAACCTCAACCTGAAATTATATACTAGTACCTGTTGTCTTGGTTCAAAGGTCTTGAGTACGATCTTCTTATCATGCCACTTTTTAGTCTTCTCTTTATACAACTTAGAGCTTTCATAGTCATGAAATCAAAACTCTTCTAGCTCAGTCAATTGTAAGAGTCTCTTTTCTCCCATAGCCGTAGTATCAAAGTTGAGCTTTTTGATAGCCCAATAAACATTGTGTTTTAATTCCACCGGAAGATGACAAGCTTTCCCAAATACCAATTGATAAGGAGACATACCAATTGGTGTCTTGTAAGCAGTACGATAGACCCAACATGCATCATCAAGTTTCATGGACCAATCTTTTCTTGTGATCCCCACTATTTTTTCAAGAATCTTCTTAATCTCCCGATTAGAAATCTCAGCTTGCCCATTAGTTTGAGGATGGTAGGATAGGGCTACCTTGTGCTTAACACCGTATTTCTTCAAGAGCGTTTTGAACTGGTTATTATAAAAGTGAGTACCTCTATCGCTTATAATGGCTCATAGCGCACCAAATCAAGTGAAAATATGCTTCTTCAAGAATTTGACGACTACCTTACTATCATTGGTTTAAAAATCAGCTGCTTCAAACCATTTTGACACGTAATCTACTACTACAAGAATATATTGATTATTGAAGGATTTAGGGAGGGGTCCCATGAAATCTATCCCCCAAACATCAAACAACTTCAAGCATGCTATTAAGTGACATCTCATTCTGTTTAGAGATGTTTCCCAATCTTTGGCAGCAATCACATTTCAAGGCAAACTTATAAGAATCTTTAAACAAGGTAGGCCAGAAGAGCCACATTGTAAAGACTTTTGCTGCAATTTTATTACCTCCAAAGCAACCTCCATACTCAAAAGAATGACAACACTTTAATATTTCCTGTTGCTCATTTTCCAATACACATCTTATCAATTGATCAACACAATGATGAAACAAGAATGATTCCTCCCAATAAGATAGTTTAACGTCATGCAAGAACTTTCTTTGTTGATGATAATTCAAATCAGGAGGAATAATGTCACAAACTAAATAATTAACAAGGTCAGCATACCAGGGAGCATCAGAGTGGCTCACAACAAATAGTTGCTCATCCGGGAAGGTCTCATGAATGGCTTTGTCAGCTTCTAGTTGAGCGTTAGTACTCAACGTAGATAAATGATCAACAACTTGATTTTCTATACCCTTCCTATCCACAATATCAAGATCAAATTCCTGTAAGAGAAGCACCCATCGAATTAATCTTGCCTTTGAATATTTCTTGCTGAACAAGTATTAAGAGCTGCATGATCTATGTGTACAATGACCTTGGCTCCTACTAGATAAGAACGAAACTTTCCAAAGGCAAATACCACAACAAGAAAATTTTTCTCAGTGGTTGAATAGTTTTCTTGAGCATCATCAAGTGTATGATTGGCATAATAGATTGGGTGAAAGGCTTTATCTTTCTTTTGGCCAAGAACTGCTCCCACAGCAAAGTCACTAGCATCACACATCACTATAAAGGGCAAACTCCAATCTGGGGCAATCATTATAGGTGTAGCCACAAGTTTCTTCTTTAGTTCTTCAAATGCTTGAAGGCAGGCATCATCAAACTTGAATTCTATGTCTTTCTCAAGCAAAGCACATAGAGGCTTGGTAATGTTGGAGAAGTTTTTAATGAAGCGACGGTAGAAACCAGTATGGCCAAGAAAGCTCCGCACCCCCTTAACATTCACCGGTGGAGGAAGTTGTTCAATCACTGCAATTTTCACTCTATCTACTTCTAAGCCATGCTTTGAGATTTTGTGGCCCAGCATAATTCTTTCTTTCACCATAAAGTGACATTTTTCCCAATTAAGCACTAAGTTGGTTTCTTCACAACATCTCAACACATTGGCCAAATTAAATAAGCATCCATCATAGGAATTTCCAAAAACTGTGAAGTCATCTATGAAAGCTTCCATAGTTTGCTCAATCATATCAGCAAAAATGGCCATCATGCATCGCTGAAAGGTAGCTGGTGCATTGCATAATCCAAATGGCATGCGTTTAAAAGCGAATGTCCCATATGGACAAGTAAAAGTAGTCTTTTCTTGATCTTCAGGGGCAATGGCAATCTGATTATACACAGAGTATCCATCCAAAAAACAAAAGAATTCCTTGCCAGCAAGTTTATCCAGTATCTGATCAATAAATGGAAGAGGAAAGTGATCCTTTCAAGTTGTTGCATTCAACTTACGATAACCTATGCAAACCCTCCAACCAGTAACAGTGCGAGTAGGAATTAGCTTGTTGTGGGTGTTAGCCACTACAGTCATACCGCCCTTTTTAGGGACACATTGGACTGGGCTTACCCAAGAACTGTTTGAGATAGATATACTATGCCTGCATCAAGCCATTTAAGAATTTCCTTTTTCACAACTTCCCTCATGATTGGATTCAACCTTTTTTTTATGCTCAATGGATGGTTTATGCTTGTCTTCAAGGAGGATTTTATGCATACAAGTAGAGGGACTAATACCCTTGATATCAGCAATAGTCCACCAATGGCTCTTTTATGAGCCTTCAAGACGTCAACCAGTTGCTCCTCCTGTTGAACAGTGAGATCAGAAGCAATGATAACAGGAAGAGTATTATTTGCTCCTAAGTAGACATACTGCAAGTGAGATGGCAAAGCTTTTAGCTCAAGTGAAGGTAGTTCCTCTAAGGAAGATTTCAACTTTGGTCTATCAAAAAAACCCAAATCAAGTGATTCAAACTGCATTCATCCTTGAGGATAAGGAATCGATGCAACCATGATATCTTTGCATTCCTCTATTATAACATTTTCTGAATCAATCCCAAGTATGACAGCTTTAAGTGGGTTATCATTCATACCTTTTTCATATTCCTTTTATACTACAGGATCAAGCATGTCAATGAAGAAACAGTCCTCTTGAATATTAGGAGATTTAATCAACTTATTCATATTGAAGGTGACCTGCTCATTAGCTACTCTTAGAGTTAACTCACCTTTCTCTACATCAATCAATGTTCTAGTAGTTGCCAGAAATGGTCTCCCTAATAGCAAAGGTAATTCTTTATCAGTGTCAAAGTCAAGAAAAATGAAGTCTACTGGAAAAATAAACTTGTCAACTTTTACTAATACATCTTCAATGATTCCACGAGGTTGAGATAGACTTCTATCAACAAATTGAAGAGTAACTGTTGTTGGTTGAGCTTCACCCAATCCCAACTGGTTGAAGACAAACAAAGGCATGAGGTTAATACTAGCTCCAAGGTCACACATTCCTTTTCCCAAGAATTTATCTCCAATATGGCAAGGAACAGAAAAGCTCCCATGATCTTTTAATTTTGGAGGCATCTACTTAATGATATCAGTGAAGCTCTTAGTCACAGCAACTGTCTCAAACTCACTGAATCGTCACTTCTTAGCTAGAACATCCTTCATAAATTTGGCATATTTAGGCATATGTTCCAAAGCTTCAGTGAATGGTATGTTGATGTGGAGTTGCTTGAATATCTTAATGAACTTCTTGAACTGTGAATCTTCTTGATTTTTTTGAGTCGTTGAGGGAATAGTGGTAGAGGCACATATCTTAAAGGAGAAGTGCAAGTCTTCTCCTTATCTCCATCTATTTTCTCAAGATCAACAAATTTCTCCTTAACCACCTCATCAATATCTACATGTATTTTATCTTCTTGCCTATTAGTAACCTCATTACTTACACTCTTTTTCTTTCCACTTTGGCTAGGAATGTCAGCTAGTTGCTTTCCATTTCTCAAGGTTACTGCTTTTCAATCTTCCTTACCATCCCTTCTCGGATTAGGAACGATATCACTGGGGAGACTATTTATGTTGAATGTGTTCATTTGAGATGCTATTTGGCCTACTTGTATCTCAAGATTTCTTATGGTGGTATCATGAAGATTAACCTTGCTTATTATACCTTCTTGGCTATTAAGAATCTGCCTTAAGAGCTGGTTTGTCTCTGATTCACTTTCTCTAGATTTTTGTTGTTGCTCAAAACCTGGTGGTGCCATTGGCTTGCTAGCATAGTGATTAGGTGGATTCTCACTTGGTCCATTCTTCCAAGAGAAATTTGGATGATCCCTCATACCTTGGTTGTAGGTGTTAGAATAGGGATTGCCACGAGGATATCTTTGATTGTTGTTGAAGTAATGGACTGTCTCCATAGTATGTGGGCAATCCTCATAAGAATGTGCTTTTCCACAAGTTTCACAAGAGAGGCCTGAGGCCTGGATAGCATGAATACCCTCAGCAGATGTTCTCTCTATCTTTATTTCAAGTTGATCAAACCTCTTGGCTATAGCTGCAAGTTGAGTGGCAATATCTTTAGACACACTAGAAGCATTGGAAGTATTTGGCTCTTTATAAGTCCTATACCTAGAGCGTGCTTTATCGGATTGTTGTAGAGTGCTAATGGCAATTTCATCATACAACTTTAATAATTCAGACACTTTCTTCTTGCCAATCCCACCATTGCAAGTATTCTCGACCACAGAAACAGTGGGACCATCCAATTCAGCCTAAAAAGCTTCCAATAACACATAAGTCTTCTGCTCATGATTAGGACAATTGTGCCACATTTCTTTGAATCTCTCCCATGCCACATGAAAGAGTTCACCTGGTTCTTGTGCAAAACCCAATAACTCAGCTCTTTGCACTGCTCGTTTACCTATTAGAATGATTCCTGCTTTGAATAGAGAAGCTAGGGTATCCCACGTAGAAATAGAATTGAGAGGTAGAGCTGTGATCCAAGTTGTTGCCTTTTTATCTAATGACATAGGGAAGAGTCTCAGTCTCAATGCATCAGAAGACATTCCTTGATGTTTGAAATTTTCACGCATTTGAACAAATTTTATCAAATGCTCAATTGGGTCTTCATTCTAATTTCCTGTGAATGTGCCAATCATCTGGAGCATAATTGGCCTCACCTCAAAATTTCTAGCAGTAATAGCTGGGAATTGAATGCTAGATTGATAGGTGGTGCTCTCCTGTTCCATATATTCATCCAAAGTATGATCCATATCCTCATCATTAGGGTGTGCCATGATCTTTGGATTAGGTGACGTCGGTTCTTATGATGATTCTGATTCAGACTTAAGTTCCTTTTCTTCAGTATGATGCTCGTTGTCCAGGTTGTTAGGATGGATTACCAATGCGCCACTCATACGTCGAAAGGTACCTGTAGATCCAAACAACAATAGAGGAATATCAAACTTATAAAAAAATCAAGAAAAGAAAGAAAATACTCAAACGTGATTAATCACACAATTAATATAACTAGTTCAATGAGCTTTTTTTTGCCAAAGTCCCCAGCAACGGCGCCAAAAACTTGTTAGTTATTTAGTTTTACCGCAAGTGTACAGGTCGTAAGTAATATAAAAAGATCATTCCCACGAGGACTATGACAAAAAATGAATTAATTATCGCAATTAAGATCTCAATCAGGTTGAATAAGAATATTTTGAAATTTAATTTGTTTAAGAAAAGATTTATTTGAGAATTCTAAAGTTAAGATTTTTCTTTAAGATCGGAGGAACTTAGGATTATCTATCCCTTATCTATTTCATGAACTAATTAATTTACCCTCAATAAGTAATCAAACAAAGATATGTATTTGTCTAAGATTCAAGGACATTCGATGACGCTCTCTCAAGTCAAAACCAAATATTTATCCTAACAAAATTAATCAATCTCTTGTATTAATTTATAAGGACTAACTTTAAACACCAATCTTAATCTGACAATACTAGGTTAGTAACTATATCTCTATGATACTAACAAACCACCCGTTTAATACCTAAACTTCAAATCTAACATGATTTTACCCAAGTTCTACACTTCAATTATCTTTCTCAAGAACAATTTAAATGAACATGACAACTAAATTGTGATCAGGCATTTAGAGGCATTAAGAGTAAGATAAAATCAATACAAAAACTTCATTCGATGCAAAAAGAGTAAATAAATAATTCAATCCATAAATAGGTTCAAGAAAATCCTAAAATGAGAAAATTAGCTACTCATGTTCATCAACAAACCAAAACCATAAATAATAATTCGGTTCATATCAGAAACTAAGAAAAAGAAAAAAGAAAATTAACGTGAAACCAAGTTTAAAGCTCCAAATTTCTTTAAATCTTCAAATCCCAACTTCCTAAACTTTGCTTCTCGCTCCGCTCCTCGTCTCTGCCCAAGCATTTTGCCTCGTGTCGCTATCTGGATCTGCCTGTGTGTTTCGCTCCTCCTATTGCTATCCTTTTTATATATGTATTTTACGTCTCTCTGCGGGCTCCACGCGTTTCTATCCGAATTTGAAGTTATAATATCTCAATATACCATATATGTTCATGTCTGCATCTTTATTCTCGTTTTCTCTCTCACGTGGACCCACGTTTTATGCCTTCCAATTGCTTTTCTTTCTTCCAATCCCCTTCACATAACGTAGGGCCCACGTTTTGACTTGAACGATTTGCTTGAGATGTTTCATCTGGTTGGTCCATTAATTAGATATTACATATATCTACATATATAAATATAGATATATATTATATCTGTTTTATCATTCGCCTGCTCTGTTTGATATTCTTCTTTTTTCAATATGATAATATTTCCTACAAAATAATATAGGATATGATTAAATCTTATATCAAAATTTATTCTTATCCTATAATTTAATTGAAAGATCGAAAATATATAAAAGATAATTAAATAGGTATAAAACATTTATAAATCCAGTGAATATATCTAAAATATATACCTATTTAATTATAAAATATATACTTATCATAAGGCTTTGTCTTAAGTTATTGACAATTTTAGCATATCTCTATCAATTATATTTTGTTTATGTTTTGGAAATGCAATAATTCAAATATCAAAATCAAATTAGATATAGATATAGATATAATTATTAGTCATTATAGTTTGTCCTCATTTTATTTTTAGTCCACTAGACTACAAGGCCTTTGGTAAAACCGCTTCTTTTGACCCCTGAAGTTAAAAATGTTGGTTCTCTGCTTATTCTAATAATTGCAAAGATAAGCTAAAATTACAAAGCCAAAAATTGAAACAAAAATTATAAAGTAGCCAAATTTAAGTGTGATGTTGGGAAAATTGGGCTCAGAGACAAAGTCGTGCAGGTATGATATAATATAATATAGAGTAAAATACTCTGACCACCCTCCAGTTTTGTCTTAATTACACAGACCTCCCCTCTATTTTGAAAACATACATTTAAGTCCAAACAGTTAACTCCGTTAAGAATATTCTAAAAAGATTCCAAAAATATATTTTTTTAATTAAATTTATTTTTTCTTGCACATTTTGACTAAAGTTGTTTTAAAGAATTTAAGAGTTTTTTTTATCTATTCCTTAATTTCTATTTTTATCTTTACAAGTAATTATATGTTTGATGATTTTAACATTGGTTAATGTAAATGTCACAAACGTTGAATATTCAAGTAAGATTTTAAATAAAAATATGCTTGATCAAATGTGTTTATAAATATTTGTGGAAAAAATATTAAATTATAAATTTAAATTACACATACAATCTCATACTTATATAGTTTATTATATTTGATAAAAATATGTGTTTAATATATATTTTAAGTCAAAATTAATTTATAATATCAAAATTAATAAATTTTTTAACAAATTAGAAAGTTAGAGAATCTAATAGAATAAAGTTATGGTTGTATAAATTTTTATTAGCCCCTATATATATATATATATATAAATAATTCTAATACTAGAGAAGGGCATTTTGGTTTAAAAAAGTTTAAAAGTCAAACTTAACGGTCAACTAATGGTTTGGGTGGATGGAAATAGAATCTCAAAATATAAGGGAGGTTTGTGTAACATATATTTTAGTTTTAAGGGAGGTTTATATGGGTTTCCAAAATAGAGGGGAGGTCTGTGTAATTAAGGCAAAACAGAGGGGAGGTTAGAGTATTTTACTCTATAATATATAATGGGTTTCAAAAGTTTAATGAAGGGAGCCCATAGGTCAAAGTGCTAATGGAGATTAATAGGAAATTAGGGTATTATTTTGCTTCTGATCCTTTGTTTTTTATTTTTATACAAACGGAAATAGGGGAGACCCTCAGCCAATGCCTATCAATGCATTCCCTATCCCACTGGACTCTACTCATAGTACGTCAACCAATTGGCCAAACGGTGATGAAACATGGTGACACCCAGGCATAATAGATAAAGCTTCTTTGGAAAAGTAGTCAGCAGCCTCGTTAGCATGACGAGGGATCTGAACCAGCTCCACAGTCCAATCTCTCCTCAACATTCCTTATATTTCACGTACCACGTCCGCAAAAGGGTGATCCTCACTGGTTTGCAGGTGAAACAGACCACAAACTTCAGCTGCATCTGTTTCCACCTGGAGCCATTTGGCGCCAATATCACGTACCACGTCCGCAAAAGGGTGATCCTCACTGGTTTGTAGGTGAACCAGACCACAAACTTCAGCTGCATCTGTTTCCACCTGGAGCCATTTGGCGCCAATATCCCAGCCCATTCTAAGCCCCAGCAACAATCCCCAGAGTTCTGCCGATAAGCTATTCGTATTCTCGGATGCACGATACATAAAACCTGATAGGAATTTGCCACGCTCATCTCATAGGACCCCACCACACGCCTCTGCTTGCGCTCGACTAAACGCTCCATCGACGTTCAACTTTAACCACCCAGCTGGTGGAGGGCTCCATGTATCTGCTCTCGATTGCACGGGTTGCCCATTCAGATTCACTCCTCTAAGTTGCTTACAGGTCAAGTGCATTGTATCCATAATGGCCAGTCCTTTTGCTTTGACACTGTCATTATTGGTAACAACACCCTCGAAGATTCGGACATTGCGCCTCTGCCACAACAACCAACATATTGTGGAGAATAGGGCATTCCAATAAACGCTCTGCTGGGTACCTCGGGATTTCAGATTGCAAGAGATCCAGTCCCTCAGCTCCATCGTAAAGAACTGATTCTGATGTGCACAGTGAACAAAATCTAGCCATAATCTCCGGGTTTCTCGACAGTCCCGAAGAACATGTAAGAGAGTCTCTAGACACTTACACCAGGAGCATAGGTTATCCTCACACATACCACGTCTCGCCCTTTCCGTATTAGTAAGCACATTATTATGGAACGCAAGCTACATGAACGTTTTGCACCGTGGAAGAGTGTTAACCTTCCATATCTTTTGCCAGGTCAGATTAGTACTCCCTATTCTGCAGTGATCACCATATACGTGAACTTTACAGTGAAACTTCCACTATTCTCATGTTTCCACTTCACTGTTTGCTTGGCTGGGTCCAGTATCATGCTATCCTAAACATGCTTCTAGGCTTGTTTGATCCCAGACTAGGTGTTAGAGACGGATTGACCTGTTGGGATCGGCTGGCACATCTGAAAAATTTAAAATTTTATCAATCCCAATTGCGGATCTATCAACGGCGTTTAAACCGAGTTAGAAAGAATCGTTCCATTTCGAATTTAGGGTTTTCGATCTCTAAGAGCCAACACCTCAGATTCGCTCGTCTACCGATATCCACACAAATGCGTCTCCAACACATACTATGTGCTAGTGCCTCCAATGTGTCCTAGGGCTTTTCTTGTGGCTCTAGATCTGTCCATGAGTTTTTCTGCCCCATCAATGTTATAACCCATGAGGACTATATTCGAATTTCAAAATTAATCTTGATTATTTCAAAATTAATTAATCCTTAATTATCTTAATGAGTTAATTAAATTAATTCGGTTTAATTAAATCTGTCCAACAGTTTTAATTTAATCTATTTATTTAATCCGAATAAAGAGCTAACAGATTTAATTTATCTTCATAAATTAAACAAGCATTAACTACCCCGCACATCGCGCGGGATGAATTAGCTTAAGTGTAATTAATATTCATAATATATTCAATCACACATCAATTAGTTTCATCCACATAAGTTATTTGCAATGCATGCAACATTAGTATTATTTGAATTGTCATGAAAGTGCTAAAAAAGAAATTGCCACCTACGTCACAAAAAGCATCTTCAATAAAATGAGACATTATGAACCAACACATACTAACCATTTATCTCTGATCATAAATATTGCAATACATTTCACATGAATAAAATTGAACCTCTTTCTCATTGGAATCCCCAAAAGCCACCATACAACAAACCAAGAAAACAAAGAATAATTCCAATAGCCATAAGAGCCTCTCCAACATTGTTATTATCAATGTCAACAGCAAGCAAGATTGAGCCATTGCTAAGATATAGGCTGCCTAGATAAGATGCAATATGAGATAAAAGGACAATGCTTGAGTTAGTTAACCCAAGCACATATTGCAAAAGAGTTCAACATATTTTCAGACCTATAAAAAATTTAAAAAAAAATGTCCATATCAAAGAGTTCAACATATTTTCAGACCATATGTAACCCATATGGTGTTATTTCATTGAAAACTTCATATATTGTTGGGTTATTATGTTTACAATTAGACTTATTATGGCTTGGCAAGCACTGAATAGCCAACTCATGCAATTCAAACTGCAACTTCTTGTTCATTTCTGATTCTTCCACCCACCAATATAATATCACTAGAAGACCAAATCAGATCAATTAATGCAATTAAACACTCTTTCAATTACACTTATAATCATGAGCATTCATTTAGTTTCCATTAAAAGTGATAAAAAAATTCAAAGGAATATAGACTAAACACACACAAAATACTAATATACTTTTTTTGTGTAAAAAAAAAACTGAAGTACTAAATGAACGTGCGTATACATATATAACTATAATGCCCTATTTCAATTTCTTTTTTTTTTGCTCGAAACTATTTCGATTTCATGAGTCCAAAAAGGCAGAAAAGATTTGAAACCAACATGGGGCTGCTTTACAGCGTTTCCCTTTTACAATTCACAGTTCCTAAATTAAGGATTAACCCTGTACTTGGAATGAAAAATGGAAACTTAAATACATCACACTTGAAGATCGATACAAACAGATACTTTCCACCATAGAGAAGAAACCCAAGAGCAACAAAGAGACCCCTATTACAACATAAATGAATTAGCAACAATTCATGACAGTCATAATTAATAAATAATTTGATTAAAATAATGCTACAAGCTGAGTCTAAAGTAAACAAACCTGCGAAGAACATCTTAGACAGGACGACCAATACATTAATGGGCTTCCACCATAATATCAGCCACAAAGCAATCTGGGATACATTTTTTGAAAAAAAAAACATAGGTGAAACAACAAAACGAATTTAAAATTGTTGAACTTAAAAGGTACCAGCAACATTAAAAATCATTATATTCATAATTTCCAATTTTTGCGCTGTTACCATTAGACACTAAGACACATATTTGTATCAATTAATTACTTCTAACATCTTTTAGGCCATAATCTAATTAGTCCTACACAATCTGACCCTAGTCACACCTTAAAAGCAAAGTTTCTAGCTTGTGTGAAACTGCAGGATCCAGTGGTTAATAAAAGCTTATAAAAAGGATCACAACTATTCTTCAATATCTATATGTCAAATCTAAAATATTTTGAATCTAAAAAAAACTTCATAGGCGATTGCCCTCCACATTATAGCTGTCATTGAGTGTTCCTAAAGCCACACAAGGCACTACTTACATTATAGGTAAAACAAAAATCCAATGGACAAAATGTGGAGGATAGATTGCAACACCAACCTATCTCACACAAAAAACCTAAGGTCAGTGAGCTAACTAAAGGATTACAGCAATAACTCAAAAGAGAGAAGCTGGCTTCTCTTATTGTTTATGTGAAAAGGTGGGAAAATGGAAAGAACTGAAGCTCAAGTATTAAGATGCTAGGTTTCTTAGCCACGCCAACAGAAAAATCATATTGCAATTGCAATTGGAAGGCTCAAGATGAATTATTAATATGTTGTTGCTAGCTACTTTCTTTGCTATGCCAAAAGAGGCATGGAAGCGTAATGCCATGCATCATATGTTTTAAATAATGAATGACCCTTATCTTCATACTAGAGTGATCAGAACGAACCATGTCCAATCTGAAAGAGAGATTCACATCAATATACTCTATCGTTCTCAAAATAGAATCCGTATTCATCTGATATGTGGGGAAACACCGTTAAACAGGGTGAATGTTACAGTTTATGGTAAGTAAAGGAGAAGTTGCCGAATGTGGCTCAAGATTGATAATAAAAAACACGTCATTTTGGATGCCCGACCCCTAAATTGCGGCAATTCTAGTACGGCCAGAGTTATTAGGTGGGCGATCATATAACATGCTATATCTTCAATCAAAGAAAGAAACTGAAGACTTGCCAACTTGATATCAGAGCCTTAACATATTTTACTAAACTCTGATATTTCTCTCTTGGTATCAAAGCCAACATGTCGTTTTAGCCACCTCCTCTACCTCATCAACTTGATAGAGGTAGTCTAGCTAGAAGAAATGAAAAGAGGGTAGGTCTTCAATGAGGTAGAGGAGACGGATGAAGAAGACAACATGTCGGCTAGGGCTTTGATATCAAGAGAGAAATAGCAAAGTTGATTAAAATATGCTAGGGCTCTGATACCAAGAGGGTAAGTTTTCCTTCCTTTCCATATATTGTGACATCCACACTGTTTAACAAGAACTTGTCACCCATCAGATAATGATTGACCATAGCAAAAAAATGTCTATAAATGTTTATATGCACTTCTCTATTCTCATTGAACGTGTTTCTTCCAAATGAATTTGATATGTGGATTAGGATGGTTCATGGCTTGAACGATGTTTTGAACATATGTACACCTTCCTACTTCATTGTGCATAGTAAAGAAACCAGCCACTACACCTGATAATTCATCCACAATTCTTAGATGTCACTTACAATTCTAAGATGGTGAACTTTATTAATAATATTTTTTTTATTTTGAATTTTATTAAATTTAGAATTACTCTCAGTGTTTGGGTTATCTCATCTTTTTGGTTCAACAATGTTTAGGCATGTCATGTACAACGAATGAATTAAGAGCTAAGTTGTTGTGTGTGATAAAAGACATCAAATATCCTAATCCACACAAAGTAATGATGAGACTAATGTTGCTTTATTACTCACTTGGATATGTCGCAGAATATGCATTTTGAATTGGACCACATGTTTGTTTATTATACATCCATCTTCGTCTTCTTATGTCTCAACTTGCTTTAAAGATTAACCACTGTCATCTTTTTCATTTTAAACAAAACCAACGATTTGAGGTTAGTATTCATTGAGTTTAAAAGAATAAATCATTGTTAAATAGTTAAACGTTTTGAGTTCAATCATTCTCTTTAATTTTATATACCCAAGAATTGTATGTTTGATTAATGTGTAAAATTACTCCTAAAATAATAGGCAAAAAAAAAAATTACTCGTAAAATATACTTTAATCATGAAGTTTTCAAAACAGGACATCAGTCGACTTGCTTTCTCACTCCCTCTACAATGAAAACATGAGGTTGGCTCGGTTTTGAAATGTTGACATATACTCTTGCTTTGATATGAAAGTAATGTTCAAGCAAAAAAAGATATGAAAGTAATGAATATCATACTGTATTTAAAAAAAATTACGAGTATATATTTAATTAGTGCACACTTCCCCACTTGTTTCAAGGTTTTGGAGATAGTGACATGGGGGGAAAAAATTTTACTGTTTGCGATGTTTTATGTTATGCCCATCGTGTCATTACTTTTTAAACAATGAACTATTGCATATATCATCAGAATTTAAATCAGAGTCCATTATATTGAGGAGGACACCTCATTGTCTTCAACTTTGGTTTATGGCTGAGTTTAGTATAATTTACCGGTAGACCAACATTTATTACTTGCTTAAAAGAAGTATAATTAATAGTCAGTACAGTTATCGAATATTGATTTTACTACATTGATCACTTGGGTTTGTTGACAATGAATCTTTAATTAGTTTTTGGAAACTTCAGTTCTATAAACACTAATACAAACAAAGTAATGAAATAATTCTGTTTGCATAGATTGGCACAGATATATAATTAATTCATATGAAAATCCTTATAGTTCTCCAATTTATTATTATAAGACATTTTTAACTATATCTCACACCAATCAAGTAAAATTGTGTATTATTACTAGTTTATATTCAAACTTACTTTCGAAATTTGCCTTTTCTTAATTGCAGTTTACTCTTTTAATATCTAATCCTAAGTAATTAGTTATTTGCAAGTAATTTTGATGTAGCCTTATGGGCATTGTATAAAATATCTTATTAATTGAAATATAAATTTTTTGAAGAAAAGAAGTCTTGTAATGGAGCACAACGTTGAAACTTGGGTCCAAAGTTATTCGAAGTTAATAAAAAAAAAGTTATTCGAAGTTTCACTTGGAATTGGTAGGAATATCCATAGGCATATTTCTGCAGGATCTTTTTTTTTTTTTTTTGCCAATATTTCTGCAGGATCTTTTAGTAGCCGATCAACAGGGTCTTGGCATTAGTGGAAGAAACATTAACCACTAAAATACAAGATCTCAAGTTTAAGTATGCGTGAATGTAAGAAAAAACAATTTTAGAAGAGATGCCGCTAATTAGGCCCGATAATGCTTGAACCTAACACAATCATATTAATGTATTTGTACATATAAATATATAAAGATGTTTTAGTAGCAGGGATTAGTTGAGTAGCTACAATTAGCATAAACATACTTATAAGTTTAAGTATGCGTGAATGTAAGAAAAAACACTTTTAGAAGAGATACCCCTGATTAGGCCCGATAATACTTAGACCTGACACAATCATATTAATGTAAATGTATATATAAATATATAAAGGGGTTTTAATAGCGGAGATTAGTTTTTTTTTTTTTTTGCTAAAAATAGCGGAGATTAGTTGAGTAGCTACAATTAGCATAAAAACACTTATAATTTTGGGGAACTATGAGATTTCAAAAAAGAAATGTAACCAACAATCAACGTTATTAACCCCGGACTAGTCATTCAACTGGTTGAGGCAGTAGGACAAGGGCAAGTAAGTCGGATCGGAGTCAAATCGAAGCTAACATAGGGCTAGACCAATGAGAAAGTGAAGATTTTAGGATTATTAATATGAAATTTTGAATATGTTCAAACTGCTCACTTGTTATAAGAACTTTTTTATGGTTACATTTCTTCATTGGGACCTTGTAGATTTTCCCACTAATTTTTCATACTGAACCATTTTCAATGCTCTTCACAATGATGCGCATTGAGAGCTCTTCACTATAGTAATATCTTACACAGATTAAATAAAATTTTATCGTTACAGATTTAAGATTTTTAACTAATGATTCTTAAATAAAAAAATTATGTTTTTTTGAAAAATTCATAGTTCAGAGATGAATTTTATTTTAGATTTTGTACACATGAAAATAATTTTAAAAAAAAAATTAAAAATAACAAAAAATTCAATCTAAACCATCAAAATTATATCTAAATGATCCACAGTGATAAAAAGCTCCCAGTGCTCATAATTGCGATCAGCAATAAAACTGGTTCCTTTTCTCACACCCCTCCCATGCGCTTATTTGATGTTAAATCAATTGCAAACCCACCAAGAGAACATATTTCAAAATATAGTAATTATGACTATTATTATATTACTCAGAAACAGAGAGAAACACGAATACCTTAATTAACGACCAACACTGGTCAAGCAAAATTCCCACAAGAGGAATCAAAACATGGTTAGCTAGCTACCAACCTACCTACTGTGTCCTAATCACCAGCAAAGCATCCATACTTGAAAATTTTAAACATAACCAATGTAGAGTTTTTGTAGCAGTATAAGACCCCACTAGATTTTTCTAAATCTTAAATTTGACTCCATCCACCGGTCTTGAATTTATTATTGAATGTATATTTTTACTCATAATTTATTGTTTTGTATACTGCCAATTTTTTAAGACTTATCAATTCTAATTTCTAATTTTTAAATATGGGTAAATTTAGAAGGTTATTAAAATTTTGACGAAGTTAAAGAGTTTCAAAGTTTTTTTAACTTTGGGTAAAAAATGTAGAAAGTTTTTTATAAATGAAAGAGTAAAATATATTAAGCTGAAGGTGAAAAAATAGTAATAATATTTTGTACTTTGAGCATCCAACAGAATTAACGTTTGATGAGTGCAAACGTGGTCATAAACAATTTTTCAGGGAGCAAAATTATGAACATTGTTAAGTTGCCGTTACGTCCGTCACTTTTCTCTTGAGTGTCACAACATAATAGCAAGAGTGCCACGGCACTATACTACTATTTCCCTCACTTTTCATAATTGGTTTTAATAAAATGTAGATCTTATCATTTGTTTGTTTGCATGTTGGTATATTTACACTAGTAGAAAAAAGGCCATTAAGACCGTTAGAGTTGAGAAATATGGCCGGCCTGTTTAGGCTCAAGCCCGTCAAAGGCCGGACTTATAATTTAAAGCCTTTAGAAGGAGTCAAGCCTAAAAGGGCCAGCCTGTAGGGCCGTAGGCTTAAATGGGCTGGCCAATTTAAGCTCGTCAATTTTTTTTTAAAAAAATTATTAAATAACTACAAGTTAAGTTTTGCTTTGAAAAAATGATTTTTTAAAATTGAAAATATTTTTAAAATCATATAGTGTTGCCATTTGAACATATTTTAAAGGAAAAAATTGATTATATTCTTATTAAAAAGCTAGGAGAAGCTTATTGATGACATTATAGTTAGTTCAAAGTCTTCTAATTGTTTTTTTTAAAAATATTACTCAATTTTTAATAATATTTCGTTTGGTTCTTAATATTTCCCCAAAGAAACTTTTCCTTATGAACTATTGAAAGAATCATTTTTTATTGATGTAAGGTAAATAAACAGAATAATTTTTTAATTGTATTTGAAGAGGTCTGAATATTATGCAAACTGTATCAAAAAGAGAAACTACTAACACACATTGGAAAATGAAAAAGTAGAGTTTTAATCTCATGAAGAATTTTTTTTTAAGGAAAATGGTGTAAGACCCTAATCTTAATTCAGCATTTTCAGAGTGCTTAAGTGCAGTTCGGTGAGCAACACAGAAATAACATAGATATATTGATATATTGATATGAGGTACTTGATTATATTATGGGTTTTCCCCTCATGGTTTGATAATATATACAATTTTGTTCCATAATATCAAAATAAACTAACTATAACCAACAATTCCATTCTCTTGTCCCGTGCACCTCAATTGCTGTATTTACTGTTTTGCCCCTCGAGCCGCTAGCTTCCTCTAGAATATTTTAATTTTGAAAAAAGGTGAGATTCAAATGAATCTCAGTAGTAACATACAATTATTCATATAAAATGTGAAAAGTAAATATGTCATGCTCCATGTTATACACAAACTAATTAGCAATATAACGGCATATATACATGAGTAGGGCTCAATCCCCACTAACCGTACACCTTGGTTGGATTGTTACTCAACAACCAGGTAAAACTGCCATTCTCGCGCTAACTTCCCCTTCTCTACAGACTGCCCCTTCTCGGCAAAACCATGTTAATTAAAATACAAACAATGGCATACATATACATATAGATAGTGGCATAATGTATGAAGGATAAAGTTACTACCTTAAACCACTTTTTAATTTGTAAAATGTTCCTCGAACTTCGTTCCAACAGCTTGGGCTTTTAATCCAGTCTTAAAATTTCAAATATACAATAATTAGGTTAAAACCCATTCATGTACTACTTTAGACACTTCTAAAGTGTTTTTGTTGGTTATATTAGTCTAAACTAAAAATTTACCAAAACGCCTCTGGGGACTCGGTCTTGGCCCCTCGATATCCGGTCTGATCGTTCTTTTCTAGAAATTTTGACCCTGGCTATTCTAACATATTTTGGCCTAAGGAATCCATTTTTTATCTCATATTTTTTTTTTGAAAAAATCACTGCCAAATGACAATTTTGCCCTTGACAGCCCCTATTTAAGGTTTTAGGGCTATTTCTGCAATTTCACGTTTGGGGGCTTTTCTCAAAAAGTAGTCAACATCGACCCTACGTAATTTTCCCTCCTGAACACAATGAAACTATCATATTGATGAAATTCCAGCTCCTACCCCTCAAACTAGCCCTGGCCGAAACTTAGAAGGAAAAAGGGAAAAATGTGATTTTTTATTTATAACTCCAAAAGCTTGTTCCTTTTCACTCCTAATCACTTTATTAACCATTTAAACACTTAATACACATGATTTGAGGAAATTTAGGTAGCATAACCCCTTAGGGTTATCACTTCCCAAATCTGCAAATCCAAGAAATAAAACACCAATCTAACCAATATTCACAACAACAACTACAACAAGGATTTAAGGTTTGTGAAGTTACCTTTGGATTTCTCTTTGTAATACCCCAAATTTTGGGATTGGAGGCTTGGGAATAAGCCTAAATTAAGCGGACTACTAGGCCCCGATTTAGTAGATGTCCCAAATCTATTCTCTAATGTTCCTTATATCTTTGGGGCATTAAAGAAAATAAAATGATGAATTTTAAAGAAAGTGATTATGCTTCCAATGAAATTTCCTGCGAGGCAGTGAGCTTGTCATAAGGTTTTGGAAGACCAAATGATGAGAAAAAATTATGAAATTTTACAGGGTGAAAGTAGACATCCTAAGATTTAATTTGATAGGTCATATAACTCAATTAGAGCTATATACAAAAAAGTTATGAATTTTTGAAATTAGCCCAGAAAAACTGGAACGTTTCTGAAACAGCAGGCAAAGATTAAAATTCTGGGAATTTTGTGCTTCCAAATAGCAAAAGTATATATTTTTTCTTGAAATTAGACTCAATATAGGTTCTATAGCCTTTGGAATCACTCCAATTCAATTTTTCTAGAATTAGTTATTATTTTTCAAAATTTGAGCAAAAATCTGCCAAAATTTTGTAAAAATCCGAATTTTAAAAAAATGGACAAATGAATAAAATACAATAAAATATATCATAAAAGCACTTCATCCTCCTTCTTTCAGCCATAACGGACGTGAAGTTCAGTTTTAGAGAGAGAGAAGAGTTGAGATTTTTAGAGAGAGAAGGAGAGGAAAAAGCTTGTAAAGTTAAGTGATTTCTTCGGTAAATTGGTTCCTAACGGGTATAACTCTGTTTCTTAGCTACTCTTCTATGTGATTTAAGGTTAAGGTTTGAAAGCCATCTTTGGGTGTGTGAAGGCTAAGGTTTTCAGCCATAATTGGAAATGCCAGAAGGAAGCAAAAGGTAACTTCCAAACCTTCGTATATTGACTATTCTGACTGTTGTGGACAATTTAATTGGTGAAATTTCGCCGAATTGTCTTTGTTTCTGAAAATTGGAAAATGTGTGTTGGAAATGTTATGCTACCAAAATTGGGTTTAAATGGTAGTTATAACTCAATTAAATAGTTAATAAAGTAGTTAGGAGTAGTAAGGAACACGTCTGCGAAGTCGGATTTCAAAAACCCCAATTTTCCTTGGAGTTCCTATAAGTTTCAGCTAGCTCTAGAAATGGGCCTTAGAGTTGGATTTTCAATTATTTGAGGTTTTATTGAGTTCAAGAGGGAAAATTAGGTGGGGTTACAGTTGGTCGCTTTTTCAAAAAAGCCCGAGAAGACATAATTACAAAAACGCCCCTGAAACCCTTAAAATAGGGCTGCTAAGGGCAATTTTGTCTTTTGGTAGTGGTAATTCCGAGTTCGGGAATGGATTCCTTAGGTGAAAATATGTCAGAACAGCCCATGTCAAAATTTTGGGAAAAGTATAGTCGGATCAGGTACGGCCGGGCCAGGGTCCCGGGGGCATTTTGGTAAACTTTCACCATAGGCTAATATTACCACCAGAAACACTATGGAAGTGTCTAAATGGTACATTAAGAATTGTAGGACCGAGTTGAGAGCTCGAGGGGTTGGCACGCATTGCGAGGCACACAAATCGAGGAGAAAAGACTTGAGGTAGGGAACTTACCTCTCTTGCATGTATTTGATATTTGTGTTGGTGTATTGCTGCATGTTATTACTTTGCTTGATTATGTGAAACATATATGAATGATTGAAGCTATGTTTCTATTTATGTTATGGCCATAAGTATGTTGTTTGAAACATTGAGCATGCAGATATGTCATTATGTGAGCATGAGTTTATGTAATGGAAGCATGTCATGCATTAAGCACTTATCTTACATGTATATTGGTATTGTTTTCCTACTAAGATTCTCTCGAATCTCACCCTCCCCTACCAACAATTTAGGCAGACGAATACAGAAAGTACTCATAAATCAAAGAAAAGAACCATACGAGGAGATTGCGGTGGTGGAACGAAGACTGAAAGATGTCTCCGTTTTACTCGGACAAGTTTAGACACCCTGATAGCCCTATACAACTACATTGATGGTAAGTATCATATATGAACCTCTATGGGGATTTTCTGTAATCATGCACATATTATCAGTATAATATGTTATTCCTGTGTTGCCCACCGAGCCGTATATCATTTTCGGTGAATACTCTGGTAAAGGTGAAATTAAGATAAGGGTGTGACACTCTTCTTCTTTCTCTAACCGAAATCTCTCCCTCCTCAATCCTTGATATTTTGCTTGCTAAACATGCCAATCTATGGAGAAGACAAGCTTAGGGAAGGAATTACACAAACTAGAATCTAAATCACAAGGAGAAACACAACTTACCTCAAGATTTTCTCCTCCTTCTCTCTAAAATTTCCTAAGCGTTCTCTCTCCCTCTCTTGCTTGCTCTTAGTCTGCCAAATGAGATAGGAAAGATGAAGGAAGTGTTTCATAAACATCTTCTATTTTCCCTTATTTATTTTTATTCCAAAAATTTGACTTTTTTGACACACTTTTACTTGGGCATATCCTCTTCCCGTTGGTGTCATAAAATCCCATTGTAACTGAACTAATCCTCCTCCCCCTAATCAGCCCAAGTTCACGCCTAGGAGGGTCCAAGTTAGACCAAATGGCTTGCTTCATTTATTTCCCTTAATTGCACACATATGATGTTTTATTAACTTTTCAACATATGCTCGTAACTTCACATTTTCACATTTAATTCTTCTCTCCTCCTTTTAGTCAGCCCAAATTCACGTCCCAAGCCCATAGGAGAAGCAAACTAGGCTGATGTTAATTTATCTCATAATTACAATATTTGCCATCACATTTTTTTCATTTTCAGATTAGTGGCAATTTTGACAGATTTTTTGCCCAAACTTTGAAAAATCACAACTTTATTTGTAGACATCAAATTGGAGTTATTCCAAAGGCTATGAAACCTTTATTGAGTCTAGTTTTAAGGGAAAATATAGCTTTTAACCAACTGGAAGCTGAAAATTCACAGAATTTAAGTTTTTGGACACTGCCACTCTTACTAGTCAGTTTCATTGGGCTAACTTCAAAAATTCATAACTCTTGGCATACAGCTCCAAAAATTACCCATTACCTATTAAATTAAAGCTTATGATGTCTACTTTCATCCTGTAAAATTTTATAATTTTTGGTTATCACCGATCATCCAAAACTACATGACAAATCATTGCCTCGCAGGAAATTTCACCGGTAGCACTGTTTACATTCCAATCTTCAGTGTTTAATTCCTATGATCAAAATTTATAGCCAAAGGATATTCGAAGTATATCAATACTCACCATTTTATTCCTTTAAATATAAATAATTTTAATGATCAAAATTTGGGATGTTACAATGGGTCACTAATTCTATTTATCAAAAAAGATAAAATATTTAATACTTTAAAAATATTTGTTTTAAATAAAAAATTTTTAGTGTTTTAATTTAATTTTTTTAAGAAAATGGGGGGAAATTGTTAAACTGGCTTGTAGCCCACAAGCCGAGTTTAGCTTGTGAGTAAATAGGTCGGGCTTCAAAACAAGGGCTTCTTATGGGAGTTGGGCCTAAATGAGCCAGCCTGTCTTCCCCACCTCTAAACACCGTCACATCTAGATTTTTATAGGTGGAGACGATTTAAAAACTATGAGTGGTGGAATTTTTGTAAAATTTTTGTCATTAAAAAAATACATATTAATCTAGTTATTACCATATATATAATTATTAATTACATATATATCCAAACTCCAAACCAATTCATCTTTGATCTCTTGCTCCTGCAAAATAATTTACTAATTGTCATGGATCTTGATTAATTTCATTCTTAAGTTTATTAAAGCACAAAGAAGAAGGCCTTGTTCTTTACTAATAGTCATTTTTAGAAATTTCTTGGACATTTACCAAATAGAATATTTGCATGACCACTGCAATATAATCAGGCTTGAAATTAAACCAAAATCACTGTTCAAGGGCCAAAAGAAAAAACTTCAACCAAATCAGGAACACAGAATAATGAAACAACATACACAGCAACACGACGACCCTCATTAACCTCCACTGGATGTTTACTTGTGCACACAAGTCAAGAGTGTGCTAATGCATGCAGCACAATAGCACATGTACAAATCGGAGCCATTTTTCGTGTTTGTGTTGTGAGATTTGAGAGATAATCTTGAATGCATCATTTTTTTAGGGGGTAAAACTTGGAAGCATTATTTAAATTAGATAAATGTTTTGAGGTTATCAGTCCCCATCATAGTTAAGTTTTTTTCTTGCAATACACAGAGAATATTATAACATTTTTTTTTAAAAAAAATTACGTTTATATTTTTTATGCTTAAATTGTTTCAATATATGTTGAAATCATTAAAGGTCTAAAACTAAAATTGCACATGCTTAATGAATTGTATGGTCTCTACAAAAAACACAGAATCACTAACAGAATTTTTTTTTTGTTGGTAATTACCAACCAATTACCAACGAAAAATCTGTTGGTAACTTTACCAATGGATTGCCGACAGAAAAATTCCATTGGTAAATCTCTAGTAAGAAAATACAAATTTCGACAGAATTAGGGATGAAAATTTTTTTCTTAGTAATTACTGATAGATTTTTTTTTTCATCAGTAATTACTAAAGGAAATTTCGTCAAGAATTTGTCGCAAAAATTACTGATGGATTACTAATGAAATGTACTGGCGGAAAATTTTAATCAATAAATTTTTTTTAATTTTCTATTATTATATTATAACAACTTATATAATATAATAACGCAACAAATAATTAGCCAATGTTTGGGTCACTGTTACATTAGAATTAGATTAATAAAACTTGTTATTTTAAATTAATGCTCAAACGAGACACTATATTATATTTGAGTACTCAAACAAGACATTCTACTAGCACATACAATGCAATCATACCACTAACATAAACATGATAGAAGATAGCATTACATCAAACTAAAAGGAACCACACACACACACATTAAATTATCAAGTTACAGAACCAAATCCTAATGACAAAGATAAACAAACGGAAATCTCAATCTCAGAGATAAATAGATTCAATCCTATAATTAGGATGTAACACCCCAAATTTTATATTCACCAAATATATTGTAATTATTTAAGAAATTCAATAAAATGGTGAATATTCAAAATTTGGAATTTATGAATTTATAAATGTTATTTTCATGAGAAATTGGGAAAAATAATTATGGAATTAATTTGTGTAATTTAAAAATCCCAATATTAAGGTTCAAAAATGGAGAAATATTGGAGAAAATATTTGGTCCAAAAATGGGTGGAAATTGGCCAAAGAAAAATAAGAAAATAAATTGGATTAAAAATATAATGGCAAAATCGTAATTTTGTCAATTTAGCAAAAAATAAATTATTTTCCAATTAATTGAAGTTAATTTCAATTAATTAAGGAGGATAAAGGTGAAAAACATATTTAGAATATTTTGGTCAATTAAATATGAGTTTATGAAAAATTTGAGTAAAAAGTGCAATTTTAACCAAAATTGAGACTTTATGTGTATACGTAACTTGGACAAGTTGTGGAGCCAATTGTGACCATAGAGAGAGACCCCTAGGTGTCTTCTACAGGTAGCATGATGAAGAAAATATTAGTTGGGCTTCATGACTGAATTCCATGTACATAAAGTTTATGTGCACAAAGTTAAAATTTTTGGAAAGTTAGTAAATAATTAGAAAATAATATTATATTATTTTAAATCATCATCCACCTCCTCCATCAGCCCAAAATCGTGCCTAAGTGCTACAATAAGAGAGAGAGAGAGAGTTGAGAGCTTTTAGAGAGAGAAAGAGAAGAAAACTCGCAAAGTAAGCCGATTTCTCCAATAATTTAGCCCCAAATGCTTATAACTCTGCTCCTAAGCTATTCCTCTATGTTCCTTAAGGTTTTTGAAGCTCAAAATCTGGTGTGGAGACATTAGGGTTTTCAACCACAACTTGGAAAGGCTCCGATATTAAATATAAGACCCAAATAATTTTTTTTAAGGAGATTAAGGAAGATAATTGTTTTATTTTAAAGTATTTATATTTATTGTTTTTTATCCAAATTAAGGAAGCTAATTTGCATCGGAAGTCCATGTGTCATTTAATCTACTTCATCTTTTTTCAAAGTTAGATTTAAAACTTTCAGAGCAAATTTTCACCTTAACAAAATTGACGTGGATGACATATGGACCACTAGCTTAGCATATTTGAGCAACTAACAGTTAAAATTAACTGAGATAATGGTAGGGGCAAAATTGCTCCATTTTTCACACTTCCGGGGCAAAATTACCCCTTGGTGAAAACTTTTGGGGTAAAAATGCTCCTTAACCCTTGATTTAATTATACACAACATATGATATCATTAAGTAACTTATTTAGTTTCTTTAATCTATCTAAAAAAAAGTCAACTATGTCTTATATTTAATACCAGAGGTAGTATGTGTATATATATACACATACCTTCCAAGATATAGCTTCTCATCTAACATGAGAAAACCAGCTATGATGAGCAAGAATTACCCATGCCATTACTCAAGCACAGCTTTGATGAGTTTCTCTAGGGCGCTCATATCGACTATGTTTGCTCTTTGCCTTGAGAGGGATTGGAGTCAATGGATGTTGGGTTGGAATATTAGGCTTCTCTCTGCAGCTTATACGGTACTATATGTGTGTGTGTGTGTGCTATTAATTTCAACTTATGTATTAATTAATTTATTAATTGTAGATTCTAAATTTGAGGAATAATATAATACAGGGAATAGTTGTTTCTGGAGGAATGACGGTGGTAATCACATTGTGTGTGGATTTGAGTGGCCTTCTTTATGTCTCTGCTTTCAACCCTCTCATGCTTGTCTTTGTGGCCATAGCTGGTTTTCTCATGTTAGATGAGAAGCTATATCTTGGAAGGTATGTGTATATATATACTACCTCTGATCTTAAATATAAGACCTAATTGATTTTTTTTTAAGATAGACTAAAAAAACTAAATAAGTTACTTAATGTTATCATATGTTGTGTATAATTAAATCAAGGGTTAAGGGGCATTTTTGCCCTGAAATTTTTACCAATGGGCTTTTTGCCTTGAAAGTGTGAAAAATTGAGCAATTTTGCCCCTACCATTATCTCAATTAATTTGGACTGTTAATTGCTTAAATATGTTGAGCTGGTAGTCCATATGTCATCTTTGCCACTGCTTTCATGGCTCCTCTTGCTCTCATTCTCGAATGGTAACTCAGCTTTTCTTCCATATTGTGTATTTTTCATTTCATATGACATATTTGTTCCAATATTGTTTCTGTATCTCGCTTTATGTTAGCGTGTTTAACATGTATTTCCTAGACCTTTTCATATGCAACCTAATGACATGAAAATTCCTTGTAAGCAATTAATATAGAGTTGGTCTAGCGGTGTTAGGCCCTGCAAGATCCCTCTAAGTTTCGAGTTTGAGTTCTAGATGAGACACTTGTGTTAATATTGAATGATAATATCAAAAAAAAAAAAATCCTTGTGAGCAAGAGGTGACAAGTTTGATGTCAAGTGCCTTCTCTTTAATTGTAAAAAACAAAGAAAATTCTGTTTACCGTATTCAAAGCTTTCACACTGTTTGACGGAGTTCATGAAGCATTATTATTAATAGCAATAGTATAATGAGACACGCATAATAATAATAATAATTAAAACTAAAGAAAGAAATTTCAGGAAAAAAGAGGAAAGGGCTTCTCTTATTATTGGCGTGCATCTAATAGTACATGCTTAAGAATTAAAGAAAAATGAAAAGGAATAGTTTGAGCCTCTTTTTTCATTTAATAATGACTAATGGTAAACTATTTGCAAGAAGAGGATGCCAAAGATGACCTGGAAGATAATGTTTAAATCCTTTCTTTGTGGTTTATTTGGGTAAGTAACAAACCATTATACCAACAATTTAATAATTAACAGTTAATTACTAACATTGTGTGCGCTTTAATTTTCTGTTCTTTTTTTTTTTTTGACCGATTTTTTTTTTCTGTTCATATTGGAATAACTAATTTGATATATGTGTGTGTGGTTGAATTTACACACATAAAAAATATTCAAAATTCACTTTTAGTGATAAGGTGTCAAGGACGACTCAAGGTTAATTTGCCAATTTTATTTTGAGGCAGACACATAGTTATAGGTAACCCTCATGTTTCTTTATTGGGAATTAGGCCAATTTAGTGGGAATTAAAGGAAAAGTTAATAATAGAATCGTGAGAACGAGTGGCTCTTTCTCCACCTTCCATTTTTAACTTTGCAATAATTATTTAGTCTTTTTTATACCTCATATTATACACATTTTCTATATTTGCTACATTATTTTATTAAAAAAATGTATATATTTTTTATTTTATTTTTTCCCCACTCAAGTCCAAGCGGTCGTGAATTTAGGATACTTATTTACACTTTTCACTTCACAATATTTTATTTGAATCTCTTAATTTTATAAAATGTATTTTCAGTTCTCTAATTTTAGTATTGTTATTAACAAAAAAAATTTTGACATTGATAAAATACTCTCAAATACTAACATATTCAGTTTAATTATAAAAAATTATAATGATTGATAAAAAAAATATTTGAGATTAATAATGTTGGGGGTTAAAGGATTAAAAATATATTTTATAAAATTAAAATACTAGACTAATATTTTATATAAAGTTAGGGGTCTAAAAAAGTAAAAATGTACTGTTACCCTTATTTGTATAAATACTTATTAGGTTGTGTTTTACACTTTTACTATTTCTATGTATAAGTGATGTAGATATTTTATTTTTCCAATCGGTTGTGTATCTTTAGGTGCCTAATTTCAATGAATTGCTTTTTTTTTTTTTTATACACTCTATGAATTACTTATTAGGCCTTCTGTCTGATCTACACTTTTACTAATTATGACAAGCAACACAAGCATTACAAATCACTGTCAATGAATAAGTATTCATATACAATTACTAGCTAATTAAAATATATTGCGAATTTTTCTTGAATTTTATTGAAATTATGGAATCCTACTATATGTACGAGTGTGTGTTTTTTTTTTTATTAAAAGTTAGAGTGTTAAGACTTCCTTTGGAAATAATATAATTAAATTCACTTTCTATTTCAAGGAAAGGTTATTGTCTTGGAGAATGCAATTGAAAAAATATAAGTGAGCTGTGAATATATAATTTAAATATACACACACTCTCTCTCGAAAACATTTGTATCATTAGTTTTTGTTGGCAGTTCAAAATTATATTTCAGGAAAAACTTTTATAATTTATTAATAGTCTATTAGGAAAAGTCTAAAATTTATTTTTTATTCATTAATTTCAATATTTTAAAATCCTAATATAATTTCTTATTATACGCTAAGATGAGAGTCTTCAAGCTCAAAATGCAAATACAATGATGAAAAGTTATTTATTAGAATCTATGAAACATACATTCAAGGATCAACATCTAGACCGTTTTATTTGTTAAAGCATGATTAATATATTTATCTACTAAAGCAAACAAGTTAATTATTAGTCTTTTCTTAACAACTATATGCACTTTAATTTTTTTTTTTCTCGTGACATAGTTGTGTGATATAATTTTTAGTGACGTATAAAATGAAAAAAAAAAAAACTAATATTGTGGTGCGTGTGTGTGTAATATTATTACATAGAGGAACAGTGTCACAAAACTTCCACTTGGAAGCACTGGCTTTAAAGTCAGCAACATTTGCTTCAGCGATGACCAATCTTACTCCAGTCATCACCTTTATCATGGTCGTCTCCTTTCAGTGAGTTTGTGCTTTTCACTTATCACTTTCATTCTAATTTTTTTTTAGTAAAAATATAACTTTTGATTCTAAAATTTTCTCTCAATTATCAATTTAGTATCTAAATTTTGGCTCAAAACAATTCAATCCTTATATTTTTGTGTAAGTACAATTTAATGTTGATAATGGTTTTAATTCAGTAAACTACATACATTGAGTAAATTGAGGGACTAAAAGTAGGATTTTTTAATGAAGTATATATTTTTCACAATTAAAAAAAATAAGTTTCTTTTATGTTTTGGTGTATTTATTAAGATGTATTATGCGATTGAATTTGTGAACACAGTTTGGAAAAATTGAATATACGAACAGCAGCCGGGAAAGCCAAGATCATTGGAACAATAATAGCATTAGGTGGGGTCATGATCCTAACATTCTTCAAAGGTGTAAAAATAGACATTTGCTCCTTCCACGTCACCCTCTTGCATCCACGTAACGGACACGTGGCATCACCACGGTCTTCCTCTGCTGTTAAGACTCTCTTGGCTGCACTTCGTTCTCTGGGAAACAGCTGTGCTTATGCTCTGTGGCTCATCTTTAGGTTTTTTCTCTAAAAGTGAATATTATATCATACGATATATATATACATATATATATATATATATATATATCATTTTAGGAACAATCATCAACTTTATTCTCACATACTTATACCTAGTTCATAAGCAAATGGGTCGGTTTGAATCTATTAATCAATAAATATAATTTATCATAATTCACCGATCAAATAATCATATTTCCTTTCAGTAGAGTTATGATCGGTGAATTATGATAAATTATATTTATTGATTAATAGATTCAAACCGACCCATTTGCTTATGAACTGCAAATAATCATATTTCCTTTCAGTAGAGTTATGATTGGTGAATTATGATAAATTATATTTATTGATTAATAGATTCAAACCTACCCATTTGCTTATGAACTGGGTACTATAAGTATGTGAGAATAAAGTTGATGATTGTTCCTAAAATATTATATATATATATATATTTGGTATGATATAAATATTCACTTTTAGAGAAAGGACCTGAATGATGAGCCACAGAGCACAAGCACACTGCTTCCCAGAGAACAAAGTGCAGCCAAGAGAGTCTTAACAGCGGACGAAGACCGTGGTGATGCCACGGGTCCGTTACTTGGATGCAAGAGGGTGACGTGGAAGGAGCCAGTGTCTATTTTTACACCTTTGAAGAATGTTAGGATCATGGCCCCACTTAATGCTATTATTGTTCCAATGATCTTGGCTTTCCCGGCTGCTGTTCGTATATTCAATTTTTTCCAAACTGTGTTCACAAATTCAATCGCATAATTAATCTTAATAAATACACCAAAACATAAAAGAAAAATATTTTTTTTTAATTGTAAACAATACTTCATAAAAAATCCTACTTTTAGTCCCTCAATTTACTCAATGTATGTAGTTTAATTTACCGAATTAAAAACATTATAAAGATTAAATTGTACTTACACAAAAATATAAAGATTGAATTGTTTTGAGCCAAAATTTAGATACTAAATTGATAATTGAGAGAAAATTTTAGAATCAAAAGTTATATTTTCACTAAAAAAATTAGAATGAAAGTGATAAGTGGAAAGCAAACTCACTGAAAGGAGACGACCATGATAAAGGTAATGACTGGAGTAAGATTGGTCATCGCTGAAGCAAATGTTGCTGACTTTAAAGCCAGTGCTTCGAAGTGGAAGTTTTGTGATACTGTTCCTCTATGTAATAATATTATATATATATATATATATACATGCACCACAATATTAGTTATTTTTTTCATTTAATACTTCACTAAAAATTATATCACACAACTATGTCACGAGAAAAAAAAAATTAAAGTGCAGATGGTTGTTAAGAAAAGACTAATAATTAACTTGTTTGTTTTAGTAGATAAATATGTTAATCATGCTTTAAAAAATAAAACGGTCTAGATGTTGATCCTTGAATGTCTGTTTCATAGATTCTAATAAATAACTTTTCATCATTGTATTTGCAATTTGAGCTTGAAGACTCTCATCGTAGCGTATAGTAAGAAATTATATTAGTATTTTAAAATATTGAAATTAATGAATAAAAAATAAATTTAAGACTTTTCCTAATAGACTATTACTAAATTATAAAAGTTTTTCTTGAAATATAATTTTGAACTGCCAACAAAAACTAATGATACAAACGTTTTCGAGAGAGAGTGTGTGTATATTTAAATTATATATGCACAACTCGCTTATATTTTTTCAATTGCATTCTCCAAGACAATAACATTTCCTTGAAATAGAAAGAGAATGTAATTATATTATTTCCAAAGGAAGTCTTAACACTCTAACTTTTAATAAAAAAAACACACACACTCATACATATAGTAGAATTCCATAATTTCAATAAAATTCAAGAAAAATTCGCAATATATTTTAATTAGCTAGTAATTGTATATGAATACTTATTCATTGACAATGATTGCAACGCTTGTGTTCCTTTTCATAATTAGTAAAAGTGTAGAACAGACAGAAGGCCTAATGAGTAATTCATAGAGTGTATATAAAAAGAAAAAACAATTCATAGAAATCAGTCTCCTAAAGATACACAACCGATTGGAAAAATAAAATATCTACATCACTTATACATAGAAATAGTAAAAGTGTAAAACACAACCTAATAAGTATTTATACAAATAAGGGTAATAGTACATTTTTTACTTTTTTAGACCCCTAACTTTATATAAAATATTAGTCTAGTCTTTTAATTTTATAAAATATATTTTTAATCCTTTAACCCCAACATTATTAATCTCAAATATTTTTTTATCAATCATTATAATTTTTTATAATTAAACTGAATATATTAGTATTTGAGAGTATTTTATCAATATCAACATTTTTTTTTCTTAATAACAATACTAAAATTAGAGAACTGAAAAGACATTTTATAAAATTAAGAGATTCAAATAAAATATTTTGTGAAGTGAAAAGTGTAAATAAGTATCCTAAATTCACAAGCGCTTGGACTTGAGTGAGGATAAAATAAAATAAAAAATATATACATTTTTGTAATAAAATAATGTACAAATATAGAACATGTTTATAATATGAGGTGTAAAAAAAACTATATAATTATAGTAAAGTTAAAAATGGAAGGTGGAGAAAGAGCCACTCATTCTCATGATTCTATTATTAACTTTTCCTTTAATTCCCACTAAATTGGCCTAATTCCCAATAAAGAAACATGAGAGTTACCTGTAACTATGTGCCTGCCCCAAAATAAAACAGACAAATTAACCTTGAGTCGCCCTTGACACCTTGTCACTAAAAGTGAATTCTGAATATTTTATATGTGTGTAAATTCAATCACACACACATTTCAAATTAGTTATTCCAATATGAACAGGAAAAAAAATTCAGTCAAAAAACAAATGAACAGAAAATTAAAGCGCACACAATGGTAGTAATTGACTTTTATTAAAAAAAAAATGGTAGGAATTAACTGTTCATTATTAAATGGTTAGCATAATGGTTTGTTACTTACCCAAATAAACCACAAAGAAATGCTTGAAACAGTATCTTCCACGTCATCTTTGACATCCTCTCCCTGCAAATGGCCGTTAGTCATTGTTAAATGAAAAAATAGGCTCAAAACTATTCCTTTTCATTTTTCTTTAATTTCTTAAGCATGTACTATTAGAGGCATACCAATAATAAAGCCCTTTCCTCTTTTTTTCCTGAAATTTCTTTCTTTTGTTTTAATTATGACGTGTGTCTCTTTATACTATTGCTATTAATAATAAATGCTTCATGAACCCCGTCAAACAGTGTGAAAGCTTTGAATACGGTAAACAGAATTTTCTTTGTTTTTTACAATTAAAGAGAAGGCACTTGAGATCAAACTCGTCACCCACTGGAAAAAAAAAAATGATTATACGTACTGGTGCATTTATAGCGGTTAAAATAAATCGTTACAAATATCAGAATTTTTACCAAAAAAATGATAATTACCTGTGGCTCACAAGGATTTTTTCTTTTTTTAATATTATCATTCAGTATTAACACAAGTTTCTCATCTGTAACTCAAAATCAAGATTTATAGAGATCTTATAGGGCCTGACACCGTGAGACCAACTCTATATTAATTGCTTACGAAGAATTTTCATGTCATTAGGTTGCATATGAAAAGGTCTAGGAAATACATGTTAAACACACTAACATAAAGCGAGATACAGAAACAATATTGGAACAAATATGCCATATGAAATGAAAAATACACAATATGGAAGAAAAGCTGAGTTACCATTCGAGAATGAAAGCAGTGGCAAAGATGAAGCGATAAGCAATGAGGAGTCTGAGGCTTATGTCGTCATTGCCCGCAAGCTTCTACAGCACGTTGACGCCGGCGTACGCCATATGAACAATCACCATTAAAATCGCTGGCTTCAACCCGTTCAGCACATTCCACACCTTTGTCATTGTCGTCATCTTCTTCGCAAACACCGCAAGCCGTGACGGGCGGCGCCATCACAAGGGAAGAAGTAGGGTTGAGAATAGGGCTATTGTTGCGAAGGATGAAGGTGAAGGTTGATGGGAAGACGATATTTATAGAGAGGATATGAAGGTGAAGGTTAAAATTAAAAAATTACAAAAAAAATGCGATCATGAGTAAATGGGTGAATCAGTGGAGGAAAAAGAAAAAGAAAAGAAGGGAAAAAAAAGAATAAGGCTCTGTCGGTTTAAGGTGCAGAAGAAATAGAGAAAAGAAATGGAAGGAAATAAGAGTGTGTTGATGTTGGAAGCTTCGGCTAAAGCAGTGAGGAAATTGGTGGAGCTAAAGAAGATGAGGTTGATGATGAATCTGGAAGTGGAGGAAAGGATGACGGTGCGGTGGTTTATTACAGTGAAGAAGAAGAAAGCGGAGATGGTGACTGTGGTGTGGACGGTGGTGAGAGAGAAAGAGAAGTAGGCGAAGCTGGTCTGGTTGTGGAAGCAGGGGAACGACTATGAGCTGTGAAGAAGAGGGAGAACGGAGATCCGATGGTGACAAAACAGAGGGTGTCACGGCGCTGTGAATCTGAGGTCTCCGGCGACTCTGAGATTGAGAAGAGAGTGTGGTGCTAGCGACGGAGGAGGAAGGTCCAATCGGTGGTGGTGTGCAGGTGAGCTCCGATCGGTGGTTCAGTGTGCCTCCTCTGCCCAGATGTGTCGAAGACGGTAGTAAGGGCCAGAGACGGTGGTGGTGTTCTCTTCTTCTCTCTCGTTGAAGCTCTCTGGTCTCACCCCCCTCTCCGCGGGCGATCTGGAAGAATGGCAAAGGTGAATGGTGAAGCTCCCTCCATCTTTTACTCTCAGCTCAGGTCTCTGCTATCGCCTCCCAACGCCGAGCTCCCTCGCCGGCGACGGAAAGAATGGAAAAAAGAGAGTGAAGGTCGCCAGCGAGGTTAGAAGAAAATGAAGGTGATGATCTAATGAAGCCCCGTCACTCAGCTTGCGCGGTGCTCTCTAAAACTCCCCTGTGTGTATGTATATGCGCTCGATTGGAATGACTTATTTTTAAGTAATAAGTGCTTATAAATCGTGATTCATAGTATACGAGGTAAGTATGTGAGAGGAATTTTATCTTGACTTGCGTAATAAGAATTTATTGTCCAAATATAAGTGATTCCAAAAATAGCCATATCCATGCAGCATGCGTGGGTCAAGGGCCCAATATAATGCTACTGCTGATATAATTAGGATTCAGAAAAATCCCATGTAATTTTTGTTTTCATTTTAAGATGAGATTCAATTTTTTTAAAAATAAAAAAGGGGTGGTTAGGATTCAAAGAAAACTCATGTAATCTTTATTCCTCAAGTTCCATTTCATTTGAAATATTGACCCTTGTAATCCAATAAAAATTTGTATTCTAGAGAAATCAGAATCAATAGTTTAAAACTTAAGAGACCAAAATCAAGATGAGGATAAATTTAAAGGAAAAGGATGATATTAACTCTTAAAATTAGATGTAACCCATATCACATGTGAAATAGCTTGTCACCTGTACATAATAATAGAAAATTTGCTGCCAAAAAAATGCATAATATATAATAGGAAATCATGACGTACTGGTCATACTATAAGTATTTGTATAGAAACAAGTATTGTTACCCGTGCAACGTTTTTATGTAGCACTTCTGGAAACACAAAAGGATATTTTATTGATTTCAAGCATTTTCTTTGTCAGAATATTAATTTAAAACATTGCTTGTACGAGGTATGCCCTAGTTATTATATAATGAGTAAGTCCTATCCGTGCGTTGCACGGGAGATTATACTATAATGATCATTTATCAACATTGATTTATTTGATAAGATAACTATCATTCTTTTAATCTCGTCAATTAGTTACATTCTATATAGAATAAAAACAATGTAATTCACACTATGTTTTTATGCATAACACATAAAATTATACCTTCATTAACAGAAAGCCACTTTATTTCATTTGTCACCTTACATGATCATAATTAAGCATCCAAATTTCTAAAAACTTCCTTGTAAAATGCTATGACAGTAATAAATGCTTTATGAATATTAATTATTCATAGGCATGATAAATAATGAAGGTATTATGGAAATTTTTCATAGGTGTAGGTGTGTGTTTGAGTAAACTAAAAAAAAAAAAAAGTATTTTTTAGCTTGAAATTATGGTTTAAGGAAAATATTGCCAAACATTTAAAAAATAAGAGAATCACTTTTTTATCCCAAAACCATGGTTTTGGATATAAAAAAGAGTTTTGGGGGAAAGGTAAATTTTTTTTTTTTACTTTTTTTCTTTCCTCCTTCTCTCTCTTTCCTTGTTTTTTCTCTTTCCTGTTTTTCTTTACTCTTTCATTCTCTTTACGTATTTTCATATTGTTCCTCTTTCTCTCCCCATTTCCCCTTTTTTCTCTTTCCTTCCCGGCCTTTTCTGCTTGAGTTTATTGCATACTTTTTTTTGGGCAGTTGGATAATTTTTAGATTATATAATTCATTAATATATATAAGTATATGTTTGATCTACTTTTTTATATTATATAATTGATTAATTCTATAATTTTAATTCTTCAAACAAATTTATTTTATTTTCAGTATTTATTATGAAATTTAATGTGAAATAATATATAAAATATAATCTTATCCTTTATATATGTAAGTATCACAAAAGTTAAAGTGATGATTTTAGTAATTTGATAATAAAAAAATGATTTTGATCATAATACCTAAACACTATCAGTTTAATAAAATTATTTTTTTTTCACATAATCTATTTTGTAAAATCAATTTTATCTTCTTCTTTTTTTTCAGAAACTATTTTCCAAAAACACCCTAAGACGCATGCATATTGAATTGAAGGTCATGGTATTAAGTTGGTCCGTGGAAGTAATAGTCATCGGTGAGGGCATTAAGTACGGGGAATTAAACAAACCAACTTGGAAGCAATTGTCCTTACTTAAAAGAGGATATGACAAGGACTTAAAACAATAATGATTTATTTAGAATAGCTTCTGGAATTACCTAAAGGGACCCCTACCACACATGGTGATGCCTCTGCAATTACCCAGAGGTACGGGGCACTTAGAGTTATTTAGAATAGCTTCTAGAATCGCCTCCGCAATCACCTAAACACCCTCGTCCTTTATCAACCTCATGGTGACGTTCTTTGAACTCTGCGATAAAAAGGAGTTTGGGGCATATTAAATACAGCTCTCATACCGTGCTCTTCCCCCTAAATTTGGGGGTTTTTTATTATTTTTTTTTTTAATTTTTACATATTTTTATTTATTTATATTAAATTGTATGCTACATTTTAAAATTTTTTTTATCACTTGATATCTCAAATTAATTAATTTTTAGTTTTGCATTCAAAAATATTTTTCTTGCAATAATAATCTTTAAAATATTTTTTTAGTAGTATTCAATATCTAAAATATTTTTTTAACACCCCATATTTTAAACCAATTAACTTTTAGTGTATGTAGTATTTTTTTAAAAAAAAAACTTAAAATAAGGGATGATCATTACCTGCTCATCTTTTGGATGAGCAGGGAACGTGGATTCATTATATACAGATCATGTCACTTTACCCATAAGACAATAGCCTTTTAACCATTTAAGTAAACCCCAATTAATTATATCATAATACAATCCAAGTCGAGTATCCCAAACGTGGATTTGGCGATTTGCTTCCTCATTGTCATGCTACTGAGATCTTATCATGTAGTACCCCTTTTTGATGCTCCAACTGCAACGCTGAATATCATAACTTTTTACCCAACTTTGCGAGTCGTATGGTGCAAGAGACTGTGTCGTTTTAGGCACCTTGTCCAATTTGAGTGCATGTTTGAATTAGTGGTGGAGCAGGAGTTTTTTTTTATAGATGGGCTTTTGAAAAAGTCAGATAGAAAAAAAGTCAAGTTATAGATGTAATTTATGTTTGAATTGACGGTGGTAGAAGTGACTTTTTTTCTAACCTTAAACCTGTTTGGATTATTATTTGAAAAACATGTTTAGATGGGAAATGACTGAAAAGGGCATGAATCTTATTAAATACTACACACACACATATATGTACTAGTTGTATATATTGTGATAATTGAAGTAAAAAAATATTAAATTTTTTTGATAAAATAAAAAGGGCGAAATTATTATTGAAAAATAATACACGAAAGTCCTTAATTAAAAAAATATAAATTTATATTTAAATTAGAATGCATACATGAAATGTCTCATTATTGGATTATCTACCCCTAACAAATTGGTCTCCGATAACGTCACAAATATGATTTGTTTGTGTTGAAGATAATCTACTAAAAAAGGGCATGAACCTTATTGAATATTACACACACATATATTATTTATATATATTGTGATAATTGAAAAGAAAAATTAAAATTAAAATTTGATAAAATAAAAAAAATTTAAATTATTATTTAAAAAAATTAAAAGACTGAAGCACTTTAATTACAATAATGGGCTTTGCTAGCATAATTCAAATCCATTGTCTTGAGAGCACTAAGTGAAGAAAAATTCACAAGCACCTAGTGAAGCTGCTCCAACGTGAAGAAAAAGTAGCGCGAGGGAGCTTCTAGCAAAAATAACTTTTTATGTTGAAGCTCATCTCCAACAGACGCTTACCCAAACAGAACTTTACAAGTGCACTGGACTTTTTTCCTTTCATTAGGCTTTTGACCCCTCCAAACGCTTCCCCAAACAGACCCTGAAAATATTCCCAAGCCGTGACTTTTGTTTCCATTATTTGGCGTTATGGTATGTTCCATTATTATAACTACTTATTACTACTTACACTCCTCTATGGACATTGCACGTTCCCCTGCCTCCCTTTTCTCGTTTTATTTTTTACAACGGTTTTCTTAGGCAATACCACTAATTATTCTCAGTGAGAGAGCAATAGAGGACAAAAATACGAACTTAATCACGAAAAAGCCGCAGCCTTCCTCGTACTTCTTATGGCCCTGTTTGGTACGAGGCATTGAATTTTGATGGATTGGGATTGAGATTGGGATTGGGACTGGGATTGGGACTGGATTGATGCTTTAAAAATATGTTTGGTAGGGAGTAATAGTTGGAGGGAATAATTATATTTATCTTATTTAATAAATAGTCACTGATAATAAAAAGACGAAAATACCCTATAGAGATTCTGTTTTTACTTTTGGTCCTCTCCTCCACTCCATCGAGACAATCTGGTCTTCTCACCCGTCTTGAGCGCTAACCCTCACCTCCGCCTCTGATGTCCGGCGGTGAAATCTCCGATATGTAGAGAGGAGTGAGAGTGCCGGTGAGAGCATTGGCACCACCAACCAGTAACCTCGCCATTAGAATTATGTAAATGTTGGGAGCCCAGAGGATAACCAGAGCGCTGAAGATAAATGTTACTGATGAGATCATTAGCATCGTACGTCGTCCGAACATGTCGCTGGCCGTTCCAGCAAGTGTCATCGTCAGTGTTCCGGCGAGGAACATCATGGAGACAATCATTCCTTCCATTTTGGGATCGGTTTCTAAATTGAATTCCTTCTTAATGTAAGACATGCCCCCTGCAATGTCATATCCATTAATAAAGAAGCAAAAGTAAAATTGAGCTTTGATGTACATTTCAAAAGAAGAACGAGAAGATTATGAAGGAGATGAGACCTGCAATGCTAGAACTATCCCACCCGATCAACATATTCCCAAGCGTAGAAGAAATTGCGACTATCACAACTTCCCTCATTTTCTTCCCTCTCTCAGAAGCCAGAGTATCTCAGAGAAAAAACCAGGATTATGATCACTGCAACTTAAAGAATATCGACGTCGAGATCTGCAATTAATGAGCAAACCCAGAGCTGCATCAAAAAGACGATGGTGAAAGTAGGGTTGAGGGCGACGAAGATAAAGGGGAAAGGTGAAGATGATCGGTTGTGGGCGACAGAGTGAGCGGCAGTGAAGGTCGACGATGCAGAAGGAGCTGTCGATGGTGAAGGGAGGAAAAAAGGAGGAGGAGGGAGTGATTATGTGAGAGGGTTAGGTTAAACTCAGCTTATTTTTGTCTCAAAATATTTTAATCAGGGATATTTTTGTCTTCATAATTTTGTAATCCTGGGATTCAAAACACAATACCAGGGGGAGGTGGCTTTGTAGCAATCCCATATTCGTGGTACTGACAATCCCTGATTACTCATAATCCCTCATACCAAACGATGTATTTTTACTCAATCCCTCATCCAATCCCTCTCCCTACTCTCAAATACCACGTACCAAACAAGGCCTATATGTTTTTGTGGCATAATCATCATTCTCGAAAGAATAGTGACTAAAAATTTGAGGTCCTACTACTATATATTAAAAATTAGGGTTTTATTTTCATTTACAAGTAACACAGAAATACAAATAAAGGAATAGAACGGAAAAGAAAATACCCATTTCACTATTTGCAATACATGACAAGCACCGTCAAGTCTGACTTCCCAAAACATCGTTGATAGTCGCTCTGATGCTAGTCCTTTTCGTTCTTCTTGCATCCTGAACCGATGTGTTTTTGCAATTTCTCCTGAGAGGAAAATAAAGTGTTGCTTCTGATTCGGGATAACACACTCTGCTCGACATTTTGGGAATCGTTGAGGAAAGTACCGACAAAGATGAAGACATTGAAGCTTCCATGGCAGTATCCCAGTCCGGCCACTACGTCGCCGGTTCACATGCCTATGTACTGCTGCATAGGCTCGTGGGATTGCACCATCCACACATAACTTCCGTAGGCAGTGTTAAAGGAATGCTCTGCACTGCTTGAAACTACGTCGCATCATTTGCTCTTTTATTTTCTTTTCTCTTTTTTTTTTAAAGCCAAATGCGCTTTTAGCTTTGGGGAAAATAGAGGCAATCCAACTACAAACGCCATTTACCATTTCCATGATTCTCCAACAATGAAGTGTAGATGATTCAATGGAGAGAGAGATGAGTTCAAATGGAGGAATGGCAAAGGGGAAAATAAGAAAACAATGGCAGAAGAAGGCATGCTGAGAAGGAGAGGGTTTCAGGGAAGAGAAAAGAAGGGAGCATCAAGAGAAGGAAAATATGTGGAAGGTGAGATTGATTCGAGAATATAGGGTGTGTTTGGTTTGAGGTGAGGGGAGGGGAGGGGGGGTTAAATTACCTTTTTGGGTTGAAGGTATTTACATTTTGGACTAAAATTTAAAATTTAAAAGAAATGAGAGGGTAAATTTTGAGCGGGAACCTAAAATTTAAAAGGATGAGAGGGTAAATTTTGGGTTTCTCTCATCCAAAATTATAATTTACCACCCCTGCCTCCCATCCCCTAAAACCAAACACACCCTAAATATATCATCAAACAATTTAGTGGGATGTTTGAATTTGAATTACCCGCTCAATGGCTTGTTGGGATTCAAACGCTTTAGGGTAAAATTCCAATTCCAATTTTTAGAATTTGGAAAAAGGACAAAGGCAGTTGCAGAATTGTGGAAGGAGCCGATGGCACGCAGCCCAATATTAGAGTTGGCTTATGCTAGGGATGAGCAAAAACCCGGTAGTCCGGTCCAGTCTAGTCTGACCCGAGCTGGTCCGGTCTGGTCCAAATAAGCAATATAATGAAATCAGACCAGACTGGACCAGACTGACTGGTCGGGTTGGACCGGGTTCCAGACCAGGAGACCAAACCACCTAGACTGGTCCGGTCTGGTCTAGGTCAATTTCTTAAAAAATATTTTTATAATTTAGATGTTATTTTTTATTTTTTATTTAATGTTGTTAGAGTTTTTTTAAGGATTTATAATCAATTTTTATTTTTTATGATGATTTTTATATGATTATAGGTATTTTTATTATCTTAATTATATTTATCATGTTTAAATCTTTTTTCTCAACATATTTTTTTTTTATTGTTGTTGAATGTTGTTGGATATTCTTATAGATTTATGATGTTTAAATTTTTGTTGACATATTTTATATTATTATAGGTATTTTTGTGGTCCTAATTATGTTTAATAGGTTCAAATTTTACCTTCTAAAGACGAAAAAATAAAAATAAAAAAAATATTAAATTTAGGTCCTGGACTACCTGGACTAGTCCAGGTAGTCCACCAGACCCGGTCTGGTCCAACCCGACCTCGGGTTGGTGCTGAACTAGACTAGACCACGGACTACTTTGTTCAACCCGAGATCTTCTCAAGACCAGACCTCGGGTTGATGTCAAACCCGGTCCGGTCCGGTCCATGCTCATCCCTAGCTTATGCATAGTTGTTTCCCCTCTCTGCATAAGGGAAGAGAATTTTATTATTTATTGCTTTAGTCTTTATGGGTAGGCAATTTTTTTTATTGTATATGCTCAATAAGCAATACTTATTTGTAATCATAATCAATTATGTAATTATTTTATAATCATCTATTTAACTTAAATGTGTATCCTATGGGAAACAATATATTTAAATGAGTATTTGACCAAAAATTCTAATATACAAAAGTTTTTATTCCCTTAAATCAAGGATGAAATAGTTACTACAATTCAGAGTTATCAATATTTCTAAGGGATAATTAAAATGTTGACTCCACTCAAAAAATAATTGGTCATAGTATTTTTCTCTTCGTGGGTTTAGTTAGTTTATCAATTAACAGTTGTGGTTATAAAATACTCTCATCTCATAATTAATGTCTCTTTTGTTATTCGACTCATAATCTCCAGTTTTTTGGCCTAATTTGAAAGAATTTATCTTTTTGATTAATTCAACAAACAGTTTGATATTATTAATAGGATCTTTTTCGAGTTCTCCGTAGCACTATTATTTCTTAATCCAATTGCCAAAGGTAATGAAAAAAGGGATTTGCAATAAATCATAAATGCGTGTTTGACCAAAAAATATATTCAAATGTGTATTTTTTCAATAAAATATAATAGACAAAATCTTTAGTCCCCACAAATCAAGGATTAGGTAGGGAGTTATATAAATCCACCTAATCATCTGTGAATCTCTTTTTTTTTTTTTTTTTGGGGCTTAATTTGCAAGCAAGACTCTCTTAGATGAAATCAGCATACAATTTGATATTATAAATATAATCCCTTTTCACTTCTTCTTGCTACTTTTACTTCTCAATAAAATCACCAAATAATTAAATTCAAAATTATAATTGTTTTGACACGTTGTCACAAACTAATCGAGGGTTTGTCGTTTCTTAGTTTTATAGGTAGATTTCATTGGCACTATAGCATTCCTTTAATTTAACATAATTAAGACTCTAATTAAATATTAGAGTGATTTTAAAAGAATGAGAATTTTAATCCCCGTAAACTAAGGTTCAAAGAGTTATTATAATTTAGAGTTGTCAAGAATTTTAAGTGATTTGAAATCAAATTGTTGATCTCACCCAAGAAAGTATCATGTAAAAATTTTGTTATCTGCTTAAATCAAAGATTTATTGCAACACCCCAAATTTTATTCATCAAAATGTATTGTAATTATTTGAAATAGTCAATGAAATAAAATGGTGAATTTTGGAGAATGTGATTGTGCTGCCAGTGAAATTTCCTGCTAGGCAGTGAGTTTGTCATTTGGTTTTGGATGATCAGATGATGTCTAAAAATTGTGAAATTTTGCAGGATGAAAGTAGACATCCTAAGCTTTAATTTGATAGGTTATATGAATTATTTAAAGCTATACACAAGGAGTTATGAATTTTTGAAATTTACCCAATGAAACTGAAAAGTTTTTGGAACAACGTCCAAAGATTTGATATATGGGAATGTTGAGCTTCCAACTGGCTAAGGGCTATATTTTTCCTTGAAACAAGACTCAATAAGAGTTCTATAACCTTTGGAATCACTCCAATTTGATGTCAACAAATTAGTTATGATTTTTCAAAGTTTTGGCAGAAAATCTACCAAAAATGTCACAAGTCCGAAAATGAAGAAAAAATGTGATGGTAGTAGCATTGTAATTATGAAGAAAATGGACACATGTTGAGAGGAGGAGCTTGGATGTCTTTTGCATGGGCCAAGAAGAGGGAAATATTATGTACATGTAATTGGGCTTAGGACATCAATTGTATGTACATAAGGGTTATGCCTCAAAAGTAAAAAATTTTGGGAATTTATTTAATTAAGTAATTAAAGGAAAAATAGGATATATTATAAAACAATTTCCCTTCATTCTCTTCCTCCATTTCCGTCAACCCTTGCTCAAAAGAGAAAGAGAGTGAATTCTTGAGAAAACTAGAGAGAGAAAGGAGAGAATTTGCAAGGTAAGTTGATGTCTTCGGTAAATTGGTTCTTAACTTGTGTAATCTTTCCTCTAAGCTTCCCTTCTATGTGAGTCAAGGTGTTTGAAGCAAGAACTTTAGTGTTGTTGGCGCTAGGGTTTTGGCTAACAAGGGAAAAGCCAGAAGGAAGCTAAGGTGACTTCTTAAACTTCAATCTTCGGTTATTCTGCTTGTTTGGTTAGTTTCAATGAATTTCTGTTGGATTTGCTTTGATTGTAATTTTGAAAAAATGTTGAACCCTAAATGTTATGCTGCCTAAATTGAGTCTCAATGGCGTTTATAACGTAATTAAATAGTTAATAAAGTGATTAAGAGTAGGAAGGAGCAAGTTTGCGGAGTCAAAATTGAAAAACCCTAATTTTTTTCGGAGAATCTTGGGTTTTATCCAAATTTATTTTAGGGGGTTAGAGTTGGATTTTTGATGATCTGATGATTCCATTTCGTTCATGAGGGAAAATTAGGTAGGGTTACAGTTGATCATTTTTCCAAAAAAACCTTAAAAAGCATAATAACCAAAATGCCCCTGAAACACTAAGTTAGGAGCTGCCATGGGTATTCTGGTCTTTTAATAGTGAATTTCATAATTTCGAGACCGGAAATAGATTCCTTGGGCAAAAATAGGTTAGAATAGTCTGGGTCAAAATTTCGGGAAAAGTACGACCGAACCAGGTATAGCAGGGCCAGGTACCCAGGGGCATTTTGGTAATTTGCATTAAGAACTTATCCTACATGCATATTGGTATTGTTTCCTACTGAGATTCTCTTGAATATCACCCTCCCCTACCAACAATTTAAACAGGTGAAGACAGAGGTATGCTGAGAACAAAGTAGAGAATCGTACGAGGAAAATGCAGTGGTGGAACAAAGATGGGAAAGTGTCTACATTTCACTGGAACGGGTTTTGCGGTACGGCTACATAATTTTTAATTGTTATATGCAATCCCTATGGAGAATTTCTGTAATCATGCGCATAATATCAGTATATTTATACTATTCATATGTTGTCCACTGAACTGCGTATTGCTACTCTGATTAAGATCGATAATAAGTGCTATATAAGGCAGGGTCTTATAGTTATCATAATTCAAAGTCAAAATGATAAATTGTCGCAAACTAATTAAGGGGTCATCACGATTTTAGCATACATATTGCTTAATTGTTCAATTAAATAAATACAATGCTGATTATTAGTTTGTACATGATTAGCTTATTAGTGTGTATATTCTGACCAAATGATATTTATGTTAGTGGCAAAAAACTATAAAATCAAACTTAAATAGGCATGTCTAAAACACAGATATCATGCTATATGAGTATATCGTAATATAACGTGAAAACATCGAATACAATAAAAAATAAAGTACACTTGAAACCTAGAATGATAAAATGACCCATTCAAAAATCCCATATCCCAATTATTAGCCAATAGAGTATTGTTTCTCTTTGAAGGAGTGGTTGAAGATTCAAATGACTGAACTATTAGAAGGTCATCATTGTTTTGAACTTCTTTCGCATACATCAATACCGTGAAGGAACTTGAGGCCTGTGTTTCTACTTCAGAGGGCTGGAAAAAAAGACCCAGAAATAAATGGAACGACAAACAGATGAATATATAATCAAGTACTCAATCACAATATGTGCTAGTATCAAATAAATCCCTTTCTAACTGTTAATTCTGAGTATGTAAACCATTGCAAAATATCTCTCTCCTTGAAAAATTGCAAAACGCCCATACTACTGGATAGGTATTTGATATTGCTCCGCTTGACTCTAAGCCTAACAATAATCAATCATACAGCCCTGCATGAAAAATACAACTGTCATAACACAAAGCACAGAAAACCCAAAAGTCAATAATCAAATAGGTGTGAATAACATACCTCCTCATCGGCCAAAATCATGGCGGCTTTCCATACATCAAGAGGTGACGTTTTCTTAGTCATCATCCATCCTTAGTCAACTAGTGGGCAAAGACCATTGATTCTGCATCTTGACTCTTGAGCTTTTGATTATTTCTAGCAGTGGCAGGACGGACGAGTTCTATGAAGGTTTTTTTTTTTTTTCTTATTTGAAGTTCTATCAAATAAGATTTGCATAACCACTGCACTATAATCAGGCTTGAAATTAAAGCAAAATCAGTGTTACGTTCAAGGGCCAAAAGAAAAAAAGAAAAAACTTTAACCAAATCAGGAACACAGAATAATGAAACAACACATATAGCAACACGACGACCCTTTTTCCTGCATTAAGCTCCACTGGTGTTTACTTGTGCCCACGAGTCAAGAGTGTGCTAATAATGCATGCAGCACATGTACAAATCGGAGCCATTTTTCTTGTTTGTGTTGTGAGATTTGAGAGATCATTTTGAATGCATTAACTTTTTTTTTTTTTTGGGCTATAACTTGGAAGCATTATTTAAATTAGATAAATGTTTTGAGGTTATCCGTCCCCATCATCCCCACACATACACACAAACTGACAAAAGCATTAACAATACATATATAGTTAAGTTTCTTTCTTACAATACACGGACAATATAATAACATTTTTTTATAAAAAAAATTGCGTTTATATTTTTTATGCTTAAATTGTTTCAATATATGTTGAAATCATTAAAGGTCTAAAAATAAAATTGCGCATGCTTAATGAATTGTATGGTCACTACAAAAAACACAGAATTAGATTAATAAAACTTGTCCTTTTTAAATTAATGCTCAAACGAGACACTCTACTAGCAACATACAATGCAATCATACCACTAACATAAACATGATAGAAGATAGAATTACATCAAACTAAAAGGAAACTCACACACATTAAATTATCAAGTCACAGAACCCAATCCTAATGGCAAAGAAAAACAAACGGAAATCTCAATCTCATAGGTAAATAGATCCAATCCTATAACTAGGAAATCAAACTTACATAATAGGAGCAAAGAATAAGCTAATGATCAGAGTCTCCAACAAGCTCCATCTCATCACGATCATTGTTATTATGAGGGCTACGTTTATGTTGTGTAGAAGAAGTCACTATTGTGATCTCATGAAGGCTCTGTGATGGAACAAGTTGATTCATCTTCTTCATCTCTTTGCCCTTTCCCCACAGAACAGCATATAATCCACCCACAATTAACAACCCACCAATTATACTGCAAACCAACTCATGAAAAAATATAAAGTTATTAGTCATATCTATTAATTCATCAGCATATCGCCAAAGGAAAATGTAATATCCCAAAATGTACTCAAGGACTAAATGTACAGAATAGATGATGGGATTAATGACAGAATTACCTCTGGAAATTTTGTTATGACTTTAGTTAAATTTCACATGCAAAATTGGCAACTAAATATTATATTGCAAGATGAAATTTTACAAGATCATCATCTTCTTCAAAAGGCCATGATTCACGTATGACAAGGGGGAAAACCAAGAGAAAAAAATACCTATTGGCTATTAAATATGACATATGGAAGCAATTGGACCAAGTTATAAAAAGATGAGGACTTGGTCAACAATCTCATGCTAGTTGGGGAATTAACTTTATTATTCAAGGAGATATTACCAAAGATCATCATCTCTTTTCCTAGGCTACAATTCGCATGTCATGAGGGAAAGAGAATTAATATCATGTATACTTCATCTTTTCCATATGAAAAGTCAATAAAAGTGGCTAGGGATATAAGAGAAAAAGAGAGAAAGTATTATCCACATGTTTCATCATCTTTCTCAAACTTTCCGTCCAAGAATTCTAAAGGCAAGAGAGGTAGGAAAGAGAAAGGTTGACCAAGTTGGATCAATTATACAAAGAAAAGACTTGGTGAATCAATTTTAACCACAACTTTTTACCACCTTTGGACCACAATTTCGGCTGCCTCTTTAAGTGATAAGGGAAAGGAAAATCTGATCAGTTATTCACTCTCTCTCTCTCATTCTCTAAGTCGGTTCAGCAGTGCAAACCGAGAGAGCAAGAAGGAGCAAGTGAAGGTAAGACTTTAATCTTGATTTTCACCTCCTTAACCTCATCTATGGCTCAAGAGTCCTTCATGAAACTTGTTCCTCTCTTCCTTAGCTTCATTTCTATGGTTTTTGTTTTTGAAGAAGAGGAGTTTTCAGCCACCTTGCAAGAACAAAAGCTGAAGAATCAAAGAAAGAACTTAAGGAGAAGCAAGAGGTGAGTATTAGCATCAATTTGAGCTATTGGTTGTGTTGGTTGGATGAGTATTTTGGCATGTGTAAATCTGCCCTGATTTTGGCTAAACAAGGGTTTGGGTAATTCATGATGTTTTAGTTATGTTATTGGTGGTTTATGATGATTGGAAACCATTTGACATAAATTTGATGCTGAAGTTAGAAGTTGGTAATTGTTGGGATTTATTTTGAATTTTCTGCCAAAACAGGACATGGAGAATGAGTGGGAATTTGTTAATTTTGATGTTACCATTGTGTTCTACACGAAAAATTATGTGGGAATAGCCCTAGGTTGTGAATTTTGGGTCATTGGAACTCAAAGTGTAAATTTGGGTTTTCAGCCTGAACAGAATTCCAGCGAGGTACTCTGCTTGTGTGGTGTTTTTGGATAACCAAATGATCTTTAAAAATTGTGAAACTTTCCAGTATTAAATTTCACATTTCAAGCTTCAAAATGGACATATAAATTGTGTCATTTCGTTTTTTGAGCTGTGAGTTCTGGTTGCCCAAAGTTTGATGTCGAAATTGGACTTAATTCTGGAGCAGTGTGGGATTTTGTGTAATTCTGGAATTGTGTGGTGATTTCCAGTAATGATTCATATTTTTCCTATGAAGAGGACTTCAATAGCTTTCCATAGGACTTGGGATCACCTCATTTCGATTTTTGTAGAATTAGTTATGATTTTTCAAAGTCTGGAGAAAATTCTGGCAGATTTGGTCTCTTATGCGAAAATTGAAAATGTAATGGCATAATGTAGTATTGTTGAACTTTGAGGTTAGGAATTGGTCTTTGAGGTTAATTGACCACTTTAACTCCTTAGTTGATTTGATTAATGTCACTAATGATAACCAACTTGAGTATTTGAATTAAAGAATTGGATTAAGTAATAACCTGTCGCCCGTAATTCTAATTATAGGATTTGACATTTGCCCTGCACGTGATAAACCAGTACCAGTGCACGAGCGGAAAGAACAAGGTAGTGACTCTTTCTCTTATTCTATGTATGATGCCTTGCATGTATGTCATTTCATTGAATATGCCGTGATGTAACATTGCCGTTGTGAAATGTTGTTGTTGTGCTGTTGTGAAATATGCCGTTGTGAATGCAGTGAAAGCTATTACAGAAATGCTGTTGTATTGTTGTTGTTGTGATTTGCTTACATGCTTTGTGATTGTACATGTTATCAGTGAATTGTTACTACTGGGATTCTTTTGAATCTCATTCTTTCCAATGACTAACCTACAGCAAGGGCAAGCGGTTCAAAGGAAAAGCAAGTGACAAAGGGCGGTTAGAGCTCCTAGCTAGGAGTTTTAATTTTGGTAGTTGGTTGTCATATTTTGTTGGGGATTAGTTGCACATGTTGTATATATTGAATAGTGTTGTGTAATCCCCTATATGGGAAACTAATCGTTGTAAACCCTTTATTACGTAATGAAACCTGTGCGTTGTCAGGAATTTTTGGTTGCACTCTGATATGTATGAATGAAACCGAACTGGACAGACCAATTATATTCGAGATGTGAATGTGAGACCGTACTAAACAAGTTTTGGAAAAGTTTTAAATTAACCACTGGTCTCTATTTCAACTTAATGACGCATTCTCGAACTATAAATTTGGCTATTAAGGTAGGGGGTTACAGAAAAAACAAAAAATACTACCTCTCATCCTAAATGTAAGACTCAAATGATTTTTTTGAGGAGATTAGCTAGGAAGCTAATTATATTATTTTCAAGTATTTATATTTATCATTTTTTATCCAAATTAATTTGTGTCTGACTTATAAACTAATATTTGATTAAGGGTTAAGGAAAAATTTTTCCCTAGAAGTTTATACTGAGCTGGCAGTCCACATGTCATCCACGTCTTTTTTGTTAAGGTATAAATTTGTGTCGAAAGTCCATGTGTCATCTACTTCATCTTTTTTCAAAGTTAGATTCAAAATTTTTGGGGACCTTAACAAAAATAACGTGGATGACATATAGACTGTCAGCTCAGTATATTTGGACAACTAACAATCAAAATTAACTGAAATGACGGTCGGGGCAAACTTGGTCCATTTTTCATACTTTCAGGGAAAAATTACCTCTTGGTGAAAACTTCTGGGACAAATATGCCCCTTAACCCTTTATTTAATTATACACAACATATTATATGAATAAGTAACTTATTTAACTTCCTTAATCTCTCTAAAAAAAAAGTCAACTAGGTCTTATTTTTAGGACAAGAGATAGTATATATATATATATATAAATATAAATACCTTCCAAGATATAGCTTCTCATCTAACATGAGAAAACCAGCTATGGCCACGAAGACAAGCATAAGAGGGTTGAAAGCAGAGACATAAAGAGGGCCACTCAAATCCATACACCATGTCATGACCACTGTCATTCCTCCAGAAACAACTATTCCCTGTATTATATTATTCCACAAACTTAGAATCTACAATTAATTAAGACATAAGTTGAAATTAATAACATATATATATATAGTACCGTATAAGCTGCAGCGAGAAGCCTAATATTCCAACCCAACTTCCATTGACTCCAATCCCTCTCAAGGCAAAGAGCAAACACAGTTGATGTGAGTGTCCCAGAGAAACTCATCAAAGTTGTGCTTGAGTAATGACATGGGTAATTCTTGCTCATCTTTGTCTGAAACAGTACAACAATTAATGACTGGGTTTTAGGGTTTTGCAAAATAAGTAAAATATAATTATGGAAATCTTAATCTACAAGTTTCTATAGTTTCACCTTATTTTTAATCAGGTCTATCTACTTACTTTTTTTTATCATATTCAATTTCACACTACTTTTAATTAATTAGGTCCATGTAGTTTCAGTTGACTATTGACAAAAAAGAAAGAATTAATTGAAAATCATGTAAAGCTATATAAACTTGAAAAAAGAAAAACACTACATGGACCAGATTAAATATTAGGTGAAATAACTAATGACTTAATTAAAAATCAAATAAAATTATAAGGATTTGGATAGTAACAAGCCTTTACTCTTCACGTATTATGCGAGATGAATATAATTTAATGATGGTAAAATTGAAAGAATGTTTTGTAACACTCACCTTGTCTAAAGAAAAATCATATAAAGAAAGTAATTAAGTCAAAGATATAAATAAATTACATCTCCTCAAATTGAAGAATATGTTACTGGAAGGAAATATTATTACGTGAATTATGATAAATTATATTTATTGATTAATAGATCTAAACCGACCCATTTTCTTATAAACTGATATTATAAGTTTGTAGGAATAAAGTTGATGATTGTTCACACACACACACTTGGTATGATATAATATTCACTTTTAGAGAAAGGACCTGAATGATGAGCCACAGAGCATAAGCACAGTCGCTTCCCAGAGAACAAAGTGCAGCCAAGAGAGTCTTAACAGCGAGGGAAGACTGTGGTGGTGCCACGTGGCCGTTACGTGGATGCAAGAGGGTGACGTGGAAGGAGCCGGTGTCTATTTTTAAACCTTTGAAGAATGTTAGGATCATGGCCCCACTTAATGCTATTATTGTTCCAATGATCTTGCCTTTTCCGGCTGCTGTTCGTATATTCAATTTTTCCAAACTGTGTTCACAAACTCAGTCGCATAATAAATCTTAATAAATACACCAAAACATAAAAGAAAATTATTTTTTTTAATTGTAAAAAATACTTCATTAAAAAATCCTACTTCTAGTCCCTCAATTTACTCAATTTATGAAGTTCACTGAGGTAAAAACATTATAAAGATTAAATTGTCCTGATTTAAAAAAATAAGGATTGAATTGTTTTGAGCCACAATTTAGATACTAAATTATAATTGATAGAAAATTTTAGAATCAAAAGTTATATTTTTACTAAAAAAATTAGAATGAAAGTGATAAGTGGAAAGCAAACGCACCGAAAGGAGACGGCCATGATAAAGGTAATGACTGGAATAAGATTGGCCATCGCTGAAGCAAATGTTGCTGACTTTAAAGCCAATGCTTCCAAGTAGAAGTTTTGTGACACTGTTCCTCTATGTAATAAAATTATACACACACACACGCATCACAATATTAGTTATTTTATTCACTTTATACGTCACTAAAAATTATATCAAACAACTATGTCACGAGAAAAAAAAATTAAAGGGCAGATAGTTGTTAAGAAAAGACTAATAATTAACTTGTTTGTTTTAGTAGATAAATATGTTAATCATGCTTTAAAAAATAAAACTGTCTAGATGTGTTTTTTTTTTTTTTTGGGACCATGAAACTGTCTAGATGTTGATCCTTAAATTCCTGTTTCATAGATTTTAATAAATAACTTTTCATCGTTGTATTTGCAATTTTGAGCTTTAAGACTCTCATCTTAGCGTATAATAAGAAATTATATTAATATTTTAAAATAATTGAAATTTATGAATAAAAAAATAAATTTTAGAGTGTGTGTGTGTGTGTGTGTTTAAATTATATATGCATAGCTCAATTTTATTTTTTCAATTGCATTCTCGAAGACAATAACCTTTTCTTGAAATAGAATAATATTTATGTAATTTGAAAATTTTATGGGGAAATTCAATGTAATTATATTATTTCCAAAGGAAGTCTTAACACTCTAACTTTTAATAAAAAAACACACACTCATATATATAGTAGGATTCCATAATTTCAATAAAATTCAAGAAAAATTCGTACAGGTAAAAAAAGAAAAATTCGTAATAAATTTTAATTAGCTAGTAATTGTATATGAATAATTATTCATTGACAGTGATTGTAACGCTTGTGTTGCTTGTCATAATTAATAAAAGTGTAGAACAGAAGGCCTAATAAGTAATTCATAGAGTGTATCAAAAAAGGGGGGAAAATAAGTAATTCATAGAAATAAGTCTCCTAAAGACACACAACCGATTGGAAAAATAAAATATCTTCATCACTTATACATAGAAATAGTAAAACACAACCTAATAAGTATATATACAAATAAGGGTAACAGTACATTTTTACTTTGGGAGAATGACAGTGAAATCCCAAGGAAGAGGAGAAATGAAGAAATGGTCCCTATAGATTGCAAAATGAAAAAATGGTCCCATGGAGTTGTCAATACAGGCTCCTGGAGTTGTCATTAACAACTCCAGGAGCCTGTATTGACAACTCCATGGGACCATTTTTTCATTTTGCAATCTATAGGGACCATTTTTTCATTTTTTTTCTTGCATGGGACCTAAGTGTAAATGTCCCTTTTACTTTTTTAGTCCCCTAATTCTATATAAATATTTGTCTAGTCTTTTAATTTTATAAAGAGTAATATATTTTTAATCCTTTAACCCTAACATCATTAATCTCAAATTGTTTTTTTATCAATCATTATAATTTTTTATAATTAAACTGAATATGTTAGTATTTGAGAATATTTTATCAATGTCAACATTTTTTTTGTTAATAACAATATTAAGATTAGAGAACTGAAAAGACACTTTATAAAATTAAAGGATTAAAATAAAATATTTTGTGAAGTGAAAAGTGTAAATAAGTATCCTAAATTCACAACCGCTTGGACTTGAGTAGGGAAAAAATAAAATAAAAACTATATAATTTTTTTAATTAAATAATGTAGCAAATACAGTAAAAGTGTATAACATGAGGTGTAAAAAAGACTACATAATTCCCGTAAAGTTAAAAATGGAAGGTGGAGAAAGAGTCACTCATTCTCACGACTCTATTATTAACTTTTCCTTTAATTTCCACTAAATTGGCCTAATTCCCCATAGATAAACATGAGAGTTACCTATGACTATATGCCTGCCTCAAAATAAAATAGACAAATATAATTAACCTTGAGTCGTCCTTGACACCTTGTCACTAAAAGTGAATTCTGAATATTTTATATGTGTGTGTAAATTCAACCATATATATATATATATATATATATCAAATTAGTAATTCCAATATGAACAGCAAATTAAAGCGCACACAATGGTAGTAATTAACTGTTAATTATTATATGGTTAGCAAAATGGTGTGTTACTTACCCAAATAAACCACAAAGAAATGATTGAAACAGTATCTTCCAGGTAATCTTTGGCATCCTACTCCTGCAAATAGTTTACCATTAGTCATTATTAAATGAAAAAAAGAGGCTCAAATTATTCCTTTGCAGTTTTCTTTAATTTCTTAAGCATGTACTATTAGATGCATACCAATAATAAGAGATGCCCTTTCCTCTTTTTTTCCTGAAATTTCTTTCTGTAGTTTTAATTATTATGCGTGTCTTATTATACTATTGCTATTAATAATAATGCTTCATGAACCCCGTCAAACAGTGATGAAAGCTTTGAATTCGGTAAGCAGAATTTTCTTTGTTTTTTATAATTAAAGAGAAGGCAACTTGAGATCAAACTCGTCACCTCTTGCTTACAAGGATGTTTTTTTAAAATATTATCGTTCAGTATCCGGTTCAGGATTCGTAGTTGCATGTTAAACACACTAACATAAAACAAAACGAGATACAGAAACAATATTGGAACAAATATGACATATGAAATGAAGAAATACACATTATGTATACTCTAATAAGAAAAGCTGAGTTATACCATTCGAGAATGAGAGCAAGAGGAGCCATGGAAGCAGTGGCAAAGATGAAGCGATAAGCAATGAGGACTCTGAGACTCATGCCGTCATTAACCGCAAGCTTATACAGCACGTTGAGGCCGGCGTACGCCATTTGAACAATCACCATTAAAATGGCTGGCTTCAACCCGTTCAGCGCATTGCACACCTTTGTCATTGTCGTCATCTTCTTTGCAAACACCGCAAGCCACGACAACGGCGACGCCAACACGAGGGGAGAAGTAGGGTTGATGAGAATAGAGATAGTGTGGTGAAGGATGAAGGTGAAGGTTGATGGGAAGACGATATTTATAGAGAGGATATGAAGGGGAAGGTTGCAACTAGGATTTCCTTTAGTAAACATACAAGTCATTCTCTAAAGAAATTCTTTAATTGGTCCATAATATAAGTTAAGTAATTAATGTTTATTTTTAAATTTTATTTCTCTAATTTATGGTTCAGTGTGATTCTTCATGTATTTATCCCATAAACCTTATAATGTGGGTAAAGTTGAGATTTTTTTTTTAAAAAAAAATTATGACAGTATCTCTTCCTTAATTTTATGGGAAATCTATATGAATGCCATTTGAACTTAAAAAACCCCAAAAATCTATTAATGCATGTAAATGATATATAGGTCCTTGAGGAGGAATCTATAATTTTGAAATGCTGTGATTTTACAAAAATACTCCTTACCCCTTTTTTAAAAAAGGTAAGGTCCCCTCGTCAGCCGGGGGAGGGTGAGCCCGCTATCAGAGCACCGGTGACAACTTGAATAATGCAATTAACTACTTGAGTTTGTATATTGACAACTTTAAATCTCCAAGCCTTATCAAGTGATAAATTGTAGTCAATACCATTACTCATGTAGTCATTAATTGTACGCCTTTAGTCAATATCATTACCCATGTAGTTAACAACTTTAGGCCTTTAATCAATATCATTATCCATGTGGTTAATACATTTACACCTTTAGTCAATACATGCACTCATCTAATGAATACCTTTAGCCAATATAATTACTCATTTTGTCAATACATTTACTCCTTTAGTCAATACTATTGACTAAAGGAGTAAATACCCTTACTCCTATAATAAATGGTTTCACTCATTTAGTCAAAACCATTACTCGTTTTGTCAAAATCATTACTCATTAAGTAGAAACTATTACTCTTATAGTCAATAATTTTACTCATTCTATCAAATTCATTTTTAGTTAAAACTATTACTCATTTTGTTAAAACCATTACTTATTGAGTAAAAACTATTACTCTTTTATTCAATAACTTTACTTATTTAGTCAATATATTTATTTTGTTTGTTTGTCAAAAGGTGGAGTCATTTTTTCTAAATTGAAGAGTCTAACCAAACACTCCAACAGCAACATTGAGGCGGCACCATTTTGGAAATAAAGAAAAAAAGGGAAGACCTAAAGCAAAAGGGAAGGGAGGCAACACAACTTGAGTGGAAAAAAGGTGGAGGCTAACTCAAAGAAAGCAAAAGGACCCAGCCACTGTTGATTCATCTTCATCGCCACCTCCATCGCTTCTTGAGCCAGAACACCATCATCGAGAATGTAACGGCACGGCCCCGGCCCCTACAGGACGCCACACAGGCTAGGCGATGCCATCCATGGTTCACCCACTGCCACACAAGCTTGGTCCCTCCCATGGTAGGTATTGTCCCCTCCTCCGCACCACACAGGTGTTTGGGCATTTATTCCAACCACAGATGAAGGAATACACCTCCCCAAGGGCTCGAACCTTGGACCTGAAGGATAAGTCCAAAGTCCAAAAGCCACTTGGTAGCCAAGTGGTTTATAGCGCACTTGGCTACCAAGGATCACATAAGGTTTGTACTTGACCCTCAGGTCAAGCCTTCAATCCTTGGGGAGGTGACTCTAGGGGGTCTCAGTGGCACCCAGAGCAAAATCCCTAAGCACCTGTGTGGTGTGGAGGGGGGGACAAATCCTACCGGGTTCTATATGGAGTCTCGCCAGCTACGGGTGTTGTGTATGGTCCCGGGCTGTTATAGAGAACCAGAGAGGGAGTTGAGGGCAAGTCGTTGGGTGGTTTTTGGAGTCTTTTTCTTCAACCTTCAACGGCAACCAAAGTGAGGACGTAAGGAATTCCGATGTGCTGTCTCTATCCTCTATTTCTCCTTCCCTGTTAGAGTGGAGAGAGAACGTGAGCTAAAAAGATACATTTAGCGAGAGAGGACTAGTTCAAGAGACCCGTGGACAACCTGAGTTGCTGCTTCTTCTTTTCTTCCGCAATTATGAACAAAGGAGAAGCTGTGGCGCAAAGAGGAAGGACTGAGCCTCATTATGCCTCTATGACCATTGATGCTATAGCAAGAACGAGAGGAATCAAATGGGGGTAGGAGGAAGGTGCGGTGGTCGGACTTTGGCCGCTGACAAAGTCTGTGAACGAAAGATGGTGAAGAAGAGAAAATGGAGTGGAGAGAGAAGAGATGAAGGGATGAAAGATAAAAATGAATGAGATAAAAGGTAATTTTGTCTTTTTCCAAACATTCAAAATTCATATTCCCACCTGCGTACCTCTCCGTCCTTTCTTTTTTTTAATAGATTTTTTGGCCTTTTTTAAGTTCAAATGATATTTATCTATCTTTTTCTTAAATTTTATTAATGAAAATAATAGTTAAAGTAAAATAATATTATTAAATATATAATTTTTACCTAAATATACGATTGTCAGAATTCAAAAACACATCGATCATAGTGAATCAATTAATTATAAATTTTAATTACAACACAGTAAAATAAGGAAAAATATTACATGCACTGGATACTAGTGAACCGGATATTTTTTGGGTTCATAGTGGACTCGATTTGCAATTTTTTTTCTTTTTGCCAACAACTCGATTTGCAATTTGAACCAAGCAAGCTCACGTGTACAAAAATGTATTACCATTTTTTTTTTCTTGCCATCAATGTACACCCAATTATATTTATATAATTTGGTTTTGAGTTATCAACATTTAGAGATAATCAGCCCAACATGGACACGGATTGCCCACCAAAATCAATTTTGGTACGAGGGATTTGTTAGGAAAATTTTTGTGAATTATTGGATTTAAAAAAATATAAAAAATGGGGTTAAAAAGTTTGGAGAAAATGATTCCATGAAAGAGGGAAAAGACAAAGGGTGCTTTTGGTATGATGGAATTGGGGAGGATGGAAATGGAATTGGGTCTCAATTCGATGAAGATGCTTGTTTGGTATGATGGAATTGAGTCTCAATTCCATTTCTAGGAGGAACTCAATTTGCCCAATTCCATCAAAATGGGTTTCACCAAAAAAGCACTAATTTGTAAATCCATATTCTCATTTCCCGCATTGCCCTCCCACCCTTCTCAGTTACCAAGCTCAACCCCTCCCTTCTCAATCACTATGCTCGACCAGTCAACATAACCACCTAGACTCACCACGCTCACGTCGTCTCACCCCACCGCCGGCAATGACAATACCTCCGACGATCCAGGTGAACGACAACGGCAGCCACCAGATCTACTCCTTCTTCATCCCCTTCGACGGAGGCACCAGATTTGAACTCCTTCTTCAAGTCCCTCCACTGGTAAGCTTCTCACTCCACTTGCGACCGCATGGTGCAGATGGAGGAGGTCGACGGATGCAAGCTTGAGTTGGAGATTCAGAGTGGAGACGGTGGGTTGATGTGGTGATGAAGATGGGTTCATGTGTGGGTCCATTGCTTTTTTTGGCTCAGTCTTGCGTGAAGTCTGAAGATGAAGATTTACAAATCTCCACGTGGGGCCCGTTTTGGTGAAGATGAAGAAGGGCTGATATGCTGAAGAATTTTTTTAAAAAAAAAAAAATAGGAAGGCATTTTGGGCTTTTGATGTAAAAATTAAGTCTCATTTCCATGACATACCAAACATACTTTTAAATCTCATTTCTATTTTCATATCCATTTCCATCAAAATCAATTCTAACATACCAAACGGGCCCAAAATTAAAAGGGCCGGGTGAAGAGGACAAAATATTGATCAATCATCATCAACGGGGAGAGGGAAAAAGAAGTTAAAGGAAGAGGGAAAGAGGGGCGAATGTGCCGCATGAATGGAAAGGAAGAGAAGGATGTGAAAGATAAAAGGAGAGTTGGTGCTTTTGGGGTGGGACATTGAGGTGGCTAAGGCTCTGTATTAAGTTATTGACAATTTAAGCATATCTATTAATTATATTTTGTTTATGTTTTGGAAATGCAATAATTCAAATATCAAAATCAAATTAGATATAGTTAATATATAAGGTTAATATAATTGTTAGTCATTATAGTTTGCCCTCATTTTATTTTTAGTCCTTGAAGTTTGAAATCACTACTTTTTTCTTTAAGTTGTAAGGGACAGACACTAACGGCCTAAATTATAAATGGGATGAACTCACGACCTCCCCCTTATAGGAGAGTCTCCATATCACTAGACTACAAGGCCTTTGGTGAAACCGCTGCTTTTGATCCCTCAAGTTAAAAATGTTGATTCCTACATATCCTCTGCTTATTCTAGTAATTGCAAAGATAAGCTAAAATTACAAAGCCAAAAATTGAAACAAAAATTATAAAGTAGCCAAATTTAAGTGTGATGTTGGGAAAATTGGGCTCAGAGACAAAGTCGTGCAGGTATGATATAATATAATATATAATGGGTTTCAAAAGTTTAATGAAGGGAGCCCATAGATCAAAGTGCTAATGGAGAATAATAGGAAATTAGGGTATTATTTTGCTTCTGATCCTTTTTTTTTTTTTTTTTTATACAAACGGAAATAGGGGAGACCCTCAGCCAATGCCTATCAATGCATTCCCTATCCCACTGGACTCTACTCATAGGACGTCAACCAATTGGCCAAACGGTGATGAAACATGGTGATACCCAGGCATAATAGATAAAGCTTCTTTGGAAAAGTAGTCAGCAGCCTCGTTAGCATGACGAGGGATCTGAACCAGCTCCACTGTCCAATCTCTCCTCAACATTCCTTATATTTCACGTACCACGTCCGCAAAAGGGTGATCCTCACTGGTTTGCAGGTGAACCAGACCACAAACTTCAGCAGCATCTGTTTCCACCTGGAGCCATTTGGCGCCAATATCACGTACCACGTCCGCAAAAGGGTGATCCTCACTGGTTTGTAGGTGAACCAGACCACAAACTTCAGCTGCATCTGTTTCCACCTGGAGTCATTTAGCGCCAATATCCCAGCCCATTCTAAGTCCCAGCAACAATCCCCAGAGGTCTGCCGATAAGCTATTCGTATTCTCGGAAGCACGATACATAAAACCTGATAGGAATTTGCCACGCTCATCTCATAGGACCCCACCACACGCCTCTGCTTGCGCTCGACTAAACGCTCCATCGACGTTCAACTTTAACCACCCAGCTGGTGGAGGGCTCCATGCAGCTGCTCTCGATTGCACGGGTTGCCCATTCAGATTCACTCCTCTAAGTTGCTTACAAGCCAAGTGCATTGTATCCATAATGGCCAGTCCTTTTGCTTTGACACTGTCATTATTGGTAACAACACCCTCGAAGATTCGGACATTCCGCCTCTGCCACAACAACCAACATATTGTGGAGAATAGGGCATCCCAATAGACGCTCTGCTGGGTACCTCGGGATTTCAGATTGCAAAAGATCCAGTCCCTCAGCTCCATCGTAAAGAACTGATTCTGATGTGCACAGTGAACAAAATCTAGCCATAATCTCCGGGTTTCTTGACAGTCCCGAAGAACATGTAAGAGAGTCTCTAGACACTTACACCGGGAGCATAGGTTATCCTCACACATACCACGTCTCGCCCTTTCCGTATTAGTAAGCACATTATTATGGAACGCAAGCCACATGAATGTTTTGCACCGTGGAAGAGTGTTAACCTTCCATATCTTTTGCCAGGTCAGATTAGTACTTCCTATTCTGCAGTGATCACCTTATACGTGAACTTTAAAGTGAAACTTCCACTATTCTCATGTTTCCACTTTACTGTTTGCCTGGCTGGGTCCAGTATCATGCTATCCTAAACATGCTTCTAGGCTTGTTTGATCCCAGACTAGGTGTTAGAGACGGATCGACCTGTTGGGATCGGCTGGCATGGCTGAAGAATTTAAAATTTTATCAATCCCAATTGCGGATCTATCAACGGCGTTTAAACCGAGTTAGAAAGAATCGTACCATTTCGAATTTAGGGTTTTCAATCTCTAGGAGCCAACATATTCGCTCGTCTACCGATATCCACACAAATGCGTCTCCAACACATACTATGTGCTAGCACCTCCAATGTGTCCTAAGGCTTTCCTTGTGGCTCTAGATCCGTCCATGAGTTTTTCTGCCCCATCAATGTTATAACCCATGAGGGTTATATTCGAATTTCAAAATTAATTAACCCTTAATTATCTTAATGAGCTAATTAAATACATTCGGTTTAATTAAATCTGTCTAACAGTTTTAATTTAATCTATTTATTTAATCCGAATAAAGAGCCAACAGATTTAATTTATCTTCATAAATTAAATTTGAGATACTATATCTCTATCATGTTAGTTATTAAATTTAATTTATCTTAATAAAACTAAATTTAAAACTAATATAATAATATTATCATATATACACACACACACACACATATATAAAAATATGTATTTCAAAAATCCATATATATAATATTATTAATTTTATTTTCACGAATTCTATATTATATATATAAATATAAAATTCGTACACCCTAGATTAAACATTGTTTCGTGTTGGGCCATTCTTGTATATGACCCTGTAGGCCCATATCAAGTTGGCAGTGGGCCAATAACTATACTAATCCATAAGTCGCAAGCTCCTTTAGCAAGACATTACGTCTACCCAATTCATATGAGGATCATTAACACGACACAACCTATCATACAACCATGTCACGTCCCTTTTATCACACAATATTTCGGTCAAGGATGAGGCATGGATAATATCATCTTCTTGTTCCTAACCATTACTTTCCCTATTCTTGAGTAGTCTAACAATAGAAATGAAAACTTTTTTCTATTGTAGTATAGCCATACATTTCTTAGACTCACTCATTGAGGGGCCCAGTAATATCTCTTTCTACTAATGTGAGGGACAAATTTCATCTTGACTGTTCATATTCCTCTGCATGAAAAAAACCACCAAGCCCAATCGTAGCATTTATCACCACCTGGTCAAAGGTGACTTTTGACTTGATCCATGCAGCTATCTCATAGCATGTCGGTCCAGTACGTTGTGCTCTTACAAGTGCCTAAGACTTTGATTCGCATCTCCATACTTCATCAAAGTCATACTGGCCTCACTTCATCTGTGCTCTCGCATAGATGATCAACCAGGGACATTTAGAACAATCTTTATGATTTATCCAAGGATATAGTTATTATATAGTTAACATGAAAATAATATGATAACATAATGGAGAAATTTAATAAATAATAATATTCAAAGTATAATGATTAACCCTTAAGGTATAATTTCCAACACGACTAAGATCAATATGAGGCACCAGATCGTTCCCACATTTGTACTTGCTCCTCACCACTTGAACCCACAGATCATACCTAAGCTTCATTAGCGTCCATCCTAGCTTAGCCATGTATGCTTAATTCTGACTACGCAGGTGCTTAAAACTGAGGCCTCCATGTCATTTGGGCACACACATAGTATCCCATGCTACTAGGTGCAGTTTATGCCTTTCCTGAGTTGCTGCTCATAAGAAATCCCTATTCTTTTTATCAATAAGCTCACACATGGCCACTAGTAGTGAAGCTATCTACATGGTATATCCTAGGATCGTCGAAGTAACCGAGGATACTAATGTGGTCCTACCAGTAAGAGACAGAGCATTAGACTTCCAACTCGATAGTCGCGTACTAACCTTACCAACAATACTCAAGTAGCTGTCCTTTATCACCCACTAGTGATGAATAGGGACGCCCAAGTACTTCCCTAGGTCTAGTGTTACTTGAAAACTAAGGGTATGACATAGCTCCGTACGTCGGATATGATTTACATTTTTAGAGAAAAACACCCTAGTTTTGGACTCGTTAACCTTAAGGCCAAAAGCTAGACAAAACTCGGCTAGGCACCTTCTCACTTCCTTTGCTTGCCCAAGTGATGCTTCCACAAACAAAATAATATCATCAGCAAAAACTAAATGAGAAATAGGTGGAACATTCTTACATAGTTTAATTGGACGCCAAGCTCCCCTTGACATCCGATCCTGAATGAGATATGCTAGCTTCTCTAGGCAAATAATGAACAGATATGGGCAGAGGGGGTCCCCTTGTATAACTCCCCTCGACGGAAGAAAGGAGCCGGCTTTACCCCCATTCCACACTAATTGCATAGATGGAGTAGGCCCGCAAGCATAAATAAGTTCCACTATCATTCGTAGTAGCTTCAACTCCTCTACACAAGTTTGAAGAAATCCCCAATTAACTCAATCATATGTGTAAACCCCTACCTTAATAGCTAGATTTATAGTTCGAGAATACGTCATTAATTTGAAATAGAGACTAGTGGTTAATTTAAAACATTTCCAAAACTTATTTAGTGTGGTCTCACTTCACATCTCGAATATAATTGGTCTGTCCAATTCGGTTTCAGTCATACATATCAGAGTGCAACCAAAAATTCCCGACAACGCTCAGGTTTCGATACTTAATAAAGGGTTTATAACGCTTAGTTTCCCATACAGGGGATTACAAAATACTATTCAATATATACAACATATGCAACTAATCCCCAACAAAATATGACAACCAACTACCAAAATTAAAACTCCTAGCTAAGAGCTCTAACCGCCCTTCATCACTTGCTTTTCCTTTGAACCGCTTGCCCTTACTATAGGTTAGTCATTGGAAAGAATAAGATTCAAGAGAATCTCAGTAGTAACAATTCACTTATAACATGTACAATCACAAAGTATGTAAGCAAATCACAACAACAACAACACAACGGCATTTCTGCAACAGCTTTCGCTGCATTCAGAACAGCATATTTCATAACAATATGTTTCACAACAGCACAACAACGGCATTTCACAACAGCAATATTACATCACGGCATATTCAATGAAATGACATACATGCAAGGCATCATACACAGAATAAGAAAAAGAGTCACTACCTTGTTCTTTCAGCTCGTGCACTGGCACTGGTTTATCACATGCAGGGCAAATGTCAAATCCTATAATTAGAATTACGGGCGACAGGTTATTACTTAATTCAATTCTTTAATTCAAATACTCAAGTTGGTTATCATTAGGGACATTTAATCAAATCAACTAAGGAGTTAAAGTGGTCAATTAATCTAAAAGACCAATTCCTAACCTCAAAGTTCAACAATACTATATTATGCCATTACATCTTCAATTTTCGCATAGGAGATCAAATCTGCCAGAATTTTCTCCAGACTTTGAAAAATCATAACTAATTCTACAAAAATTGAAATGAAGTGATCCCAAGTCCTATGGAAAACTATTGAAGTCCTCTTCATAGGAAAAATATGAATCATTACTGGAAATCACCACACAGTTCTAGAATTACACAAAATCCCACACTGCTCCAGAATTAAGTCCAGTTTCGACATCAAACTTTGGGCATCCAGAACTCACAGCTCAAAAACAAAATGACATAAATTATATATCCATTTTGAAGCTTGAAATGTGAACTTTAAGACTGGAAAGTTTCATAATTTTTAGAGATCATTTGGTTATCCAAAAACACCACACAAGTAGAGTACCTCGCTGGAATCTTGTTCAGGCTGAAAACCCAAATTTACAGTTGGAATTTCAATGACCCAAAATTCACAACTCAGGGCTATTCCCACATAATTTTTCGTGTAGAACACAATGGTAACATCAAAATTAACAAATTCCCACTCATTCTCCATGTCCTATTTTGACAGAAAATTCAAAATAAACCCCAACAATTACCAACTTCTAATTTCAGCATCAAACTTATGTCAAATAGTTTCCAATCATCATAAACCACCAATAACATAACCAAAACATCATGAATTACCCAAACCCTTGTTTAGCCAAAATCAGGGTAGATTTACACATGCCAAAATTCTCATTCAACCAACACAACCAATAGCTCAAATTGATGCTAATACTCACCTCTTACTTCTCCTTAAGTTCTTTCTTTGATTCTTCAGCTTTTGTTCTTGCAAGGTGGCTGAAAACTCCTCTTCTTCAAAAAAAAACCATAGAAATGAAGCTAAGGAAGAGGGGAACAAGTTTCATGAAGGTCACTTGAGCCATAGATGAGGTTAAGAAGGTGGAAAGTCTCACCTTTTCCTTGCTCTTCCTTCTCTTTCGTTGGAGCTGCAACACCGACTTGGAGAGTGAGAGAGAGAGTGATGAATGATCAGTTTTTTATTCCTTTCCCTTATCACTTAAATGGTTGGCCGACCTTGCTATTAGAAAATTAAGAAAATATTTTAATTTCATATTCTCTCCCACACTCCTTCTCTTTAGTCGTCCAAGTAAACCAAAAAGTGAGAAAATATTATAATCTAATTCTCTTTCTTTGATTTGGTGTCTTGACCGACCTTTGTATGAATAAGAGGATGAGACAATTCAATTAATCAATCCTCCTCTCCTTTCTTATAACATAGCCGAAATAATTGACTTGAGGGGAGGGAGTTGTGTTAACAAGTCTTCTTCCTTTCTCTTGATATACTTTTAACCAACTACCTTCTTTCTTTGTCCCAACGTACCACATAAGCAAAAGGTGAGGGATTATTTGATGCAATTCTCTCTCTTTCTCTTCTTGGCTTCTTGACCGACTCCAAGCATAAAGGTGAGGATATTGATTAAATCCTAGCCACTTTTGTTGACTCTAAATGTAAGAATATATCAATTAAATTCTCTTCCTTTCCTTTCTCAAAGCTTGAATGAAATATGGGAGCAAAGGAATACATATATATTATTTTAATCTTACATAAGCATAGAGCAAGGAGGGAACGGTTTTCTTGTAGGAAAAAGAAAAAAAAGAGTGTGTTGACTTGGTCTTGCATGTGCCTTTTGTCCACATAAGAGGAAAAGATAAGGAAATTGCTTTAATTATCTTCCTTATTACTTCTACTTTATAAGAGCAATCTTGGCCCTTCATTTTGTGTCTTAAATCTATCCTCAAGATCAAGTAGCAATTAACTTTTGATCATGGCAAAATTAATTAGTGTGCCATTAAATCTTTTTATTTCACTATCTATTACATTTAACCCTTGATCATATTTTGGGATATTACAATATGATTTCTCTAGATCAATCTTAATGTCCATGAAACCTCTTTTTCCCTACATATTTCTCATAGAATGAATAACTTCTTAGGCCATAATGATGTTATCCGAGCTATGCCTCCCAAGAACAAAACTATACTGATTTCGGCTAATTACATATGGGAGAACACCCTTAATCCTATTGCCAAAGTCTTTGTAATGATCTTAAAAATCACATTACACAAACTTATAGGTCGTAGATCTTGTAAAATTTTTGAGTTGTCCTTTTTTGGAATAAGAACGATGTTTGTATCATTTATAGACTGGACGTGATCAGGATAACAAATCACAAACATATCGCTCCACAAGCTTCCACTGGCTTTGGTAAAATAACGCATTTAAGCCATTTGAACCTGGAGCTCTAAGCACCACCATACTAAACATAAACTGCTTAATCTCAATGTCTGTAAGGTCATGATCTAGAAAATGTAGCTTATAGTCCGCGATCACAAGATATGTGACCTAGCAATCAATAGAAGGACTTCGCATCTGGTCCTCCTTGAATAGAGTTGAAAAAAATGACATAGCACGATTCTTGATTTCCTCGACATCATAAATCCACTCGTTATTGTCATCTCGTATAGCACCCACAAAGTTCACCTTTCCTCATGCGTTCACGCATAAGTGGAAAAACCTCGTATTACAGTTACTATGCACACTCTAGTCACTTCTCACCTTTTGCACCAAAATAAACGATTCTTGAAGTAATACTTCTTCGAGTTCCTTCCACAAATCCATCTGAAGCTTCTATAATCTGATGATAATCCATACCTAGCTTCCACCTTGGTAATCCCATTCAGCCTTCTCATTATTTTCCTTTTTCAAGTATGTGTGAGCCCGAATATTTCTCCATTCCATTTGACACAGGAATTAGTAAATTGAGCAACATTTTCCTTCCATGGCAAGGCGAGTTTCCAATTATCCTCTACCATACTCTCGAACCGTTCATCCAATACCCATGTTGCGAGGAATTTAAATGGTTTGGGGCTGTGTTGCACCAGCACCGCCTCTTAGGTGCGAAGCAAAACCGGCCGGTGGTCAGACTTATACCAATTTAAATGGTCACTGTTGCATTTGAAAAAGCCTCTAGCCATTGTACAAAACCCAACACTCGATCAATTCGGCTTTCAACTGTCGAGTTTTTCCATGTGAACGAAGTCCCCATGAATTCAAGATCATTTAGTCCTGCTTTATCCACAAACTGATAAAAGTCTCTATCTGGTCCCTGTGGGTTATCCAAAGACCGTTGCTCTTGCACGAAAGAGTAGCATTAAAGTCTCCTCCCAAGCATTATGTCCCATGAATGTTCATTGCCAACCATGTGAGGTTGCGCCATAACACGCGTCGTTGGGGTCCATTCGGACTTGCATACACTAGTGTCATATCCCAGGATTTTAGCTCTGAATTAGTGAGCTTCACATGTACATACTACTGATAGGTTTCAAGCGCCTCGACTCTACGAAACTTATCCAACCAAAGACACCACATGCCTCCCTTGTAGCCATCCGCATCTACAACGTGCATATTCCTAAGTCCAAGTTTGCTCGCAATTTTATTACCCTTATCTCCACTGCACCGAGTCTCAAATAGTGCCATAAAATCAATGTTATGATATCTAACTATGTCCCAAATTAGATTGGGGAATGACCGAGCACAAGCTCCCCTCACATTCCAAAAAAGAACATTCATTGGGAAACCACTGAGAGCTGTGGGAGAACATCCCTTTGGTCAACCATAGCTACCATGGTCTCATCCATTGTATCTATGTCCACCTCATGCTCTACTGACGTCAGATTCAGGCTCATATCGCCTTTGTTATGTTCATACACCACATTTGTATCCTCAGTACCACTGACGCCCTGCACTATTGAGATCTTCATCCTGGCCTGGGCCTTTGGGGGCATGGTCATACTAGGTTGTTCCTCATCGATGGGTTGTTCAAACCCAGGCAGCCCAATCATCAGAGCCTTAAATGTATTGGATGTAAATGGAATATTTGACCTACCATCATTGCCTTTTGACTTTTCCCGACTTTGCACCTTACTATTTTCCTTCCCACATACCCTCTTCTTTTATGTAGCCTTGCGTTTTGACCCGACCTACACCCCCTCTGCACCCGGCATGTTACTATTAATTTTTGTGCCAAATCCTCTCTCAATATCCCCGTTGACTTGAGCTGGCGTTACCTGTTGAGCCTGAATCTTTCCCTTTTCCGTTGCAGCACGTGGCAGCTGATCCTTTTGACTCTCCCCGTGATTCTTGCCTAGATTACGTGACATTAAATTCCCTTTATTTTTCACTTTATCAGATTTCCTCCTAAAATCCCGCTTAACCAGGATCTGTGGCCCATAATTCACGCGATTCTCATTAGCAAATTTAAAATTAGCCTGATCATCGGAGCTGGAGGTGGCCAACGACATCAGAGTACTCGTTGATGGAGCTAGTTCCGATCACCCCTTTCTCAGGCATCTTCATCAAACACAGCCCCATATGGTGTCCATATTTTCCATAATGGAAATAGACTAGGTGCAACCCCTCATGCACAAACCTTCTTTCCTCCCCATAATGCTTAAACCCTAGCAATAATGGTTTCTCCATGTCAATTTCCACACAAAAATCATGTGAAGGCCGTGCGGTCAATTTTTAGAGTTCTACCAATCATGTTACCAAGTCTCCGTATAGATTCCACTGAATATAACTCAGATGGAAGGTCGGGGATTCAAACCTAATGGGAATAGACTAGGTGCTTCCTATCCTTTTGCTCTTTATTCATGGAAGTTTAGGCTAGTGCCAGTAAGAATGTCCAGCTATTGGGGTTGGCGTGGAAACTGAAGAAGGTAGCTAGTATTTGGCAATGGGAGTTTTTATGGTTTTTTCTTATTTTCCTTTTATTATATAACACTTTTGAAAAAAATAATAATAATATCAATCTAGCTCAGCATCCACCTCAACTCTTCATGTAAGCAAAATTAACGGTGTTAATGCCACATAAGTAAACTTACACCATTAACTTCAACTCTAAGGTTTTTTCAAACTATAGGGACCAGCGATTTTAAACGGAGTAGATTTGAAGGACTAAAATTAAAATAAGGACAAACTATAAGGACCAACAATTATATTAACCCCCGTATCTAAATAACCTAAGGACCAACAATTATATTAACCCCCGTATCTAAATAACCTAAGAACCAACAATTATATTAACCCTCGTATCTAAATAACCTCATAACTTAATCCATTCCTAAATCATTCTAAAAAAACATAGTAGGTTTAATTTATACACACACACAATAAAAGTTTGAGACTTTTTTATTTTTGGTACGGTAGAGGTCCAAGGCCTTAGTACAAGAAGGTTAAACTAAAGGGAATTCAAATCCCATACACCTCTTATCCACCAGAGATCTCAAATGATCTGGACAGGTCTCAAATAAAGATGAGGTAGCTAACCCTTCTTCCCAAGCATATCAGCAAGCTGGTTCTTCTCCCTTGCTATATGTTCCAGTTTCATCAACCATGAATGCTCCCAAAGCTGTTTTTTTTTTTTTTTTTTTGTCATGAAAAGTTTCGGTGAGTTGGGTCTCGAGGTTCACCGAGACTAAGACATACTTTCAAACTCAAAGAGCGCTTATAGATCGCTTGCCAACAAAGTCCTCACATCGGTAAGAGTTGAACTCACAACCTTATGATCATGAGCCAACCCTTTTACCAAATAAACTAACCTTTGTTGGCAAAGTGAATGAGTGTGTGGACTTTGTTTGTGTCGATGTATGAGCATTTTTTTTATTTGATCAATGGTTTACCCTTTTAAGGAAGATTTTTGTCTCTCCTAACAAATGAATTTCTTGAGATTCAAATTTATGTTCTCCTCTATTCAAGGGTAAGACGGCTTACCACCTCAACCAACTACTTGTTCTAATAGTTACAAGCCAACCCCTTACTAACAAGACTGAACCTGAATAAATAACAAACTACACTCTTTACTGCTGCCATTACCCTTCAGCCCATCAGTCTCTTGTTTAGCATCAAATTCAAGTATCAACTTTCTGTGGCCCATCTCCCAAGCAAGGCTTAATCCCTTAAATCCAGCCCATTGTTCAGCTTCAATAACACTACAAGCCCCAAGAGCTTGTGGAAAGCCTACAATCCAATTAAGCACCAATTTGATCACGCATCATAAAATCACTGACGGTTTTTTTTTTTTTTTTTTTTTTTGGTTAATAGAGACTAACATATACTAAAAACATACTTTTAAAATCTAAGGAATTAAATTAAAATTTAGTGTAAACCTAAAAGAGCAAACACATACCTTATCATCATGTGTTGCAGTTATGATTTGTGAATGAGTTTGCTCATTACCCAATAAATTACTAATAACTGAGAACAGAACTTGAACTGAAGCAGTGAGTAGAGAGAAGTAAATAAAATAAAATAAAATAAAATAATTAAAAAACTAACAATTCTCACAATTTAAAAAATAAGAAGGATTTGAATTATATATATATTGATATTTTTTTGGTCAGATATCTTGATAATTTGGTGATAAAAGAATTGTGCAGCAAAATAATGATATATTAATTTAAAAAACTATTAATATAAATTAATTTGAAACAGAATCTAATAGAATCTATCCTTACGGTTGGAGGGTTTGAGCAGTCGGACCCTGGCGCTTTAAAATTAACGCTTGCCGCTCAATCAATCGATCAATCACAGAGATCGAGATTATTAGAGATGGCGGGTTACCAAAAATCTGAAGCTAAGCAATTTGGTGGCGCCGAGAGACCTGTTCGTGTTTACGCCGATGGGATTTACGATCTTTTTCACTTCGCTCATGCCCGTTCCCTCGAGCAAGCCAAGAAACTGTAATTTTCTCTTTTCCTCTTCCTTCGTCTTCTTTATTTCCCCCTTTCTTCGTGCGTTTTCGGAATAATTTATTGTTTAAATTCCAAGCTCAACTACATAATTTGTTTTGGTTCATGTCACTGCTAAATTTAGTAGAATAATTTTCTTGGTCATAACATAACCTAAAATAAAAATTTTGTTGTGGAAGAACTTCAACATTTTCTGAATTATATTAGAAATAGTGTCTCCTTGTAGCAAGGCCATGTGCAGAGCGCGAAGGAGGAGCCGTATATATGGCTCTATCCCATAACAAATTCAATTTTATAAAACAGATGTTATTTGAACAATGTGATGCATATCCGTTTCCTTTTCACTTAATTTAAGGTTTCCAAACACTTATCTCCTTGTTGGATGCTGCAATGACGAGATCACTCACGAATATAAAGGCAGGACTGTTTTGACCGAGAAAGAACGCTATGAGTCTCTTCGACACTGCAGGTTGGTTTACTTTTTGAATTTAGTTGTGATTCATTTCACACTAACATCTTGCTTGTACTTTTCACATACAAGTATGTCACTTGAACTTGTTGTATTGTACTCACTGCAGCTGGGTTGACGAAGTTATTCCGGATGCGCCTTGGATAGTCACACCGGGATTCCTAGACAAGCATCGAATAGACTATGTGGCACATGATTCTCTTCCGTAAGGATAATCAACCCCCAGCAAACTGCTTTCATTTGTAATTATCATGGTTCAAGGGACTTATGGTTCAGGATTCATGTGAGATGATAGATGAGGATTCATCAACTGTGGACTATTTGATGTTATTTGGCATTTGAACCCCATGATCCTATTGATTAAGAACTGCAAGTTTTTAAAAACTTATGAGAAGTGTATTAAACTGTGGCGTTTGAGTTGTTCATATCTTATAATAACATTTTAAAAGAAGATGCACAATTAGGAATGTATATGTTTTGTTTTCATGTACTGTAATAGCTGTTCAAATTAGACTTATATTGAATGAGGGAATTTTTTAATTTGTTAAAATTTCTATTACTATCATTGTTATTAGTATTTCCATTTGATATATGTTGTTTTGTGAGGCCTTTTTCTGTGTGGTTGTTTCCTCCTTGCATTTTAAATCTTAACTGTATTTTGTACTGTACCATTGTCTTTAAGCTCTCACTTCTTCTTCAATGTGTTAACTTTTCATTTTTCTATTCTATTACTTCAGTTATGCTGATGCAAGTGGATCTGGAAAGGATGTCTATGAATATGTAAGTTTTAGTGAAAGCTGCACTACATGCGCATTTAGTTTCGCATAATCTAGCGTCTTCTTTTTCTCTGCTGACTCATTTTTTCCCTGAATAACAGTTCGTCTCTGTGATTCTAATTTGACTACTTGAAAGTTAACATTCAGCTTTATGTCTCTGTCTTTATCTTAATATGCTAATAAGCCTAGAGCTTGTAGAGTCATTTCTATTCTCAGCCCTGTTTAGCTCCGATCGTTTCATTGAGCTTGTATTACTCATGCAGCAGTTGTAAATTTCTCAAACCTTGCAGCTGACACTGGTTATCATTTTATGTATTTATTCCTTTTATAATACCAGGTTAAGTCAGTTGGAAAATTTAAGGAAACAAAGCGGACTGAGGGGATTTCTACTTCGGATATTATCATGAGAATTATCAAAGATTACAACCAGTATGTAATTCGTAATTTGGAACGTGGTTATTCAAGAAAGGAGCTAGGTGTCAGCTATGTAAAGGTTTGTCCTTCATTGTAACCTTTATTTCTCGATGATGTTACTCTGTTTATTATTTGTCAGTTGGTCGATTAATGTCTTTCATTGTAAGATGACAAATTTTTTCGTAACTTTGTTCATTCCTTGCAGGAGAAGAGGCTACGAATGAACATGGGATTTAAAAAGTTGCGCGAGAAAGTGAAGGAACAGCAAGAGAAAGTGGGAGAGAAGGTAATTTTGTTGACATTTACTTTGTCTTTGAATCAATACTGCTTCATTTAAAACAACTAAAATTTTATGACCATGGACCATTTGACTCAGTAAGCTGTGACATTAGTTTCCTTGGCTATTTGTAATAAGAGATTCTGCTCCTATCAAGAACAGGGCTGTGGAGTTGAAGTATCTTGAGATTATGAAGAAAATCAACTAGGTCAAGCCAAACCCAAAGTTGCCCCCAGACTAGTTAGATCCCATATAATATAATGCATAGAAGTTTTGACTTAATATACTCCTCTGGTCCTTGATAGAAGACATATTTGAGAGTTAAGCTTGGTCCTAAATATCAGACATAGTTTTCATATTTGTCAATCTTTTCCTAATTTTCCTTAATAAAAGATATATTTGGGAGTTGATCTTGGTACTAAATATAAGACATAATTTTCTTTATGCCACAATTGCCATATCCTTAAATTGCTCATACTTCATAGGTCAATAATACAAAATAAATTATGTTTCTAAGGGCAAAAGTTTGGTGTTGAAATTCATGGGGGATCGGTTAACTCTTCGTTGTTGCAATATAAGATATTTGGGGATCAGAGAATTCATTTCTTTCTTAAGTGCAGATACAAACGGTAGCAAAAACTGCTGGAATGCACCGAAATGAATGGGTTGAAAATGCTGATCGACTGGTTGCCGGATTTCTGGAGATGTTTGAAGAGGGTTGCCACAAAATGGTTGGTTCTTTCTCTTTATCTCTTTGAAAGGCTATTTACTGTGGAAAATAACTCCTTTTTTTTTGGGTATCATGTCTTCATTACTACTTGTCTACTTAGATGTGTAATCTCATTTTATTGTCTGACCTATAAATTAGGGAACTGCAATCAAAGACAGACTTCAAGTACGCTTGAGGAGCCAGCATCAAAATTATCTTTTATACGAAGATGAAGATGAAGATGAAGATGATGAAGAAGAAGAAGATGATGATGAAGATGATGATGATGAGGAGGAGGAGGATGAATTTTAAGCATTCTACCGTTAGCTTTTATATGAAGATGATGATGAAGAATTGTACGAGGACTATGAATCTGAAGCAATTAAGGATTACTAGAAAGGTTCTAGCCAAGTCCCAAAGTCCTACGAAGTTAGATGGATGGTTTGGATCGTCAGGTCCTCTTGTATATGATTTGGTGTTTCCATTTCTAGTCAAAATTTCTACAAAATCAAAATTTTGCGTTTTAATATTTATCAAGCTCATTAAATTATTCAAGTTTTTCAAACTTATAAAGGTTGATGTATATACATAAGGTTTGGTTACGAATCTCTTGTTGAAGTGTGGATGCAATTTTACGTTGAAATAGGTCTAACTTAACTATATTTTTCTAGTGACAACATTAATTGCTTAATATTTTGGTTTCTTTGATAGCCGGAAGATGTGGGGGCCTCATATAACAATAAAGTAAAATTATTGAATTAATATATCATAAATGTACCAATAATAAATATAAAATTCAAAGCAAATCATGCTAGTCCTAAATAATTTTTTATGCATGGAATAGAAAATAAAATGCATACAAGAAAACTAAGCTAAGTAACAAAAATAGAATTCAAAAGCTCTTCCAAAAAAAGTCTCTCAAAGTGAAAATCTCTCATCTATCATCCAACCTCATTAATTTTTTTTTTAAAACTACTCCCTCCGTCACTAAATACAAACTTCAAATAATGGTGTATTGTTTATCAAGAAAGTGGTTGAAATTAGTTAAAAATAATAAATATATAAATAGTATTTTTTCCAACTATACCCTTATTTATAAAGAGGATAAGTGAGAGAATAAATTAAAAATATATATATATGAGAAAAAATGTATGAAAAAAGATAACGAGAAAGTAAGGTCTGCATGCCTTATATTACTTGGGTATAAGATTTTAGATTTACTATTTTATTATTTAATATTTTTATAAGATTATCATTTTAAAATATAGATCATACATCTTGATTTTCCCCTAAAAAAAGTTAAGTTTTGCTCAAATTATTATGTTCCAGCTTCACTGATCATTTATGATAAATTCTTAGTTGTAGATACTTACAAGGATGGCTTTTTCCTAAAAAAAGATAAGTCTATTGACAATATAAACATATATGTGTAAAGTGTTGAAATTTTTATCTATAGTATGATGTTATTTTAACTTATTTCTTTGTAATTTAACTTTGATAATTTTTATGTCTTAAATTAAGAATTTATTGTTTTAACTTTATTTTTTAAAAAATAGAAAAATAGTGTCTTTTAGTTAAACAGACTCAAAGCCAACAAGTATAAGGGCCAGGCTTTATAATTGAACCGTTTTATGGAAGTCATGCCTAAACGGCAGACCTGTTTAGGCCCGAACCCATGAAGAGTCGGCCCTTATCCCCGACTCTACTCTTGAGGGACCCAAACTCATATTCGGCTTCTCTCATTTTCTTTTTCGTCCGCTCCAATCCCTTATTATCATTCTAAAATATTTTTTTTTATTCCCATTCAATATTTCTTAAAATAATATTTAGTGTAATTTTACCCTTAAAATATTTTCTTTGTCACTCAGAAAATAATTTAGAGTATTGGATGCACTAAAAATCACTTTAGGATATTAGATGTTACTAAAAAAATACTCATCGGATGCTAGATACTGGGTGACACTAATAAATATTTTAGGGTGATGAGTATACTAAAAATTAATTAAAAACATTGAATGTTACTTAGAAATATTTTAAATAGCTGAATTATCTGACTATTTTTTTAACAAAGAGAAGCCGGCTTCTCTTACCGTTTATGTGAAAAGGAGGGAAACTGGAAAGAACTGAAGCATTAAGATGCTAGGTTTCTTAGCCACGCCAACAAAAAAATCATATTGCAATTGCAATTGGAAGACTCAAGATGAATTATTAGTATGTTGCTGCTACTTTCTTTGCTATGCCAAAAGAGGCATGGAAGCGTAATGTCGTGCAGCATATGTTTTAAACAATGAATGACCCTTATCTTCATACTAGAGTGATCAGAAAGAACCATGTCCAATCTGAAAGAGAGATTCACATCAATATATTTTGTCGTTCTCAAAATAAAATCCGTATTCATCTGATATGTGGGGAAACACAGTTAAACAGGGTGGATGTTACAGTTTATGACAAGTAAAGGAGAAGTTGTCGGATGCGACTCAAGATTGACAATAAAAAACATGTTGTTTTGGATGCCTTGCACCTAAATTGCGGCAATTTTAGTACAGCCAGAGTTATTAGGTGGGCGATCCTATAACATTCTATATCTTCAATCAAAGGGAGAAAATGAAGACTTACCATCTTGGTATCAGAGCCTTAACATATTTTACTAAACTCTGATATTTCTCTCTTGGTATCAAAGCTGACATGTCGTTTTAGCCACTTCCTCTGCCTCATCAACTTGATAGAGGTAGTTTGGCTGGAAGAAATGAAAAGAGGGTAGGTCTTCAATGAGGCAGAGGAGACAACTGAAGAAGACAACATGTCGACTAGGGCTCTGATACCAAGAGAAAAATATTAGAGTTGATTAAAATATGCCAGGGCTCTGATACCAAGAGGGTAAGTCTTCCTTCCTTTCCATACATGGTGACATCCACACTGTTTAATAAGAACTTGCCACTCATCAGATGATCATTGACCATAGCAAAAAAAACGTTTATAAATGTTTATATGCACTTCTCTATTCTCATTGAATGTGTTTCTTCGAAATGAATTTGATATGTGAATTAGGATGGTTCATGGCTTGAACGATGTTTTGAACATATGTACACCTTCCTACTTCATTGTGCGTAGTAAAGAAACCAGCCACTGCACCTGATAATTCATCCACAATTCTTAGATGTCACTTACAATTCTAAGATGGTGAACTTTATTAATAATATTTTTTTTATTATGAATTTTATTAAATTTAGAATTACTCTCAGTGTCTTTGGGTTATCTCATCTTTTTGGTTCAACAATGTTTAGGCATGTCATGTACAACGAATGAATTAAGAGCTAAGTTGTTGTGTGTGATAAAAGACATCAAATATCCTAATCCACACAAAGTAATGATGAGACTAATGTTGCTTTATTACTCACTTGGATATGTCGCAGAATATGCATTTTGAATTGGACCACATGTTTGTTTATTATACATCCATCTTCGTCTTCTTATGTCTCAACTTGCTTTAAAGATTAACCACTGTCATCTTTTTCATTTTAATCAAAACCAACGATTTGAGGTTAGTATTCATTGAGTTTAAAAGAATAAATCACTGTTAAATAGTTAAACGTTTTGAGTTCAATCATTCTCTTTAATTTTATATACCCAAGAATTGTATGTTTGATTAATGTGTAAAATTACTCCTAAAATAATTGGAAAAAAAAAACTACTCATAAAATATACTTTAATCATGAAGTTTTCAAAACAGGGCATCGGTCAACTTGCTTTCTCACTCCCTCTACAATGAAAACATGAGGTTGGCTCGGTTTTGAAATGTTGACATATACTCTTGCTTTGATATGAAAGTAATGTTCAAGCAAAAAAAGATATGAAAGTAATGAATATCATACTGTATTTAAAAAAATTACGAGTAGATATTTAATTAGTGCACACTTCCCCACTTGTTTCAAGGTTTTGGAGATAGTGACATGGGAAAATTTTTTTTACTGTTTGCGATGTTTTATCTTATGCCCATCGTGTCTTTACTTTTTAAACAATGAACTATTGCATATATCATCAGAATTTAAATCAGATTCCATTATATTGAGGAGGACACCTCATTGTCTTCAACTTTGGTTTATGTCTGTGTTTAGTATAATTTACCGGTAGACCAACATTTATTACTTGCTTAAAAGAAAGTATAATTAATAGTCAGTACAGTTATCGAATATTGATTTTACTACATTGATCACTTGAGTTTGTTGACAATGAATCTTTAATTAGTTTTTGGAAACTTCAGTTCTATAAACACTAATACAAACAAAGTAATGAAATAATTCTGTTTGCATAGATTGGCACAGATATATAATTAATTCATATGAAAACCCTTATAGTTCTCCAATTTATTATTATAAGACATTATTAACTATATCTCACACCAATCAAGAAAAATTGTGTATTATTAGTAGTTTGTATTCAAACTTACTTTCGAAATTCGCCTTTTCTTAATTGCAGTTGACTCTTTTAATGTCTAATCCTAAGTAATTAGTTATTTGCAAGTAATTTTGATGTAGCCTTATGGGCATTGTATAAAATATCTTATTAATTGAAATATAGGAGTAACTTTTTTGAAGAAAAGAAGTCTTGTAATGGAGCACAACGTTGAAACTTGGGTCCAAAGTTATTCGAAGTTAATAAAAAAAAAAAAGTTATTCGAAGTTTCTCTTGGTATTGGTAGGAATATCCATAGGCATATTTCTGCAGGATCCTTTTTTTTTTTTTTTTGCCAATATTTCTGCAGGATCTTTTACTAGCCGATCAACAGGGTCTTGGCATTAGTGGAAGAAACATTAACCACTAAAATACAAGATTTCAAATTTAAGTATGCGTGAATGTAAGAAAAAATAATTTTAGAAGAGATGCTGCTAATTAGGCCCGATAATGCTTAAACCTAACACAATCATATTAATGTATTTGTATATATAAATATATAAAGATGTTTTAGTAGCGGAGATTAGTTGAGTAGCTACAATTAGCATAAACATACTTATAAGTTTAAGTATGCGTAAATGTAAGAAAAAACACTTTTAGAAGAGATGCCGCTGATTAGGCCTGATAATACTTAGACCTGACACAATCATATTAATGTACATGTATATATAAATATATAAAGGTGTTTTAATAGCGGAGATTAGATTTTTATTTTTATTTTTTGGCCAAAAATAGCGGAGATTAGTTGAGTAGCTACAATTAGCATAAAAGCACTTATAATTTTGGGGAACTATGAGATTTCAAAAAAGAAATGTAACCAACAATCAAGGTTATTAACCCCGGACTAGCCATTCAAGTGGTTGAGGTAGTAGAACAAGGGTCAGTAAGTTAGATCGGAGTCAAATCGAAGCTAACATAGGGCTAGACTAATGAGAAAGTGAAGATCTCAGGGTTATTAATATAAAATTTTGAATGTGCTCAAACTATTCACTTGTTATAAGAACTTTTTTATGGTTACATTTCTTCATTGGGACCTTGTAGATTTTCCCACTAATTTTTCATATTGAACCATTTTCAGTGCTCTTCGCAATGATGCGCATTGAAAGCTCTTTACTATAGTAATATCTTACACAGATTAAATAAAATTTTATTGGTACAGATTTAAGATTTTTAACTAATGATTCTTAAATAAAAAAATTATTTTTTTGAAACATTGATAGCTAAGAGATGAATTTTATTTTAGATTTTGTACACATGAAAATAATTTTTTTAAAAAAATAAAAATAACAAAAAATTCAATCTAAACCATCAAAACTATATCTAAATGATCCACGGTGATAAAAAACTCTCAGTGCTCATAATTGCGATCAGCAATAAAACTGGTTCCTTTTTTTGGGAGAGAAGTGCCTCCATTGATTTTTCTCTCCATTTACTCTCCATTGAATGTATCTACCATTAGATTAACTTTCAATAGTTGGGATTTATCATGGTAGATTCATATTATAACAATATTCTTTAATATTATTAAATCTCAACCATTGAAAGTTGATCTAATAGTAGATACATTCAATAGAAAATAAATGGAGAGGAAAATCAATGGAGACACCCCTCTCCCCCTTTTCTCACACCCCTCCCATGCGCTTATTTGATGTCACGTGCTCGTTTGGAATAGCTTATTTTTGGGCAATAAGTGCTTATAATTCATGATTCACGGTATACGAGGTAAGTATGTGAGAGGAGTTTTTTCTCGGCTTACGTAATAAGGGCTTATTTCTCAAATATAAGCTCTCCCAAACACACATGTTAAATCCGATGCAAACCCACCAAGAGAACATATTTCAAAATATAGTAATTATGACTATTATTATATATATTACTCAGAAACAGAGAGAAACACGAATACCTTAACTAACGACCAACACTGGTCAAGCAAAATTCCCACGAGAGGAATCAAAACATGGATAGCTAGCTACCAACCTACCTACTGTGTACTAATCCCTAGGAAAGCATCCATAAAAATTTAAACATAACCAACGTAGAATTGGTGTAGCAGTATAAGACCCACTAGATTTTTCTGAATCTTAAATTTGAGTCTAGAGGATTACTTATGTTACGAGGGGCAGCCACAAACCCAAACTACAAAAAAAAAAATTGAAACTTGCACATCTAAGGTATAAAAAGATGCAGAGTGTTAAGTGAATCAGCAGAGGATTTCAGAACATGGCGGCAAGTTGGGCAAGATGAATGAGAAAGCAACCACTTATCGATACAAGCCACATGAAATGTGTGACTGCACTTTGGCAGAAACCTAATTCTATCTCCGTCGCTGAAATCCACCAAGCAAATCGCACAATTAGAAGCAGAATTAGTTGCTGTAGAAGAAGAAGATGTGGGGTGTGCGTAATACGTGGAAGTAGGAAGAGCCACCATGTCTTTCTTCTTGAGGCCGGAATTGATTCGGCGAGAGGTGATCCATTGGATCGGCTCGGTGACGGCGCATTGGAAGACGCAGTGGAGCATGGTGTTGAGGCCGAGGGCGCAGAGGAAGGCGCAAACAATGGCGGCGATAAGGATGGTGAGATCGACGGTGGAGGGATGGTGGTGGAGGGCGGTGGCGGCGGTGGTGGCGGCGGCCGAGAAGAGAGAAGGAGAGGGAGAGGGAGAGGGAGAATCAGCCATGGAGGGATGAGAGAGGGGAGGTTAGATAAAGGAGGTGGAATTGATGGAGCAGACGATACATATGGAGTTGGATTATACCCAAAGCAAATATACTAAGGCCACTACATGGCCAGTGAGATAATGATTTCATAGTAGAAACTTTATTTTTAGCTGATTCATATTACATGAACCTTATGCGTGCCTTAAGTTAAGGGATGCAATATTCTTAAACTTTATGCCCTGTTTGGTTGATTTTCATGGGTATGGATTGCATGTAATTATTCATGTATGTAAATGCATGTAATATTCATGATGTAGTTGGTTTATATAATTTTAAGGGGATCACATTTTAATTTTGTGATGCTCATTAGGATTATACTGTTAGGATCTATGAATGAATATTACTATCTCTTCTCTTTAATATAAATAGTTGATTAAGAACCAGCGTAGTATATATGATACTCCCTCTGGTCCTAAATATAAGATAAGGTTAACTTTTTTAGAGAAATTAAGGAAGCTAATTAAATTATTTTAGAATATTTTTATTTTTATTTTTTTCTCAAATCTATTTAGTTTAACTAATAAACTAATATATAATCTAAGGATATACAACATATGATATAATTAATTAACTTATTTAGTTTCTTTAATCTCTCCAAAAAAAAATCAACTTTGTCTTATATTTAAGACCGGAGGGAACACCTAAAAATTTAGGGACAGAAAGGACACTTCCTTACCTTCTCCATAATTTCCTTTTTTTCCCTTTACCACTGAGTGTCCGTTTATATTAATTTTTAGAGAATAGTTTTTATAATTTATGAAGTAAGTATCTGAGAGGAGTTTTATCTCAGCCTGCGGAAATTGACTTCTGAAACCACGATTTTGGTGGTTTCCAAACACTCACTCTCATTCACCACTGTGGTCCAACTGTTGCCGGTGACACTCCGCCACAAGTGAACCTCTTTAGCTACCGTCCTCCTCCAGCAACATGATGACGTCGTCTTCTTCCTCTCAACGGGTAGTGCTGAAGAAACTTGAACCTCGGAATCTGATGATGATTTTACATTCACTACCAAACACATGTAATCTCTATTACATTACATTCTTATTGATTTCATGAATCAAACCGCCTATAAAAGATAAGGGACGCAATATATTAAATTATTAACTAAGAAATATTAAAACTCATCATTTAACAAATTCATGAGTTTTCTCAAGAGAAAATCCCAGTAAAATTTAGCTCAAATAAAGTATCAAAATCCAAATATGAATAAAATTCATGCATGCTGGCTAGGACTCCTAGCCTCCAAGTAAAACCCTTACACCATTTGATCAAATTCTGAAGAATTCATGACAGAAGTTATAAAACATTAAAAAAATAAAAAAGAAATTAACACGCATACATAATGACATGAAATGGTGAAAAGAATAATACTTGCACGGTTAAAAATTGTTTTTTTTTTTTTTTTTCCATAAAGCAAATCTTCAGCTGATCCTTTCTCGCTGACGAGTGACCACAAATAACCCAGAACCCATATATATAATTGACATAAAAAATAGTTTTCACGGTCTACACTTAACTTCAATTTTTCCTTTTCATTATAAAGGAGTATTTTAATTTTTTTATAACATTCAGAAATCTATAATTAAACTTACAAGTCTGATTAAAAATTTATTAAAAATAAATGTCTGAATTTCAATTTTAATATTTCATGTGGATGGATTTATTTTGAAGTTTTCCTTTTCTCAAAGTGTGAGAGTAAATTTTCTCACAAATTAAATTAGCCGATCTAGGTTTGAATCCCCGTTGTGAGAGGTATCCAACCCATATTTAGTACTCAACAATGCTTCGAACAGGATTACCTCCAATAAAATAATGCGTGTGCCTAGCAAAAAAAAATTAGTCAATCTAATTTTCAGAATATGGTAATATCACCCAAAAAAATAAATAAAAAAAAATGTTGATTTATACATATTTTTGAAATTATTGAATAGATAATGATAAATGGGGGATTTAATTACCCGGTGAGATATAAACGAGGTGAGGAATTTGATATATTTTGACTAAAATCATTGAACTCAGATATGCATCATGGAAATTCATTCACAGACTATATTGCTGAGACCCCATACATGATTCTATGCTTGTCTGACAGTGAACTTTTTTAGATTTTTAATTGATTCTTTTCATTTTCTTGTAGTGTAACTATCAAGCTTTGGTCTTGTCTTTGTAATTGGTGAAAAAAAAAAAAAAAAAGCAAATCTCTCATCCTTATTTAAAGATTTATTTTGATCAATGGAGGTGCAAAGAAGAGAATAATATTGATATTATTTTGTTTAGTTTGGTAAAGGGAGTGAGACTACCTAGATTCACTAGTATAACTCCTTTTTTATTTATTTCACTTAAATTAACTCCTTTTTCTTAAAAAAAATACTCCCTCCGGTCCTAATTATAAGACAAAATTGACTTTTTTAGAGAAATTAAGGAAGCCAATTTAATTACTTTAGAGTGTTTATATTTTTATTTTTTTCTCCAAACTAATTAATTTGACTAATAAACTAATATATAATCTAAGGATACTAAAAATATAAACACTCTAAAGTAATTTAATTGACTTCCTTAATTTCTCCAAAAAATCAATTTTATCTTATAATTAAGACGGAGGGAGTAATAAATAACCTAAAGTATTGGCCCTTGCAATCAAAGTCTTCAAGTGAAATTATATTGGTACTGTTACGGTAGAGGACAATTTTGATATGGATAAACATCCCCACTTGATAATTGATGAATTGGAGCATTATCTATATAAAACACAATTTATTTATGAGTAAGCAAAGGCATATATTTTGATGCATGTTTTAGCATAAACTGAACTATATATATTTCCTAGTGTTTCATATTGCTATATATATGTTAGGGGTTTTCATTGAGCATTAATAATTTTAATGCAAATGATTAAAGGAGATTTTTTTTAAAAAAAAAATTAGTATACATGTTTTTACAAATAATTTAATTTAACTACTTTTTTTAAATTTCTATAAACTAGCTAGTTTTGTTTAGTTTGGTAAAGGGAGTGAGACTACCTAGATTTATTAGTATAACTCCTTTTTCATTTATTTCACTTAAACTAACTTCTTTTTCTTAAATAATAAATAATAAATAACCTAAATTATTGGCCCTTGCGATCAAAGTCTTCAAGTGAAATTAAGGAAAGAAAGAGATTGATGGGTATGGATATGCTTACATGATAATCCACTAATGTCTTCCCGCTTTTGTTTATGTGCGCCTCAAAGAACTCTTTTATATATATATATATATATATATATATATATATATTCAATTCCTTCCCTCTCTAGTCTCCACACACAAATCTATGATTACTTGGATGATTATATGCATATGTTGATATATATGGGGTGTGATATGATATAATATATTGAGATAATAATTTTTAATTTTTATAATATGAGGACGAGAGATATAATTATATATATATATATATATGTAACAAATCAACACATAAAAATTGAGCTATATTTATTTTTAAAATAATATAAGGAATATGCTCCCACTTGTCTTTAATATAAGACCCATTTTAATGAAAAAAATTGTACTACAAAATGGGTCTTATATTAAGGGCAGTAGGTAGTAGTTAACAAAAAAAAAAGTTTCTTTATGAGCTCAAGTTGTTTTAAAATATGTCCCTTCGAGTATGTCCAAAAGGGGAAAAAAAAAAAAGGAGTTATTTTATAATATTTTAAGAAAAAAGCTAATGCAAGATACATATATTGAAATATGTTACCAAAGTAATTAAACTTGGACCGGTCACTGAACCAGCGGGATATTGGGTCAAGAGTCAGTGGGTCAAACCGGAGTCAAACCAGAGCTAACCCAAAGACAAACCTGTGAAAAAGTGAAGATTTTAGGGTTATTAATATAAAATTATAAAAAAATTAAAAAAATTATTTAATTTTAAAAAAAAAAAAAAAACCAGTTTGACTCCAGAACCAAACCGGTTTACCAACTAGTTCGCTAGTTTTCAGGCCAAACTGGCAAGTCCGGTCCAGATTTCATAACCTGGCATGTTGCACATAAACACAAATATGTTTACCATACCAGATGTGTATTTGATATGAATATGTTTACTTTTACTTTCTTAAGGATTTTGATTTCTCTAATGTTAGAATGATCTCTTTCTTAGAACCAACAAAGCTTTTGGAGGCTTAATTCTTGTTTTTCTGTTTCGTTTTCTCTGTAATGAGTGATCTTTGTATCTTTTTATTTACTAATGCATTTTGATATTTCATTAAAAAAAACAGGTCGTGTATCATGAATACACACACACCAACTCCGAAATATACACTTGTTTGGATAATTCCAAAGCAGTTTTTTTTTTAAAAAAAATGTCACATCAATTTTCTTGTAACTTTCCAAAAAATACATCCAATGAGAAGAAAAGTTGGACTAATCATAGCTTGTCTAAAGTTATTTACTTTACATTGATCCATTATTTCCACTTTTTCAGTCCATAAAAAAGATTACATAGTAGTAAACATTACAACTTTTTTTTGCCAACATATTAATATTACAACTTGTTCATACTATTTAAAAAAAATAAAAATGAAGGATGATTATGTATGTCAAGTGATGATTTTCATTATGAGGGAACTTGTTTTATGAAGGCCAAATTTTTCAAGTGAAATTTGATATGATAGAAAATGATCAATAATTGAAGGCACTAATGCAGATGCCTTCTATCTTTTTCTCTGCTTTCTCTCTTTTTCATTTGGCACTTCACTAAAAAAAGCCTCTCTTTCTTTCTTTCTCATCATTCCGCGGCGAGGGGACACAGCAACTTGCCATAATTTTCTTGTTCTTTGTTTCCTAGTGATTCAAATAATTTATATATTCACGAGAGATAACTTTGGTCCTTAATATAAGTGTTAGTTGACTAATTTGCGTAGATTAAGAAAGTTAGTTATGTTAATTATTTACAACAAATATATATTAATTTTCTTAAAATACCGTCTTTCATTACGACTACCTTTGGATAAAAACCTCTTAATATTTACCATTAATAGAGATATTTTGAAAAAATGTACAAATTTAAGAGACAAAGTAGATTAATGTCTTAAATTTATAACCAAAACTATCATTCAAGTAGCTCTTATATTAAGAATCCAATGTAGTACTAAAAAGAAGAAGATTGATGTAACTAAATTAAATTCATGCATTATTACATTATCTTTTTTTCATTTTCCCCTGAGATGTAGGATTATGGTTAATCTAATTTGATATAGTTGGTTGCCACGAGAATATCAAGGACCCCCAATATGATTTACTATTTATTTCATAGAATATTCATTTTCATTGCTTCTGAAAGCTGTTCAACCCTTAAAGAATAATATAAAATTAATGAAACACTGTCCTCTGATGATTCAAAAAAGAGCGGCTTGAAGTATCTCAAATGATATGAAATGGGATGTACCAATAATGTCAAAGGTTCATACTCTCTGATGACAATACAAAACTACAAGAATTCTTTTCAATATGGCAAAATTGAGTGATCACAGGAACCAAGATGCACAGAGAAGTAGCTTCATTGAAAGGGAATATTATTTGAAAATCTGATCCCAATACAATAAACTTGCAGTATAAGAAAGACAAATTCTATAGTATTCCTATCACTATAAAACAACATTGGCTGCCAGGTCATGTCTCATATGGTCCATTCTGATGATAACAGTACAACTCCATGAAACCTATATGCCCTTTTCAGAAAGGTAACCATTCAAATCAAGAAAAACAACCAAGCACAAAAGCCAAATATGAACTGTGAACAAACATCCACTGCCCCTAGCAATCTACCCCACATTGTTTGAGAGTTGGACCGGTTTGCTTGGGCAAGAAGGGATCGATCCGGACCCAAATCAATGAGAAGATTGATGCTAGAAGAATTGACCAGAGGACAACAATGGTAGGAGTCCTGTTTTGCCTTCCCATCAGACCTTTGAGGAAAGGATAGAGGTGAAGAATAACCCAGAAGGAAAAAAATAGCTTCCCAAATAAGGGTCCCCAAGAGCCAGAGCCATTGTTGATGGCATCAGAGATTCCAGCCACAACTCCCACCATGTTCAGAATTATTAGAGTGGTGGGTGGGATGAGAAGTGTGGTCCACTTGAAGAGATAGAGCTCCCCGAATTCAGCATCGTCTGCTGCTTTTGCCGTGACAGTGAAATTGGTGTCCACTCCAGCAAGAACTTTGAGAAGACCTTGAAACACGGCAAAAAGATGGGCAGAAACACCTCCGATGACCCAGAATTGCTCGTTACGCCACCAGTCTGTGATGCTCACCCCACTCCACCGAAGCTCCAGCACACCGGTTAAAATGATGGAGATAAATAGAGCCATAAACCAAACGCTAGCAAGGTTTGTCAGCTGCACAAGAAATAAATTCAGTCAGAATACATGCATGGTGTATCAACATCACCTGTAATCTGTAGGACTATAAAATTTACTCTACCAATCCCATGAAATGTTGATTGGCTTCTAGATGAATTTACTAACAAATATAAGCGTATTCTAATCCACTGATTGATCTTATTGGCCACAAAATTTATGGACCAGAAGACCCAATCTGTGAACAAGTGATCAATTTGTGTATTGTATATTATAATCACAGTAGCAACCTTCATCAAGTAATTTTACAAGTCAAATTGAAAAATTCTGTACTTACAGTAGGTATGATGAACTTTCCGGTCAGAAGACACACAGCTGGAAGTATACAGTATGCAAGCAGAGGGATGGAAGTGAACGGATAAACAATGGTATTAGTGTAAGCCAGCCTCTCTAACCATTTCAATTTTCCTCCATAGCCATACCACAGCGGGCAATGACGACTAAGGCATATCTCAATAGAACCAAGAGCCCATCTCAGAACTTGGTGTAACCGATCTGATAGATTTATTGGGGCAGATCCTTTGAAAGCTGGTCTCTTTGGCATGCAGTACACTGATTTCCATCCTCTGCAATGCATCTTAAACCCTGTCAAGATATCTTCTGTAACCGAGCCATAAATCCATCCAATCTACAGTGTAGACAAAATTGTTAAGAAGATTTGATTTATTACTATTCATGAAACTCAAAGCACCTATAATCTGGTATATAAATTCCTGATACGCATTAAATGCATTAGGCGTGCATAAATGTTTTATTTTTCATTACAACAATTTTGAACCAAACAAACCACAAAAGGAAGGAGCTCTGTGTGATTCAGGGGTTTACCTCTTTGCCCCATTCAGTTTTCTCTTCATAGCCACAGCTTATAACATGAATGGCCTCCTTAATCAATGATTGGTTATTGTTGCCTTCTGGAAGCCCACCATCTTCCATCAAAGTAGAAGCAATGAAAACAGGTGAATGCCCAAACCTTTTCTCAAAATTTTTCTGGGACATTAGTGATGATTTCTCTAGCTCATCATAACCTTCCAGCCCTTCTTCAATCTCTTCTAGATCAAAAACAGGCCCAGATCCTTTTCTAACATAATTCTTCCCCATCATTTTCTTCTTCTTAGAGTATAATTTGCTAAAGAATCCTCTTCCTGATGATTTTTTTGACTTGGACTTTCTTGATCCACCACAGCAACAGCAACACCATGAAGGCCAGCAGTCACAAGTCATCTTAGGTCTTTTCTCAGATACTGCTGGATCATAGCCATACAAAGCCTGCCTATTGAACACAGTCCCAGTACCAACATATACAGGACCTTGAATTCCATCAAGGCCTTTCATATTGATCTGTAACCACAGCAGCATTGAAGATAAATGCAAAAGGTCAGTCAATGAAATGCATTTTATACATATTTGATAAATTGAAGTTTGGAAGAGTGTCTTACATCAAAGAAAACAGTATTTCGATTAGCATATCTATCATGGCGATCAATGCCATCAAATCTTTGTGGAAATTGAACGTAGCATGTCTTCTTCCTCAGCTGAGGATCCATTAAAAAGCACATGGCTTCTCTAATAGCCTTGCTATTGTTGAGGTAGTGGTCACAATCCAGATTCAACATGAAAGGTGCATTGGTAAGCACAGCAGAAACTCGAACCTTTAGAGGACATACAACACTCAGAGTTAGAACAGTTTTCCTAATACTATGGATATTAAAAATTAATCAATATCATTTGATGTTTTATTACTTACCAGAGCATTCATGGCACCTGCTTTCTTGTGGTGTTGATAGCCGGGACGTTTTTCACGAGACATATACACAAGTCGTGGCAGTTCCTTGCCTTCCACATCCAGAGCACCACCACTTCCCAAATAGACCTGCAAAGGAAAGTCAATTAAGCACATCATTTTGAAGAAAAATTGCTCTTATGTTCATTATATTTCCTTTACCCCTTTCTTAGAGATCTGATTTGACCAAAATTCACATTCATGAAAAGTCAAGGTATTTTGTCCGTTTATGGTTCCTTACTTATCAATTAATGGAATGCATGCTACACCAGAAACAACTGAAGAATGCAATTGCCAAACCTGAATCATTCCAGGATGATCACGAGTATTGTTTCCAGGCCATGGGGTACCATCCTGCATCACCCATCCGTCTTCTGGTTTCTTCTGAGCATTTGCCACTAAAGCGTTAATTCTCACTTTGAATTCTTCATATTCTCTCTGAAATTGAGCATATGAATAAATTTCTTTAAATGCTTAGTAAATACCACAGTAGAACATAAAGAAGCTTTCTTGTTCCAATTGTGGGCCTACCTTCATGGCCCTGCGCTCCTTTACAAAGCTGGGTTCCACCTTATCTTTTAGGTAATCAATTTTCTCAGAGAAGTAGAACTCTGGAGCCCTTGGCTCTATGTTATGCTTTTTGCAAAAAGGAACCCATCTTCTCGCAAATTCAGCAGTTTCTGCTAGTGAATCAAATAGAAGCATAGATGCACCATCATCTGATACATAGCAGCTGACCTTCTCAATAGGGTAATCCACAGATAGGATTGATAGAACTGTGTTTGCTGTTATAATGGGAGGTTCCTTCAAAGGGTCAACAGTACTCACAAATACATCAACTGGAGCTAGACGGTTTGGCTCCCCTTCACGCTCATACCTTATGGACAACCGGTCCAGGTAAGTTTCACGAGTTATAGGGAACCATTTGGGGAATTGATCAAGTATCCAAGACAAGGCAAACCAGATTTCACAAATTACAGAGATAAGCCATAAGGGAAATGCGTCATATGCTGGAGTCATGATACGGAACCGGAAGAAGAAGATAAGTATAATGAGCCGCATGACAATGACTATACGATATGGGTTGATTAGGTTTGAAGGTATTGGGACCTTACGCCACAATGGCTGCCTAGCTTCAGCCAAACTGCCAATAGCCATAAAAAAAATCAGTGTCAGCAAACCAATAACTTTTCTTGTCAACAACTACAAGGAAAAATAGTCAAGTGCCAACAGTTGAACTTGTGAAATGATGTTAGTTTCAAAATCATCATTTAATAATAATAATTGAAAAGGAAGACTGATGACTCATTTCTTTGATTAATCTGGACTAGAAGGACTAAAAGAAGGTTTGCATATCAGATGATGAGTACTTAAAATCATTAAAAGAGCAATTGGGAGATGACCACTTACAAGTAGTCGTCTTCACCTTGGTCATCTTTCCCTTCATCTTTGTTCACTAGACCTCTCTTCTCTTGCCTAACTTTCCATTTCTCTACTCTTTCTTTCCATTCTGCATTGCAGTAGAACTCTTTATCTCCCTCAAAGTCCTTCCCAGCAACTACAGAACAGGAGACGAACTCAGACATGCATATATTATATATAGATAAAAGAGAATATCCAACAAAGGATCATGTAATGTAATTAATAACGTAGCATGAAAATTTATGTATTCTTTCCAAAATATATATAAATGAAAAAGAGAAGAATTCTTACCACTTCCACCAGAAGAGAAAGCTTGTCCATTAGGTTGCCATTGATGATGATTAGAGTCTCCTGTTTCCTGTAAAATTCACAATACCTTCATGGTCTCTGTGATTACTTATATCCAATTAATTGGTACAGCCAAAATAGCATCTCTTTTAAAACCTCGTGTGTATAAACTTAGTTCTGTTATACGGGGGGAAATTTAATTTCCCAAGTACCTGAAAACCTATTTATAAGATGTTTGGATATAACAAATATGAAGTATTTAAATTTACATGCTGCACATGTTCCAAATAATTTAGGGATTATAATTTATATTTTATATGCATATTTCCAGGGCCTTGGGAAATTAGGATATCCATGCACCAAACACCACTGAAAGGAGAACAAGAAGCCCAGTCGTAGCAAATATAAATAGGCTAGCCAGCCTTTTTTGCCTTTTTGGTCATATGACCACTATGAAGATAGCATGACCTATATGGAAGGTAGAAACAAACTGGTTTTGTCTTAAAGGCATCCGACCAGTATGTGTCAAGAAATATTTTATTATTTTTTGCATTGGAAAGTTGCTACATATCTACTATATTTGGAGAAATTAAAATTATAAAAGTGTCAGTATGTTTGTAAGTTCTGAAAATCACATGATCGTTGAGATTTCAGGAAATTGTGACTACTATGCAAAGGCTTCTAACTGCTTGATTCTTAAGGAATGAAACAAATCCTAATAATTAAAAAAAAAAATAGCACAGCACAACATATCGTTTATATATCTTCCATCTTATGGAGAGATTACCATATGATTGACATCATGCTGCTTGTCTGTTTCATCATGTTGAATCTTAATTTGAAACTCATCATCAAAATCATCAGCATCGAAGTTCTCCTCTTCATCCCCAACCACTCTAGGAGAACCTGCAGGGAGGCAACTTGCATAAGTTATCCCCTAATGTTCATTGACAAAATTAACTAATAATAACCAATAATGAAAGAAATGAGGGCTATGCTAACCTTTGTGGCGCTTATAGCGAGTGTTACATTGAGGACAGCACTGGCTCCCTTCACTCCTTTCATACTCATAACAGGGACGACAAACGGGAAATCCACACACATGGCAAGCCACAAACAGCTCCCCATCTTCCTTGTATCCAATCTCATCCCCACAAACACGACAAACTTTTGATGTAGGTTGACGGATAGGTGGCCGATGCTGCCCAAAAAAACAAACAAACAAGAATATAGTAGCCATATATAAGAAGCCAGCAGGAAACAAACCCTTTTGTTGAGCAAGTTTTTCACACAATCAAAAACATGCAATTAGAACCATCAATAGTACCTCATCAGAGTCATTGGAAAAATGGGAATGAGAACCAGTGATTAAGCCAGCCATGGTGTTTGAGGCCATGGCAAGCAAGAAGAGACGCAGCAGAATACAGAGAGCAGGAGGGAAGAGTATAAGAGAAGTGGGTTTTATAAGACATTGTAGGTTGAGAGGGGAATATCAATGTCAGGCTTGTGAGTGAATGTAAGATCATCCACCAAACTGTGAGTTGGGAAGTCGTGGTTTGGAGTCTAAGAGACGTTAGGTCAGGCAGGGAGCGATAGGTGGGAGGAATTTGTAGTTCGATATTTGCTTTCTACGCTTGCTTAGACTCAAAGAAGGCTTATTCCCAGATCTTAATACACGAACAAGAAATACAACAACTATACAATTAGAACATAGAAGCAGGTTACGATGTCGTGTCCCAGCGATTCAGAATCTACAAATGCCAAACGGAAAATGTAATTTCTAAAAGGGAAGGTGAATGCTCACCGATGATTGATCCGTAGCCGACGGGAAGAAGATGATCTCGCCACCTTCGATCGCTAACTGAGAGTGACATGCATGAATAGATTTTTTTTGTCCCCTCAGAGAAACAAGCGAACAAGTCCGATGTAGTAGTGATGATTAAGAGAGTCTAGAAATTGATACAAGTTTCAAGACGAAGGAACTTCCAAGTTCCAACTATTTCCCGGGAAATTCTGGCTAACTGAGAGTGCTGAAAATATTCCCGGAAAAAAAAAAAAAAAAAAAATCATCGTTAGCCGAAATTCTTAGACAGTTTTTTTTTTTTTCAAATTAAAATCATGCGCAAATAAAATTATTAAATTGTGTTAATTAAACAAATAAAATTATTCTTTTTTGACCCAGCTGATTAAGAGTTAAGCGGCGTGTATATTTTTTGTTGGCAAAAAAGAAGTATCTATACTATCAATCGATTTGAAATTTGTCTAATTTTAAAAGAAAAAATATTTCACCTGTAAATAATTCAAATTTTGAGCACATGTTTACCTAGAAAATGAAAGGCAGATTTCAAGTCTTAATCATATTTTTTCTTTACCTTCCTATTTTATTTTAGTCGGACAAAAACAATTATTGATTATTTCAGTGAGTTGCCGCTAAGTAGCTAAAACTTCATTGGGCCCAATAGGCCGAATATAAGCGGGTTCCGTGGAGGCCCAAAAGTAGTAGCCTATACTTGCTCGACTCCCCATTGTATTAACCCACATCCAACACCTATGGGTCCAAGAAATTTTTTTAATATTCAAAAGTCAAAATGAAATATTCTGATATTGGGTTTAAAAAAAATATATTGTGATTTTTATATTAAAATTTAATTTAGTTAATAACTTTTTAAAAAGCTAATGTTATGCACTTTATATTTTTAAAATTATTTTTACAATGAGAATGAAACTATGGCATCGAGTTACATGAAAATTTAAATCTTTTTTAAAAGTAATTATAAAGTATTAAAATTTATATTAAAATATTGATGCTAAGAAAGTAAGGTCACATCTCTTGTGTGACTTATTTAATAAACTCTGTATAATCTATAAAAAATAATATGTCTAGATAGTTTTATAAATATCTAGATTTAATTAAGACATGATGCAATATGCATGCAAAATTTTATTAACCAACACCGAGTTTGTGTCAAGGGATGTTTGGATTAGCTTATTTTAAATTATTTTACATTATATGAAATAAATATGTAAGGAAATTTTGTCTTGTAAAAATAAATAAATTTAATTAATTAATTATGTGGTTTCCGAAACACTCTAGATATGTGGGTATACATGTGTGCATGTTTTTTTCCGCTAGGCACAAATATTTTTTAATTGGAAACAATTATGATTGAGACATTATCGGATGTTAAATGTAAGCATTTCATTTAACAGAGATTTGATCATCGGTTCGTCGCGTTGTGAGAAATTAATCTCTTTTACTAAACCCAATTTTATTTATTAGACATGTGTGCGTTAAATCATCACGAAGAAAAACAAATTGATGGAGGCTCAAAAGGGGGTTTTTTTTTAATGGACAATAGAGAATACAAATATAATAGAGTAGTAATAAGTAAACATCAAATCTAGTCATTATAGTTTTATGCTTAAGCAATGGTGTCACCAATATCTTATTGAATAAATATTGCTGACATAATGTTTTGGACTTTAGTCCATCAATCACGCCCCTAGTCTATTGTCCACAGCAATCTTAAATCCACTTTTACAATAAATTATACAAATATTTTAATAAATTCTTATTAAGTATACTCTCTTTCCCTCCCCACAGGCTCTGCATGCCCTGCTCATGCAAAAGATGAACAAGGCATGCTCATCCCATCAATTTTGGGATGGGGATGGACCATGTTTTTTATTTTTTATGTATTCTTATTTATTTAGATTAAATTGTATACTATATTTTAAAATATTTTTGTTACCTAGTATTTTAAATTAATTAATTTCTGATCATGCGTTCAAAAACATTTTTCTTATAACACCAATATCCTGAAATATTTTTTCGATAGCATTCAATATCTAAAATATTTTTTTTAACATCAAATATCTTAACCTAATCAATTTTTAGTGTATGCACTATTTTTTTCAAAAAAACAAAACCCTTCTAAAGGGGATGAGCATTCCCCTGCTCATCCATGTAGATTCGTTTTCAAGAAGATGCTACGTAAACAATCTTCTTTCCCGAATTTTTTAAAATTATGCCATACTTTCACGTGGAAGCTACTTCTATAGCAAATGAAAGCAACAAAAAAAAAAAATGTAATTGTATGTAATTTTTTATCAAAAAGATCTATAAAATTTGTTCTAGATTTGAGCATGACATGGATGCTAAGTCATGCGTTCACACTAACGAAAATAGAATTTAACTGTGAATTTGGCTCTTCAAAGTTCAATGTTACAGTACAAGTGTTTGATTAATGTGTTGAATAGACATTGGCTTTGTATTCAAAGAGAGTGGGTTCAGTATTCACCAACTCTTTTTAACTTGTAAGGCGATCTCTTGGAAGCCAAGTAAAACAACCAACCCAAATCACCCAAAACAACAAAATGATTATCACTTCCTCTTATTGTTAATATTAAACATATTTACATAATTGATTAGATTAAGAAAACCAGTTAAATTAGTTAATACTCCCTCCGGCCCTAATTATAAGACAAAGTTGACTTTTTTGGAGAAATTAAGGAAGCCATTTAAATTACTTTAGAATGTTTATATTTTTAGTATTCTTAGATTATATATTAGTTTATTAATCAAATTAATTAGTTTGGAGAAAAAAATAAAAATAAAAATACTCTAAAATAATTTAATTGACTTCCTTAATTTCTCCAAAAAAATCAACTTTGTCTTATAATTAGGACCGGAGGGAGTATAACATATATTTTCTCATATATCCTAATCATCTTCCTTAATTCCGTTATTCCTTGATTATTATTGAGAAAGCATTAATAGGGGTAAATTAAAAAAGATTAACAGTTATGAAAAACATATTTTATATTTAATACCAAGATCAACTCTACATATATATATATATATATTAAGTGCCGGGGGAAGTGGTATTTAATTAATTAATAATCAATTGATATTTGATGTTTCAAATTTCAGTTTCAGACTTGGAAAACCTTCCCTGAATTGTGGTAACGGTAAAAGAAAGGCACATTTCAACATTTGACTCTTCAAATTAAGGACTCCAAGCAGTCAAACCAGTTTGGCTGGCCATCAAGAGAGAGAGAGAGAGTATGCAACATAGGCATCTTTTTTGTGGAACATTTTTTTAATATCGCCTTTATATTGGGGGCAAAAATTATATTACCTTTATATTAATTAATTTAAATCTATTAAGATAAGTCAATTATTTGAAATAAATGTGTGTAATTTTTCCTAAAACAACCCATCTAATCATTAACCCCATTGATTAAAATGTGCGTAAATTAATACAGACTCAGATTGCTTAGTTAGTTTCAACGGTTGGGTCAAAAGAAAGACAGATAAAAGAGTCTTTCTATTTTTGGCCAACATAAAAGAGTCATTATTACTAATAAACTATCATTCTTTTTGCATATGATTCATTCTCCTTGAAAATAAATGAGACTTCATACGTGGTTCCCATTGAAACTGCATAAGACACCGAGTTTGAATATTCAACTAATTTTCCAAGGTATAGGTAAGTGCCCAAAAACATTTACTCCCTCCCTCCGGTTCTAATTATAGAACATATTTACCTAATTTTAGAGAAATTAAGGATAATAGTTAAATTAGTTAATCATATTTATTTTCTTAAAATACCCTTATTTAAAATTTAAAATGGCATCAAATTATGTTGATTCTCTATTTTTTCTTGTACATCTCCTGCCTCACACACGACTTTTCCAAGCTCTCACACAATCTAGCGTTGTTAATCTCCCTCAACAACTTCCGATCTACTCTTATTAAATTATTATTGTGTTTAATTATTATTGAGAAAGTATCAATATGGGGTATTTTGGGAAGAAATTAACAAAAATTAGAACTTTGTCCTATAATTAGGACCAAGATCAACTCTTAAATGATATCCTATAATTAGGACCCGAGGGAGTAATTTATAAAGTCATCTTTTTTTTTTTTAAAACACACACACACACACACACTACTTTTTATGCTAATAACCATACAAAATTTCATCTCGTAAAAATAAGAGGTGTCAATAAATTTTATTAATTTTAGTACTTTTATAGCTGCCAATAATTATGGTACTCCAATAAACTTCAATTTTTAAATTTATTCTATCATCAACTCTTTACATAATCAATAAAAAGTTGATATATTTGCCTCACAATTAATCTCTTCCAACGGAGCTAATCATAATCATATAGTTATTGCGTGAGGAAACCAAACAGGAAGTTGCATGACTCAATAGACAACCTTAAATTTGGTAAATGCTCGTCTATATATCGCGCATGGAAAAAGGAACAGAGAATAATAATAATAATAATAATAATAATAATAATAATAATAATAATAATAATAATAATAATAATAATAATAATAATAATAATAATAGTATGAATGCCCATGAGCTTGCAAAATTCGAATTGGACTCATCACAAATCTAATCTCACAGCCACTCTCATTATTAGCCAGCAAGTGAAAAAAAAAAAAAAGCGAAAAAAAAACAGAAGGCCGATAAGTTTTATGTACAATTTTCTCTTCATCAAACTGGATATTTATATATCACTGCATTGATTTACAGTGACATAAACCTGAGCCTGAACAATCTTGTTGGACTCAACCACAACACGATTATGAGAGACATTCCTAAGAACATATTGAGGGAATTCATTACCCGACAAGCTTAATAATGAATATTGAACATGTCGGATAAGGTTAGGGAACAGTAAAATTTTGCTAAAATCAACTGTCCATGAAGTTCCATTGCCTTTAGAAGATCCTCTTGCAACTGTGGCCTTCAAGTTCATGCCTTTCACAACATTGTGATCAACCACAACTTGATCAATATGCTTGAAAGGACAGTTTGATTGGTTCAAATGAACAATTCCGACCCCAGAATTTGACCCAGAAAACATGTTATTCACGATGTTGACCCCACTTATGACCCCACTTTTTGATATCAGGACAACGTTTGCGTCTCCGAGGAAGAAGCTTCCTGAGATGTGAAGCTGAACGGGATCTTCGGCGACAATGCTTGTGTAGTCCATGTATGAATTGACAATCCTAGTTTGGGTCAAGCCGGGGAGTTTCATGTAAATCCCTGTGCCTCCGAAAGAAGTGGCCTTGTTGTAGCAATGCACGCCCGAGATCGTGTTGGCTTCGCCGGAGAGCATGATGCCGACGGCCGCGGAGAACACGACTACGTCGGTGACCACGTTGTCGTTGCTGGCGAGGGTTATCCCGGTGCCGGAGAAGCTCCTCTCGTCAGGGTCGCCTCCGGCGGTGATGTGCTGGCCGAGGAAGGTGTTGTGGATGAAGGTTTCATGGCCACCTTGGACTTCAATTCCGCTGGTGGTGAAGTGAGTGATGTAACAGTTGTGAATGGAGATTCTGAGAGAGTTTATGATTGAAATGCCTCCTCCTTTGAAGTTTGAGTCTAATAAAAGGTCCTTGAGGGTTATATACTCATAATTGTATTGTGAAGGATTTGGTGAAGCCTTTTGGGTTTGGTTTCCTTTGTTTGATGTTTCTGATAAATCAATGAGATACCCATTTGGTGGAAAATTCTCTGAAGCTCTTATAGTTCCACCATGGATCTGTCCAAACAAAGAAAAAAATAGCAATAGCATGTTGTTAATACCAGGTACTGAAAAACAGACCCAGAAAGTAATACAAAGGTCAATAGTTCAAATTTGTGTCAACTCGGATCAAACCAAACAAAATTAAATAATATTTAAATAACAAAGCATTTACATTAATATAGAGAGTATTCATATATAAATAGCATATAGTCTATCAAAATAGAGTTAGTAAAGCACAAAAATAATGGACTGCTTTTTTTTTTTTCCAAAACTTAAAAAAATGTCATTTTTCAAGGTCAATAAGGAAATTAAAAAGAAAAAAAAGAATAAAATCCAACCAATTCAAAACTCTTAACCAAACTAGACTCACATGGTCCAATATGATACTCACTCCTATCTTTTTTACAAGAGACAACTATTAAAATTACACTGTTTAGAGTATACATGAGAGAATTTATTATAGAAAAATAATGAATGACATATATTCAGTGAGGGTAAAAATAAAGAGACAAGGTTAAAAATTTCAGACAAACAAGATTTATTCCTTATATTAAGAATCATCCCTGCTATAGAGAATGTTTCTTATAAAAAAAAAAAAATGACTCAAACCGAAGAAATATGTAATCAATCAAAGGGAACTAATTTTCTTTCAAACTACCAAATTTTCTAGCTCACGTTGGACCAAAACAGTTCAACAATTTCCCATTAATACAAAAAACAAACAGTACCACGTGGCAGAATGACACAAGAAGTCAAGAACATAACAAACTTACCATGAGGTTGCCGAAGCCGGTGGCCGGCAGCCGAAGGGGGTGGCTGATGAGGTAGTTTCCGCCCTGAAGATCAATCTGAGCACCGCCCAGATCAGTCACACCAGGCATCAAGTGATGCTTCTTACTACGAATTCTGGTCGCATCTTGTATGGCTCTAAGAATCGCTTCAGTGCTGTCTGATTTTCCCGTTGGATCTGCTCCGTACAATGTTACCAGAAATACCCTTGACTCATTCTCACCCTGCAACCAAACAATATTCATCAAATATATATATATATATATTAGCCGAATTCGAGACCTGGAAAAATCTAGACGTGACTAGATCAACCATGTGTTGGTTCATCAAATATATATATATATATATAGAACAGAGAGAGGAATTAATTAATTACCGGAGAAGGAGATGGTGAAGCAACATTAATGGAGGTCTTGAGATTGTCTAGTCTGAGAAGGGCTTCTTGATAATGGGCATTGCGGAGACATGGAGGAGACAAGTAAATTTCTCTACAGACAGAGAATCTAATGATTGAAGACAGCACAACGAGGAAGATGATCATTTGAGCTTTTGTGGGCTCCATTGATGAAAAGGCTTCAGAAGATTTCAGTTTTGTTGTTCTTTTTGGTGACAGAGATATTTCAGGTTTGATGGAGAAGAAGACGACGAAGAAGAGGAAGTTGGGGGAGAAGCACTATGGTTACGGGCCAGTGTGTGTATAATTGTGTGTGTGTATATATATACACAAGGAAGCGGCAAAGAAATATGTAAAATTGATATATAATCCATATATAGTAATATCTTTTTTTTTTTTTCAATATCAACAATAAACTGGATATTCTTATTATTCAAAAATATTTTTTTTGCCAAAATATTTTTTATTTTAATAACTGCAATGGGTTTTATTCATTTTTTTAATGGTTAAAACAAATTTTCCGTTTTCAATCTTTTTCATTATATCAATTATCAAGAGGCTATGTTTCAATTTTTTTTTTTTTATAAAATCAGCTTACTGCCTCATGCGAATATCTAATAATTTAATATTTTGTGTCATATATACTTTGTATTTCATTTTATTGGTTAATTTTTTTAATTTGATTTTGAATCAATATATTATAATGAAATAATGAATTACAATCTACGTATATTATCAATTTTACGGCCTTTTTTAATTTCGTGTGTAAATGATATATTTAATAAAAAAAATTATTTGTATATCAAAGTTAGATCAAAATGTCTATATCTTGTTTTATTGTTAAAACATAAGTTAATAAATCTAATTTAGTTATATTCTATGTGAATATTTTCTTAATGTTACTTTATTAAGATTTTAAATAAAAAATAAAAAATAATATGTGTGTGTGTGTGTGTGAATTCAAAAATATTCTTTTTATTAGTTTATTTTTCTCAAATTTGAAAATGTCAATTTAAATGGTTATATCTCTTGAATTTAAAGATTTCGATTATAAAATGGGTTCCTTAGCTTTATTATTATCTTGTTTTTTGGGGCCATATTCTTGTAATAAATTTTTTGAGAATTGATAAAATCAACTTCTTTTGTTAAAAAAAAAATCAATTAATAAGTATGCAAGGAGAATGTAGCTGAGATATTCTCCAAATTAAACAATTAGAATTATGATATGATATGATATGATATGATATCATTAGTCTGCGGTTTGCTTACATAAATTTTAGGTTTGGAGTTAACTGTTGATTTACCATATTTATTTGTTTTTTCACTTCAACAATAATATTACCCTCCGGTCCTAATTATAAGATAAAATTAACTTTTTTGGATTAATTAAGGAAGCTAATTAAATTACTTTAGAGTATTTTTATTTTTATTTTTTTCTCCAAACTAATTAATTTGATTAATAAACTAATATATAATCAAATGATACATAACATGTTATGTGATTAAATAACTTATTTAGCTTCCTTAATCTTTCCAAATAAAGTCAACTTCATCTTATATTTAGGACTGGAGGTAGTATAACTATAATTGATTTGGTTGATATTGTTTTAAAAATCACCTTTCTCAACACATATATTTAATATATTTAAAATGTATAATATATTTTTGAGGCAAATATCAATCTCCTTATTTTAAAAAAAAAAACTAATTATTTGAGATTTGCTACAAAGAAAGTATATAAAATGGCATGAAAATAAGGCCAATCCAAAAGGTAAAAGATGGTCGGTATATTTATTTTGATTGTGAATGAAGTTTCTTTAAGACGAAGATACAATTACGTGAAGCAGAAGACCCCATTGGATCAAAGCATGTGAATGCAAACTGATATAATTCAATGCTTCAGTTTGCAAATGTCAGCTTCAAATTTGAAATCTTTCATAATTGAGTTTGATTCTCTCACGCAAACCATTTTACCGCCATGAACACAAATAATACTAACAATAAGGATAAATTCTATAAAAATCTCTAAATTTTGATTACACGTACCCAAATAATATTTTAAAATCTTGATAAACAATACCGAAATTTTATAATTCAACTGAAACTAAACACTTTCGTATTGCACTTTTATAATTGAAGCGTTTCAACTACTCTTATTTGTAGTAGTATATTACGTTGTACAACAATAAGAGTACCAACAAACACTATTTCCCATGTTAAAGGATTTGGTTCCCATTCTTTTCTCTAAAAAAAAGTGGGTCCTTTTCTTATATATGGGTAGTTGGATTAAAATCACAGTGTCTCAGATTTAATATAGGGTTAATATAACTTTTGGTCCCTGAAGTTTGATCTAATTTTGGTTTTAGTCCCTCAAGTTTGAAATCGGTGGTTTTGGTCCCTGAAATTTCACCCGATTTTGGTTTTGGTCCCTGAAGTTTGAAATCGGTGGTTTTAGTCCCTAAAGTTTCACCTGATTTTGATTTTGGTCCCTCAAGTTTGAAAAGGACTTGGTTTTTTTCTGGGTCGGGTCGGATTTTTTAATTGGGTCGCCAAGTCATTTTCAAACTTGAAGGACCAAAACCAAAATCGGGTGAAACTTCAGAGACTAAAACCACTGATTTCAAACTTCAGAGACCAAAACCAAAATCGAGTGAAACTTCAGGGACCAAAACCACATATTTCAAATTTGAGGGACCAAAACCAAAATTGGATCAAACTTCAAGGACTAAAAGTTATATTAACCCTTTAATATATTATAAAAATATTATTATAATAATATTTTTATAATATATTAAATATGAATCGTTGAGATCTTAATCCAACGGCTCATATATAAAAAAAGGATAATCCTTTTCTTTGGGAAAATGATGGGAGCCGACTCCAATGTTAAGATCATCTACAAGTCAAGTATTGCAAGAATTATTAAGGTTAGAATCTACTACTTGCTTATCGAAATTAAAAAAAAAAAAATTCTTCATAGTATCTGAAAATAATTTAGTTAATAAAAAGAAAAAATGAAAGAAAAAGAACATAAAAAATACAAAAGAACGTAATGGGAATATAAATTTGCATAATCCTTATAACATGTCACATCCCAAATTGGGAATTTGAAATTCAAACGAAGGTAAAACCCCCAGGCGCCAGTTGCCAGAGGGAATAATTTTTTTGGCAAAGTGAACATTGAACCACCGATAACTTTAAAGTTTAAAAAATTTATTTGCAATATGGTGCATGAACTTTTTGGTTAGGTTTAACATTACTTGAAACTAAGATAAAATAAAATAAAATTAAAAAATTTATACGAATTTCTTATTTGAACGGAATTAAAAATAAGATAATAAAATATGAAAAAGACGTCAAAATATCTATGGACAGCATGGCGTACGAAGGTTTGGTTAGGTTTAACATTACACATGTCACATGATTTATTTTGCCCTTCTACACGTGTTTGGTTTCTAATTTTATGAATGGTCCAAGGTGATTTTGAATGTACAAATTGGTAAAAGTATTGCATTTATGGCGCGAAATACTGCATGATTATCTGTACTACGTGTTATAAACTTATAATTACAGGAAGCATTTTTAGTAAGTAAAATTTGGAATGATTTTAAAACCTATAATATATAGAAAAATTGTATACAAACGAAGACTTTTCCATTTAAGACCTCATGAAAGACGCGTACGAAACTAACTATTGTTGGTATAGTAATTTGGTGGGTAGCAGACTTGCATGATTCAAAGGCGGTAATGAAGACAATATATAGTTGAATAAGGCTTGCGTCTTGTAATTTTGTTGCTGTTTTGGGAAATATGGGCATAATGGTCACAATAAATGTTCATCAAGGGAGCATTCGGTTGGTTGAAATTGAATCTTGGTAATTCTGCAAATGCGAAAGCACATAAGTAATAATTAAAAAACCAGCTTTAATCATTCCAACTTGGATAATTGGAGTAACTTGATATATCATTCTGTTCCTATTTATAAATCTATTTTAACTAATTCTCACATATCAAAGAAAGTTAATTAATTTATTAATTATGGGCTAAATTTCTAATTTCGCCCTTATCTATGATTGGTTTCAAAAGTTAACATGAATAAATTTTTTTTGTTCATTTCAATTAATAGGGGTAAAAAAGTACAAAATGCATTTACTATCCTGAAAATGAACTTATAAATTGGACCAAAGATTTCTGTAAAAAAAAAAAAACTTATAAATAGGACCAGAGTAATAAAATAGAGAAGAGCCTCTCTATTTTCTTTACCGTCTATTTTCTTCTACTTTTTTATTTAGACCGTTAGATCAACTCAGATGATTGAGATTTAATATCATATAAAAATATTATTATAATATAAAATAACAAAAAGTGTAAATAAACAAACTTAAATAATTAAAATTTAATTAAATAGTTCATATCTTTATACTTTTATTAAAGTATTCTATATATATATATATATATATTTTTTATAGGATATTAAATTTTAATCATCAAAATTGATCAAACGGTATAAATAAAAAATAAAAAAAATAGACGGTAAGAAAAATGAAAAAACCAATCACTCATATAAAGTTGGGCATAAAAAAGAAAGAAAGCAGACCTTCAAACTGATGAAATGATGTATAAAACTTAATGGACATTTCTCATTGGGCATAAGATCCATGTTCGTTTCAATGGAGAAAATTTGGACCCGGACCACGACATGTTGAGGCTCTTGCAAAGGTGAAATACTTGTGAGATGAATTATCTTTAAGTTATTTTTTTTTTCGATACAGAAATTATCTATAAGTTATTCAACCAACAGAAACTGGTTTTTTGAGCGGAATGAATTAGTGCCCCATAATATGGTGAAGTAAAATTCAAATCTTTATCAAAAAAGGTAGGCTTAAGGAGCTGCTCCTTCCGATCTTTTTTATAAGGAAATTTATTTCTTTTAAGACTGGTTCTTAATATAAATAACTTTTATATAGTGTATCAAGATTTAAACTATTTTTTTCATTTATACCCCTTATTAAATATATATCTTTATATTAACTATCTCCTATTCAACACTAATTCTCTTTCATCTAATCATTTATTACACATTATCTCGCATATTATATTTTCATTCTCTCTCAAGTTTTTTACTCATTCTCTCATCTATGCTCCTTTCATAAATAGGGATATATTTGAAAGAAACATAACATTTTTAATATATTTATTATTTTTAACTAATTTTAATTGTCAATTCATTTTGCATAATAAAAAAAATACTTATAAAAAAAACTGAAGGGAGTATTTGGCATAAGGGGAAGGGAGGGAAACTTTTTTCGTGGTATCAATCCAACTCAATTTTGGAGGTAGTTCCAATCTACCCAAAGCATAGAGATTGTGAGTTTAACCATCCTCTCACTAATTAAGTCCAATTTTGTAAAATGTGAGACTTTTCAGGTCAAATAAAAATTTCTCACATTTTATATCTTTGCAATAATACTCCCTCGTCCCTTCACATAGGAGTGTGATTTAGGCTACAGTTTTCTTCACTCGTCTTTATTTTTCTTCCTAATTAGATGAATGGCCCAAGGTGATATTGAATATATAAGTTTGTAAGAGTATTGCATTTATAGCGCCAAACACTGTATGATTAGTTGTATCGCATTTATAAATGGTAAATGTCGATACAAAAATTGAATGCTTTGATTGAAATAAAAAATGACAGTTAACGTATTAAATATGTATTAAATTGATTTTTTTATTTTTTCTCTATTGAAAAATGTATTTAAAAATTTAATGAGTGAGTAAAATTATAAATGAGTATTAATTATAGGGATAAAACTTAAAAACAATCCTTAATTATTTTACAAGTGATTACTTATATTTTGAACCAAGTTATTTTTTTATTTTTCTAAAAGTACCCTGTATTATGAATAGGAAATATCAGAGGGATATAATTTAAAAAAAGACATAAATGATAAAACTATAGTCCAGATGTAGGAATAGTTATTTTTTATTTAATATATTAAAACATGTAAATTTAATTTTAATTAATTGAACTAATTGAATGGGAGAATTGCCCAAAAATACCTTTAGGATAAATTAATTGCTGATTGCTACCAAGCGTGCAAGCAATCTCCCATGTGTTCAAGCGATCTTCCATTTTGTGTAAATAATCTTCCGTGTGTACAAAAATCTTCTATATAAATGTGCAAACAATATTCTGTTGTGTGCAAAATATCTTCCGTTATGTGCAACAGATTTTTCATGGTAGCATTCAGCAATTAATTTGCCAAACATGTATTTATCAGCAATTTTCCCTAATTGAATTAAGGGAAATTCCCTTAAAAAGAACTTATAAATTATAAAAAGACAAAAAGGTGATTCGAATGTGCATATTTCTAAAGAAGTGTCAGGGCCTAAACCGTCTTTTCCAAAATTAAAAGGAAAGGATATAATTAACTCTTGGACTTTACGGGGAAAAAAGAATAGAAAGGGAGGCTTTACATCAAGGTCTCCCCTTCACGAAAAACAATCCCCATTATCGAACACTCCGATTTCATGCATTGCCGGTTATTGAGGGCGGGAATTGCTATCGTGAGAGGTGTGGAAGGCTGTACTGAGAGAGGAGACTGGGTAGGTAGTTGGTTTCGTCGATTTGAGGAGGAGGGAAGGTGTGGATTGTAATATCCTAAATTTTGGGATTGGAGGCTGGGGAATAAGTCGGAACTAAGTGAATCGCTAAGTCCTGGTTTAGCAGGTATCCCAAATCTATTCCCTAATATTTCTTATATCTTTGGGGTATTAAGAAAGTCAAATGGTGAATTTTGGAGAATATGATTATGCTTCCATTGAAATTTTCTGTGAGACAGTGAGCTTGTCATCTGATTTTGTATGACCAAATGATGAGTAAAAATTATGCACTTTTACAAGGTGAAATTAGACATCATAAGCTTTAATTTGATAGGTCATATGAATCATTTAAATCTATATACAAAAAGATATGAATTTTTGAAATTAGCCCACAAAATTTTGAAAGTTTCTGAAACAACATTCAAAGATTTAAATTCTGAGATTTTTGTGCTTCTATTTGGCAAAGTCTATATTTTTTTTTTGAAACTAGACTCAATAAGGGTTCTATAGCCTTTGGAATCACTTCAATTCAATTTTTCTAGAATTAGTTATGATTTTTCAAATATTGGGCAAAAATCTGCCAGAATTTCCAATTAATCCGAATTTTGGAAAATGATTACATAATGGAAATATGAAATCAAGCAATATAAAAACAATTTCTCATCTCCTTCCTCCTCATAACCTGACGTGAACTAGCTGCAATAAGAAAGAGAAAGTGTAAGATTTTAGAGAGAGAAAAGGGGAAGAAAAAGCTTGCAAAGGTAAGTATTTTCTTTAGTAAATCGTTCCTAATGCATATAACTCCGACCCTAAGCTACTTTTACATGTATTTAAGGTGTTGGAAGCACAATTTCTCTTGTTGACAAAGCTAGGGTTTCAGTCAAGTCAAGAAAGGCCAGAGGGAAGCAAAAGGTAACTTCCAAACCTTCATATATTGCTTATTCTGGCTGCTGTGGATAATTTAATCGGTGAAACTTCGCCGGTTTGTCCTTTATTTTAAATTTTAGAAATGTGTATGTCTAGGGGTTATGCTGCCGAAATTGTATCTAAATGGTAGTTGTAACCTAATGTAATTGTCAATAAAGTGGTTAGGAGTAGAAAGGAACACGTCTGCGGAGCCGAAATCGAAAAACCTCAATTTTTCCCTGAGTATTTGAGAATTTTGGCTAGGGCTGTTAGAGGGCCTTAAGGTTGGATTTTAAATGATTTGATTATTCCATTGAGTTCAGGAGGGAAAATTAGGTGGGGTTACAGTTGGTTACTTTTTCAGAAAAGCCCGAAAAAGAATAATTATGAAAACGCCCCTGAAACCTTAAAGTAGGGCTGCCAAGGGTAATTTTATAATTTGACATTGAATTTGATAATTCTGAGTTCAAAAATGGATTCCTTAGGCAAAAATATGTCAAAATGGCCCATATCAACATTTCGGAAAAAGTACAGTTGGACTTGGTATGATGGGGCCGGGTCGGGTCCCCGGGGGGCATTTTAGTAATTTTTCAATATAGACTCATATAACCCCTAAAAAAACTATGAAAGTGTCTAAATGGTACATTTGAAATTGTAGGACCGAGGTGAGAGCTCGAGTTGCTAGCACGCAAATCAAGGAGAAAAGATTGGAGGTAAGGGACTTACCTTACTTGCATGTATTTGATATCTTTGCTTATGTAGTGATGTGTCAACATCCGTTTCTATTTCGATAATTAAAGAGTAATAAAGACGAAATTCAATGGGCATACAGAAAAGTACAATTATACTGATAAAAATATTTGTTTACAATCCCAACGTCGTTCGTCAACGAAAAACAGAAAATACAGCGGAAACTTAATATTTACAAATTATCCAAAATATTAAGGCATAGACTAAGGCATAACCACGTTCATATCCTCGCCTCGAGACACGTGCCACTCACTTTTCGACGTCAACGTCTTTGCCTTTTGGCCCACTGGTACCCGCTGAGGTATTTATTTAAAAATAGGGTGAGATTCTGGAGAATCCCCGTAAAGACATAATATCGTTCATAGAAAATGCGAAAAGTAAATATGACATGCACCAAGGTATGCACAAATTAATGAACAATATAAACACATCATCATCATCAATATGTATACATGAGTAAGGCCCAGCCCCACAATCTACACCGGTTGGACTTCTGCCAACTCCCAGTGTAAGTGCACCTATGGCACTAACTGCCCCTCTCTAGGCAAATCATGTTAATTAATAAAGTGCATTTACAAAACAATGGCATCCACACAATCACATAACTTATGGCATAGTGTATGAAGGATAATGTCCCTACCTCAAAGCTTTAATATCCCCTTTTAAATGTGTATCGAAGAACGTGTTGTATCCGGCCTCCAAATCAGTCATAAAATATTAAATATACCAGAAATAGGTCATAACTTATCCAAGTATCATTTTAGACTCTTCCATAGTGTTTATTGTGGTTATATTAGTCTATGGTGAAAATTTACAAAAATGCCCCTGGAACCCGGCCCGATGGCACGTTTTCCCAAAATTTTGACTAAGGCTATTCTGACTTATTTTCGCCCAAGGAATCCATTTCCGGGCTCGAAATTACCAAATTCACTGTCAAATTACGAAAATACCCTTGACAACCCCTATTTAGGGATTTCAATGGCGTTTTCATAAATATGTTTTTTCGGCCTCTACCGAAAAAGTGCCCAACTGTAACCCCACCTATTTTTGCCCACTGAGTTCAATGGAACCATTTATTTCATGAAAATCCAACTCCTTGTACCAGTTCTGATTCTGGCCAACATATTAAGGAAAAATGGAAAAATGGGGTTTTGTGTTTTAGCTCCCAAAACTTATACTTTTCCATTTCTAATCCTTGATCAACTTATTTAAACACTTCTTAATCATGATTTAAAGAGATTTGGGCAGCATAACCCCTTAGGATTGGCACTTTCCAAATTTACAAACTCAACAAAATAACCAAATCCAACCATAATCATCAACAATAACCACATACTAGCATAATTTTAGGATTTGTGAAGTTACCTTCTTGAGTTCTTTTCCTTTCTCTAGAGGTCCTCCTCTCTCTTTCTCTTTGAGCTCAAGATTTGCTTGCTAAACATAGTGTTTCATGGAGAAGAAGAGATTAGAGAGGAGATTATACAAATTGGAAGCCTTAAAACTTGGATCCACAAAGTCTTACCTTAAGATTTCTCCTCCTTCTCTCTAGATTTTCCCAAGCTCTCCCTCTCTCTCTATCTTTGTTGTTTGGATGTGAGAATGAGCAAGAAAGATGAAGCATGGGCTTCATAAAATATCTTACCTCTTCTCTTCATATTTCATCTTAACCCTTGATCTCATCAATGGTTGAGATTGCAACACCTTTCCTTGCACCATACCTCCCTTCATGATGACTTGCTTTAGGCCATACTCCCTCCACTTTATGCTATCCCTTGTAAGCATTTATGTACTTGGCCTTATCCACTTTCAACTTGTGCTTATCTACTCCAAACTTATGTCATAAGTCTCATTGTAATTGAACCGATTCCCTTCAATTAACAATTGGGTTTTCTACAATTATCTCATTCCTTTGGTCAACATAATATATTTTATAGCAATTTAAACATGTGCTCCAACTTTAGCCATTATAATTTAATCTCTTGGCTTTAGATGATGCCACTTGGCATATTTATCTTCCAAGTAAATATTTCCCTTCTCCTAAATATCCACCAATAAAAGAGCTTTTACTTTATTCCACAAATCTCAATTTATTCCACTAAGAATATTCAATTTATACATTTTCCTTGATTAATTGAAATTAACTCCAATTAATTAGAAAATAATTAATCTTGGGCTAAATTGGCAAAATTATAATTTTGCTATCACCTTTGTAATCTAATTCAATTCTTGAATTCATTTACCCATTTTCTTATGAATATGAATATTTCAAAATTCATAAGATCCAAAGTTCATAAATATTCACCATTTTATTGAATTATTCAAATTATTAGAATATATTTTTGGTGAATATAAAATTTGGGGTGTTACATGATGTATGTGATTGTTTTATTTGATTGTGTAGAGCATATTTGAATAAATGAAGCTCTATTTCTATTTTGCTGTGGCCATATATAGTTTTGTGACATGAGACATTGAGCATGCAAAAATGTCATTATGGGGCATGCATCTAGATAAAGCTAATATATCATACACATAGCATCTATCATTCATGCATTATGGTGTCTGTTTTCTACTGAGATTCTCTCGAATCTCACCCTCCCCTACCAACAATTTAGATAGGTGGAGATAGAAGATATGCTAAGAACAAAGAAGATAACCGTATGAGGGGAATGCAATGGTAGAACATAGACAGGAAGATGTCTTCGTTTCCTTGAGACGAGTTTAGACACCCAAGTAGCCTTGTGTGGCTACACTTATGGTAATTATCATGTACTAACCCCTATGGGGAATTTCTGTAATCGATCACTTTTTATCAGTATATTTACGCTATTCCTGTGTTGCCTACCGAATAGTATATCATTTTCTGCGAATACTCTGATAAATGTGAAATTAAAATAAGGGCGTGACATGGACCGGTGCACATTGGGTTGGGATTTTGCCCTATTTTGGGTTGGCACACAAAGGCGTTCAACACTTCTAGTGAAATTGGTGTTCAGCGATGAAATTGGTCTTCAGCCCTTAAGTTAGGTAAGTCAATGGGTTTAAAATTTTTTTGATAAATATGGAAATCTCTGAATTTTTTCCTTCAAAATTTTCCCTCAAGTGTAAGCACATATTGAGGTTTGAGTTATTTGTAGGATGATATTAAACATTTAGGGAGTGACATAATATGGTGATTAGTCAATCATCCGCGACTTCATGATGTGAGACTTCTTTGGAGCTCATACCGTGTCCAGAAAATACCACCAAAAGACGTTAATTTGTCCTAGTTGTTACTAGGGGGTAGTGTGAAGGGCGAAGTTTTCTTCCTTATTATATAAATACTTGTTCTGTTTATGTGTATTCTGATGTTGGAAGCATCATATTTTAGTGCCATTGTTAGATTTATGAATGCCTGTGATTGTAAAAACTGGTGATTTCTGAACATTTGAAATGCATTTCCCAAGTTATGATAAACGTTTGTCAAGTAAGGATTTGGTTTTTGCAAGTTGTCATAATAATTTCTCAAGTTTCTTCAATAATTTCACTACTTGCAAATTCAGATAAGCATTTGTCAATATGGGATTAGATTTTTAAAAGTTTTGATAAGAATTTCACAGGTTGCTTTACTAATTTCTCAACTTGCAATCTAAACTCCCTAGAAATTAAACTAGTTTTCCCAAATTCATATAAGCGTTTGTCAATTTACGACTATATTTTCCCAAGTTTTGATAAGAATTTTACAGGTTGCTTCATTAATTTCTCAACTTGTAATCCAAATTCCCCAGACATTAAAATGGTTTTCCCAAATTCAAATAAGCGTTTGTTAATTTAGGATTATATTTTTCGTAAGTTTTAATAAGAATTTCACATGTTGCATCACTAATTTTCAACTTGCAATCCAAATTCCCCCAAACATTAAATTGGTTTTTTCAAATTCGGATAAGCGTTTGTCAAGTTAGGGTAAGATTTGCCCAAGTTCTGATAAGAAGTTCACAAGTTGCTTCCCTAATTTCTCAACTTGCAATTCAAATTCCTTAGACCTTAAAATAGTTTTCCCAAATTTAGATAAGCGTTTGTCAATTTAGGATTAGGTCTTAACAAGTTCTGATAAAAATTCCATAAGTTGCTTCAGTACTTTCACAACTTTCTTATCCAAACAATAGTAGGCCATGACACTATAATTGTATTATCATATTCAATGACAAGTGGACAATATCATTGTTCTTCTACCATATACATTAAGGCCATGACAGTACCTAAAAACTAGCAAGTGGTAAGATTATTCTATCATTTTCAATGACAAGTGGACATTAAGATAGTAATTCCTCTTAATGTTCCTTTATCATTGACATCACCCTATATATTACTTATAAAACATGATTCTCCATCTACCCCATCCCTTCAACCAAAAAAACACAGAAGGGTAAGATCAAAGTATATATACACCAAAATATTAGACCTCATAGTAATGTCACAACTACTCCCCTCATGATTTGTCCATCTTGACATGATTTCCTTTAACTCTTTGAGTCTTATCCTATCTTTTATCATTTTTACCTTCACACTACCTCCAATATATTTAACTTCACTTTTATTATTAGTTTCAAATTTTCCCCTACATGAAACTAACAAAACGATTCCTTTACACAACTTGACCCAATATTTCCATCCATTTTGTTAAGTGCCTGAAACAAATAAGCAAGCAAATTATCAGTTCACTAACTTTTTTATTCCATCAGTTTATAAAAACAAAACTAAATGCCCACTGAAATGTTTCACAAATTCGTATTAGGGCTTTTCAACTTCAAATAACTGATTTCCTACAAAATTCACCATATTTTTCTCTGTACCCAAAAACTCACCACATGTACAATTACAATCTCCTCCTATCTCCACCTATCAACAACATGTTTTTTTTTTGTAATCGAACCCATCATCAATATTCACCTCCTTCCAACCCAAATACCTAGCTGCAAAAAAACGTCTCCCACCAAAATGAAGATGAAAAAAGTCATGCAAAGGAAAGGATCGACTTGGCAGGGAAAGAACATTGTGGAGTAAGAAATTATACACCTCACTTTCTTTGAACAGCCCCAGCTCTAACTTTCCCTCTCTTCCTGCCTTCTTTCGTGCCACTATTTCCTTTCTCGCTTATTTCTTTTCATTTACCATCGGAGGGACAAATCTGTAATTTCATTTTAATTTTTAAAAAGATCTTTCAAACACTAACACTTATTTAGGATTATTTATATTCATAACATCTATTTACCTTTTTCCATTTTTAAAGTTCTTTTTAAGGAATTTTCTCTTGAATTAAAAGCACTTTGTTTATTCATTAGGGGTGGGCATGGGCAGGGCCGGGCAAGGAGAGATCACAGCCTGAAGGATGAACGAGCTGTATTTTACAGTTCGATGCCCGTCCCTACCATCTAAAAGCCCTAATCATTTTGGGTTGGGCAAGATTGCCCTTCCCTGCCCAAGTGATAACGCCTTGTCTTGTCTATATATGAAAAAAATAATTCCGTGCAAAATTCATGAACATTCATGTAGTTATCAATACCATATGTTTTAACTTCGTCATAAGTAATATAAACTTCAAATACATTTGATGATTCCATATTTTGGGATATTTCAAAATAAGTCTACAACTTGAGTCTTGAAATTTAAAAACTACCATATGTCTTAGCAAATATCCATACTTTAAAAATTAAACAACATCCATAATCCATTATAAATAAGGAAACAAAACGATTATAATTAAAGTCGTGAAGTTAAAGTAGTTTGCATCAATTCAATGTCCTTAAAGTTAATCAAATGATTAAGCATCTAGAAAAAAAATAAAAAGTAACTATAACTTAATACATCACAAAGTAAAGAAGAAAGGAAGAAATCTACTTGTAAATAGTGTTTAGTGGTTAGGGCAAAAAAGAGAGGACCAGAAAAGTATTATACACTAAATAATATATATTTTAAATAAAAATATATATATATGAAATAATATTTTATTGATATGAAATTTTATATTTTAAATAAATGAAAATAATTTTCCGGGCAGGGTCAAATGGGCAAAACAGCACCATTTGCTCGATGTCCGGCCTTACCCGGTTATTAACCCGCCCAAAGCTGCCCAAAATTTTTTCGAGCCACCTTTTTAGGATTGGGCTAGGCAATTTTTTACAAAGTCAGGATGGGTGTACCAGGCTACTGGGCACTATACTCACCCCTATTATTTATGATTATTTTTGTTGCAACAGGTATGCATGATTTATTTATAGATATAGTGTGTGTTTGGATTAGTTTTTTTTAATAGCTCTTATGACTTACGAGATAAGTATATGAGAGAAATTTTATCTCAGATTACGTAATCCACATGATTTGAGATATTGCCAAACACAATTATAAAGGACTTTAGTGTTTTTTATACCGCACTCATCGAATCCATAGCTCGTCTAAGAACCCCACTAGTTTCCTCGTTTAGATCTACCACTGCACTATTGCACTTCAAAGTTCCTTAATCTTAATCAAAGCTTTGCAATTTCTTTTTCTTTTGCATATTGCAATCTAGGTTTTCGTTTCCATTTCTCCAATTTTCTCAAATTCTCAGCGATGTCATCCTTACTTCATCAAAGAACAAGTATCCACAATCCATTCACCAATCGATTCCCTTTTTCTCCTCCATCCTCGACGAATTCTCAAAAACGGATTTCAATTTTCAGCCCCATTACGCTTCTCGTCCTCTTGTCTCTCGTCGTGGTGTTCGGCGTCTTCTCGCCGTGGGTGGATATTCCCCAAGGCATCTTCTCAGCTTCCGAACCTGCGATCTCCAAATGGCGTCACTATACATTGGCTCAAGCGCTGCCTTTTGTGGCCAAGAATGGGACGGTGATTGTTTGTATTGTGAGCCAACCCTACTTGGCTTTTCTTAACAACTGGTTGATAAGCATCACAAGGCAAAAGCGTCAAGATATGGTGCTTGTGATTGCAGAGGACTACGCGACACTCTATAAGCTCAATGAGCGTTGGCCTGGCCATGCTGTACTAATCCCACCCGTGCTTGATGGTGAAGCTGCCCATAAATTTGGTTCTCAGGTATGTACAACTTGATTCAATTATGATCACACTGTCAGCTTAACGTCTAGGAAAGTACTGGTGCTTGTAAGATAGTTCTTTTGTCTAGTTACTCGAAAGGACTAGAGTTCTGGAGTTTAGTATTTCTAAGACGAGCTTGTGTGTTCTCTAATTCTCAATTTTCAGAGACCAGAGCTGATTAGTTCTAACAATGCAAGTATAATAGTTCTAGTTTAGTCTTATTTTATTGATTCTAGTGTTCTTTTTTAATAATAAGCATCTGATATTTGATATTGATTTTAGTAGAGTTTGGTTGCGACTCAAAAGCGGATGATTTGGTGAATTGAATTTCTTGTTCTATTACTTTGCGTAGTCAAAGTGGTAAACTAGTTTTCCCCCTCTCCATATCGAAAGCTGCCATTTTAATTGCGTCCATATTAAGACACAGAATTGCTGATTTGCCAAGTTATTTCGCCTGGCTTCGCTGATTTGTAAGAATGTATACCTATCCTGAATCAATTGTAGATGTTTAGCATCACCTTTTTGTTGGTTGGCATTGGCACATTGTGGCATGAAGAACTGTTTTAGTTTTATGTTCGCGTTATTCAGCCTACCTTACAAATTGACCGTTGTTCCTTTTGTAATGAAGTCTGTTCAGCAGATTCTGGACTAGATAACTTTATGCCATGGAATGATTAATTGGATCAATTTCTTGACGATACACAGTACTGATCCTAAGAATCAATTGTTTATTTCTTTGTCTAGGGTTTCTTCAACTTTACAGCCAGGAGACCGCGCCATCTACTGCAGATTTTGGAGCTTGGATACAATGTTATGTACAATGATGTTGATATGGTTTGGTTGGCTGATCCATTTCCTTACTTGGAAGGGAATCATGATGTGTATTTTACAGATGATATGACTACGGTAAGTGTGTGAATATAATTTAGGTGCATTTTTTATTCACGTCAACTATTATGTATATCGAACCATTTAGAGCTACGTTTGGCTTCTGGGATGGGATAGTATGATAAAACACTAATAATTTCAAAGACCTGGGTATCATATATGGATACATACTTGGCGTTCCCTAAAGTGCTTTCATAGGATTTTAATGAATGATTCTCTAGTGTGGTTTTCACCCTTCTGAAGTCCTTGCAATGTGATTCTGTGTTTTATTGATTCCTTTTTATTTCTTCTTGGGACCAGATCAAACCATTAAACCACTCTCATGACTTACCACCACCAGGGAAAAAGGGTCGCCCTTACATATGTAGTTGCATGATTTTCCTGCGCACTACCGATGGAGCAAAGCTAGTTATGAAAAAGTGGATTGAAGAACTTCAGATTCAGCCATGGTCTAAGACCAAGAAATCTAATGATCAGCCTGCTTTTAACTGGGCTTTGATGAAGGCTGCTAAAGAGGTCTGTAACGTTTGTCCCATTTGGCTTAGTTTCCTATTTAGTTTTTATATGACTTATACTAGCAACTGTACTGTTGTACTCTTTATAAAGTCACTTATTCTGTCGTTTGTCAGCAAATTCTCGCTAATGGACTTCCTATCTGATGATAGTGGGAGTAGTGTTTATGAAAGATATGTGTTTGTGTTACATGAAAAATAAATAAGGGATATGCTGTTTCCTTTCTCAATTGAAAAGCAAAATACAGGAATTACTCTTCCATGCCAACTCAAGACAAATCAATTTTTTGTTTCTCCTGGATCATCAATGAATGACCTTAGGAGAAAAATTGTGTCATTGGGAGGAGGGGTCTTGCAGTGGTTCTTGTCAATAACAGACTCCAAAATTCTCCTTAGGAATGGATTGTCGATTTTCACTTCTCATCTAGTTATGTCTGTGATTATAGTTCTCAAGTGCGGTCTGGTTCAACAGTTCTCAGATATTTGCTAGAAGGATGAACCCAAATACTCATATAATAGTCAGTTTAGTATCATGATTCAGTTCATTTTCCACCATGAAGAATCAGCGGTCTTTGTCTAGAAAACTATCAAAATGAAACTCCTATAGAATTGAGTTTATTATTGTGTAGAAGTCACAATTTATTATTGTTTGTAAGAAGCACCAAGTGAATTTGCATTTCAGAACATCATACTATCATAAGCAAACCTTCCTACCCATCAAAATTCTATTGATTTATTGAAAAGCATCTGAATTGAAGATTATGTTTTTTCGTTTTGTTCATGAGTTTACTGAATGCAACTCTCTGCAGGTGGACCTATACTTGCTGCCCCAGGCTGCGTTCCCCACAGGTGGGTTATATTTCAAGAACAAGACGTGGGTTAAGGAGACGAAAGGAAAGCATGTGATAATTCACAACAACTATATCATAGGTTTTGATAAGAAGACAAAACGATTTCGTGATCATGGCCTCTGGTTGGTGGATGATCACGCCCTCGAGTCCCCACTTGGTAGATTATGATTCATGGGAGATCTCTATGCATCTTATTTGCTAGTATGATCAAAAGCATTTCCATTCACATGGTGCTTGAAAGAAGAAATTCTTACAGTCTGTAGCTGAAAAACACAACCCATTGAATTCCAGCTTCCTGAAGAACCGATGAACGTCACTGAATCGTTGGTTTGGCTTAAGAAAATCTCAAGGTCAGTGATGAAGTCAGAGCAAAAATAGGTACATAACCGAGGTGGGTCTGATGGAGAACTGTGCATCCTTCTTAATATGCTTGACAACATTTGTGTGAATTAGTTCTCTTGTCCTGGGAAGTGAACTGGAGTTGGGCCAAAAACTATTGTGTGGCAAGTTTTGCTTCTGCTGGGACTGGGGCCATTTTTTGTGTCCCCAGCTTTTATTTTCACTTCGGTCCTTTGTTTAGAAGTTAGAACAGATAAAAAGTAGTTTACATATGTACATTACTGTTAAAGGCCAATGGGTTACCAGTGGTTAGATTGATAACTAAATAAAGTATTTTTTTTTGTTAAGCACAGGTATAAAAATAAAATAGTTTATCATTTAAAACGTAGAAATCAATTTAAATGGTACATATTGGGACCCAAGTTTAATTAATTTAGATATAAAAAAATTGATTAATCCTTTTAATAAATATATACCGTGTTTATAATTGTTTTAGCAAAAAAAAAAAAAAAAGTGCAAAAACTATAAATTAAAATAATTTATAATTTCCCAAATTTGCTACATTTATACTCTGATAAAATAAAATATATTTGAAATACTCCTCTGTTCCTTAATATAAGACATATTTAACTAATTTGATTAGATCAAAGAATTTGATTAAATTAGTTAGCATGATATGTATTTTTTAAAACACTTTAGTCAGTGTTAATGATAATAAAATAAAATTAAAAAATTAATTATAAAACAAACACAATTTTTTGAACAAATATGAATTCACCTGAAAGTAATTATCCCCAAAACATTTTTGAAATGAAAAGGAAACACAAATATTCATTCAAAGTTAAAATAAAAGGTTAAGGCGTAAAAATAGTAACAAACTATTACACTATGTGTATCAAATATAATTAACTATTTTTGAGTGTAAAACAAGATATCAACAATATTTTTGGATGCAAAAGTATATATAATCAATTTATTCAGGAGCAGATATAGCAACACCGTTAACCTAAGTTAACTTCCGTTACTTTTTACATTGCGGGTTCCACCAATCTTGTCCCTCTGTGCTATTTTAATATATTTTTAGAATGGTTAAGATGCAAATTTAGCAATCAATTATTTTCTTATATTCACTCAACACAATTAACATTTTTTTAGGTGCAAAAGCAGACAAACAATTTATATAGGATCAAATATAGTAATGCTGTTAAGGAGACTTAACTTCCGTTACTTTTTACACTGTGGGCCCTATCAGTTTTCTCACTCTCTATTATTTTAATATATTCTTGAAAAGGTTGAGTTGAAAATTAAGCAATGAGTTATTTCACTATGGGCACCAACACAATTATTTTTCATAATAGCATTTATAAGATAAATTTGAACATTTATATAAGGGCATTTATTTTTGTTTTTCATACGAGAATTTACAAGACAAATAAAGAGATTTAAAATAATATAGTAAGTTAAAAACTTTTTACCGCACCCCATTCGGTCAAATAAAAGTTAGGTTTTGTCAGTGGAAAGATAAATATGAGCATTTACAAGATAAATATATGAATGACCAAAATTTTTTAACTCAGATTCTTTTAGATCCCTTTATTAGTCTTGTAAATCCCTTTATTTGTCTTGTAAATGTTCTTATGAAAAAAATAAAGTAAGATCATTAATGTAAATGCTCTTGTATAAATACCCATATTTGTTTTGTAAATGCTCTTATGAAAAATAATTATGTTGGGTGCCTATAAAATAATAGTTCATTGCTAAATTTACATCGTAACCATTCTAAAAATATATTAAAATAATAAAGTGATAAGATCGGTGGGACTCATAATACAAAAAGTAACAGAAGTTAATTTAAGTTAATGGCGTTGCTATATTTGCTCCTGAATAATTTAATTATATCTACTTTTGCTCTCAAAAATATTATTGATGTCTAGTTGTACACCTAAAAATAGTTAATTGTGTTGGGTGCACATAGTAAAATACTTCCTCCGGTCTTAATTATAAGATAAAGTTGATTTTTTTTTTGGAGAAATCAAGAAAGCTAATTAAATTACTTTAGAGTATTTTTATTTTTATTTTTTTCTCCAAACTAATTAGTTTGACTAATAAACTAATATATAATTTAAGGATACATAATATATGATATGATTAAGTAACTTATTTAGCTTCCTTAATCTCTCCAAAAAAATCAATTTTTTTTAATATTTAGAATCGGAGGCAGTAGTTCGTTACTATTTTTGCACCTTAACCCTAAAATAAATTTATACTAAATTTAATTGTTAATAGTTAATAAAATATGAAAAATGTCAATACAAAATTTAATCACGTGCCTATATAATGATAGTAAAACATGAGAAACACATGGTTATTTAGAGAGGAATGATTAGGGGTGTAGTTTGTTTAAGCTTTAGTAACAAATATTTTAATTTGGTCAAATGTACTGTTGCTAAATTTTAAAAACAAAATAAATCTGGACTATCCAGATTGTAACAACTTTAGGTTAGGTGGCGCCTGCGCAAATTTGTGGGGAAAAAAGAATCCAGTCACAGCTGTCATTTGTCATTTCCCTTTTCTAATGAAAATGGCTGCGGCGGATTACGGCAATATCGTCAATCAGTTCTTCAATGTGGGTGACCACAATGCTCACATGATTGCGGCATGTGCCATATTCTGCCATTTTATTTATATCACACACACACACACACACACACACACACACACACACACACACACACACACACACTAATTTGTATATATATTACTCGTTTAGTCTATACCATTATGCATTTTGTCATTTCCATTACTAATTTTGTTAAAGCCCTTATGCCTTTACTTATATTATATATATATATATATATATATATATATATATATATATATATATATATATATATATATATATATATATATATATATTAATGTGTGTGTGTGTGTATACTACTCATTTAGTCAATACCATTACGCATTTTTTCATTTCTATTACTGATTTTGCTAAACGCATTATGGCTTCATTTATATTATACATATGTATATTACACGTTTAGTCAATACTATTATAAATTTTGTCATTTCCATTACAGATTTTGTTAAATGCATTGTGGCTTCATTTATATTATACATATGTATATCACTCATTTAATCAATACCATTACATATTTTGTCATTTTCATTATTGATTTTGTTAAAGTCATTATGCCTTTATTTATATTATACATATATATATATATATATATATATATATATATATATATATATATATATATATATATATATATATATATATATATTAATGTATATATTACTCGTTTAGTCAACACCATTACGTATTTTATTATTTCCATTATTAACTCTGTCAAAGCTATTATGTCTATATTTATACTATATATATTTAGTAATGTATATATATATGTTAAAAGGGCTTTGGTGGCCCAATGGCCACCATGTCTCTTTGGTAAAGAAGTGAGATGGGTTCAATCTCATCCTTTGTCGTCATGAACCACTTTTTTTGTAAAAAAAAAAATGCAACATCCTTTTTTTAAAAGAAAAATTGAAGGGCAAAATGATAAAAGCGTTAACACTTCAAAATCTCAATTTGATACCTGTCACCTTTAAGTCATTTTAAAATGTTAACAGACTTTTATGAGTTTTGCAACTTGATATGTCATTTAAATGGGTTTTTCCCAAAAAAGAACCCATTCACAAGCGTCAATTGTCATTTGTCATTTTCCTTTTCAGAAGAAAATGGCGGCGGCAGATTAAGGCGAAATCGGTTCTTCAATGCGGTGGACCATAATGCCCACGTGATTTCAGCACGTGAAATAGCCCGCCATTTGAACGGGGACATTCAAGCACCGTATCTGGCGACACACACACACACACTGATCGTCTGTCAGAAGTTTGTTCAGACTTATCACAACAAACACGTCAATATTTGAGCTGCCTCGATTAGGGCTATTAGCGGTCGTTTGGTTGGGGGAGAGACTATGATGAACGGAATCAACGTTCTTCTTCTTGGCAAGAATGGGGCAATGCTACGAATGAGTCTCAAACTAACTGAGGCTCCAAATAACCGTTGGGTAATGCAGCTTCTGGAAGATGAAGTTGATATGCGGAATTTTTAGGGTGAGGATCGTCGGAGGGTGGACGTGAACAATAAGTTCTCGGTCTGGCTGTTCCACGATCATCTCGAGGGCGCTCTGGTGTTCATCCTTGGATACCAAACCATAAAGGCTCTGATACCAACTCGAACGCAGGCATTTTTTGATGCATCCATCAGAATTCTAGAATCCTCCAAGTTTCTTTCCCAAAAAAGAACCCATTCACATGCGTCAATTGTCATTTCCCTTTTCAGAGGAAAATGACGGTGGCGGATTACGGCGATAGCGTGAATGGATTCTTCAACGCCGTGGACCACCATGTCCACGTGATTGCGGCACGTGAAATAGCCAGTCATTTGAACTGGTACATTGAGGCACTGAATCTGGCGACACACACACTTATCGTCTGTCGGAAGTTTGTCCAGACTTATCACAACAAACACGTCAATATTTGAGCTGCCTCGATTAGAGCTATTAGTTGTCGTTTGGTTGGGGGAGAGACTATGATGAACGGAATCAACGTTCTTCTTCTTGGCAAGAACGGGGCAATGCTACGAATGAGTCTCAAACTAACTCAGACTCCAAAAAACCGTTGGGTAATGCAGCGTCCGGAAGATAAAGTTGATATGCGGAATTTTGGATGAGGATCGTCGGCAGGTGGACGTGAACAATAAGTTCTCGGTCTGGCTGTTCCACGATCATCTCGAGGGCGCTCTGGTGTTCATCCTTGGATACCAAACCATAAAGGCTCTGATACCAACTCGAACGCAGGCATTTTTTGATGCATCCATCAGAATTCTAGAATCCTCCAAGTTTCTTTCCCAAAAAAGAACCCATTCACATGCGTCAATTGTCATTTCCCTTTTCAGAGGAAAATGATGGCGGCGGATTACGGCGATAGCGTGAATGGATTCTTCAACGCCGCGGACCACCATGCCCACGTGATTGAGGCACGTGAAATAACCAGTCATTTGAACTGGTACCTTGAGGCACCGAATCCGGCGACACACACACTTATCATCTGTCAGAAGTTTGTTCAGACGTATCGCGACAAACACGTCAATAGTGGAACAGCCTCGATTAACGCTATTATGGGTCATTTGGTTGGAGGAGAGACTATGATGAACGGAATCAACGTTCTTCTTCTTGGCAAGAACATGGCTATGCTTTGAATGAGTCACAAACTAACTGAGGCTCCAAATAACCGTTGGGTAATGTAACTTCCAGAAGATGAAGTTGATATGCGGAATTTTTAGGGTGAGGATCGTCGGCAGGTGGACGTGAACAATAAGTTCTCGGTCTGGCTGTTCCACGATCGTCTCGAGGGTGCTCTGGTGTTCATCCTTGGATACCAAACCATAAAGGCTCTGATACCAACTCGAACGCAGGCATTTTTTGATGCACCCATCAGAATTCTAGAATCCTCCAAGTTTCTTTCCCAAAAAAGAACCCATTCACATGCGTCAATTGTAATTTCCCTTTTCAGAGAAAAATGACGGCGGCGGATTACGACGATAATGTGAATGAATTCTTCAACGCCGCGGACCACCATGCCCACGTGATTGTGGCACGTGAAATAACCAGTCATTTGAACTGGTACATTGAGGCACCGAATCCGGCGACACACACACTTATCGTCTGTCGGAAGTTTGTCCAGACTTATCACAACAAACACGTCAATATTTGAGCTGCCTTGATTAGAGCTATTAGCGGTCGTTTGGTTGGGGGAGAGACTATGATGAACGGAATCAACGTTCTTCTTCTTGGCAAGAACATGGCTATGCTTTGAATGAGTCACAAACTAACTGAGGCTCCAAATAACCGTTGGGTAATGTAACTTCCAGAAGATGAAGTTGATATGCGGAATTTTTAGGGTGAGTATCGTCGGCAGGTGGACGTGAACAATAAGTTCTCGATCTGGCTGTTCCAGGATCGTCTCGAGGGCGCTCTGGTGTTCATCCTTGGATACCAAACCATAAAGGCTCTGATACCAACTCGAACGCAGGCATTTTTTGATGCATCCATACGAATTCTAGAATCCTCCAAGTTTCTTTCCGAAAAAAGAACCCATTCACATGCGTCAATTGCAATTTCCCTTTTCAGAGGAAAATGACGGCGGTGGATTACGGCGATAACGTGAATGAATTCTTCAACGCCGCGGACCACCATGCCCACATGATTGTGGCACGTGAAATACCCAGTCATTTGAACTGGTACATTGAGGCACCGAATCCGGCGACACACACACTTATCGTCTGTCAGAAGTTTGTTCAGACGTATCGCGACAAATACGTCAATATTGGAACAGCCTCGATTAACGCTATTATAGGTCGTTTTGTTGGAGGAGAGACTATGATGAACGGAATCAACGTTCTTCTTCTTGGCAAGAACGTGGCTATGCTTCGAATGAAGAAAATGGCGGTGGCGGATTACGGCGATAGCGTGAATAAATTCTTCGACGCAGCGGACCACCATGCCCACGTGATTGCGGCAAGTGAAATAGCCAGTCATTTGAACCGGTACATTCAGGCACCGAATCATAGGGTTATATTTAGTCCAGAAAAAGAAAATGATTTGTAGAAATACATGTATGTTTTTATGAAATTATGTAAATTCAAACGATATTAAATACAAACCTATAGAGGCTCTGATACTAAACTTAGTAAGGTGGAATTCAAAATCGTATAGGCTCTGATACCAAATCTCAGGAAGGTGGATTTGAAATCGTGAAGGCTTTGATACAAAACCTTGTAAGCTCTGATGCCAAACCTTAGGAAGGTAGGATTCAAACTTTTATAAAGGCTTTGATACCACATCTTAGGAAGGAAGCATCACGCCAACCATTGTGCCAGAATCTTAAGGTAGTAGCAGAAGCTCACTTAAAACCGTGCAGCCTCTGATACCAAACCTTTGGAAGGTGACAAGGTGTGATTTGGAACCGTGGATGTTCTGATACCAAATGTTAGGAAGGAAGCATCATGACAACCATTGCGCTAAAAGTTTAAGGTAGTAGAAGAAGCTCACCTCAATTCCTTTCAACGCAGATTAGACACAAGTTCTACTTTACCAAGCCAATCTCGATCCACACCTCCTGCCATACGAGGATGTATCATTTTATTATTAAAATGTAGAAATAAATTTAAATAGTCCAATTTCATGATAATAATGCTTCTCATAACTTAAAATTATGCAATTTATTTAAAGTGGTGTAGTTAAAAATATTCATGTTTAAATTTATATTTTTTAATTTATACTCTTTTATGAAATTTCATTTATAGAAATGCATGAACTATGAGATTTTATAAATTAAATTTTTTACATGTACATGATTTAATCAAAATATTATATAAAGACTCATAGGTTAATTTTTTTTTCCTAAAATATGTTGATACTGAGAGGAAATAACAACCAAAAACATGTGATATTAAATATAGGAGGGCTAGGTTTTTGGCCTTCACAGGAGGGGTAGGTTGGTAATAAGCAAATACTATTATAAACAATATTCAAAAAAAAAAAAGCTTATTATAGAGAAATACTAACTGCCAAATGCCAACATAAACTCACCCGATTAAACAATTCCATCACAAAGAAGCTTCATGATATCAAATAATTGGCCCACATTATATTTGGTATCACTTATTTTTGGGTAATAAGTCCTTATTATGTAAGTTGAGATAAAACTCATTTCACATATTTACCTCATATACCGTAAATCACAATTTATAAACACTTATTATTTAAAAATAAGCTATCCCAAACAAACACATGGACTTTTGACAAAACGTGGATCGTTTCAATTTACTTTTTGTTAATTAAGATAATGTAAGATAAGAAATCTAAGACAGAAAATTAAGAGGATCACGTACATAAAACATGCATATAATACTATTATTATAATAACAATAAGTTACTTTTTCAATTGGTGGTTGCCTCCTCTATTGGTAAGAACAAAATGGTTTTTGCCACCTGCGCCCCAATGAATCTGTTTGTGCTTTTTCTGAAAAGAATAAAGACAAATGGAAATTATACAGTCTTACTTAATAAAATAACAATACACACAAACAATAAAGAGACCGACCCTAAACTTTATTTCATATTAATAATCAAGGTACTGAAAATCGGACCGGTCACTGAACCGGTCAGGGCACTGGGTTAAGGGTCAGTGGGTCAGATAGGTAGTCAAACCGGAGCTAAACCGGAACTAAACCGGTGAGGAAGTAAATATTTTAGGCTTATTTATATGAAATTCTATGTAAAAATAATAAAAAATGAATTTTTTCAAAAAAAAAAAAAAAAATTGGGTGAACCGGTCCGTACGGTTCACCCCCGGACCGGACCGGTTGGACCACCGGTTCGCCGGTTCACGGGCTGAACCGGCCGGTCCGGTCCGGTTTTCAATTCCTTGTTAATAACATACAAACATATATAATATTGCCATGGCCCTAGGGGTACAGTTAAAATCAATGTTATTAAAATTGGATTGGACTAGCTAGTTCGACCACGGAAACTGTTGAACTAGTCATCTAACTAGTTCGATCCGACCGATTCAACTGGTTTAATATTTATTAAAATTTTTCTATTTTAAAAATTCATATTTAATTCTCAATATTTTTTAAAATTACAAATTAAGACTCTATGGAAAGCTTAATATCCACTTTCTAATGTAAAATGAATCACTCAAAAATATTATCATTTGCCTGTTAAAAAAAAATATTATCATTTGATCCAACAAAATTATCAAATTCCAAAACTATTTTAAAAAATATTATCATTCAAGTTTACTTCCTCACTAGTTTAATCATGGATTAACTCTGATTTGACTCTAATCTAACTCACTGATCATTAACCCACTATCCAAACCGGTTCAGTGGTTGATCCAGATTTAATAACCTTGGTTAAAAGTTAAAACCTCCCCAAGTATCTACCAGCTTTTGGCCATTGAGTACGCATGATTCTTATGATCAAAATCATTTGGGGAAATCAATGAAAAATCCCCATTTAAAAGTTTTATTTGCAAAAAGACCTGAATTCGAATATTGATTGATGCTTTTCATGAATGGTATCTGGGAGAACAGTAGTACTTATATGTGTAACATATACCGCGGTTCAAATTTTTTACCCAAACCATGTCAATTAAACATAAATACATATCTTTTTTACTAAAAATGATTTTAAAATTGAGGATATTTTGGTAACAAGTTAAATCAGATAAAAATTTAAGACGCTTTTGACCTGAAAGATAAAAAAAATATAAGACTTAAGACTATAATTTTTAAATTACACATATATATGTTGGGGCAATTGGAGTTTTCTCCACCAATAATGGAGACTAATATCTCCAAAAATGAATGATAGTGGCGAAGCAATACTTATATAGTAATATCCATATATATATATATATATATATATATAATTTTTTTTTTAATAATAAAAAAATTACCCAAGTCCAATCGCCCTCTGGAGGAAAATTCAAGCTGCTTTTGTAGAACCACTGGACCAATGGTATCTTTGAGAAAAGGACTGCCTCATGAATGTTTTTATTCATGTCATTGGGCATGACACACACACATACACATATTGGCTAGCATTGGCCATAATAATAGTATATCATATTTAATTAATATATGCTGGTTCGCATTGAAGAAATCGTACTAGTATTTAATTTTTCATATATTTAAAATTATAAACTGGATGATATTTTTTAATATAAAAAAATAAAAATAAGCTATAATTAGAGTGAAATACATGCATAAACAAGACACTTAAAGAGAAAATTACATTCAAGTCCCGAACAAGAAAAAAAACAATATTTTATTAAAATCTCAAAATTGTCAAAAAATCTTGCGAGACTTTTTTTGCAATAAATTCCAATTCCGCAAATAAGTTCATATGTGTCAACACCCGTTTTCATTTTGATATGCGCAGGGCATTAATGAACAAGTTCCATTGACAAACAGAAAAGTACAGTTATATTGATAATAAGTGTTTGTTTACAGACAGTCATTAACATAGCAGAAATCAATAATAATGACAAATATGTACAGAATGTCCTAAAACTATTTCACATACAGACTATATACAACCACTGTATTCATCTTGGGAAATGTGCCGTTAGTTTCCCTTCTTTGCATCCTTAGCTTTCGAGCCACTGGTACCCGCTGAGACATTTGGATTAGAAAAAGGGGGAATCTCAGTACAAACATATGATCAACATATAAAATGCGAAAATTAAATATGTAATGCACCGTATCAAGTAAAATGAAAACTCATATCATCCGTGTGTGTACACAAAATTCAGGGCCAACTAACCCATTGAAACCCCAACATGTACCTCAGCCGAGTTCTTGACTATAGTTAGGTAAGACTGGTGTACCTCAGTTAGGTCCTAGACAACAGCTAGGTAAGGTGCCTCCAACACGTGTTCAAATCACAAAATACAGTAACACGCATCATCTAAATAGTCACATAGTATATGAGAGATAACAGTCCCTACTTTAACCTCTTTCTTGTCTCAAAGGATCTGCCTCGTAAAACGTGTCAACTATAGGTATCCAACTCAGTCCTAAAACATCAAATGTACAAGAAATAGGCCATAACCTATCCAAGTATCATTTTAGACACTTCCATAGTGTTTCTTGTGGTTATATTAGCCTATGATGAAAATTTTCCAAAATGCCCCCGGGACCCCGGCTCAGCCCCGCAGTACCCGACACAATGGCACGTTTTCCCAAATTTTTGACTAAGGCTATCCTGATATATTTTTGTCCAAGGAATCCATTTCCGGGCTCAAAATTATCAAATTCAATGTCAAATTACAAAATTACCCTTGGTAACCATACTTTTAAGGTTTTAGGGGCATTTCCGTAATTATGCTTTCTCGGCTTTTTCCGAAAAAGTGCCCAACTGTAACCCCACCTAATTTTCGCTCCTAAACCCAATGAAACCATCAAATCAATGAAAATCTAACCCTAAGGCCCTCCAACAGCCCTGGCCGAAATTATGGTGCTCTCCAAGAAAAATTGGGGTTTTACGATTTTGGCTCCGTAAACACGTTCCTTTTTACTCCTATCCACTTTATTAACCATCTAATTGAGTTATAACTACCATTTAAACTAAAATTGGGCAGCATAACCCTTCTAATGTCACATTTCCAAAATTTACAAACAAAGACAATCTGACAAAATTTCACCGATTAAATTGTCTACAGCAACCAGAATAGTCAATATACGAAGGTTTGGAAGTTACCTCAAGCTCCTACAAGTTTTTCCCTAATATGGTTGAAACCCTAACCTTTAAAGAACATATTTTTGAGCCTCCAAAACCTAAAGAACAAAGAGGAGTAGTTTAGAGTCGGAGTTATAAGCGTTAGGAGCTAAATCGTCGGAGAAATCGGCTTACCTTGTGATTTTTCTTCTCTTTTTCTCTATAAACTCTCTCAACCTTCTCTCTCTATGGTTCAGGTCTGTTTGCTCATGGAAATAGCAGCTGAATGAGAAAGATGAAGCTTATATTATAATATCTCATAATATTATAATAATTTGCTTAATTTTCCAAAATTGCTAAAATCTAATTTTTTGTGCATAACTTCCTACATTCATGTAACCATACCATTATGTCCAACCAATATTTCATTCTTTATGCCACATATAGGAGGCACCTAGGAGTCTCTCCCTATGGTCTCAATTGGCTTCGTAACTTATCAAAGTTATGTATATACGTAAAATCTCAATTTTGGTCAAAATTGCACTTTTTGCTCAAATTTTTCATAAATTCATATTAAATTGAACAAAATATTCTAAACATATTTTCCCCTTTTATTTTTCTTAATTAATTGAAATTAACTTCAATTGATCAGAAAATAATTAATTTTGTGATAATTTGGCAAAATTACGATTTTGCCATTACCTTTCTAATCCAATTTCTTCTCTTATTTTTCTTTGGCTAATTTCCATCAATTTTTGGACCAAACATTTTCTCTAATATTTCTTCATTTTTGAGCCTTAATATTGGGCTTTTTAAATCACCCAAATTAATTCCATATTTATTTTTGCCCAATTTCTCATGAAATTGAACATTTATAAAATTCATAAATTCTAAATTCATGAATATTCACCATTTTATTGAATTTTTCAAATAATTACAATATAATTACAATAGGTGCGTTATTGACAAGTCTAGGGGCACGTCATTGATAAGTCTAGAAGTGTCCATTGACAAGTTCAGATACGTCCATTGTCAAGTCTGTAAACGTCTATTGACAAGTCTATGATTGAAATTTATTGCAAAAAAGTCCCGTGAGATTTTTTTGACAATTTTAAAATTTTAAAAAAATCATTTTTTTATTTTTTTATATGAGACCTGAATATAATTTTCTCAAACTTAATCAAGTGGTGTATTTAAGACTAGAATAAATATATCAGGATCAAGAGTAGGGGTGAGCAAAACCAAACTGAAATCGAAGACCGAATCGAATCGAATCGAATCAATTTCGGTCTTTTCGGTTTTCGGTGCATGTTCGGTTTTCTTCGGTTTTTGAGTTCGGTTAGGTTTTTTTTAAAAAAATTTGGTTTAAACTGAAAAACCAAAAATATTAAAAGAGTATACCACCACCGAAAAACCGGATACAAGACAAAGAATGATATATTATTGAATATTCATCTTTTTGAACTTTTGTTATACTTTCTTTGGATTAAGTAATGTTGAATACAATTATTCTGCATCTCTCAAAAACCTTCCTATTTTTAGTTCCATTATTGGAATATTAGGTACTCCAAACTACATTGATCATATATGTAATATATTGTTTATACTTTTTTTTATATCATCTTTCTTTAGATCTTGATGAGGTTATTCAATTTTATAATTTGTATTAATTTTTGCTGGTTGAAAATTCAGATATTTGAATTAAAAAATGAAGGCTAAAAAAATGTCGGTTTTTTCTTACAAAACCGAAACCGAACCGAATAATTTCGGTTATTTCGATTGTTCGGTTTCGGTTCAGTTTCAGAATTTCTTTTGTTTCAGTAGTTCGGTTTTTTCGGTTTTTACTTAAAAACCGAACCAAAAAACCGATGCTCATCCCTAATTAGGAGTACTTGACGCTCATGTTAGTAGGAGTGGGCTAGAACTGGGAATGCGGGCCAACCCGCGGGTTGGTCTGCATCAACCCTTCAGGTCATGCGGTGTAGGCCTATGCGGCCCGTACTTTTGCGGGCTGGCAAAATGCCAACTCTAAGCCGCAGTGTGAGGGTTGCGGGCCAGCCCGAGGGCCCACGTTTTTTTTTGAAAAAAAAAATCTTATTTTTTAAAGAAGGTAAAAAATATGATATATATATATATGAGTCATTAAATTTACTTTCCTAGCATCAATCATTTCTCTTATAAAAATTTTAAAACATAATCCACAATTCAAGAGATAAAGTTATCAAATTTGCCAAAGTTTATAAACAAAACATAAACTCATCCTCAAGCAACCAAAATATAATAATTTTGTTTAAAGAAGAAGGGAAGAGGCTAAAATTTTTTCTCTTTGGATTGAAAGGTACCAATATAGGAGTAAAAAACTTGTAAGCTTTATAAAATTATTATATATAAAAAAAAAAATTTGCGGGCCAACCTGCGGGCTATGTGGTGTAGGCCTGTGCGGCCCGCATTTTTACGGGCTGGGATTTTCCCAACCGTAACCCGTCAAAACCCGCAGACCCACGGGTTTGGCCCGTATTACTGGCTCTAGAGTGGGCCTCCACGTGGCTTTTTTCAATCTATCTATAAACACCGTGTGTATAAAAAAAAGTACACGAGGGTGCATCTGTATTAAAAAAATATCTTTTTAAAAAATAAAAAAAAATCTTGTAATTCTTGTGATTTACTTAAATTTTATTATATCAATCCCTTAACCCGAGTTAAAATTAGCTAAAGATAAATAAATATACATAATATACTTTATTTTGAAAAACACCCTTATTATTTGTAGAGATGGAGATTGAGTGAGAGAGATGATTAATAACTGTAATATAATATGTGAAAAAATAAAAAATGTATTAAAATTAGCTTTCATGTGTTTACTTATGTTTGGTTATGTTTAGGAACTTATGGGTGTAAACTTAGTTTATTTTCTGTATTACTGCTATTGTACTTGCTCCAATGTTATTTTTAAGCTTTAAATAATTAAATTACGCAATTCAACAAGTTGGCTAAATTAATTAAAGATAATAAATATATAAAGATAATCTATTTTTCCAAAACACCATTTTGTATAAAGAGGGTGAGCAGTGAGCAGAAAGAGAATGAGTAAACAAAAAGAGACAAAAAAGAATTAGTGAAGACAGAGATGCAAAGAGAGATATTTTTTACCTCCTTTTTCTCTCTATCCAAAATTTATAACAATTAATAAGAGAAAAATTATAACACTCTTATTTATTGTTCTAAAAGTATATTTATAATAAAGACCAAAACTTTTTTTCAAATTGGACTTATAAATAAGATTAGAATAATAATTAGTGAGTATTAGGATAATTCTTAAACCATAGTTTCAGAAGTCATTTTCTGTAAATCGAAATAAAACTTCTCTCATATACTTATCTCGTAAATTATAAAAACTAATCCAAATATATACTTATCATTGACTGAGGTGATAAACAATCGTCCTCACCCATAGAAAAAAGAAGACAAATTGGAATTCGACGAGAACAATTGGTGGCATATAAATAAGAATTGGGGCAGTAGTATTTTAATTTTTAACTTTAACTTTCCTTTTGGTGGCTAAAAAAATTAGGAAAAATTATATTTAGTCATATAAAAAAATATAAAAATGATCCCTTAAAATCTTAAAATTACATTTAAGTATCGTAAGATTTTTTTACAATAAATTCTAATAATAAACTTGCAAATAGACATCTTTGAACTTATTAATGGACGTCCCTAGACTTGTCAATGACACGCCTATGGACTTATAAGTGAACACCCATGTACTTATAAGCGAATGCCAATAGATTTGTTAGCGGAATTAAAATTTATTGCAAAAAAATTCCATATGATTTCAATATAATTATGAGATTTCAAAGAACCATTTTCCCCCTTTTTTTGGAACCTGAATGTAATTATCTCAAAAAAAAAATATAGAAAATTAATAATTAAAAAAATGTGAATATTGAATATTCTGGTCCCTACAATGAGCTATACTGAGCTGGTGGTGAGAAGCGGCAGTGGGTTGAGTGGATTCCCGTGCGGGTCCCACCCGACAAAATCTCGTGCTGCATGTGACCAGTCTCGATTAGGAGAGTCGCCGCCACCATCACCACCCCACGCACAAAAGCTCTAACGTGTAGATGCAGTAATAGTAGTGGCCTCCCTCGGTTGGGAATTTTTGAGATTGAGTAGAAGCCGTAAGAGACTCCTCCATTAATAATCAGCTAATTAAGCTCTTGCTTCTCCTTCTGCTTCCCCAATCCACCATGATTTGCCCCGTTATCAAATGCTTCAAATGTCGTGAACCCGCTTATCGCTCTTCCTCTATTTTGATCCCCCATTTCCTCTCCTGCTTCTTCTTCTCCTTCTGTCTCTTATCTTCCTCCTCCTCTGCTTTTGTGTTTTCTGGTAATTTTCACTTCCGATTTGTTTTGGCTATGTAAAATCTCAGAAGTGAAATGAGTTGATGTTTTGATTATTTTACTTGGGGGTATTTATTGTGGGTCTTTTTGGGTCCAACTCATGTTTTCCACTTGCTCATGTTCCTGACTTGTTCCTAAGCGTTGAACCGATTTGATTTGATTTGTTTTTATGAAGATCATTCTTCTTGATATCAAGTTGCCTTTGAACTTTCGCGAGGATGAGCAAGCTGTCTCACGTGGTGGTTGCATTAATAATTTTTAATTTTTGAATCTTTTGAAAGATTCAACCTAGTCGGATTTGTATTGACATGAAGCTTGTCAGCTCTTGTTATTGACAATGATGAGCTTAATAGTTTAATACTTTAACGTTGACGGCCATGTTCGAATCATTTTTAAATGGATCGGAATATTCGTACGATTGTATGGGCTACTTTATCTGCAGGCCAGATCTCTGTTTGCAAAAAGAAATGGCTGTGATGGATATTCTGCCATTGAAAAATTGGGATTCAGTCGTTGATTTATGATAATAACTCCACTATTTAAGAAAAAGATTTAAAAAATAAAGAAAATGCGAATTTCTTGTTGGTGGACTTGCAATGACTAGGTGGACGTGCTAATAAGTAGTTGTTTGCAATGATTAGGTAACGGAACTGAAGACATAGAAAGCACAAGTGATTTATTCCTCGAAATTCTAAGAGATGAGGCAGTGGATAGACACTATGAACTTGGAAAGGTAACTAAGCAAGACTCCTCCTTGATTCTGTTTGATTTTTCAATCTAAATTACTGCTACTAACATACTGGGACATGTCTATTTTGTGTTGCCAAGTTTCATATATGTTGCTCAAAACTCTCACTTTCAAAGCTTGGCACTTTCAGCAATGTGAAGTTTTTTTTATCGGGTGCTGGCCATCAGTTCTCTGGTACAACTATAATATGTGAACATATGATAAGACTTCACACTACAGTATTGACACCTGAGAAAACGATACTTCGCATATTATAATTGTATTAAAGAATGTAATAGCAAAACCTTAGGAATTGAGGATGTGTTTTTTGTCATATTGTGAACTGCCATGACTTGTAGATCTTAACTAGCAGCTTTAGTGTTTCTTCAAATTACCTGTACTAAGAGGTTATTCTGTTCTAGTCGCTGGTGTACCATAAGATTGAGTGTATTCATTCTTAAAAAGTTAATGTTGCTGCTGGATGAACAGGTGAGTGATGCAAGTGGATATTTGGAGAGGACATTTATGAGTCCGGCATCCATGAGGGCAATTAATCTTATTCAAACATGGATGGAGGATGCTGGTTTGAGAACGTCAGCTTTCTGGCTTCTTCAGCTCTGAACATTTGATTTTTTGGAAGTTGGGCTAATGATTCATGCATTATTTCCAGGTGGGTGGACGAAATGGGGAATGTACATGGTGCAAATGCAGATGCTGAGGCTTTATTGTTTGGTCCTCACTTGGTGATGCATTTTCCCCCCTCAATATTAATGGTTTCTTATTCTTTGGATTAGGATACTGTAGTTGATGGAACACTTGGAATAATCTCTGCATTATCTGCATTAAAGGCTTTGTATGTGACTGGAAAACTTAAACAGCTAAGGCGCCCTGTCGAGATTAGCCTTGTAATTTCTCAATTATAATTTTTTACTATAAATGCAACACTAATTTGTGCTCATTAAAAAGGATATGCTCCAAGAAAGATCATTTCGTAAGATGTAAAGGAAAACTATCAAAATGGAACTCCTATAGAATTGAGTTTATCATTGTTTGTAAGAATCGCCATGTGAATTCTGCATTTCAGAACATCATATTATATCATAAGCAAACCTTCCTACCTATCAAAATTCTATTGATTTATTGAAAAGCATCTAAAGTGAAGATCATGTTTTTTCGTCTTGTTCATGAGTTAACTGAATGCAACTCTCTGTAGGTGGACCTATACTTGCTGCCCCAGCCTGCGTTCCCCACAGGTGGCTTATATTTCAAGAACAAGACGTGGGTTAAGGAGACTAAAGGAGAGCATGTGATAATTCACAACAACTATATCATAGGTTTTGAGAAGAAGACAAAACGATTTCGTGATTATGGCCTCTGGTTGGTGGATGATCACGCCCTCGAGTCCCCACTTGGTAGATTATGATTCATGGGAGATCTCTATGCATCTTGTTTGCTAGTATGATCAAAAGCTTTTCCATTCGCATGTTGCTTGAAAGAAGAAATTCTTACAGTCGGTAGCTGAAAAACACAACCCATTGGCTTCCAGCTTCCTGAAGAACCGATGCACGTCACTGAATCATTTGTGTGGCTTAAGAAAATCTCAAGGTCAGTGATGAAGTCAGAGCAAAAATAGGTACATGATCGAAGTGGGTCTGATGGAGAAGTGTGCATCCTTCTTAATATGCTTGACAACATTTTTGTGAATTATTTTTGCCTCAGAATATCTCTCTTCTCCAGGGAAGTGAACTGGACATGGGCCAAAAACTATTGTTGTGGGCAAGTATTGCTTCTGCGCGGACTGGACTTAGAACAGATAAAAAGTGGTTTGCATATGTACATTACTGTTAAAGGCCTATGGATTACGGACCTGGCTTGTCTCCTTTACCTTTCCCATTAGCTGCCCTCTGATACTTTAAAACGACGCTGTTTTGTAACTCAAAAAGAGATCTCAGCCGTCCATGCTTGTTTAATCTTACCCGTTGGTTGTGAGGGCAGTTTGCTCTTCATTTCTTCGTTTGCGGAGAACAAGCCACAGATCTGGTCGAATAGCTTAATTACTTGAAGGAGCTCTGATCTGTTATGAAATCTTGCTCTCTCTCGTCGTTTAAAGCATACACTGAATATGTTAACCACAAAAAACATTCCACACTTCTGGTGTTGCCTCATCGAGGGCATTGCCTCCGCTAAATCGTCGCCCCCGTCGTCCAGCGCACCTCCAACTGCCACCACCGACTCCACCGTATTCATCCCAGGTTCCGTTGTCTTACCATTCTTTGTATTTCTATTAATTTTCCAAATCTGTTTAATCGTAGAGCTCGGAGAACAGTGATGAAAAGTGAACGTGTTCCTTTTCCATTTGTACGAACTCATCTTGTACTGAACTTCTTCCTATTTTTTTTTGGGTAATATTAACATTTTGCTCTTTACTATATGTAATTGGAGTGATGTTTTGAAACTTGGATGAAGCATGCTCATTGTTTATGCTGTATCAGTTACTGAATCAGTTATGTTCATGGATTAAATATAAGGAAAACAAGAAGGAGAACTTTACTTTTGCATAATACATTTGTCATGTGTAATATGTTTGGAATTATGTGCTATATGATAACACGGCCTCAATCCACTTATAAATACTGCAGGCATGTAAATATTTTTCCTATTTCATATTTTGAATTTAGCCTTAAGTTTCCTTGTCAACCTCTTTGTCACCAGGTTTTGTCCAACATTGTTCAAGTTGTGTTAGGAATTTCACAAATAAAATGGGGTCTCAACATCCTCTGTTTAACCTTTTTTTCAAAATAATAGAAAAATAAGAAATTTAGTATTTTAATTTTAATAATCTCTTAAAAGCAAATACTCTATATAATTCTGTCTTTTCAAGTTATCTTTTAGACAGATGACAAAAAATAAAATGCAATATATCCAACAAAAAGAAGTGGTTTATTCATGATATTTTCTTGTTATTGCAGAAACCATGGCTGAGGAGGATCCCAAACCCTTGAACTATATTCTAGAGATTATCTTGAAGAAACGAAAAAGCAGCGAAGCATTGGCCTTGGAGAAAAAGGATCAACTTCAGCAGAAGAAGTTCCAAACAAAGAATTCCAAGGATTATATCAAAAAGCCTGAGGATTTCATCATTGAGTATCGAAACAAGGTCCCTCTCTTTCCATATGCATACATGTATGTTTATGTGTGTGTCCATTTTTTGGATTATTACCAATATGAAATGACTTTGAGCTTCTTTTGTGAGTGAACATTTGCTGCTATGACTTGGCTGTTCTGAGTTATTTTTGCTGTTACTAATTGCTCAATATAACCATTGCTCAACCAAGCCAAACATTTGCATCAATCTTAAAAACTGTTCTGATTTATTTTTGCTGTTCTGATTTTTTTTTTCAGTTAATATTTGCTGCTATGACTTGGCTATTCTGAGTTATTTTTGCTGTTACTAATTGCTTAATATAATCATTGCTCAACCAAGCCAAACATTTGCATCAATCTTAAAAGTTGTTCTGATTTACTTTTGCTGTTCTGAGTTTTTTTTTTTTCAGTTAATATTTGCTACTATGACTTGGCTGTTGTAAGTTATTTTTGCTGTTACTAATTGCTTAATATAACCATTGCTCAACCAAGCCAAACATTTGCATCAATCTTAAAAACTATTCTGAGTTATTTTTTCAGTTAACATTTGCTGCTATGACTTGTCTATTTTGCTGTTTCAAATCATTCTTGAGTGCACTAGCCTAACTGATCTTGCTAGTTCTGAACAAGTGCATCGTTGCATTACTCTCGATTTCATTCTGAATCTGAAATGGCTTTAGCCAAGTTGATTATTTGCTAGGATTGGACCTGTCATTCTTCGTACCATAACTCTTGAATTTTATGATATAAGAATGAAACTAGCTATGTGATTAATTGTGGGCTTTGTTTCATAACAGATTACACAAATAATAGGCAATCTTGACCCAAAAATAGAGCCAACTCAGACTACATCAATTGAGAAGACATGAACATCCTTGACAAAAAACAACATGAAAGGCTTGCTTGACCTAAGAAAGAGAGCAGCCAGAAGAACAAAATGGTGAGCTTGCTTGACCAAAAAAGGAGCAGCCACAAGGAAGTCATAAGCCGTACAAAATAGCTGGACATAATAAGGAGGAATGGAGGCTTCATGTAGGATGATCTAAGTCAACCGTTGAACCTGTAATTGTAACAGAGTGTAACTTTGTAGTGTTAATGAATATAATAGCAAGAGTCTTGAAAGTTTCCACTTTCTTAAGATGAAACAATACTGTGTAAGAAATTTTAGATTTTAATAAAAGTGAGTAAATTATTTTTTGCTATTATCATTTTTCTTCTTGCTTACCAGTATTATATGTTTGGCTGAATTCCAATAGTCCAAGTGATGTAATGTCGCTGTCAACTGTTGCCTACGATCAAGAAATAAAAGAATGTCTTAATATATACATGTATTCTATAAAGTAGTTGAGGATGCTATATGACATACCATCAATAAATTTGTAAAAGTCATTTGACTTGATTGAGAGTCACCCAACATCATATTATTATGCGGTACTTGAGTTGTTGTCTCATGTTATTGAAGTTGATTATGGTATCCCTAAAACACATTTGGAAAGACATAAAATAAGTATATAATAATTATATGTAACAAAATTAAACCAATCAAAAGAATACCTGTGAAGCTTGAGGAAGCTTTTTAGAAGTTTTCATTCTCCTTCTTCTTGGACCGAGTTCAACACAACTCTTTATCTGCTTGCTTATCTTTCTACCATATCTCTTTTTAAATCCAACAACTTTGCCTCCATCATTATTGCTATCATGGTTCCCTATACCATTCTCATCACCCTTACCATCATGTGATGGGTATTTTATGTGAAGCTTGGTCACTTTTTTACTTAGTTCCAAAACAGCTTCATGAATAAGTGAGAATGCCTCTGAACTTTCTGATGCATCATTTGCTAATTTAACAAGCAAGGGGCATAATTGTCTATATCGATTTGACCTTTGTAATTCATGATCAACTTCAATTTGTTTCCCCTTGATATCATACACCACACCACATTGTGCTTCTCTTGTCCACCTCTTTAATATATATCTATTGGGGAGTAATTTGACATCACGTTCATTCAATACCCTCAATGCATGACAACATAATATACCCACTCTTTCAAACTTCTTGCAACTGTAGGTAATTGTCTCTGTTGAAGGATCAAATGTCAAACTATGCTCCCGTTCACTACCATCCATTGTAATCACATAATCAAACACAATGGCACTACCATCCTCATCTATGGTGATCTTTCTTTCTTTCCTATCTTTTATACATGTAGCGTCACGAAGATCACATTGGTGCTGGAATAAGTCAAAAATAGGTCGAGTATATATATCAGAAAGCTAACGAAGCATATTTGAACTCTGCAATATCAATCTTGGCAACTTATCTGGTGCATCAAAATCACCTTTCAATTCTTTATAGCGCTTATCCTCCAGAACTTGTTCAAATTGTTGGAGGAATCGATTGATATCCAGTTTAACATGGGTACAACTTTTGATAGATGCATTGACACTTTCGCTAATTTGTGTGCTTCTTATGCCAAGTGTCTTTGAGTCTTTCATATAGCACGCTGCCCATTTCTCTTTTATTTGATACATGGACATCAACCACAAATTTTCTGTCATATCTTGCTTTGACAATAATGCCTGCCAAGCTTCTTTAAACTCAACTTTATCCCAACAATGATACATGCAGTGATTAAAATCCCTAACCATTTAATTCATCTGGTAAGATCTTCTTATTATTGATACTTATTGATATCAATTCTCATCTATTCTGCATGGCAGTCTGGTATTTATCATATGCTTGTGATAATTAGAAGTAAATGGTATGATCCCCAACCTAGGGCTCTGATACCATCTGAAAAAAACTGAACTATTATTGATGAAAGACAACAAGTCTCTAATTCATCTGGTAAGATCTTCTTATTATTGATACCAATCCTCATCGTACTCGACATAAAGATATGTCTTGCTCACCTCCCTTTAGGTTTTGATCTAGAAATTAAAATATATTGGTATCAAAAATTAAATATAAAATGCATATAACTTCTAACCATTTAGGGTTGAATGTTCCAATTCCGAGTGTTAGATAATGGTTAAATTAAATATAATGGTTATGATATAGAAAGTGAACTCGAACCTGTGAAGGCTCTGATACCAAACCGTGTAGGCTCTGGTACCAAGCTCTGATACCAAACCATAAACACACTGATACGAATTAGAATGCAAGCATTTTCTGATACATCCATTGGAATTCTAAAATCCTTATATTATATTATTATAAGGATTTATTATATTATTAGAAACCATAAACAAAAAATTAAGCATATTTGATTCATTCTCTTTTATATTATTATAATATTTTTTAATAAGCATTTATTATATTATAATAACAATTGATTGTATTATACTATGCATATTTTATCAATGATTAAGTGATTAACAGTGTTAATGATAGTAAAATAAAAAAAATTAATTATGCATAAAAAAACACAATTTTTTAAATAAATAATACTTTTTATTCCCATCTCGGATAAAAAAGAAAAAAATGGGTTTCAAGAGCTCTACTTTTAAAAAAGGGTTAAAGCTCTACTTTTAAAAACGGTTTTATAATCTCTATTGTCTTTGGCAAAAAAAAAACTCGATTGTCCTTGACATGAACATGCAATAATTTTTTAAAAAATAAAACGAGAATATTTAGGTCATTTTTTTGTAAACGACTTCTAAATTTTAAAAGAAAAAATAAAATTTGGACCGTCTAGACTGTAACATCCTTTGGACCAGTTAGGTTTGTTTGACTGCGCAAATTTGTCGAGAAAAAAGAATCTCCGTTCTCTATCGTCATTTGTCATTTTCAATTTCACTTTACCGACAAAAATGGCGGTGAATTACAGCAGTCGTTGATAAATAAAATAATTAAGACCGGTTCTTGAGTCTTTGATAAATGTGGCGGTATCTATCATTACTCTCTCCTTTGAAAACCACCTTGTTCTCAAGCTTTGTTCTCAAGATGGAACTCTGGATATTGCTGTTTAAGGAGGTCATAATCTTCCCAGCTAACATCCTCACAAACCTAACGCAGAAGCTCACCTCTGGATACTGCTATAAAAAGTTTAAGGTAGCAACAGAAGCTCACCTCAATTCCTTTTAACACAAATCAAACAGAAGTTCTACTTTACAAAGCTGATCTCAATCCACACCTTCTACTAGACGAGGACATATCGTTTTATTATTAAAATGTAGAAATAAATTTAAATAGTCCAATTTCATGATAATAATACTTCTCATAACTTAAAATTATGCAAATTATTCAAATTGGTGTAGTTAAAAATATTCATGTTTAAATTTATATTTTTTAATTTATACTCTTATATGAAATTTCATTTATAGAAATGCATCAACTTCGGGATTCTATAAATTAATAATTTTTACATGTACATGATTTGATCAAAGTATTATATAAAGACTTGTAGGTTAATTTTTTCCCCTAAAATATGTTGATACTGTGGAAAATAATGTGTAAATAGTGAACTTTTGTAAATATGTAGTTGTGATTAGAGTAGTTGATTAGTTTCGGTTGGGCCTTAATACTCTTTAAAGCCCATTAGAGTTGTCATATAAAGTAGGTCCAGAGCTTGTATGAAGTTTTTGTAATGATTCATTGATCAATATACACATTTTCCTGGGCCACCCGGTTTGTCAATATGGCATCAGAGCCCCGGGTCATCGGTTATTCAAGCTTCATATCCACTTTCGTCTGATTTGGGTCACTTTTCAAGATCCATTAGCTTGAGACCCAATCTTCCAGCCGCGTCCCTTCGTGACAGTGCAAGATCGATGTATTGTCCAGCTCCGATCCTCCGACAGAGCAACAACGGCCGTGGAGGACCTAGAGCTGCTCGCCGCATCGCCGATTGATTCTCAAGATCCGCTGGATTAAGCCTTCTGCTCTATCGTTTCTCTCTTCTTATCGTCTCAAGATCGCCGTTCTCGATCGGTGAGTGACCGTAGCCACCAGAAATCTCCATGGCAGATCCAAAAGGGAGTGTCGCATCGCCGGCGACTACCGTTGATTTCACTCACCCTCTGTATCTCCACCCGTCCGACACCCAAGGCGCGACGATTATACCACTGATCCTTACCGGCAACGACAACTATTCCGTTTGGAGCAAAGCTATGAAAATCGCTCTTCGAGGTAAGCACAAACTCGGTTTTATCGATGGATCTTGTAAGAGGGAGAAGTACGGTAAAGAATTAGAAGACCAGTGGGAGCGTTGCAACGCCGTAGTTTTATCCTGGATTCTGAATTCTTTGTCGCGAGAACTGGCAAACGGAATGGTATATCTTAGTGATGCACACATGGTGTGGAATGATTTAAAAGAAAGATTTGATAAGGTCACAGGGTCTCGCATATTTGCAATCTATCGCGAGTTGAACTCACTGCAGCAAGGAGAATCGTCGGTAGCAGTGTATTACTCACGCTTGAAAGAATTGTGGGAAGAACAGTCCTCTCTTATGGCAGTAGGACCCGCCTGCAATTGTTGCCACTGTGGAGCATCCAAGATTCAAGGTGATCTGGTGCAGCAACAAAAGCTCCTTCAATTTCTAATGGGTTTAAACGAGACCTACCATATTGCAAGGAGTCAGATATTGTTGATGTCTCCCCTCCCCACTGTCAATCAGGCTTTTGCAATGGTTGCAGAAGATGAGGCACAGAGAGGTCTTGTAGGACCAGGCCGCACAACTCCCACTGAAGGTATAGCCATGGCAGTTAGGGGGAGAGGGAGAGGCAGAGGAAGAGGAAGAACTAACTCCTCACTGAATTGCACCCACTGTAAGAAGAATGGGCACACTAAGGAGAATTGCTACCAGCTTATAGGCTACCCTCCTGACTTCAAAGGGGCAAGAGGGAGACAGAATCAAGAAACCAATCAGCACTGTACTGAGAGCACAAAGGACACAGAAAAGGCTATGCATTCATCAAGCATGATCTCGCCATCTCTCACACAGGAGCAATACGACAGATTGCTTGAGCTCTTGAAGAGGGATCCAGATGAGAGTGTGCATGCTCTTAATGGTACAGGTTTGACTAATTCTACCCTCCATAAAAATATATATGTGACTTGGGTTATTGATTCTGGAGCAACCACACATCTAGTTAGTGACTTGTCATTGTTAGATAATTATAACACTTATTCAGGGCCAATTAGGACGGTTAAGATTCCTAATGGAGATAGGGTTCACATAACTCACATAGGAAATGTTAGATTCTCCAATGGCATAACCTTAAGCGGTGTTTTATATGCTCCTATGCTGAAATTTAACTTAATTTCAGTGTCAAAATTAACTGAGGAACAGAGATGTGTGGTAGCTTTCTTTCCTAATGTTTGTTTGATACAGGGCCTTCAGGGTGGCAAGTTGAAGGGGACTGGTAAGCTGATTGAAGGACTATATGTTTTGCAATGTAACCAAGCTGATATAGTGAATACGGCTAGTGTTTGTTCCAACGAAAATAAACATGTTGATGTATCTTTGCTACATAAAAGACTTGGTCATGCTCCTATTTCTGTATTGCGGCATTTGGACTTGATAAATAACAAAACTGTTGCATTGAATAAAAATTGTGATGTTTGTTTCCAATCTAAACAGACAAAACTTCCTTTTACTTCTAGCTGCATTAAGTCTAAAAGGATATTTGAGCTCTTGCACCTGGACGTGTGGGGACCATATCGGACCCCTACACATTCTGGTTTTAGATATTTTCTTACGATAGTTGATGATTTCTCACGTGCAACTTGGGTATTTATGATGAGACACAAATCTGAAACAATGGCACATATTCAGAATTTTACTGCCTATATTGAAAATCAATTTGCTGTTACTATTAAAAGAGTTCGTAGTGACAATGGTTCAGAGTTTGTTAACCATACACTTAGAGATTTCCTTCTTAGAAAGGGGATCCATCATGAAACATCATGTGCATATACCCCGGAACAAAATGGTATAGTTGAGAGGAAACACAGGACTTTAATGCAAGTTTCACGTAGCCTAATGATTCAATCACAAGTACCAACTAGATATTGGGGTGAATGTGTAAAAACTGCAGCTCACTTGATTAATAGGATTCCTTCTAGAATTCTAGGATTTAGAACACCATATGAAATTGTTTATGGAACCATGGCTGATTACTTATACCTTAAGGTCTTTGGTTGTCTTGCATATGCAACAAATCTAACTAATCATGATAAGTTTCAACCAAGATCTACTGCTTGTGTGTTTTTAGGCTATCCATCCAATCAAAAGGGTTTTTTACTCTGTAACATTAAAAGCAAAGAGATATTTGTTAGTAGACATGTAAGGTTTATTGAGAACAGGTTTCCCTTCATGGAAGAAAGGGGTTCTCAGCAAGGGGGAGCAAATCAGGGGGCTGCTACTGATCTGTTCTGGTCTGACAGTGAACAGAACCAGCAGCAACTTGAATGTCATAGTGAAGATGCAGCACATGAAAACACATCAGAAAATCAAGGTAATAATGATAATGAGTCTGTTTCTGAATCTGAACCAGAAATGACCTCAGTCAGGTCAGCAAGAGAAAGGAGACCACCTATTTGGTCTCATGACTACATATGCAATCTGATTTCACAAGGAAATGTAGGTAAATCTGAATTACATTTGAATAAACAACCAGAAAGTCATTGTAAGTACCCTATTTCAGATTACATGTCTTATAAAGCCGTGTCCCCATCTCATTTATGCTTCTTGTGTTCAATAGACTCTAGTGTTGAACCTACTTCTTATGATGAGGCTATAAAGGACACTAAGTGGATTAAAGCCATGAACTTAGAGATAGGTGCTTTAGAAGCCAATAACACGTGGGAAATTGTGCCTCTTCCCAAGGGAAAGAAGGCAATTGGTTGTAAATGGGTATATAAAATTAAATATAATTCTGATGGGTCTGTTGATAAATATAAAGCTAGGCTTGTAGCCAAGGGCTACACCCAACAAGAAGGCATAGACTTTCATGAAACATTTTCCCCTGTGATTAAAATGATTTCTGTTAGAATTGTTCTAAAGATAGCTGCTGTGTTAGGATGGAACTTGTACCAAATGGATGTGCATAATGCTTTCTTGCAGGGAGATTTAGATGAGGAAGTGTACATGTGTGTTCCACAAGGTTTTGGAAAGGTAGGAAAGGGAATGGTGTGCAAATTAACAAAGTCCTTATATGGGCTTAAGCAAGCTTCACGACAATGGAATTATAAATTGACCACAGCCTTATTGAGTGGTGGATTTAGACAAAGTAAACATGATTATTCTTTATTCATTAAGGAATGTGATGGTAGTTGTGTTTTGATTCTTGTCTATGTAGATGATATAATTATTACAGGTAGTTCAGAAAGCAAAATAGCTGAGGTGAAAGAATTTCTTCATAAACAACTTAAAATAAAGGATTTGGGTGAAATGAAATACTTCTTAGGAATAGAAGTAGCGAGATCTCATAAAGGGATTATTCTTTCACAACGTAAGTATGTTCTGGATTTGCTTTCGGATATGGGAATGAGTGGATGTAAACCTTTGTCGGTGCCAATGAAGGCAAACCTGAAGCTTTTAGCTTATGAAGAAGGTCGAGATCGAAAGGAAGACTTATTGAGCAACCCTGAGCGTTATAGAAGGTTGGTTGGGAGGTTGATTTATTTAACTAACACTCGTCCTGACATCTCTTTTCCTGTGCAGGTTGTAAGCCAGTTCATGCAAAGGCCTACCAAGACACATATGGCGGCAGCAAGGGACATTGTTAGATACCTGAAACAAAGTGTTGGGGTTGGAGTGCTGTTGAGTTCAGAACAGGATCTCACATTATCATGCTTCACTGATGCAGATTGGGGGGCATGTGAAACCACCAGGCGTTCAGTCACGGGGTACCTCCTAAAACTTGGAGATTCTCTCATTAAATGGAAAAGTAAGAAGCAGGAGACTGTGTCACGATCGTCGGCCGAGGCAGAGTATAGAGCGCTGGGATCTGGAGTTGCAGAAGTGGTGTGGGCCACTGGAGTGCTTAAAGACTTGAAAGTTCCAGCCAAGGGTCCGGTTAGTGTTTATTGCGATAGCAAGGCAGCAATGTATATTGCCTCCAATCCTGTATTCCATGAACGCACCAAGCACATTGAGATTGATCTGCATTTTGTAAGAGAAAAGGTTCAAGCCGGTCTGATTGATTTGAAGCATGTCCGCTCACACGATCAAGAGGCTGACATATTTACTAAAGCTTTGGGAAAAGAAGCTCACAGTAGGTTGCTGAGCAAATTAGGTACTGTCAATGTGTTTCCTGCCCCTAATTTGAGGGGGAGTGTGGAAAATAATGTGTAAATAGTGAACTTTTGTAAATATGTAGTTGTGATTAGAGTAGTTGATTAGTTTCGGTTGGGCCTTAATACTCTTTAAAGCCCATTAGAGTTGTCATATAAAGTAGGTCCAGAGCTTGTATGAAGTTTTTGTAATGATTCATTGATCAATATACACATTTTCCTGGGCCACCCGGTTTGTCAATAGATACTGAGAGGAAATAAAAACCAAAAACATGTGATATTAAATACAGAAGGGGTAGGTTTTTGGCCTTCACAAGAGGGGTAGGTTAAGTAATAAGTACATACTATTATAAACAATATTCAAACAAACAAATGATTATTATAGCGACACCGATGAATCTGGTCTGACCAAAATTAACTTTTATTTATAATTATTTTTATGAAAGACATACTAACAGTCAAATGCCAACATAAACTCTCCTGATTAAACAATTCTATCACATAGAAGCTTCATGATATTAAATAATTGTCCCCCATAGACTTTTGACAAAATGTGGACCGTTTAAATTTACTTTTTGTTAATTGAGATAAAGTAAGATAAGAAATCTAAGACAAGATAAATTAAGAGGATCACATCCAAAAAAACATGCATCTAATACTATTATTATAATAAGTTACTTTTTCAATTCGTGGTTGCCTACCCTATTGGTAAGAACAAATTGGCTTTTGCCACCTGCGCCCCAATGAATCTGTTTGAGCTCTTTTCTGAAAAGAATCAAGACAAATGGAGATTATATAGTCTTAAATCTTAATAAAATAACAATACACACAAACAAAAAAGAGACCGACCCTAAATTTTATTTCATATTAATAACTTTCAAATTTTCAATAAATTTACTATTTATAAATTTGACTTGTAAGCGGCAGCCATAGCCCAGGGATTGAGTTAAAAGTTAAAACCTCCCCAAGTATCTATCAGCTTTTGCCCATTTAGTACACGTGTTTCTTTTGATCAAAATCATTTGGGGAAATCAATGAACAATGCCCATTTAAAAACGTTATTTGCAACTGGCAAAAAAAAAAAAAAAACGTTATTTGTAAAAAGGCCTGAATTCAAATATCGATGCTTTCCATGTACGGTATCCGTAGAACAGTAGCATTTCTTGTGTAACATAAACTGTGGTTCAAATTTTTCACTCAAACCATGTCAATTAAACATAAATATATATCTTTTTTTTTACTAAAAATGATTGAAAAATTGAGAGTATTTTGGTAACAAGCTAAATTAGATAAAAATTTAAGACTTTTTTGACCTGAAAGATAAAAAAATATAAGACTTAAGACTATAATTTTTAAATTACACATATATGTGTGTTGGGGGAACTGGAGTTTTCTCCACCAACAATAGAGATTAAGTGAGTGTTTGGAAAGATCCTAAATTTAGGTTTGTACAACCCGAGATAAAATTCGTCTCACATATTAATTATAAAATTTTTTTTCAAAAGTTAATTCAAACACACACTAAAACCTCCAAAAATGAATGATAGTGGCGAAGCAATACTTAAATAGCAATATCCATATATATATATATATATATATATATATATATATATATATATATTAATAACAAAAAAATTACCCAAGTCCAATCGCCCTCTGGAGGAAAATTCAAGCAGCTTTTGTAGGACCACTGAACCAATGGTATCTTCGAGAAAAGGACTGCCTCATAAATGGTTTTATTCATGTCATTGGGCAAAATATATATATTTGCCGGCATTGGCCATAATAATAGCAAAAAAAAAAAAGTTCACATTGAAGAAATCGTACTAATATTTATTTTTTCATATATTTGAAATTATAACCTGTATGATATTTTTTAATATAAAAAATAAAAATCAGCTATAATTAGAGTGAAGGGAGAACCCTTAAAAAAGAATTTTAAAATTGTAAAATGATAAATTAAGTTTTTTTTTGTTAAGAGTTGGTTAGAAAATGTCGAAACTTGATAAAAAAATTTCAACTTATTTTTTGAAAAATACTTGATTTATCATTTTACAATTTTAAAATTCTTTTTTAAGGATTCTCCCTACTAAGGTGAGTGAAGTACACGAGTAAACAAGAAACTTAATGGAAAATTCACATTTAGGTTCTGGATAAGAAAAAAAAATAGTCCCTTAAAATCTTAAAATTGCCAAAAAAAAACCCGTGGGATTTTTTTAAGTGCAACAATGACTATGTGGTTACAAAATAGGTGCAAAACTACCCTTTAACTGTTAGTTTGACTTTTTTATCTTGAAAATGGTGACGTGTACGATGACATAGATACTGGAGTTCTGTAGCGTTTGTCCCATTTGGCTTAGTTTCCTATTTAGTTTTTATATGACTTATACTAGTAACTTGTATAAGAAGTAAGCTTAATTTTTTAAAGAAAACTTTGGTTTTTCAGTAAGAATTTAAGTTTCTAATAATAGGATTTAAAAGGGCTGTACTGTTGTACTATTTATAAAGTCACTTATTCTGTCGTTTGTCAGCAAATTCTCGCTAATGGACTTCCTATCTGATGATAGTGGGAGTAGTGTTTATGAAAGATATGTGTTTGTGTTACATGAAAAATAAATAAGGGATATGCTGTTTCCTTTCTCAATTGAAAAGCAAAATACAGGAATTACTCTTCCATGCCAACTCAAGACAAATCAATTTTTTGTTTCTCCTGGATCATCAATGAATGACCTTAGGAGAAAAATTGTGTCATTGGGAGGAGGGGTCTTGCAGTGGTTCTTGTCAATAACAGACTCCAAAATTCTCTTTAGGAATGGATTGTCGATTTTCACTTCTCATCTAGTTATGTCTGTGATTATAGTTCTCAAGTGCGGTCTGGTTCAACAGTTCTCAGATATTTGCTAGAAGGATGAACCCAAATACTCATATAATAGTCAGTTTAGTATCATGATTCAGTTCATTTTTCACCATGAAGAATCAGCGGTCTTTGTCTAGAAAACTGTCAAAATGAAACTCCTATAGAATTGAGTTTATTATTGTGTAGAAGTCACAATTTATTATTGTTTGTAAGAAGCACCAAGTGAATTTGCATTTCAGAACATCATACTATCATAAGCAAACCTTCCTACCCATCAAAATTCTATTGATTTATTGAAAAGCATCTGAATTGAAGATTATGTTTTTTCGTTTTGTTCATGAGTTTACTGAATGCAACTCTCTGCAGGTGGACCTATACTTGCTGCCCCAGGCTGCGTTCCCCACAGGTGGGTTATATTTCAAGAACAAGACGTGGGTTAAGGAGATGAAAGGAAAGCAAGTGATAATTCACAACAACTATATCATAGGTTTTGATAAGAAGACAAAACGATTTCGTGATTATGGCCTCTGGTTGGTGGATGATCACGCCCTCGAGTCCCCGCTTGGTAGATTATGATTCATGGGAGATCTCTATGCATCTTGTTTGCTAGTATGATCAAAAGCATTTCCATTCACATGGTGCTTGAAAGAAGAAATTCTTACAATCTGCAGCTGAAAAACACAACCCATTGAATTCCAGCTTCCTGAAGAACCGATGAACGTCACTGAATCGTTGGTTTGGCTTAAGAAAATCTCAAGGTCAGTGATGAAGTCAGAGCAAAAATAGGTACATAACCGAGGTGGGTCTGATGGAGAACTGTGCATCCTTCTTAATATGCTTGACAACATTTTTGTGAATTAGTTCTCTTGTCCTGGGAAGTGAACTGGAGTTGGGCCAAAAACTATTGTGTGGCAAGTTTTGCTTTTGCTGGGACTGGGGCCATTTTTTGTGTCCCCAGCTTTTATTTTCACTTCGGTCCTTTGTTTAGAAGTTATAACAGATAAAAAGTGGTTTATATGTGTACATTACTGTTAAAGGCCAATGGATTACCAGTGGTTAGATTGATAACTAAATAAAGTATTTTTTTGGTTAAGCACAGGTATAAAAATAAAATAGTTTATCATTTAAAACGTAGAAATCAATTTAAATGGTACATATTGGGACCCAAGTTTAATTAATTTAGATATAAAAAAATTGATTAATCCTTTTAATAAATATATACCGTGTTTATATTTGTTTTAGCAAAAAAAAAAAGTTCAAAAACTATAAATTAAAATAATTTATAATTTCCCAAACTTGCTCCATTTATACTCTGATAAAATAAACTATATTTGAAATACTCCTCTGATCCTTAATATAAGATATATTTAACTAATTTGATTATATTAAGGAACTTGATTAAATTAGTTAGCATAATATGTATTTTCTAAAACACTTTAGTTAGTGTTAATGATAATAAAATAAAATTAAAAAAATTAATTATAAAACAAACACAATTTTTTGAGCAAATATCAATTCACCTAAATGTAATTATCCCCAAAACATTTTTGAAATGAAAAGGAAACACAAATATTCATTCAAAGTTAAAATAAAGGGTTAAGGCGTAAAAATAGTAATAAACTATTACACTATGTGTATCAAACATAATTAACTATTTTTGAATGCAAAATAAGATATCAATAATATTTTTGGATGCAAAAGTATGTATAACCAATTTATTTGGGAGCAGATATAGCAACACCGTTAATCTAAGTTAACTTCCGTTACTTTTTACATTGTGGGTTCCACCAATCTTGTCCCTCTCTATTATTTTAATATATTTTTAGAATGGTTAAGATGCAAATTTAGCAACCAATTATTTTCTTGTATTCACTCAGCACAATTAACATTTTTTTATGTGCAAAAGCAGACAAACAATTTATATAGGATCAAATATAGCAATGCTGTTAAGGAGATTTAACTTCCGTTACTTTTTACATTGTGGGTCCTATTAATTTTCTCAGTTTCTATTATTTTAATATATTCCTGAAAAGGTTGAGTTGAAAATTAAGCAATGAGTTATTTCACTATGGGCACCAACACAATTATTTTTCATAATAGCATTTATAAGATAAATTTGAACATTTATATAAGGGCATTTATTTTTTTTCATAAGAGAATTTACAAGACAAATAAAGATATTTAAAAGAATATAGTAAGTTAAAAACTTTTTACCGCACCCCATCCGGTCAAATAAAAGTTAGGTTTTGTCAGTGGAAAGATAAATATGAGCATTTACAAGATAAATATATGAATGACCGAAATTTTTTAACTCCTCGGATTCTTTTAGATCCCTTTATTTATCTTGTAAATGTTCTTATAAAAAAAATAAAGTAAGATTATTAGTGTAAATGCTCATGTATAAATGCCCATATTTGTTTTGTAAATGCTCTTATGAAAAATAATTGTGTTGGGTGCCCATAAAATAATAGTTTATTGCTAAATTTACATCATAACAATTCTAAAAATATATTAAAATAATAAAGTGATAAGACCGGTGGGACCCATAATACAAAAAGTAACAGAAGTTAATTTGGGTTAATGGTATTGCTATATTTGCTCCCGAATAATTTAATTATGTCTACTTTTACACCCAAAAATATTATTGATGTCTAGTTTTACACCTAAAAATAGTTAATTGTATTGGGTGCACATAGTAAAATACTCCCTCCAATCCTAATTATAAGACAAAGTTGATTTTTTTTTTGGAGAAATCAAGAAAGCTAATTAAATTACTTTAGAGTATTTATATTTTTATTTTTTTCTCGAGACTAATTAGTTTGACTAATAAACTAATATATAATTTAAGGATACATAATATATGATATGATTAAGTAACTTATTTAGCTTTCTTAATATCTCCAAAAAAGTCAATTTTGTTTTATATTTAGAACCAGAGGCAATAGTTCGTTACTATTTTTGCACCTTAACCCTAAAATAAATTTATACTAAATTTAATTGTTAATAGTTAATAAAATATGAAAAATGTCAATACAAAATTTAATCACGTGCCTATATAATGATAGTAAAAGATGAGAAACACATGGTTATTTAGAGAGGAATGATTAGGGGTGTAGTTTGTTTAAGCTTTAGTAACAAATATTTTAATTTGGTCGAATATACTGTTGCTAAATTTTAAAAACAAAATAAATCTGGACTATCCAGATTGTAACAACTTTAGGTTAGGTGGTGCTTGCGCAAATTTGCGAGGGAAAAAGAATCCAGTCACGGCTGTCATTTGTCATTTCCCTTTTCTGACGAAAATGGCTGCGGCGGATTACGGCAATATCGTCAATCAGTTCTTCAATGCGGGTGACCACAATGCTCGCATGATTGCGGCACGTGCCATATTCTGCCATTTTATTTATATTATACACACACACATATTAATTTTTATATATATATATATTATTCGTTTAGTCTATACCATTACGCATTTTGTCATTTTCATTACTAATTTTGTTGCCCTTATGCCTTTACTTATATTATATATATATATATATATTAATCTGTGTGTCTACACACACACACACTACTCGTTTAATCAATACCATTACGCATTTTTTCATTTCTATTACTGATTTTGCTAAACGCATTATGGCTTCATTTATATTATACATATGTATATTACACGTTTAGTCAATACCATTACAAATTTTGTCATTTCCATTACAGATTTTGTTAAATGCATCGTGGCTTCATTTATATTATACATATGTATATCACTCGTTTAGTCAATACCATTACGCATTTTGTCATTTTCATTACTGATTTTGTTAAAGTCATTATGCCTTTATTTATATTATACATATATATATATATAAATATATTAATGTATATATTACTCGTTTAATCAACACCATTACGTATTTTGTTATTTTTAATATTAACTCTGTAAAAGCTATTATGTCTATATTTATACTATATATATTTAGTAATGTATATATATGTTAAAAGGGCTTTGGTGGCCGAATGGCCACCATGTCCCTTTGGTAAAGAAGTGGGATGGGTTTAATCTCACCCTTTGCCATCCTGAACAACTTTTTTTGTAAAAAAAAATGCACCAACCTTTTTTTAAAAGAAAAATTGAAGGGCAAAATGGTAAAAGCGTCAACACTTTAAAATCTCAATTTGATACCTGTCACCTTTAAGTCATTTTAAGCTGTTAACAGACTTTTATGAGTTTTGCAACTTGATAAGTTATTTAAATGGGATTTTCCCAAAAAAGAACCCATTCGCAGGCGTCAATTGTCATTTCCCTTTTCAGAGGAAAATGACGGCGGCGGATTATGGTGAGAGCGTGAATTAGTTCTTCAATGCGGCGGACCACAATGCCCACGTGATTGCGGCACGTGAAATAGCCCGCCATTTAAAAGGGTACATTCAGGCACCGCATTCGGCGAGACACGCTGATCGCCTGTCGGAAGTTTGTTCAGACGTATCACTACAATCACGTCAATATAGGAACAGCCACGATTAGCGCTATTAGCGGTCGTTTGGTTGGGGGAGAGACTATGATGAACGGAAACAACGTTCGTTTTTTTGGCAAGAACGGGGCTATGCTTCTAATGAGTCTCAAACTAACTGAGGCTCCAAATAACCGTTGGGTAATGCTGCTTCCGAAAGATGAAGTTGATAGGCGAAATTTTTGGGGAGAGGATCGTCGGCAGGTAGACGTGAACAATCCAGCTCGACATACACTGATAGTTCGTCGGAAATTTGTTCAAACATATCACGACAAACACATCAATATTGGAACACCCACGATTAGCTCTATTAGCGGTCGTTTGGTTGGGGGAGAGCCTATGATGAACGGAATCGACATTCGTCTTTTTGGCAAGAATGGGGCTATGCTACGAATGAGTCTCAAACTAACTCAGGCTCCGAATAACCGTTGCGTAATGCTGCTTCTGGAAGATGAAGTTGATATGCGGAATTTTTTGGGTGAGGATCGTCGGCAGGTGGACGTGAACAAGCAGTTCTCGGTCTGGCTCTTGCACGACCTTCTGGAGGGCGCTCTGGTGTTCATCCTTGGATGCCAAACCATAAAGGCTCTGATACCAACTCGAACGCAAGCCTTTTTTGAGGCATCCATCGGAACTCTAGAATCCTCCAAGTTTCTTTCCCAAAAAAGAACCCATTCACAGGCGTCAATTGTAATTTCCTATTTTAGAGGAAAATGACGACGACGGATTACGGCGATAGCGTCAATCGGTTCTTCAATGCGGCGGACCACAATACCCACGTGATTGCGGCACTTGAAATAGCCTGCCATTTAAACGGGTACATTCAGGCACAGCATCCGGCGCGACATACACTGATAGTACGTCAGAAATTTGTTCAGACGTATCGCGACAAACACGTCAATATTGGAACACCCACGATTAGCTCTGTTAGCGGTCGTTTGGTTGGGGGAGAGCCTATGATGAACGGAATCAACGTTTGTCTTTTTGGAAAGAATGCGGCTATGCTACGAATGAGTCTCAAACTAACTTAGGCTCCGAATAACCGTTGGGTAATGCTGCTTCCGGAAGATGAAGTTGATATGCGAAATTTTTTGGGTGAGGATCGTCGGCAGGTGGACGTGAACAAGCAGTTCTCGGTCTGGCTCTTGCACGACCTTCTGGAGGGCGCTCTGGTGTTCATCCTTGGATACCAAACCATAAAGGCTCTAATACCAACTCGAACGCAAGCCTTTTTCGAGGCATCTATCGGAACTCTAGAATCCTCCAAGTTTCTTTCCCAAAAAAGAACCCATTCACAGGCGTCAATTATAATTTCCTTTTTTAGAGGAAAATGATGACGACGGATTACGGCGATAGCGTCAATCGGTTCTTCAATGCGGCAAACCACAATGCCCACGTGATTACGGCACGTGAAATAGCCCGCCATTTGAACGGGTACATTCAGGCACAGCATCCGGCGGGACATACACTGATAGTACATCGGAAATTTGTTCAGACGTATCGCGACAAACACGTCAATATTGGAACACCCACGATTAGCTCTATTAGCGGTCGTTTGGTTGGGGGAGCCTATGATGAACAGAATCAACGTTCGTCTTTTTAGCAAGAATGCGGCTATGCTACGAATAAGTCTCAAACTAATTGAGGCTCCGAATAACCGTTGGGTAATGCTGCTTCCGGAAGATGAAGTTGATATGCGGAATTTTTTGGGTGAGGATCGTCGGCAGGTAAACGTGAACAAGCAGTTCTCGGTCTGGCTCTTGCACGACCTTCTGGAGGGCGCTCTGGTGTTCATCCTTGGATACCAAACCATAAAGGCTCTGTTACCAACTCGAACGCAAGCCTTTTTCGAGGCATCCATCGGAACTCTAGAATCCTCCAAGTTTCTTTCCCAAAAAAGAACCCATTCACAGGCGTCAATTGTAATTTCCTTTTTTAGAGGAAAATGACGACGACGGATTACGGCGATAGCGTCAATCAGTTCTTCAATGAGTCGGACCACAATGCCCACGTGATTTTGGCACGTGAAATAGCCCACCATTTGAACGGGTACATTCAGGCACAACATCCGGCGCGACATACACTGATAGTACGTCGGAAATTTGTTCAGACGTATCACAACAAACACGTCAATATTGGAACACCCACGATTAGCTCTATTAGCGGTCGTTTGGTTGGGGGAGAGCCTATGATGAACGGAATCGACGTTCGTCTTTTTGGCAAGAATGCGGCTATGCTACGATTGAGTCTCAAACTAACTGAGTCTTAAAAGAGAATATTTAGGTCACTTTTTTGTAAACAACTTCTAAATTTTAAAAACAAATTAAATCTGGACCGTCTAGATCAAGTTTAGACCATCTTGATTGTAACATCCTTTGGACCAGTTAGGTTTGTTCGCCCATGTAAATTTGCGGAGAAAAAAGAATCTCCATTCTCTACCATCATTTGTCATTTTCAATCTCACTTTACCGACAAAAATGTGGTGGTGGATTACGGCAGTCACGTGGATCTGTTCTTTAACACCGGTGATGACAATGTCATCACAGAGCATGTCATATCCCGCCACTTGAATGGGTTCATTAAGGCCCACAATCCTCCAAGAGACACCTTTATCATCCGTAGGAAGTTTGCTAAGTTGTATCGTAAAAAGCACATCAATATCAGAACCACCTCCGTTAGCGTTATTACCGATCTTTTAGTCGAGGAAGGCTATGATAAACGAATTCAATGTCCGAATTTTTTAAAAGAACAGGGCGGTGATTCCAACGCATCTCAAACTTATTGAAGCTCCTAAGAATCGTCAGGTCATGCTGTCGTTGGAGAATGAAAGTCAACTGCATCAGTTTTGTGGTCAGTAGATGGACATCAACGACGAGTTCTCCGTCTGGTTGGTCAACGATTGTCTGCAGGGTGGTCTGGTGTTTATCATAGGCTTGTGATACTCAGAAGCAAATGGCTTAATCCCCAACCTGGAGCTCTGATACCATGTGAAGAAACACTGAACTCTTATTAATCAAAGAGAATAAGTCTTTAATTCATATTGTAAGATCTTCTTTTTATTGTTAATGATTGATACCAATTCCCATCTATTCTGCATGCACTCAGACACACAGATATGTCTCGATTACCTCGTTTAGGTTTTGATCTAAAAGTTAAAACATATCGGTACCAAAAATTCAATATCAAATGAACATAACTTCTAACCATTTCGGGTTGAATGTTCTACTTTCAAGTGTTAGACAATAGTTAGATTAAATATAATGGTTCTGATACAGAAAGTGAACTCAAACCCTTGAAGGCTCTGATACCAAACCATGTAAACTTTGGAACCAGGCTCTGATACCAAATCATTAAGGCTCTGATACCAACTTGAACACAAGCATTTTCCGATGCATCCATCAGAATTCTAGAATCCTCCAAGCTTGCAGAAAAATAAAAAAGAAATCTTCTCTTCTTCAGTATCATTTTTTGCAAAGCATTTTCATTTTACATATGACTATGGCAGCTGAGTATGGTGACAAGGTGATTCAGTTCTTTAAGACCGCTGATGAAAGTTCTTCTGTGATCCCGACGAGAGTTATATCTCAATTGCAGCAGTTTTGAGGTCAGTAGATGAATGTCAATAACGAGTTCTCCGTTTGGCTGGTCAACGATTGTTTGCAGAGTGGTCTGGTGTTTATTATAGGCATGTGATACTTAGAAGTAAATGGCCTAATCCCCAACCTGGAGTTCTGATACCATCTAAAGAAACAATGAACTCTTGTTGATTAAAGACAACAAGTTTTTAATCCATCCTCAAGTTTTTAGCCAAGGATAAATACCATACTGCCTTCCAGAAGGTCATGGAACAGCCAGACCAAGTTCACGCCCACCTGCTGACCATCCTCCCCCAGAAATTCTGCAGATCAACTTCATTCTCCGGGAGTAGCATCAGCCTGCGGTTTTTTGGAGCTTTAGTTAATTTGAGACTTATTCAAATCATAGCCCCGTTTTTCCCAAAAAGATGAACGTTGATTCCGTTCGTCATAGTCTCTCCCCTAACTAATTGAGCGCTAATAGCACCTATTGAGGCAGTTCCGATATTAATGTGCTTGCTGTAATACGTCCGAACATACTTCTAATGGAGGGACATGGCAGGTGCCTCAATCACGCGGGTATTATGGTCACCCGTATTAAAGAACTGATTGACGCTAACGTCGTAGTTCGACAATAGTTAGATTAAATATAATGGTTCTGATACAGAAAGTGAACTCAAACCCTTGAAGGCTCTGATACCAAACCATGTAAACTTTGGAACCAGGCTCTGATACCAACTCGAACACAAGCATTTTTCGATGCATCCATCAGAATTCTAGAATCCTCCAAGCTTGCAGAAAAATAAAAAAGAAATCTTCTCTTCTTCAGTGTCATTTTTTGCAAAGCATTTTCATTTTACATATGACTATGGTAGCTGAGTATGGTGACAAGGTGATTCAGTTCTTTAAGACCGCTGATGAAAGTTCTTCTGTGATCCCGACGAGAGTTATATCTCAATTGCAGCAGTTTTGAGGTCAGTAGATGAATGTCAATAACGAGTTCTCCGTTTGGCTGGTCAACGATTGTTTGCAGAGTGGTCTGGTGTTTATTAGAGGCATGTGATACTTAGAAGTAAATGGCCTAATCCCCAACCTGGAGTTCTGATACCATCTGAAGAAACAATGAACTCTTGTTGATTAAAGACAACAAGTTTTTAATCCATCCTCAAGTTTTTAGCCAAGGATAAATACCATACTGCCTTCCAGAAGGTCGTGGAACAGCCAGACCAAGTTCACGCCCACCTGCTGACCATCCTCCCCCCAGAAATTCTGCAGATCAACTTCATTCTCCGGGAGTAGCATCAGCCTGCGGTTTTTTGGAGCTTTAGTTAATTTGAGACTTATTCAAATCATAGCCCCGTTTTTCCCAAAAAGATGAACGTTGATTCCGTTCGTCATAGTCTCTCCCCTAACTAATTGAGCGCTAATAGCACCTATTGAGGCAGTTCCGATATTAATGTGCTTGCTGTAATACGTCCGAACATACTTCTAATGGAGGGACATGGCAGGTGCCTCAATCACGCGGGTATTATGGTCACCCGTATTAAAAAACTGATTGACGCTAACGTCGTAGTTCGTCACAGGCATTTTCATTGGAAAAGGAAAATGACAAATGAGAAATGACAGATGTGAATGAATTCTTTTTTCTTGTAAATTTGGGATTGATTGTTCCACTTTCGAGTGTTAGACAATTGTTAGATTAAATATAATGATTCTGATACAGAAAGTGAACTCGAACCCTTGAAGACTCTGATACCAAACGATTAAGCTTTGTTACCAGGCTTTGATACCAAACCATGAAGGCCTGATACCAACTCGAACATAAGTATTTTCTGATGCAACCATCAGAATTCTAGAATTCTCCAAGCTTGCGGCAAAATAAAAAAGAATCCTCTGCTTCTTCAGTGTAATTTTTTGCAAAGCAATTTTATTTTACTACTATTATACTTGCTCCAATGTTATTTTTAAGCCTTCAATAATTCAATTATGCAATTCCACAAATTGGCTAAATTGATTAAAGATAATTAATTTTTCCAAAACACCCTTATGTATAAAGAGGTGAGCAGAAAGAGAATGAGTAAATCAAAAGAGATAAGAAAGAATTAGTGAAAACAAATGCAAAGAGACATATACCACTCTGATCCTATTTATAAGTTTAAATTATCCATTTCTCACGCATAAATGAGAGTTAGTTAACTCAATAAATATAGATTAAATTAATGAATTTGTTCAATTTTATCCTTATTTATGAATGAGTATTTTTTACCTCTTTTTTCTCTCTATCCAAAATTTATAACAATTAGTAGGAGTAAAATTGTAACACTCTCATTTATTACTTTAAAAGTATATTTATAATAAGAACTAAAACTTTTTCTCAAATTGAACTTATAAAAAAGACTAGAATAATACTTAGTGAGTGTTAGGGTAACTCTGAAACGATGGTTTCAGTAACCCTTTTCCACAAACCGAGACAAGCTTTTCCCACATACTTACCTCATAAATCATAAAAACTATTTTTCAAAATCTAATCCAAACACATACTAAGTTATTGGCTGAGGTGATAAGCCATTGTCCTCACCCATAGAAAAAAGAAGATAAATTGGAATTCGATCAGAACACTGGGTGGCATATAAATAAGAACTAGGGGAGTAGTATTTTAACTTGGATTAATTTGCAAATTTACCAACGAAGTCTTGTCCGAGTAGCGCTGGTACAAATATGTTTTAAAATAGGCAAAAATACCAACGAACAATTAAAAAAGGTACATTAAACACAAAAATGTTAAATTTGACCAAACACCGTTAGGGGTTTTCTTCTCTTATAATTTAAAGCCGTTAGATCAAATTTAACAGTTTATACTTGATACACCATTTTTAATTGTTCATGGGTATTTTTGCCACTTTTAAAACATATTCATGTCAAATACTCCTCAGACAAAACTTCGTTGATAAATTTATACCTTACCCTTTTAACTTTAACTTTCCTTTTGTTGGCTAAAAAAACAAGAAAAATTACATTCAAATCTTGAAGAAGAAGAAAAAAATAGAAAAATGGTCCTTTAAAATCTCAAAATTATATTTAAATCCTTTGGGACTTTTTTACAATAAATTCCAATCATGGACTTGTCAATAGATACACATGGACTTGCCAATGGATGCCCCTGGACTTGCCAATGACGCGCCCATTGACTCACTAGCGGATACCTATGGACTTGTCAGCGGAGTTAGAATTTATTGCAAAAAAGTCCAACGAGATTTCAATGCAATTTTGAGATTTTAAATGACTATTTTTTTATTATTTCTTTTGTTCGGGATCTAAATGTAATTTTCTCAAAAAATTATATGAAATTAATAGTTAAAAAAATGGTGAATACTAAACATTTTGGTCCCTATAATGAGCTGGTGGTCAAAAGCGGCTCTGGGTTTAGTGGATTCACGTGCGGGTCGCACCCGGCAGAATCTCGTGCTGCATGTGACCGGTCTCGATTAGGAGAGTCGCCGCCACCATTACCACCACACGCATAAAAGATCCAACGTGTAGATGTAGAAGCAGTAGTAGCCTCCCTTGGTTGGGAATTTTTTGAGATTGAGAAGAAGCCGTAAGAGACTCCTCCATTAATAATCAGCTAATTAAGCTCTTGCTTCTCCTTCTGCTTCCCCAACCCACCATGTCCATGACTTGCCCCGTTATCAAATGCTTCAAATCTCGTGAACCCGCTTATCGCTCTTCCTCGATTTTGATCCCCCATTTCCTCTCCTGCTTCTTCTTCTGCTTCTGTCTCTTATCTTCCTCCTCCTCTGCTTTTGTGTTTTCTGGTAATTTTCACTTCCGATTGTTTTGACGATGTAAAATCTCAGAAGTGAAATGAGTTGGTGTTTTGATTATTTTACTTGGGGGTATTTATTGTGGGTCTTTTTGGGTCCAACTCATGTTTTCCACTTGCTCATGTTCCTGACTTGTTCCTAAGCGTTGAACCGATTTGATTTGATTTGTTTTTATCAAGATCATTCTTCTTGATATTAAGTTGCCTTTGAACTTTCGCGAGGATGAGCTAGCTGTCTCACGTGGTGGTTGCATTAATAATTTTTAATTTTTGAATCTTTTCAAAGATTCAACCTAGTCGGATTTGTATTGACATGAAGCTTGTCAGCTCTTGTTATTGACAATGATGAGCTTAATAGTTTAATACTTTAACGTTGACGGCCATGTTCGAATCATTTTTAAATGGATCGGAATATTCGTACGAGTGTATGGGCTACTTTATCTGCAGGCCAGATCTCTGTTTGCAAAAAGAAATGGCTGTGATGGATATTCTGCCATTGAAAAATTGGGATTCTGTCGTTGATTTATGATAATAACCCCACTATTTAAGAAAAAGATTTAAAAAATAAAGAAAATGCAAATTTCTTGTTGGTGGACTTGCAATGACTAGGTGGACGTGCTAATAAGTAGTTGTTTGCAATGATTAGGTAACGGAACTGAAGACATAGAAAACACAAGTGATTTATTCCTCGAAATTCTAAGAGATGAGGCAGTGGATAGACTCTATGAACTTGGAAAGGTAACTAAGCAAGACTCCTCCTTGATTCTGTTTGATTTTTCAATCTAAATTACTGCTAGTAACATACTGGGACATGTCTATTTTGTGTTGCCAAGTTTCATATATGTTGCTCAAAACTCTCACTTTCAAAGCTTGGCACTTTCAGCAATGTGAAGTTTTTTTTTTTATCGGGTGCTGGCCATCAGTTCTCTGGTACAACTATAATATGTGAACATATGATAAGACTTCACACTACAGTATTGACACCTGAGAAAACGATTCTTCACATATTATAATTGTATTAAAGAATGTAATAGCAAAACCTTACGAATTGAGGATGTGTTTTTTGTCATATTGTGAACTGCCATAACTTGTATATCTTAACTAGCAGCTTTAGTGTTTCTTCAAATTACCTTTACTAAGAGGTTATTCTGTTCTAGTGGCCGGTGTACCATAAAAGTGACTGTATTCATTCTTAAAAAGTTAATGTTGCTGCTGGATGAACAGGTGAGTGATGCAAGTGGATATTTGGAGAGGACATTTATGAGTCCGGCATCCATGAGGGCAATTAATCTTATTCAAACATGGATGGAGGATGCTGGTTTGAGAACGTCAGCTTTCTGGCTTCTTCAGCTCTGAACATTCGATTTTTTGGAAGTTGGGCTAATGATTCATGCATTATTTCCAGGTGGGTGGACGAAATGGGGAATGTACATGGTCGAGCAGAGGGTGCAAATGCAACTGCTGAGGCTCTATTGATTGGTTCTCACTTGGTGATGCATTTTATGTCCTCAAAACCTAGTTTATATGTCTTAACCATTAATGATGAGAATTTTTCCCCCTATCAATATTAATGGTTTCTTATTCTTTTGATTAGGATACTGTAGTTGATGCTGGTATGTTTGATGGAACACTTGGTTAGCCTTGTAATTTCTCAGTTATAATGTTTTACTATAAATGCAACACTAATTTGTGCTCATTAAAAAGGATATGCTCCAAGAAAGATCATTTCGTAAGATGTAAAGGAAAACTATCAAAATGGAACTCCTATAGAATTGAGTTTATCATTGTTTGTAAGAATCGCCATGTGAATTCTGCATTTCAGAACATCATATTATATCAGAAGCAAACCTTCCTACCTATCAAAATTCTATTGATTTATTGAAAAGCATCTAAAGTGAAGATTATGTTTTTTCGTCTCTTTCATGAGTTAACTGAATGCAACTCTCTGTAGGTGGACCTATACTTGCTGCCCCAGCCTGCGTTCCCCACAGGTGGCTTATATTTCAAGAACAAGACGTGGGTTAAGGAGACCAAAGGAGAGCATGTGATAATTCACAACAACTATATCATAGGTTTTGAGAAGAAGACAAAACGATTTCGTGATTATGGCCTCTGGTTGGTGGATGATCACACCCTCGAGTCCCTACTTGGTAGATTATGATTCATGGGAGATCTCTATGCATCTTGTTTGCTAGTTTGATCAAAGCTTTTCCATTCGCATGGTGCTTGAAAGAAGAAATTCTTACGGTCTGTAGCTGAAAAACGTCATTGCGGCACGTGAAATAGCCCGCCATTTGAACGGGTAAATTCAGGCACCGTATCCGGTGACACACATACTGATCATCTGTCGGAAGTTTGTTAAGATGTATTGGTATTTATCATATGCTTGTAATAATCAAAAGTAAATGGCCTAATCCCCAACCTAGGGCTTTGATACCATCTAAAGAAACACTGAACTATTATTGATTAAAGACAACAAGTATTTAATTCATCTAGTAAGATCTTCTTATTATTGATATCAATTCTCATCTATTCTGCATGGCAGTCTGGTATTTATCATATGCTTGTGATAATCAGAAGTAAATGGCCTAATCCCCAACCTAGGGCTTTGATACTATCTGAAAAAAATTGAACTATTATTGATTAAAGACAACAAGTCTTTAATTCATCTGGTAAGATCTTCTTATTATTGATACTGATTGATACCAATTCTCATCGTACTCGACATAAAGACTTGCTCACCTCCCTTTAGGTTTTGATCTAGAAGTTAAAACATATTGGTATAAAAAATTAAATATCAAATGCATATAACTTCTAACCATTTAAGGTTGAATGTTCCAATTCCGAGTGTTAGATAATTGTTAAATTAAATATAATGGTTCTAATATAGAAAGTGAACTCAAACTTGTTAAGGCTCTGATACCAAACTGTGTAGGCTCTGGTACCAAGCTCTGATACCAACTAGAACGCAAGCATTTTCCGATACATCTATTGGAATTCTAGAATCCTTATATTATAGTATTATAAGGATTTATTATATTATTAGAAACCATAAACAAAAAATTAAGCATATTTGATTCATTCTCTTTTATATTATTATAATATTTTTTTAATAAGCATTTATTTTATTATAATAACGATTAAATGTATTATACTATGCATATTTTATCAATGATTAAGTGATTAACAGTGTTAATGATAGTAAAGTAAAAATAATAATAATTATGCATAAAAAACACAAATTTTTAAATAAATAATACTTTTTATTCCCCTCTCGGATAAAAAAGAAAAAAAAAGGTTTCAAGAGCTCTACTGTTCAAAAAGGGTTAAAAGCTCTACTTTTAAAAAGGGTTTTATAATCTCTATTGTCTTTGGCCAAAAAAAGCTCGATTGTCCTTGACAAGAACATGCAATAATTTTTTTTAAAAGAAAACGAGAATATTTAGGTCTTTTTTTTTTGTAAATGACTTCTAAATTTTAAAAATAAATCAAATTTGGACCGTCCAGACTATAACATCCTTTGGACCAGTTAGGTTTGTTTGACCGCGCAAATTTGCCGAGAAAAAAGAATCTCTATTCTCTATCGTCATTTGTCATTTTCAATTTCACTTTACCGACAAAAATGGCGGCGAATTACAGCAGTCGTTGATAAATAAAACAATTAAGACTGGTTATTGAGTCTTTGATAAGTGTGGCGGTGTCTATCATTACTCCCTCCTTTGAAAACCACCTTGTTCTCAAGCCTTGTTCTCAAGGTGGAACTCTGGATACTGCTGTTTAAGGAGGTCATAATCTTCCCAGCTAACATCCTCACAAACCTAACTCAGAAGCTCACCTCTGGATATTGCTATAAAAAGTTTAGGTAGCAGCAGAAGCTCACCTCAATTCCTTTTAACACAAATCAAACACAAGTTCTACTTTACAAAGCCGATCTCGATCCACACCTCCTGCTAGACGAGGACATATCGTTTTATTATTAAAATGTAGAAATAAATTTAAATAGTCCAATTTCATGATAATAATACTTTTAATAACTTAAAATTATGCAAATCATTCAAAGTGGTGTAGTTAAAAATATTCATGTTTAAATTTATATTTTTTAATTTATACTCTTATATGAAATTTCATTTATAGAAATGCATCAACTTCGAGATTTTATAAATTAATAATTTTTACATGTACATGATTTGATCAAAGTATTATATAAAGACTTGTAGGTTAATTTTTTTTCCTAAAATATGTTGATACTGAGAGGAAATAAAAACCAAAAACATGTGATATTAAATACAGAAGGGGTAGGTTTTTGGCCTTCACAAGAGGGGTAGGTTAAGTAATAAGTAAATACTATTATAAACAATATTCAAACAAAAAAATGATTATTATAGCGACACCGATGAATCTGGTCTGACCAAAATTAACTTTTATTTATAATTATTTTTATGAAAGACATACTAACAGTCAAATACCAACATAAACTCTCCTGATTAAACAATTCTATCATATAGAAGCTTCATGATATCAAATAATTGTCCCCCATAGACTTTTGACAAAATGTGGACCGTTTAAATTTACTTTTTGTTAATTGAGATAAAGTAAGATAAGAAATCTAAGATAAGATAAATTAAGAGGATCACATCCAAAAAAACATTCATCTAATACTATTATTATAATAACAAGTTACTTTTTCAATTCGTGGTTGCCTACCCTATTGGTAAGAACAAATTGGCTTTTGCCACCTGCGCCCCAATGAATCTGTCTGGGATCTTTTCTGAAAAGAATCAAGAAAAATGGAGATTATATGAAGCATCCTTGATTCCTGCGAGAGAAATTATGTTGTTTCATTCAAACTTCAAAGACATAAAGCGCACTGTTATGTGCTGGTTTTCTTTGATGCAATAAGTTCTAATTATTATGAGATGCCTTTTTTATTCATTACTGATATTCTTTAATTTCTTATGCATCACAAATTTTCTATGGAGTCAATGCTAGATATCCAAAAAATAAAATACACAGTGCAAAAATCTAGGTTATCGTATTGTGATTTAATCATGCATATGTGAGATATAGGTAGCGTTGAGATTCCATATAGGAAGTAATCGAAATGTTTTTGTTTTGTGTGTGTGGGGGGGGGGGGGGGGGGGGTTGGGGAAGTAAATTGAGATGTATTGAAACTAGTGTGGTTAGTTTTAGACTTATCATGTCTTGAACTTCATGCATTATTGGATAGAGCAATGAAGGTTACTTAGCTTGAGGAGAGAGGAATCTGTGCAACTTTGTGCTTGTTTGGGAAACAACAAAACCGTGATTTCATAAGCCTTTTTTCGGCAAGTCAAGACAAAACTTATCTCACAAACTTACCTCATAAATAGTAAAAACACTTATGGAAAGGTAAAATTTGAAGTGTTGTCCCATAAATGTTTCGACAATTAAAAACTCTTTATTTTTCAGATGATCCAGACAATAATCAAGTGTTTTAATGTTGTTCCACCTAAAATTCTCCTAATAATTGATGGCCGGATATTAAAAGGGTCAATTGTAAATAGTAAAAGGAAAATTTAAAATGAAAACAATTTTTAGGTTGTCAATCATAAATAATTATTGTATTGCAACATTTTACTCCTACTTTTCAATAATTATTAGTTTCACTATCAAAGGGTAAAATGATAAAAAATGGTTAACGATTTATTAAAATTTTAAAGTGATAATTGCTTGAAAAGAAAAGAAAAATCTCAGAATGACTATTATTGCAAAACATAGGAAGTAAATGCGCATGGAATAGAGTAAAGTTTTGTGCCATATGTTATGTTAGAGCTGTTCTATAGTTGATTTAGGAGTTAATTCGATTAAATTGTATTTACAGCCTTGTAAAGTTCAATGAAGTTGATTAACATTATTAATTAAAACTTATTAGGAAGGATGGCTCATGTCTCTGTAGCAGCTGGAGAATTATACTACTTGCGAATCTTACTAACACAGGTTCGTGGACCAACTTCATTCGATGACATTAAATCAGTCTTCGGAGTTACATATAAAACCTTCAAGGAGGCATGCTTTGCACGCGGCTTACTAGATGATGACAAAGAATACATTTCTACAATTAAGGAAGCCTCTTTTTGGTCATCAGGTCATTCTCTGAGGAAACTATTTGTAACAATGTTGCTTTGTGGTTCTGTTCAAAGGCATGATTATGTTTGGAAAGAAACATCACATCTGCTCTCTGAAGATATGTTGTACATTCCACACCGAGATCATATTCATTCAGGTACTTGTAATTACCTACATTTTGTTTTTCATGCTCTTTATACATCTGCTGCTTTCACCATTAATGAAAGCATGTAGAAAAACACTATCGCTATGTTTATCCCTTTCAAATATAGGGTAGTGTATTTATTTATTGAATTAAACATTATGCAAATCTCATACCATGTTGTATTCATTCTATAGGAATGTCTATCTCTTCATTTGATAAGGAACAAGCTGCCCTTAATGAGATCAACCGCCTACTTCGTTCTAATGGGAAGAGTTTACATGACTTTAATACGTTACCTCTTCCACTTGACCTACCCTCAATTGATGTTTCTAACCACTACATCTTACAAGAGTTATCATATGACAGAGCATTACTAAAGTCAAGATCTGAGTCATTACTGAAAGCCTTGAATTCCGATAAAAAAGACGTCTATGATAAAGTGATGTCTGCTATTGACTTGCCGAGTGGAGGATTCTTCTTCGTTTATGGGTATGGTGGAACTGGAAAAACTTTCTTATGGAATGCATTATCCTCAACTCTTCGATCCAAGGGACATATTGTGCTTACCGTTGCATCTAGTGGCATAGCAGCAACTTTACTACCATCTGGCCGCACAGCACATTCTCGATTTGCAATACCAATACAAATAAATGAATTCTTTGTTTGTTCAATCTCCCAGAATTCACCATTGGCTAACCTCATCAAGTTAACAAAATTAATTATATGGGACGAGGCACCTATGGTACAGCGGTTTTGCATAGAAGCTTTTGACAGGACATTAAAGGATATAATGCACTCTAATTTGCCTTTTGGTGGTAAATACATTGTTATGGGTGGCGATTTCAGACAAATACTACCAGTCATACCTAAAGGCACTAGGGCAACAATTGTCAATGCTTGCATTAATTCTTCTCACCTATGGCAACATTGCACGATTTTTCAATTGACAAAAAACATGCGGTTATCTCATAGTGCTGACACCATCAAAAACACAAGGATTCAATGGTTTTCAAGATGGTTACTAGATGTTGGGGATGGAAAGTTAGGAGATTCTTCAGATGGTGTTGCAAATATCGAAATACCACCTGAAATTTTGATTGCAAGCTACACTGATCCAATCAATGCTATTGTTAATGCAACTTATAAAGACCTTCTTTCAAATCTCTCATCTAATGAGTACTTCAATGACAAAGCAATCCTAGCGCCTACGATTGAAATTGTTGGCAAGATCAATGATCACATGTGTTCACTACTTCCCGGTGCACAACATGTTTTCTTAAGTTGTGACACAGTTTGCAAGTCAACTGATGACCCCAATTCTTTCGACAACTTATACACCACAGAATTCCTCAACACCATCTCATCTTATGGTCTGCCTCCACATAAACTGATATTAAAAGTCGGAGCACCCATCATGCTCTTGCGGAATATTGACCAATCATCAGGACTTTGCAATGGAACACGTCTTCGTGTGACAATGTTAGGTAACAAGGTTATTGAAGCAGTTACACTTAATGGTTCCAATCCTAATCAGAAGGTTCTTATACATAGAATGGATCTAAATCCTTCAGAGTCCCGCTGGCCATTCCGTATGCAACGACGGCAATTCCCAATTACGCTATCATTTGCCATGACTATCAATAAAAGTCAAGGCTAATCCTTGTCTCATGTTGGCCTTTATTTGTCCAAACCAGTTTTCACCCATGGCCAATTATATGTAGCACTGTCCAGAGTCAAATACATTGATGGTTTGAAGATCATTGTAGGAGATAATGATTCAGCACAAAGTTGTTGTACGAAGAATGTTGTGTTCCCAGAAGTTTTTCGAAACGTACGTTACTAGGTATCATTTCTTTTCGTCTCAATTGATAATCATGTTGTACAAATCCTGGAAAAAATGCACTTTTGGCTAACAACATGGTTCTCTGATATAACCGTTGTCATCTTTTGCAACCTCTTTTTGTGGCCAATCCTATTTCATTCTAAGTTATGTCATTCATCCTTTTCAATAACCTCATACTTTAGTCTACCGGATAACATACATAATCAAAAAAATGTCCACATTTTTTCCCATCTCTCCGTGCATCGCACGGGTAACTCCTGCTCGTTATTATAATAACAAGTTACTTTTTCAATTCGTGGTTGCCTACCCTATTGGTAAGAACAAATTGGCTTTTGCCACCTGCGCCCCAATGAATCTGTCTGGGATCTTTTCTGAAAAGAATCAAGAAAAATGGAGATTATATAGTCTTAAATCTTAATAAAATAACAATACACACAAACAAAGAAGAGATCGACCCTAAATTTTATTTCATATTAATAACTTTCAATAAATTTACTATTTATAAATTTGACTTGTAAGCGACAGCCATAGCCCAGGGATTTTTTTTTTTTGGACAAAAGCCCAGGGATTGAGTTAAAAGTTAAAACCTCCCCAAGTATCTATCATCTTTTGCCCATTTAGTACACGTGTTTCTTTTGATCAAAATCATTTGGGGAAATCAGTGAACAATGCCCATTTAAAAACGTTAGTATTTGCAACTGGCAAAAAACAACGTTATTTGTAAAAAGGCTTGAATTCGAATATCGATGCTTTCCATGTACGGTATCCGTAGAACAGTAGCATTTTTTGTGTAACATATACTGTGGTTCAAACTTTTCACTCAAACCATGTCAATTAAACATAAATACTGTGGAACATATACTGTGGTAGGGGTGTTCAAATCCGGGACCAGGACCGGGATCCCTCACTCCCGGTCCCGGTATGAGGCCGGGATTGAGAATTTGTGACCGGTCCTGGTCCCGGTCCCGGGACAATCCCGGTCCCGGAACAACCGGGACTATCCCGGGACCAAGACCAGGAATTCCTGGTTTGACACATAGCACCTGTGTTTTTTTTTTTTCACAAAGAAAATCTGGATTGAGAAGACTCTTTGGGCTTGTGATAATGAAATTTCTGTTGAAATTACATAATCAAAAATTCTGGAATCCGCCAAAATTCTGGAATCAAAAATTTCTATTGTGGAATCAAAATTTTCTATTGTGAGACTGAGGTGAGGGATGATGACAGTGAATCAGTGATCGGCTCAAGCCTCAAGGTTCTGTTTCTTTTTTTGTCACCCAATTCAATTGGGTTTTCTTTTGTTGTTACAATTGGGTTTTTATTAATTTTGGGCCCATTTTAACCCCATTACAAGCATAACCCATTAAACATCAACATAACAAAAAAAAAAATTGAATACATAATATACTGGGACCGGAACCTGGAATTCCGAAGCCTTGACCGGATCCCGTCCCGATCCCGGTATCTTCCACTCCCGGTCCCGGCTACTCCCGGTCCCGGTAAGGCCGGGATTTTTTAGTCCTTGTCTTGCCGGGACCGGGCCGGGATTGCCGGGAGCGGGATCATATGGACACCCCTATACTGTGGTTCAAACTTTTCACTCAAACCATGTCAATTAAACATAAATATATATATATATATATATATATATATATATATATTACTAAAAATGATTGAAAAATTGAGGGTATTTTGGTAACAAGCTAAATCAGATAAAAATTTAAGACTTTTTTGACCTGCAAGATAACAAAATATAAGACTTAAGACTATAATCTTTAAATTACACATATATATGTCTTGGGGGAATTGGACTTTTCTCCATCAATAAGTGAGTGTTTGGAAAGATTCCAAACCTAAATTTTAAATTTAGTAAAATTTCTTTCACACACTTATCTCATAAATCATAAAAATTATTCTTAAAAGATAATCCAAACACACACTAATACCTTCGAAAATGAATGATAGTGGCGAAGCAATACTTAAATAGCAATATCCATATATATATATATATATATTCGATCGAATATATATATATATATATTAATAACAAAAAAATTACCCAAGTCCCATCGCACTCTGGAGGAAAATTCAAGCAGCTTTTGTAGGACCACTGAACCAATGGTATCTTCGAGAAAAGGACTGCCTCATAAATGGTTTTATTCCTGTCATTGGGCATAATATATATATATATATATATTTGCCAGTATTGGCCATAATAATAGCCAAAAAAAAAAGTTCACATAGAAGAAATCGTACTAGTATTTATTTTTTCATATATTTGAAATTATAACCTGTATGATATTTTTTAATATAAAAAATAAAAGTCAGCTATAATTAGAGTGAAGGGAGAACCCTTAAAAAAGAATTTTAAAATTGGAAAATGATAAATCAGGTTGTTTTGTTAAGAGTTGGTTAGAAAATATCGAAACTTAATAAACAATTTTCAACTTATTTTTTAAAAAATACTTGATTTATCATTTTACAATTTTAAATTTTTTTTAAGGATTCTCTCTACTAAGATGAGTGAAGTACATGCGTAAACAAGAAACTTAATGGAAAATTCACATTCAGGTTGTGGATGAGAAAAAAAAATAGTCCCTTAAAATCTTAAAATTGTCAAACAAAATCCCGTGGGATTTTTTTGTAATAAATTCCAATTCCCCTCACAAGTCCATAACCACATTATTGACAAGTCTAAGGATATTCATTAACAAATTCAGAAGCGTCCATTAATAAATATATCATTAGAATTTGTTACAAAAAAATCAGGATTTTTTTGATAATTTAGAGATTTCAATTAATCATTTTTAAATTTTTTCTTTTATTCAGGACCTTAATATAATTTTCTCAGACCTAACTAAGTGGTGTATCAAAGACCAGAATGAATATATCAGGAATACTTTTTTTTTTTGAACAAGACGCTCATGTTATTGGGAGTGGGCCCCACAGGTGGCTTTTTTAAATCTATCTATAGACACCGTACGCATGGAAAAAAAAAAAGCACACGAAGGTGCATCTGTATTAAAAAAAATATCTTTTTCAGAAAAATAAAAATTCTTGTAATTCTTCTGATTTACTTAAATTTTAGTATATCAAGGCTCTAATTAAAATTAGTTAAAAATAATAAATATAAATAATATATTGGGAAAATCTCAGATAAATACCTTTTGAATTAACAAAACCCCCAAAAGTCTATTAACACTTCAAAAAGACTTAAAGGTACCAAGTACCAAATTGGGTTTTTCAAGTTTTGACACATTTACCATTTTACCCCTCAATTTTTTTTTTTTTAAAATAACAGTGGTGCCCCCGCCGGAGCACCACCGCCGGCCGGCCGCCCAAGACCCCCGACGGCCGGAGCTCCGGTCGCCGGTGGTAGGAGCTCTGGCCGGTGGCAGTTTTTTTGGTGGGGAGGGGGTTTTTTTTTTTGAAAAAAAGTTTCAAAGAAATGGTAAGGGGTGGGATCAACCCATCCTACCCCTTTACAAGGCAAGCATGGTGGCCACTGGGCCACCAAAGCATCCTTGTTATATATATGCATTATTAAATATGTATAATATAATTAAACGTGTAGTAGCTTTGACAAAGTCAGTAATGGCGTTGACAAATTCAATAATGGAAATAACAAGATTCGTAATGGTATTGACAAAACCGTTTGCTGTTGCATGTTTTCATCAGCATTTTTGCACAAAACGTTTTTGTCAAAACCATTACCATTCTTGTCAAAATCATTATTAAACTTGTCAATCTCATTACTAAATTTGTTAAAATCCTTTTATTTATATTATGAATATTTTCATAATGGAATTGTCAAAACTATTACAATTCTTGTCAATCTCATTACTAAAATTGTCAATCTCATTACTAAATTTGTTAAAATCCTTTTATTTATGTTATGAATATTTTCAAAATGGAATTGTCAAAACTATTACAATTCTTGTCAATCTCATTACTAAATTTGTCAATCTCATTACTGAATTTGTTAAAATCCTTTTATTTATATTATGAATATTTTCATAATGGAATTGTCAAAACTATTACAATTCTTGTCAATCTCATTACTGAATTTGTTAAAATCATTTTATTTATATTATGAATGTTTTCATAATGGAATCTCATAATGAGATTGTCAAAACAATTACAATTCTTGTAAATTTCATTACTAAACTTGTTAATATAAATAAAAGGATTTTAACAAATTCAGTAATGAGATTGACAAGTTCAGTAATGAGATTGACAAGTTTAGTAATGAGATTGACAAGAATTGTAATAGTTTTGACAATTCCATTTTGAAAATATTCATAACATAAATAAAAGGATTTTAACAAATTCAGTAATGAGATTGACAAGTTTAGTAATGAGATTGACAAAAATTGTAATAGTTTTACAATTCCATTTTGAAAATATTCATAACATAAATAAAAGGATTTTAACAAATTCAGTAATGAGATTGACAAGTTTAGTAATGAGATTGACAAGAATTGTAATAGTTTTGACAATTCCATTATGAAAATATTCATAATATAAATAAAAGGATTTTAACAAATTTAGTAATGAGATTGACAAGTTTAATAAAGATTTTGACAAGAATGGTAATGGTTTTGACAAAAACGTTTTGGTCAAAAATGCTGATGAAAACATGCAACAGCAAACGGTTTTGTCAATACCATTACGAATCTTGTTATTTCCATTATTGAATTTGTCAACGCCATTATTGACTTTGTCAAAGCTACTACACGTTTAATTATATTATACATATTTAATAATGCATATATATAACAAAGATGCTTTGGTGGTCCAGTGGCCACCATGCTTGCCTTGTAAAGGGGCCCTTGCCATTTCTTTGAAACTTTTTTTCAAAAAAAAAAACCCCCTCCCCACCAAAAAAGCTTCCACCGGCCGGAGCTCCTACCACCGGCGACCGGAGCTCCGGCCGTCGGGGGTCCTGGGCGGCCGGCCACCGGGGCGGCGCCGGCCGGCCGGCGGTGGTGCTCCGGCGGGGGCACCACTGTTATTTAAAAAAAAAAAACTTGAGGGGTAAAATGGTAAATGTGTCAAAACTTGAAAACCCAATTTGGTACTTTGTACCTTTAAGTCTTTTTGAAGTGTTAATAGACTTTTGGGGGTTTTGTTAATTCAAAAGGTATTTATCTGGGATTTTCCCTAATATATTTTATTTTTAAAAATACCGTTATTATTTGTAGAGATAGAGGTTGAGTGAGAGAAATGATTAATAACTGTAATATAATATGTGAAAAAATAAAAAAAGTATTAAAATTAGCTTTTGTGTATTATTTACTTATGTTTGGTTACGTTTAGGAACTTATGGGTGCAACCTTAGTTTATTTTTCGCATTACCACTATTATACTTGCTCTAATGTTATTTTTAAGCTTTAAATAATTAAATTATGCAATTCAACAAATTGACTAAATTGATTAATTCAACAAATTGAAAAACTTGAACAGCTAAGGCGCCCTGTCGAGGTTAGCCTTGTAATTTCTCAGTTATAATTTTTTACTATAAATGCAAAACTAATTTGTGCTCATTAAAAAGGATATGCTGCAAGAAAGATCATTTCGTAAGATGTAAAGGAGAACTATCAAAATGGAACTCCTGTAGAATTGAGTTTATTATTGTGTAGAACTCACAGTTTATTATTGCTTCTAAGAAGCGCCAAGTGAATTTGCATTTCAGAACATCATACTATCATAAGCAAACCTTCCTACCTATCAAAATTCTATTGATTTATTGAAAAGCATCTAAAGTGAAGATTATGTTTTTTCGTCTTGTTCATGAGTTTACTGTATGCAACTCTCTGTAGGTGGACCTATACTTGCTGCCCCAGCCTGCGTTCCCCACAGGTGGCTTATATTTCAAGAACACGATGTGGGTTAAGGAGAAAGGAAAGCATGTGATAATTCACAACAACTATATCATAGGCTTTGAGAAGAAGACAAAACGATTTCGTGATTATGGCATCTGGTTGGTGGATGATCACGCCCTCGAGTCCCCACTTGGTAGATTATGATTCATGGGTGATCTCTATGCATCTTGTTTGCTAGTATGATCAAAAGCTTTTCCATTCGCATGGTGCTTGAAAGAAGAAATTCTTACAGTCTGTAGCTGAAAAACACAACCCATTGGCTTCCAGCTTCCTGAAGAACCGATGCACGTCACTGAATCATTGGTTTGGCTTAAGAAAATCTCAAGGTCAGTGATGAAGTCAGAGCAAAAATAGGTACATGATCGAAGTGGGTCTGATGGAGAAGTGTGCATCCTTCTTAATATGCTTGACAACATTTTTGTGAATTAGTTTTGCCTCAGAATATCTCTCTTCCCCAGGGAAGTGAACTGGACTTGGGCCAAAAACTATTTTTGTCGGCAAGTATTGCTTCTGCGGGAACTGGACTTAGAACAGATAAAAAGTGGTTTACATATGTACATTACTGTTAAAGGCGAATGGATTACCAGTGGTTAGATTTTTTTTTTTATCAATACCAGTGGTTAGATTGATAACTAAATAAAATATTTTTTGGTTAAGCACAGGGATAAAAATAAAAAATTTTATTTTTAAAAGCGTAGAAATCAATTTAAATAGTCTATATTGGGACCCAAGTTTAATTAATTTAGTTAATTTAGATATAAAAAAATTGATTAATCATTTTAATAAATATATACCGTGTTTATACTTGTATTAGGAAAAAAAATTTCAAAAACTATAAATTAAAATAATTTACATAATTTCCCAAACTTACTACATTTATACTCTGATAAAATAAAATATGTTTGCAACACTCTTCCAATCCTTAATATAAAACATATTTAGTTGACAAAAAAACATATTTAACAAATTTGATTAGATTAAGGAAGTTGGTTAAATTAATTGGTATGAAATATATTTTTTAAAATACTTTAGTCATTAACAGTGTCAATGATAATAAAATAAAAATAAAAAATTAATTATAAACCAAACACAATTTTGTTGAACAAATATCAATTCACCTAAGTGTAATTGTCCCCCAAAAACATTTTGGAAATGAAAACGAAACACAATATTCATTCAAATTTAAAAAAATATTGTATTAAATTTAATTGTTAATAGTTAATGAAATATGAAAAATGTCTATACAAAACTTAATCGCGAGCCTATATAATGATAGTAAAAGATGAGAAATAGTCATTTACAGAGGAAAGATGAGGGGTGTAGTTTGTTTAAGCTTTAGTAATAAATATTTTATTTTGATTGAATGTACTGTTGCTATACACAAAATTTTTATTAATAAAACAATGTTATCTTATCTTTGAATCTAAAAAAAAGTCAGGTTGTAATTTGAAATCTTCAACTATGAACGAAAAATTAAGCATATTTTATTCATTCTCTTTTATACTATTATAATATTTTTAATAAGCATTTATTATATTATAATAACGTTTGATTATATTATATTATGCATATTTTATCAATGATTAAGTGATTAACAGTGTTAATGATAGTAAAAAAAAAAAAATCATGCATTAAAAACACAATTTTTTAAATAAATAATATTATTTTATTCTCCTCTCAAATAAAAAGGAAAAAAAAAAAGGTTTCAATAGCTCTACTTTTAAAAAAAGGGTTTTAAAAGCTCTATTGTTAAAAAGGGTTTTAAAATCTCAATTGTCTTTGGCTAAAAAAAGATTGATGGTAACTTACTGACATGTACCTGTAATAATTTTTTTAAAAAAAAATTAAAAGAGATATTTAGGTCACTTTTTTGTAAACAACTTCTAAATTTTAAAAACAAATTAAATCTGGACCGTCTAGATCAAGTTTAGACCGTCTTGATTGTAACATCCTTTGGACCAGTTAGGTTTGTTCGCCCATGTAAATTTGCGGAGAAAAAAGAATCTCCATTCTCTGCCATCATTTGTCATTTTCAATTTCACTTTATTGACAAAAATGGCGGCGGATTACGGCAGTCACGTGGATCTGTTCTTTAACGCAGGTGATGATAATGTCATCGCAGAGCATGCCATATCTCGCCATTTGAATGGGTTCATTAAGGCCCACAATCCTCCAAGAAGCACCTTCATCGTCCGTAGGAAGTTTGCTAAGTTGTATCGCAAAAAGCACATCAATATCAGAACCACCTCCGTTAGTGTTATTACCGATCTTTTAGTCGAGGAAGGCTATGATAAACGAATTCAATGTCTGAATTTTTTAGAAGAACAGGGCGGTGATTCCAACGCATCTCAAACTTTTGTTTTTTTTTTATTGGAAAGACAAGAGATCTCTTGATCGTAGACTACAAACAGTTACATGCTACACTTGGCATCTCAAACTTATTGAAGCTCCTAAGAATCATTAGGTCATATTGTCGTTGGAGAATGAAAATCAACTACATCAGTTTTGGGGTCAGTAGATGGACATCAATGACGAGTTCTCCGTCTGGTTGGTCAACGATTGTCTGCAGGGTGGTCTGGTGTTTATCATAGGCTTGTGATACTTAAAAGTAAATGGCCTAATCCCCAACCTGGAGCTCTGATACCATGTGAAGAAACACTGAACTCTTATTGATTAAAGAGAATAAGTCTTTAATTCATATTGTAAGATCTTCTTTTTATTGTTACTGATTGATACCAATTCCCATCTATTCTGCATGCACTCAGACACACAAATATGTCTCGATTACCTCGTTTAGGTTATGATCTAAAAGTTAAAACATATTGGTACCAAAAATTCAATATAAATGAATATAACTTCTAACCATTTCGGGTTGAATGTTCTACTTTCAAGTGTTAGACAATAGTTAGATTAAATATAATGGTTCTGATACAGAAAGTGAACTCAAACCCTTGAAGGCTCTGATACCAAACCATGTAAACTTTGGAATCAAGCTCTGATACCAAATCATTAAGGCTTTGATATCGGTACGAAAAATTAAATATCAAATACATATAACTTCTAATCATTTGGGGTTGAATGTTCCACTTTTAAGTGTTAGATAATGGTTAGATTAAATACAATGGTTATGATATAGAAAGTGAACTCGAACCAATGCAGGCTCTGATACCAACTCAAACACAAGCATTTTCTGATGCATCCATCAGAATTCTAGAATCCTCCAAATTTGCAGAAAAATAAAAAAGAAATTTTCTCTTCTTCAGTGTCATTTTTTGCAAAGCATTTTCATTTTACATATGACTATGGCAGCTGAGTATGGTGACAAGGTGATTCAGTTCTTTAAGACCACTGATGAAAGTGCTTCTGTGATCCCGAAGAGAGTTATATCTCAGTTGCAGCAGTTTTGAGGTCAGTAGATGAATGTCAATAATGAGTTCTCCGTTTGGCTGGTCAACGATTGTTTGTAGGGTGGTCTGGTGTTTATTTTAGGCCTGTGATACTTAGAAGTAAATGGCCCAATCCCCAACCTGGAGTTCTGATACCATCTGAAGAAAGAATGAACTCTTATTGATTAAAGACAACAAGTCTTTAATCAATCTTCAAGTCTTTAGCCAAGGATAAATACCATACCGCCTTCCAGATGGTTGTGGAACAGTCAGACCAAGAACTCATTGTTCACGCCCACCTGCTGACCATCCTCACCCCAAAAATTCTACAGATCAATTTCATTCTCCGGAAGTAGCATTACCCAACGATTATTTGGAGCTTTAGTTAATTTGAGACTTATTCAAATCATAGCCCCATTTTTCCCAAAAAGATGAACGTTGATTCCATTTGTCATAGTCTCTCCCCTAACCAAATGAGTGCTAATAACACCTATTAAGGCAGTTCCGATATTAATGTGCTTGCTATAATACGTCCGAACATACTTCCAACGGATGATCAATGTGTGGCTCGCCGGATGCTGCGCCTAGATGAACCAGTTCAAATGGAGGGATATAGCAGGTGGCTCAATCACGCGAGCATTCTGGTCACCCATATTAAATAACTGATTGACGCTAACGTTGTAGTTTGCCACATGCATTTTCATTGGAAAAGGAAAATGACAAATGAGAAATGACAAACGTGAATGGATTCTTTTTTCCTGTAAATTTAGGATTGATTATTCCACTTTCGAGTGTTAGACAATTGTTAGATTAAATATAATGATTCTGATACAGAGAGTGAACTCGAACCCATGAAAGCTCTAATACCAAACGATTAAGCTTTGTTACCAGGCTTTGATACCAAACCATGAAGGCTCTGATACCAACTCGAACACAAGTATTTTCTGATGCAACCATCAGGATTCTAGAATCCTCCAAGCTTGCGGCAAAATAAAAATGAATCCTTTGCTTCTTCAGTGTCATTTTTTGCAAAGCAATTTTATTTTACTACTATTATACTTGCTCCAATGTTATTTTTAAGCCTTCAATAATTCAATTATGCAATTCCATAAATTGGCTAAATTGATTAAAGATAATCTATTTTTCCAAAACACCCTTATGTATAAAGAGGGTGAGCAGAAAGAGAATGAGTAAATCAAAAGAGATAAGAAAGAATTAGTGAAAACAAATGCAAAGAGACATATACCACTCTGATCCTATTTATAAGTTTAAATTATCCATTTCTCACGCATAAATGAGAGTTAGTTAACTCAATAAATATAGATTAAATTAATGAATTTGTTCAATTTTATCCTTATTTATGAATGAGTATTTTTTACCTCTTTTTTCTCTCTATCCAAAATTTATAACAATTAGTAGGAGTAAAATTGTAACACTCTCATTTATTACTTTAAAAGTATATTTATAATAAGAACTAAAACTTTTTCTCAAATTGAACTTATAAAAAAGACTAGAATAATACTTAGTGAGTGTTAGGGTAACTCTGAAACGATGGTTTTAGTAATCCTTTTCCACAAACTGAGACAAACTTTTCTCACATACTTACCTCATAAATCATAAAAACTATTTTTCAAAAACTAATCCAAACACATACTAAGTTATTGGCTGAGGTGATAAGCAATTGTCCTCACCCATAGAAAAAAGAAGATAAATTGGAATTCGATCAGAACACTGGGTGGCATAAAAATAAGAACTAGGGGAGTAGTATTTTAACTTGGATTAATGTGCAAATTTACCAACGAAGTTTTGTCCGAGTAGCGCTGGTACAAATATGTTTTAAAATAGGCAAAAATACCAACGAACAATTAAAAAAGGTACATTAAACACAAAAATGTTAAATTTGACCAAACACCGTTAGGGGTTTTCTTCTCTTATAATTTAAAGCCGTTAGATCAAATTTAACAGTTTATACTTGATACACCATTTTTAATTGTTCATGGGTATTTTTGCCACGTTTAAAACATATTCGTGTCAAACGCTTCTTAGATAAAACTTCGTTGATAAATTTGCAACTTAACCCTTTTAACTTTAACTTTCCTTTTGGTGGCTAAAAAAACAGGGAAAATTACATCAAATCCTGAAGAAGAAGAAAAAAAATAGAAAAATGATCCTTTAAAATATCAAAATTATATTTAAATCCTTTGAGACTTTTTTGCAATAAATTTCAATCATGGACTTGTCAATAGATACACATGGACTTGCCAATAGATGCATTGGACTTGCCAATGACGCGCCCATTGACTTATCAGCGGATACTCATGGACTTGTCAGCGGAGTTAGAATTTATTACAAAAAAGTCCCACGAGACTTCAATGCAATTTTAAGATTTCAAATGACTATTTTTTTATTATTTCTTTTGTTTGGGATCTGAATATAATTTTTTCAAAAATTTATATGAAATTAATAGTTAAAAAAATGGTGAATACTAAACATTCTGGTCCCTATAATGAGCTAGTGGTCAAAAGCGGCACTGGGTTTAGTGGATTCACGTGCGGGTCCCACCCGGCAGAATCTCGTGCTGCATGTGACCGGTCTCGATTAGGAGAGTCGCCGCCACCATTACCACCACACGCATAAAAGATCCAACGTGTAGATGTAGAAGCAGTAGTAGCCTCCCTTGGTTGGGAATTTTTTGAGATTGAGAAGAAGCCGTAAGAGACTCCTCCATTAATAATCAGCTAATTAAGCTCTTGCTTCTCCTTCTGCTTCCCCAACCCACCATGTCCATGACTTGCCCCGTTATCAAATGCTTCAAATCTCGTGAACCCGCTTATCGCTCTTCCTCGATTTTGATCCCCCATTTCCTCTCCTGCTTCTTCTTCTCCTTCTGTCTCTTATCTTCCTCCTCCTCTGCTTTTGTATTTTCTGGTAATTTTCACTTCCGATTGTTTTGACGATGTAAAATCTCAGAAGTGAAATGAGTTGATGTTTTGATTATTTTACTTGGGGGTATTTATTGTGGGTCTTTTTGGGTCCAACTCATGTTTTCCACTTGCTCATGTTCCTGACTTGTTCCTAAGCGTTGAACCGATTTGATTTGATTTGTTTTTATCAAGATCGTTCTTCTTGATATTAAGTTGCCTTTGAACTTTCGCGAGGATGAGCTAGCTGTCTCACGTGGTGGTTGCATTAATAATTTTTAATTTTTGAATCTTTTGAAAGATTCAACCTAGTCGGATTTGTATTGACATGAAGCTTGTCAGCTCGTTATTGACAATGATGAGCTTAATAGTTTAATACTTTAACGTTGACGGCCATGTTCGGATCATTTTTAAATGGATCGGAATATTCGTACGAGTGTATGGGCTACTTTATCTGCAGGCCAGATCTCTGTTTGCAAAAAGAAATGGCTGTGATGGATATTCTGCAATTGAAAACTTGGGATTCTGTCGTTGATTTATGATAATAACTCCACTATTTAAGAAAAAGATTTAAAAAATAAAGAAAATGCGAATTTCTTGTTGGTGGACTTGCAATGACTAGGTGGACGTGCTAATAAGTAGTTGTTTGCAATGATTAGGTAATGGAACTGAAGACATAGAAAACACAAGTGATTTATTCCTCGAAATTCTAAGAGATGAGGCAGTGGATAGACTCTATGAACTTGGAAAGGTAACTAAGCAAGACTCCTCCTTGATTCTGTTTGATTTTTCAATCTAAATTACTGCTAGTAACATACTGGGACATGTCTATTTTGTGTTGCCAAGTTTCATATATGTTGCTCAAAACTCTCACTTTCAAAGCTTGGCACTTTCAGCAATGTGAAGTTTTTTTTTTTATCGGGTGCTGGCCATCAGTTCTCTGGTACAACTATAATATGTGAACATATGATAAGACTTCACACTACAGTATTGACACCTGAGAAAACGATTCTTCACATATTATAATTGTATTAAAGAATGTAATAGCAAAACCTTACGAATTGAGGATGTGTTTTTTGTCATATTGTGAACTGCCATAACTTGTATATCTTAACTAGCAGCTTTAGTGTTTCTTCAAATTACCTGTACTAAGAGGTTATTCTGTTCTAGTGGCCGGTGTACCATAAAAGTGACTGTATTCATTCTTAAAAAGTTAATGTTGCTGCTGGATGAACAGGTGAGTGATGCAAGTGGATATTTGGAGAGGACATTTATGAGTCCGGCATCCATGAGGGCAATTAATCTTATTCAAACATGGATGGAGGATGCTGGTTTGAGAACGTCAGCTTTCTGGCTTCTTCAGCTCTGAACATTCGATTTTTTGGAAGTTGGGCTAATGATTCATGCATTATTTCCAGGTGGGTGGACAAAATGGGGAATGTACATGGTCGAGCAGAGGGTGCAAATGCAGCTGCTGAGGCTCTATTGATTGGTTCTCACTTGGTGATGCATTTTATGTCCTCAAAACCTAGTTTATTTGCCTTAACCATTAATGATGAGAATTTTTCCCCCTATCAATATTAATGGTTTCTTATTCTTTTGATTAGGACACTGTAGTTGATGCTGGTATGTTTGATGGAACACTTGGAATAATCTCTGCATTATCTGCATTGAAGGCCTTGCATGTGACTGGAAAACTTGGACAGCTAAGGCGCCCCGTCGAGGTTAGCCTTGTAATTTCTCAGTTATAATGTTTTACTATAAATGCAACAGTAATTTGTGCTCATTAAAAAGGATATGCTCCAAGAAAGATCATTTCATGAGATGTAAAGGAAAAACACTGGACATGTTAGAAACTAGGCTTCTGTTTTGTTGATGTCATCTTAATTTCTTGCCTTAATTTAATCCTGCAGGTGATTGCTTTTAGTGATGAGGAAGGAGTGAGGTTTCAAACTACTTTCTTGGGCAGTGGTGCCATAGCCGGAATTTTACCAGCAACAGCTTTAAAGGCAACTGACAAGAGGTTTCACCTAGAGACTTCCTGATTATGTATTCAATGAAATTTCTTATATTGAATCCCTATATATATATATATATATCCTTTAAAGGGGCATGGCAATGGAAGATGTTCTTAAGGAGAACTCTTTAGAAGTCACAGAGGAGAGTCTTTCAAAGCTCAAGTATGACCCAACATCTGTTTGGAGATATGTTGAGGTATATAGCAGACATTTGCTTTGTTTAACTGCACAGCCATTTTCCTCCATGATATCTGAAGCATTCTAACAGAAAAATTATGTGCACTTTTTTCCCCATGATGCAGGTCCATATTGAGCAAGGCCCTGTGCTAGAACGGTTTGGTTATCCCCTTGGTGTGGTTAAAGGCATAGCTGGCCAGACAAGATTGAAGGTGGTGAACATTTAAAAGATTTCAGCCTTAACTTTGTCTAAATGGAACTTAATGGAAAAGGATGATGTAAAACACCTGCTTCTGATTTATTCCTGCAAAAGAACTAACTGGCACTATATATTCAAATGGCCATGCAACACACAAATTTTATAAATCAGATATAAAATGTTGAGTTGAGCAGGGCTCTACATTTCATTGGGGGTAAAGAAGAGTTCTCAGAAAATCTAGTTAGCGCACATAAACTGTACCAAAATGATACCACAAGCTAAATGAAATGAACTAGAATTGAGAGATTTGATTTTGGTAAACAGGGCATCAGACGTCTTTAATTGTTTTATATTGGGTATATCAAGGAATGCTACAGATTTGGGTTTCTTATACATCTTTACCAGCGTGACCCTCCTCATTCTGATCTTACTTTACTTAAATATACGCAGGTGACAGTGAGAGGTACACAAGGTCATGCTGGAACAGTCCCAATGTCTATGCGCCAAGACCCAATGGCCGCTGCGGCTGAATTGATTTTAACTCTGGAAAGCCTCTGTAAAAATCCTGAAGAGTACCTTTCTTATGGTGGTCAATGTGGAGATGATTCACTGAAATCACTTTCAAGTTCTCTTGTGTGTACAGTAGGTGAAATATCAACATGGCCAAGTGCCAGTAATGTCATTCCAGGCCAGGCAAGAGCTAAATCTCTCAAACGCAGCTGACCTGAAGAAGTCCAAGTGGGATTGCCTTATATTCCTCCTTATAGCCAAAGTTTATAACTTTGATGGTAATATACCAAATTGTTGCAGGTCACGTATACTGTCGACATACGAGCAATGGATGATACTGGACGTGAGGCTGTTATTTATGAATTATCCAGACGCATGTATCAGATATGTGACAAGCGTTCAGTTTCCTGTAACATCGAGCATAAGGTACAGGCCATCATTTGTTTGTTGAATAGCACCATCATTTATCAAGGACTCCTTCAATTCTAAACTCACAAGTACCTTTTATTATAATCTCTAAAACAACATCTTAGGTGACAGTCCTTTGGATTTGACTTATGGAAGAATTATAAACCACTTAACGCTGGTGGTGGTTGAACTGACAAACATATAGTTATGCAGACTTTGATTTCATTTTTGATTATTTAAACATAAAAAGCTTGAACTCTTAAGTGAAAACCTTGCTATAACCTCTAAGGAAGCATGGTCAATGACTTTCTTTGCTGTTGTGAACTCAGCATGATGCAGGTGCTGTGGCTTGTGATTCTGAACTGAGTTCACAGCTTAAATCTGCAGCCTACTCGGCACTCAAGAGGATGGAGGGTGATATTCAAGGTGAAGTGCCAGTCCTAATGAGTGGAGCAGGACATGATGCAATGGCCATGTCTCATTTAACCAAGGTTACATTTCCTGTCTCTCTTTTGCTAGCTGACATGTACTTTGTGAAAATTGGTTAAACGTCCTGTTTGAAAATTTTATTAGCTATAATGACCTAAATTTGAATACTGATACTTTCTATGCGTAAAATCCTTTATAGCACCAATACTTTTTGGGTATAAAAATATATCAAATATTTCTGATTAATAAAATTTTCAAACAGAGACTTTTTACTGATTTTCCCTATATAATTTCCCCGTCCGCATGTGAAAATGAGCAAGAACTTGAACAGGTGGGAATGATCTTTGTGCGTTGTCGTGGAGGCATAAGTCACTCTCCAGAGGAACATGTGCTGGACAATGATGTATGGGCAACCAGTTTAGCAATAATGTCATTTCTGGAAACCCTATAATAAATTGTAGAGTGTAATAATGTAGATTTAAGGTGTAATTATTAGTTAATCTATTGAGTTTATCGTCAATATGATACTGTTTCTTTATCAGCTTCTGTATTCTTGTAGTTGTGTAAATGAGTTGAGTTATTCTACTATCATTGTCCAAATTTGCCACTTCTTTGGAGATAAAAGGACATGAAGGCAGGTTGTGTGAAAGATCTCACAAATGTATATAATGTTGTTAATATAAGCACTCATTGACCTTACACATTCTTCTGATAATGATACCAAAATATCCTGATTACATCTGATTCAATGAACTTAAACCCAGAAAGATTATAAAAAATGATTGAAAACTACATAAAACAACAAAACATTACAAAAAGGATCGAGAGAATGGGAATTCAATTCCCTTGCACTGAAGAAATTCAGAATGATCAAAGATTATGTAAACTTCACAATGATTAAAGATGAACTTGAAAGAGTTCTTCATATGGTCTCAAGGAAATGAGCAAAGCTAGGGTACTTTGGTTCCCATCCTATTTCCTTGCGAGTTTTGGAGTTGTTCATTCTCTTACCCAGAGGATCATTAGTTCCTGAAATGGCAAGGTAAATATCAATCAGAATGAAAAGTTATGGATTAAGAAAGATAAGCACTTAAAAGTTAACTGATTTTAAGTGATTGTTATCGAAATCTTCTATAAAATTCCCACGAGGAAGAAATTAAAGGAACCCAACCAAAATGTAATACTACTGAGTTATGAAAAACACTGATATGTTATACTTCTATTCCAGAAAATGGTGACTACCACTTGAAGAACATCAATAACAAGCAGCCTTCTCCCACTAATTGGGGTCGACTATATGAATCCTATAATGCCATTTTACTCTATCAACAACTAAATCTTTAGATCAATTGTTAAGCAAAAGATCTCGCTCAATAACTTCATTGAGTGTTTTCTTCGGTGTTTCTCTACTACCTGAAAAACATCACCAAGAAAATAATGGTGGTAAATTTAAGTTTGAGGTATAAATTTTACAGCCAAACAAGAAATTGACTGACCAGTGAATTTATCAAATTTTTTACTGAACTTCCCACTTCTATTGATTAGGTCCATCATTTCTTGCCTGCAAACATAAAGAATACAGGGAAACAAAAGAGTTCAAATAGAAACGCAGCCAGAGATATGAAATAAATCAGAATGAGATTTGCAAGATTACAGAGATGGCTTAAAACCTAGATAAAGGATGATTATCACAACCCAAGAAAATCTTTCCACGAATTTTTTTCTTCAAGATTGCAACAGCGAGGGAAGCTGCATCCTGGAGTGGAAGTGAAGAAGTGTCAAAATGAGCATCATCTTTTAACTCCATCAAAATAATCATTACTGAATAGCTACAGACCATTACTCATAAAACACAGAAGAGTGGCTTAGAGATGAAATGAAACTCTGACCTCATAATGTATGAGATTCAGGATGTGATCAGGACGACTATCTACAATGCCTTTTTCTAACCAGTAATTGTGTGCACCTCTATCTGCTTTGTGAAATATGTCAAGGTTGGTAACAGACACAAGCATAACATCAATAACAACTCAGATTAAAGAGTTATTGTAATGCTAATATCTTGAATTCCAGAAAGGATATATAAAGCCCTGCCAGTCTTAGAACGCAACCACCAGATTCCAACACCACATTTTCAGCATTTAGAAGAATATCTGTCCTGGGGCTCCTCCCAATCGGCACAGAGGTAGTATCCTACAACAAGGGTATACAAAATCCTATGTAAAGGACTGTCAACGACGTCCAAATATATTTGTGCAAATCAAAGCAGTCAAAATAACATTGTTTGGAAAGAGAAGCCAATTCTTTAAGTAGCCAAACATAATACCCTTGATTCAAATGAATAGAAAAAAAAAATGGAATGATAGATGGCCAAATAAAACCTGATATTTTGATGTGTCACCTACCTCATCACACGGTCCATTATCATTACAATCATATGGAGCAGAACTTGATGTAAAAAGGAAGGAACCTTCACCATTCCAGCTTAATGCAGCCTGCCTGATTGATCAACAATCAATATCAATGTAAGAGTTCATAATATGATTAGTTGCAATATTATTGCATTTTTTCCTTTTGCCCAGGAATTGTCATTTTATTTCAGGCTGCCAATAACCAAACTGTATAAATGAAGAAAATGGCTAATCTGGACAGTAAATTTGACATCATTACAGAAATATGATAAAACTAACAAGAAAAACTTCCAAATAGATATAAAAATAGAGGCACTTAATAGACCCCTATGGAAAGATCAAGGTTAAGAACATATCCAGCGAGTCAATGACTTGGATACTGCTTAGGGACACCAAAGTCAACAGCAATTACGAATATTCTCTGACCAGTTATATCATCACTAACATATGGTCATTTTTTTTTCAACAATATAAAATACAACGCCCTATGGGTAAACAAATTTTGAACAAGAAATACAGGTACACTAAAAATTAGGTGCCACAATCATCAGGAAAAGGAAAATTCATTAGGCAAAGTTCAGGAGCATTTTGTGCAAAGCATGTTTGCTACATGAACTAAAACCGTGATTTCATTTTCACATTGCTCATGGTGCACAAATCAACATAACACAGTACATTTTTGGGTTATCATAAAAAATGGTCAGACCATCATACAAGAGGGTTCAGATTCAAAGTACATACTTATTGCTTAAATTATATACACAACAATACTCAATGTACATATAAACTAACATCAAAACCATACATCAATATGAGTACAACTTCCTTTTGCAGTAGTCTCAAGTAGACTGTTTACAAAGTGAGGCAGAGTACTTAAGTGCCCTCAATAGAACTAGCTAATCAACTCCAAGCCTTAAGCTTGCTGGAGTAATTAACATTTGAACACATAATTGGGACAAAATCATAACACTTCCATAAAATCAAGGAATGACTTCTGCTTCTCACCTGATGTTTCCAGAATAGTCAGAGGTCCGGGAAGGTGGAGCACAATAAATAACATAGGGATATTTGTGGGTAGATTCTGTCCATTTCAGAGATGGATTAATACACATTTGAACCAATTCATCATGATGATCAGTGGTCCTTGTCTGCCCATAAACTTGGGAACCTGGACTTTCCTGCGTCCATGCACATATATCAAGATTTCCAAAAAAATTCATTGTATCACTTCACCTTACCATAAATATGAAGAAAGGGCTCATATTCAAAGAAGTGCTAATATTGATACAAATACGGACCTGACACAATATGGATAGAGCAAACATGACAAAAATGCAATATGCAAGAGCAATCATTATCATACACTCCCTCCGATCCTTAATGAAATACCTATATACCTAATTTGATTAGATTAAGAAAGTTAGTTAATACGATATGTTTTTTCCTAAAATATCCTAATCATCTTTTTTAATTCCCTCGGCCTCTCTCTTACTTGATTGTTATTGAGGAAACATCAATAAAGGTAAATTAGAAAAAAAAAATTGACAAATATGTGAAATAGATTTTTTATTTAGGATGAAAATCAACTCCTAATTAGGCCCTACGTTAAGTACCGGAGGAGTGTGTATATATATATAAAGTAGAACAGAAGACGCTGTTACTTTACTATTTATTGGCTGGGATGTTTATTTGTTTTTCTGAATTCCCCTCCAAAATTAAAGTTAGTTTATATTGAAAATGGGGTCTAAGTGTGCTTTGAGTTTTTTTTTTTTTTTGCTCAAAATGCTTTGAGTTTTTTGACACCACAGTACTATGTATTTTTATGGGCGCTTCATAGGTCATAAATCATAGTCCTATCTTCATGTTTCACATCTAAGCACTCACACTTCTGTTATCATCACTTATCTTAAAGCACAAAGAAACATCTGCATGCAGGAAACTTAGTTCACAAACACAACAGAAATATGAAACATTAGCGCAGTACCTCGCGCCATTTCTCTGCTACCAAACGACCCAGAACTCCAGGACCCACAATCAAAAGGTCATGCTGGCCAATTGCTTTAGGAGACGACGGTTCCGATTCTTCTATAGGAGCATCTTCTGATCCCTGCAAATGGGTCGCTCTCGGTAACAATGTTGCAGACTTTAATCTGATTCCCGAATCGGATCTTGTGGAGGCAGAGAAGAGCAAATTTGGGGATTTAGACAAGAGGTAAGTGACATTGTTGGAGAGGTTTGAGAAATGTCGAGAACGATTTTGAGGTTTGAAAACTGAGATTGTAGTGAAACACGAAGTGCTTCCCATCTTAAAGATTTGATTTTTGGAGAAAAGGCTAGAGTTTTTTTTGGGCCTTTTAAATTGAAGTGAAGAGAATATTTATGTGGAATTACTGCACAAAATTTCTCCATAACCCATCAAAACGTGGTACGTCATCCTCAAGAGTCCAGACCAAGCTCACAAGCCAGGAAGATGCGGCAAAATTTACATAACTAGATTTTGTGGGAATCTCCTTAATCATTGACAATTAAAATAAATAGATAGTAATACATTAAACTGCTATATTCTATAAGAATTCCTTCACTATTTTAAACAGATTAAGGAACCATTACATTTTATATGGGGTAAATTAGTTTGAAAAAAGATATAAATATAAATAAGAATTTTATTTTGCTTCATGAATCTTTCCAAAAATATTAACTGCGTTTTATGTTAAGGACAGAAGAAGTATTTAATGTTATAGCATTCAGAACTTAATATTAATTTATCAAATTGACATATAACATTATAATAAGAACTACATATTAGATAGTGTTTTGCATAACATTATTGTCTTGTAAGTGTTTTACATTATTTTGATTTAATTGTAATCCTAGTAATAAATCCATGTAATGTTTTTTTAATAGCTAATAAATAAGGTAAAATTAATGTGACATTGTTCCTAAAAATAATTACCCAGAAGAAATTTATAAGAAGCCAACCTTTTGTATGAAAAGAAAAATAGCTTTTTCCTTCATGACAAGGAGCTGAGTTCATCCAGTGGTATTAATCTTGAATTTTGACCTGACTAAGTGTTCGTTTGGGATAACTTATTTTTGAGTAATAAGTGCTTATAATTCGTGATTCACGGTATACGCGATAAATATATGAGAGAAGTTTTATCTCGACTTATGTAATAAATACTTATTTCCCAAAAATAAGTGATGTCAAACACTCACTTAGTGGCTTGATGCATGTATGTTTTATCTTTTTGGAAATGTTTTTATGATGTTTGAGGTATATATGTGAGATGAGTTTGTTTTGCCTGACGGAAAAAAGTGTTTTCCAAACAAGAAAATTGAATTCTTATAGATTTTAATCCAATTGGGTTAAGTATAGTATGCTAATAATCTATCTTTCACTTGAAAGCTTAAGTACTTCATACCTCATACAATTATGGATTTCAATCTAATTGGACTAACCTTTAGGTACTCTCATGGAATGAAATTCTCATGTAAATCATAATTTTCATCATCTATTATTTGTTTGCCCATAGGAAAAATTATGTATTAGCTCTTCAGGAATTATGTTAATTTTGTTACATATAAATTCTTAATAAACCAACATAAATTATTACATCACACATAATTTTGTTACTTATTAATAAGAATATATTTCAATTTGTTTCTTGTGATACATACTCAAAGTTTGAAATGTTTGGAACTTTCCACCACAAAAATATGAAAAGATCCATGATCAAGATACATAAAAATCACATTCTAATGATTTGTAATGTTTAGGGGTTAAAATTAATTTAAGAAAAATATAAACACAAGTGCATTATAATAAAAAATCATGAATAATTATAATATTTATAGTCTTCTTTAAAAAAATTTCAACTATTTAAGCATCCAAATTTAACTTGCAATATATATTATTTGACACACATAAGAAAAATGATTTTCTCCTGTATCAAAAAAAAAATGAAAAATGATTTTCCCAACAAATCAAAATCAACCATTCATAATGAACTTTCTTACTCAATTCAAATAATATGACTTTTTTCCCACAAATGTTTCATAAAATTAATCTAATGCCTATATATATATAAATATATATATGCGTGACCAATAATTCATCATCTTGAAGAAAAAATAAGAGACATTATTAAGAAAATAGAAGGAAAAACTCACCAATGGTATATAATGCCCAAATTTTGTTTCTGTAGCTCAAATTCACAGAATGAACTCGTACCGATAACGTATTATAAAAATAAAAAAATACAATAGAGATTGAGATGAAGAAATACAAGAGAGAATTTAATTTGGAGAGCAAAAGGGAGTAATTCTTATTTCATTTCAAGCTTACAACCTTTAATATATGCTTATTATTTATAGGCTACGAGACCTTAACTTTTATTATAAAAATTACAACAAAAGAGTAAATCTAATTAATTGTAGAATATAAAGTCTTGGTAGGTTATGTACATTAATCATAGGAAACTCCCACTTAGTCATTCATGTCATAAGTTACATGGCTTTAAATGTAGAATTCTAAAAGGCATCCCTAAGAAGGTTATGGACATTCACACTTATATTGTAATATTTATAACAATTTTGATATAAAAATATAATTTCCATAAGAAGAAAGTTGTAAGAAGCCACCCTCTAATATGGAAAAAAAAAAAGTTTTTTTCCAAGGAGTTGAGAGTTCCCGTACGCTTTTTCCAAGGCATCTTCGTCTGGCTAATTTTTCCTGTTATACACTTGCAAGTTCATTCCTTTTTCTCTTGGTCGATATGTTTCTTTTAATAGATACAGGTATCCTCTTATTAGAGATAATCCTATTCGAGGTACTGTCGTACACTAAATATGGACACCTTTTTCAACAAGGATTTAAATCCTGATTCGTCACAGTATGACTTATGAGGGACTAACTTCTTCTGATAGACCTAACGCCCGTTGTTGATTAGTGGTTATGAGCTCTTCCCTTCTGATGTCCCAACAGGCCCAGGGTTCGGATTGATGGACTCGATGTGAGGTCCTTCTATACCCTCATATGTCTTTCTTTCTTTCTTTCTTCTTCTTCTTCTCACCTAATTATTTCTTTCTTTTTTAATAAATGATTATTAATGGTAGGTCTCTGCTCTGTGTGTGTGTGTGTGTGTGTAAAGCTTGAGCGGGTGATTGTCTCCCATTATCATTGCAGGTGATGACTGACCCGGACTATCTCAGTGAACACTTGCACAGGTAATTCCTCTTTCATCCGACTCAAACCAAAAACATTTTATATTTGACTAATAATCTTACGTACACCATATAAGCTCAAAATTTACATACTGGTTAATTCAGATTTTCACAAGGCAAAACCAATATATATGTGAAAGGTTACTATTGATTGGAGTTTCATCAAAATTAGCCCAACAACGTGAAGGTAAGCGCAAACAATAACTCATAATGAATGGCAATCCATAGATATTTCTAAAATAAGGTCCTGCAATAAATATTAAAACAACAAATTAAATAGTAAACTTTTCATTCTCCCTACCCCTCTAATCAGCATATTAATAGGAATTAATGTATTCCTTTTTTTCTAGTAAATATAAGCTATCGGTATGGTAATTGAAAAAAACACTATTTTCCATAGCTCCGACAAAATGATAGGTTGAAGTTATCGGATTGTAACTACAAACCTTACCACCCTCACTCAATTGTATTATAACATCACCGTTCTTCCTAATCCCTAATATGCATTGAGCCTCCATCTCTTCTTCTGTAGTGATTGAGAAGATCTTTGCCCATGACTCATGGTTGGCGTATTCTTTCATAATCCATATGGAGATAATGCAAGGTAGTTTTTCATTGGTTTCCTCATCATATGGATCATTTATCCGGACCAAAGCTATCGAGTCTTTTATTGTCTGGACATGATTAATGGCACTATAAGTATCACCAAGAGCCTCTGGAAAGGACATCGTTCCAAATACTTCATGTGACAAATCAAATGTAAGTATAAATTCACATTCCAACTTGAATGTGAATCTGGCAATCCAATGAATCACACCATTAAAGCATACAGGGAAGCTCAAAATATGAACTGAAGGAAGCATACTATCCTTGACACATTTCCATGACCACGCGACGTATGAAAACACAAAAGCCGAGTCAAGACAACCATGAAAACTTACAATCTTAAAGTCATTGTTACTTCGATCAAAACCAAACCCAGCACAACGAAATTTTCCGTAACAAGTCTTCATGAGGGGAAGCCATGCATATTTTCGAACAATTGGATTCCAAATAATAAATTTGTAATGTGGTATTTTGTCAAGAATACATTCGTAATGTGGTATTTTGGCAAGACATACTAAACCATTGCTTACCCCTATAATATGTGTGTCTTTAAAATCATCTATGGCAGGACTCTCCATGGTGGCAAGACAGTCAAATTGATCATTATCACAATGCAATGAATACGTTATATGGCAATATGGAAAATAAATAGAGTTCCCAACATAATTTTCTACGTTTTTTATGCAGGTACAAACTTTAATAAGGAGGATTTGGTTTGTGGAATCAAAAGTTCGGTCTGACCTGCGCGATATGAAATCAGAACTGGTAATAAGGTCATTCCAGTCTTTGCAAACAAAAGCGCACAGAAATAAGGTTCCGATGTCTAGTCTGAGCAAAATTTCTTCAATAACATGAGGAGAAATAAAAGGAATGCCTCGTCTAGCTTTTCCGGAAGGCGTCATGAGCTCGCCACTAAGGTTGGGAGGAAGAAAAGGTTTGAGATTGATGAGTCAGGGGCGTCTAGGTCATGTCTTGGTTGGGCTATATATAGTTGCCATCAGCCCATACATACATACTAATTATTTGGGTGATGAGAGAGATTAACATAGAAAATAATATTTATTCAAGAGAATCATGAAAATAGTAATTATTTATTAGGATCAAATCAAGTATCAAAATATAAATTTAAAAATATTAAATTAACCTTAACTAAATCCCTACATTTCATCTGATCCGATCTTTAGGTCAAAAAAGTAAACAACTAATCCCATCTCATAAATTATCTGTATTTTCTTTGATACACCTCATAAATGCTCTATATTTGGCATCATATTTCATATTTTAATTTAATGGCATTGGATAAAAAGTAAACATTTATCACTTTCTCACTTAAAACCAACAAATAAGCAGAAGAATGAGCTCCACAAAATGGTTTCATCATATGTTATCAATTTTCATACTTTCTTAGTTTTTTATTGATCCTGATATAGTGATATGTGTATTAAAGTAAATAATAAAAAATATTAAAATTATTTAGATATAAAAATAAATCTAAATAATGTTACTTATTTCATTATTAATTATTTAAAAATTGAAATCAATAAAAAGTACTAAACAAAATATTTATAAAATTTTTAATTGTAGTCATTAACTTCAATTTAAATATGGTTATTTAAATTGAAATATATGGGGAGGAATGTACGACGTCTCAACGGGAAGTTATTAAAATGAAATAATTTAAAATTTTAATAAGAATCCAAGCTGATTCATAAATTAAATAATGTGAAGATTTTCACAACTTTTAAAAAGGTCAAAATCGTTATTCTAAATTGAAGGCCTAAAACAAAGAAATCAATCCCAATATGTACAACCTGATAAAGATTAAAATAAATCCAGATCTTATTGAACGAAAAAAACAATAAATCCAGATTTTCCCTTAAAATTAATCCAGATCATGGGTAGGAAGTTATGATTTTTTAAATGGTAAGTTTTTAAAATGAAGCATTTTAAAATTTCAATAAGAATTCAAACGCATTCATAAATCAATGAATGTGGAGAAAAAAGTGCAAAATATTTTTTATAAATGTGGAATATAAAATAAAGTTAATCCAAATATATATATATATATATATAATGAATAAATAAAGAAATGTTGAGATTTCCACCTCCCTAGAAAATTCAAAATCTGTCTTCAAAATCTAAAATTTAAAACAAATTAAAAAATATATAAAGTTACAAAGAGTAAGATGAATTCAAATCATGGATAGGAAGTTACGATCGGTTTTAGATGGAGAAAAAGGTTCAAACTCTTTCTTCTAAACCTAATAGAAAATTAAAAAAACCTAAAACAGAAAACAAAATATAAATCCCTTTATTTATAAATATCAAATGCATTAATAAGAAAAATGATTGTGCATCAGAAATCTACAATCATAAATGGATAAGATTGTGGACCATTAAAAATATTCGAAGAGATAAATCTTAAACTTAAAGTGAATACGCTGGAAGTTAAAAGAACATAAAAAAAAAAAAAAAAAAAGATATATCTCTATGCGATATGTTTGATGAGTTGTTTCCGTTGTAGTTTCTCTTTGATGCACATCACATGGAGGTCATTTTTGAAGGGTTGAACATCAAATAATTCAAAATCCAATGAAGCGCTGGCCGAAAACATGGTGGAGCAATATATATTAGAAAAAAATATAAGAAAATATCACTTGAACTTCAAAATTCTAAATCAGTAATTTTTCAAAAAACTGAGTTTTTAATTATTATATTCTTTTTATTAATCTCATTAATCTTATAATCAATAAAATCAATTTGGGATTTTGAAGTTTAAGTGGTATTATTTTGTCTTTTTCTTTATATATTTTTAGATGAGCTATCATCATCTGTTCTTACTATCCTCCTCCTTCTCACTACTTATTTCAACCTTTAGATTGAAATTTGAGCGGCTCAGATTTAACATTTTATAAAAAAAATTCTTTTTAAATATTTTTTTATTATAGTTTTAAATTATTATAACTAAAATTTAGCTGTTTTTGAATTTATTTATTTATTTTTTAATACTTTATATTTTATTAATATTTTTATAAAATATTAAATTTGAACCACTTAAGTTTTAAGGGTAAGAGTAGAGGACGTTAGCTAATCCACTGCTATTGAAAAAAAAAAAAACAAGTGACCTTTTTTCCACAAGAACGATTGCACTGTTTGTCCATATTTTAAATTAACCTCAACTAAACAACAACTAATCCCATCTCATAAATGCTCTGTATTTCCTTTGATACTCCTCATCAATGCTCTATATTTGGCATTATATTTCATATTTTAATTTAATGGTATTGGATAAAAAGTAAACATTTACCACTTTCTCACTTAAATCAACAAATAAGCAGAAGAATGAGCTCCACAAAACGGCTTCATCATATGTTATCAATTTTCATACTTTTTTAGTATTTTATTGATCCTGATATAGTGATATGTGTAATTGTGTATTAAAGTAAATAATAAAAAATAACAAATATTAAAATTATTTATATATTAAAATAAATCTAAATAATGTTACTTATTTCATTGTTAATTATTCAAAAATTGAAATTAATAAAAATCCTAAGAAAAAACATTTATAAAATTTTTTGTTGTATTCAATAACCTCAATTTAAATATGTTTATTTAAATTTAAATATATGTTTAGGAATGTACGACGTCTCAATGGGAAGCTATTAAAATGAAATAATTTAAAATTTTAATAAGAATCCAAACTAATTCATAAATTAAATAATGTGAAGATTTTCATAACTTTTAAAAAGGTCAAAATCGTTATTCTAAATTGAAGGCCTGCAACAATGAAATCAATCCAAATATATACAATGTGATAAAGATTGAAATAAATCTGGATTTTCCCTTAAAATTAATCCAGATCATGGGTAGGAAGTTATGATTTTTTAAATGGCAAGTATTTAAAATGAAGCAATTCAAAATTTCAATAAGAATTCAAACTCATTCATAAATCAAGGAATTTGGAGAAAAAATTTCAGAATCTTTTTTTTATAAATGTAGAATATAAAATAAAGTAAATCCAAATATATATAAAATGAATAAATAAAGAAATGTCGAGATTTCCACCTCCCTGGAAAATTCAAAATCTGTCTTCAAAATCTAAAATTCAAAATAAATTTAATATATATATATATATATATATATATATATATATATAAAGTTATAAAGATTAGTGCTTGTTTGAATTGGCATTGTAAAAGCACGTTCATGTAAAAGCACGTTTATAAAATCCTCTTTCATCTAACTCAAACCAACAACATTTTATATTTGGCTAATATTCTTACGTACACTATATAGGCTCAACGATCACGTACTGGTTAATTCAGATTTTCACAAGGCAAAACCAATACATATGTGAAAGGTTACTATTGATTGGAGTTTCATCAAAATTAGCCCAACAACGTGAAGGTAAGCGCAAACAATAACTCATAATGAATGGCAATCCATAGATATTTCTAAAATAAGGTCCTGCAATAAATATTAAAACTACAAATTAAATAGTAAACTTTTCATTCTCCCCACCCCTCTAACCAGCATATTAATAGGAATTAATGTATTCCTTTTTTTCTAGTAAATATAAGCTATCGGTATGGTAATTGAAAAAAACACTATTGTCCATAGCTCCAACAAAATGGTAGGTTGAAGTTATTGGATTGTAACTGCAAACCTGACCACCCTCCCTCAATTGTAGTATAACATCGCCGTTCTTCCTAATCCCTAATATGCGTTGAGCCGCCATCTCTTCTTCTGCAGTGATTGAGAAGATCTTTGTCCATGACTCATGGTTAGCGTATTCTTTCATAATCCACATGGAGATAATGCAAGGTTGTTTTTCATTGGTTTCTTTGTCATATGGATCATTTATCCGGACCAAAGCTATCGAGTCTTCTGTTGTCAGGACATGATTAAAGGCACTATAAGTATCACCAAGAGCCTCTGGAAAGGACATTGTTCCAAATACTTCATGTGACAGATCAAATGTTAGTATAAAATCATATTCTCTTCTTCTAAATGATGTGAATCTGGCAATCCAATGAATCACACCATTAACACATACAGGCAAGCTCAAAATCTGACATGAAGAAAGGATACTACTACACTTGACATGTTTCCATGACCATGCGACGTATGAAAAAACAAAAACAAAAGCCGAGTCAAGATTATCATGAAAACTTACAATCTTGAAGTCATTATTACTTCGATCAAAACCAAACCCGCGAAATTTTCCGTACCAAGTCATCATGAGGGGAAGCCGTGCATATTTTCGAACAATCGGATTCCAAAGAATAAAATCGTAATGTGGTGTTTTAGCAAGACATACTAAACCATTACTTACCCCTATAATTTGTGTGTCTTTAAAATCATCTATGGTAGGACTCTCCATGGTGCCAAGACAGTCAAATTGATCATTATCACAATGCAATGAATACGTTATATGGCAATATGGAAAATAAATATATTTTCCAACATAATTTCCTCCACTTTTTATGCAGTTACAAACTTTAATAAGGAGGATTTGGCTTGTGGAATCAAAAGTTCGGTCTGACCTGCGTGAAATGAAATCAGAACTAGTAATAAGTTCATTCCAGTCTTTGCAAACAAAAGCACATCGAAATAAGGTTCCGATGTCTAGTCTGAGCAAAATTTCTTCAATAACATAGGGAGAAATAAAAGGAATGCCGCGTCTAGCTTTCCCGGAAGGCGTCATGAGTCGTTAAGGTTGAGAAGAAGAAAAGGTTTGAGATTTATGAGTCTGCGGCGTCTATATATAGTTGCCATTAACCCATAGATACATACTAATTATTTGGGTGATGAGAGAGATTAACATAGAAAATAATATTTATTCAAGAGAATCATGAAAATTGTAATTATTTATCAGGATCAAATCTAGTATCAAAATATAAATGTAAAAATGTTAAATTAACCTTAACTAAATCCCTGCATCATCTAATCCGATTTTTGGGTCAAAGAAGTAAACAACTAATCCCATCTCATAAATGCTCTGTATTTTCTTTGATACACCTCATAAATGCTCTATATTTGGCATCATATTTCATATTTTAATTTAATGGCATTGGATAAAAAGTAAACATTTATCACTTTCTCACTTAAAACCAACAAATAAGCAGAAGAATGAGCTCCACAAAATGGTTTCATCATATGTTATCAATTTTCATACTTTCTTAGTTTTTTATTGATCCTGATATAGTGATATGCGTATTAAAGTAAGTAATAAAAATAAAAAATATTAAAATGATTTAGATATAAAAATAAATCTAAATAAAGTTACTTATTTCATTATTAATTATTTAAAAATTGAAATTAATAAAAAAATCCTAAAAAAATTATTTATAAAATTTTTAATTGTATTCATTAACTTCAATTTAAATATGCTTATTTAAATTGAAATATATGGGGACGAATGTACGACGTCTCAATGGGAAGTTATTAAAATGAAATAATTTAAAATTTTAATAAGAATCCAAGCTGATTCATAAATTAAATAATGTGAAGATTTTCACAACTTTTAAAAAGGTCAAAATCGTTATTCTAAATTGAAGGCCTAGAACAAAGAAATCAATCTCAACATGTACAACCTGATAAAGATTAAAATAAATCCAGATTTTATTGAACGAAAAAAACAATAAATCCAGATGAAGTTAGGTTGGTCTCTATTGACAAGGACAGATTTGGAGGCTTGGGTTTGCGATATGCCCATCTTCAGAATAACGCTTATATGATGAAGTTAGGTTGGTCTCTATTGACAAGGATAGATTTGTTATGGGTGCGATTCATTCGAGAGAAGTATAAATGTGGACAAGATTTAATTCCCAAAGTTGAGCGACATAGATCAGAGTCACGTACATGGAAAGGGATTCGCTCTAATTGGGATCAAGTACAAGCAGGAATAGCTTGGCGTATACAGAGTGGGAAATTTACTTCCTTTTGGCATGACGCATGGGTCCCACACCATGGGCCACTTCATCCTCTAGCTATCGGTAACATACCAGTTGCAAGCTTGGATTGGAAGGTTGCTGATTGTTTAACACCTTCGGGGGCTTGGGACTGGGCAAAGTTTGAGGAGCTTCTCCCCTCTTCTGTTGTTAATGCTATTCGTCGGGTGCAACCAGCTTCATCTACCGGGGGAGACAATCCTGTTTGGCGGTGGTCTTCTAACGGTTTGTTCAGTTTAAGATCAGCCTATGCGTATCTGTCCAAACAAGGGTCGTTGCAACAAGATCCAGTGTGGAAGATGGTTTGGAAGCTCTGGGTTCCCCAGCGGTATCGCATTTTTCTTTGGCTTTGTTGCCATAATCGTTTGCTTACGAACTTGGCTCGGCATGCACGTGGGTTGCATTCTCTGGCTTTCTGCGAACTTTGCTCCTCCGAGCAGGAATCCCTGGTTCATGCCTTACGAGATTGCTCAAGCGCACGACGGGTTTGGGATGCTCTGCTTCCGCGCAAATGGTATCCGGCGAGCTGGATTAGATGGTGTCTTCGGCTCAAGGAGGTAGTTTGGGGTTTCGAGTTTAGACTATGGTTTGCAGTTGTTACACGGCATATCTGGCTTGGGAGGAATGAGCATATCTTTAATGATAAGACATGGAGTCCAGAGATGATTCTGGCGCGATCGCGTGCATGTCTTTCCTGGGGAGCCGTGGTCCCGACAGGTGCACTGAAGGAGGGCAGCTCCCGTCCTCACTGGTGCCCACCTCCTCTAAATACAATGAAATATAATGTTGATGGCTCTCATGATGTTATCTCTGGCTTATGCACATGTGGTGGTATTATGAGGGATTGTCAAGGGAACTTTATCCAAGGGTTCAGATTTCGGGTGGGCCATGGTTCCGTTGTTACTGCAGAAGCTTGGGGAGTTTTATGGGCTTTAAAGCTTGCATGGGACCAGGGGTGTCTTTATCTTATTGTGGAGAGTGACTGCCAGGAGGTAATTGATGTTGCTATGTCCACGGTTTCTAATGATCATCCTGATTATGCGGTTTTTGTAGAGATCCAGCAGCTTCTGGGACGGACGTGGAACGTTGAGCTTCGGCACTGTAGGCGTGATGCCAACTCAGTTGCCGATGCCTTGGCTGCTAACGCGAGGAGTATGGCAATGGATATGCAGGTCTTCAGTACAGCACCTGATTGCATCCGGGATGTGTTGCGTTTGGAGTCGGCAGGATTGTCTGCTGTGACTTAACTTGTTTGCCTTATTTTCCTTTTATCATCAAAAAAAAAAATCCAGATTTTATTGAACGAAAAAAACAATAAATCCATATTTTCCCTTAAAATTAATCCAGATCATGGGTAGGAAGTTATGATTTTTTAAATGGTAAGTTTTTAAAATGAAGCAATTTAAAATTTCAATAAGAATTGAAACGCATTCATAAATCAAGGAATGTGGAGAAAAAAGTTCAAAATATTTTTTATATAAATGTAGAATATAAAATAAAGTAAATCCAAATATATATAAAATGAATAAATAAAGAAATGTCGAGATTTCCACCTCCTTAGAAAATTCAAAATCTGTCTTCAAAATCTAAAATTCAAAATAAATTAAAAAATATATAAAGTTACAAAGAGTAAGATGAATTCAAATCATGGATAGGAAGTTACGATCCGTTTTAAATGGAGAAAAAAGTTCAAACTCTTTCTTCTAAACCTAAATTATAAAAATAAAAAATCCTAAATCAGAAAACAAAATATAAATCTATTTTTTTTTATAAATATCAAATGCATTAATAAGAAAAATGATTGTGCATCAGAAATCTACAATCATAAATGGATAAGATTGTGGACCATTAAAAATATTCGAAGAGACAAATCTTAAACTTAAGGTGAATACGCTGGAAGTTAAAAGAACATTAAAAAAAAAAAAAGAAGATATATCTCTATGCAAAATGTTTCATGAGTTCTTGTTTGCTCCTTCCTCCGCTGTAGCTTCTTCTTTTTTGTTTTTTTTGGCCAAAGCTGTAGCTTCTTTTTGATGCACATCACATGGAGGTCATTTCTTGAAGGGTTGAACATAAAATAATTCAAAATCCAATGAAGAGCTGGCCTGAAACATGATAGAGCAATATATATCAGGGAAAAGATAAGAAAATACCACTTGAATTTTAAAATTTTAAATTAGTTATTTTCTAAAAAATTGAGATTTTAATTACTATAATCTTTTTATTAATCTCATTACTCTTATAGTCAACAAAATCAATTTGGGATTTTGAAGTTCAAGTGGTATTTTTTTTATCTTTTTCCTTATATATTAGTATTAGATTGGCTATCGTCATCTGTTCTGACTATCCTCTTTTTTTTCACTATTCATTTTAGTCTTTAGATTAAGATTTGAGCGGCTCATGTTTAACATTTTATAAAAAAAATCATTTTAAATATTTTTTTTATAATTTTAAATTATTATAACTGAAGTTTAGCATTTTTTGAATTTATTTATTTATTTTTTTAATAATTTATACTTTATTAATATTTTTATAAAATATTAAATTTAAACTGCTCAAATTTTAATAGCAAGAGCTGAGGACAGTACAGTAGCCAATCCACTACTATTGGGAAGAAAAAAAAACAAGTGACCTTTTTTCCACAAGAAATACTGCACTGTTTGTCCTTGGAAACATACCCACAGTTGGGTGACCCAGCCTTGTATTTTTCTAAAAGAATGGTACAAACCATCCTTTTAAAAGTTATGTTTGGAATAGCATATTTTTGGGAAATAAACACTTATTATGTAAGTCGAGACAAAACTCTTCTCACATGCTTATCTCGTATACCGTAAATCATGAATTATAAGCATTTATAAGTCAAAAATAAACTACCCTAAACGAGACAAAACTATCCTTATGTAAACTTGTTTCATCCAAATTAGAAGGACCATCTTGAAGAACATGCTCCTGATTAAAAGTCAGAGAACACAAAGATGATGCATGATTTATCTCCTTAACGACTAAAGAAGGGGAAGACAGATGTCCCTGATTGAGAGAAGCTTTATCATTTTAGTAATTAACCATAATCAAATGACCCTCTCCGTGCACATTCATCATCAAAGAGTGTTTTAATAACCATATTTTAAAACTTGCAAAATCTGCAAAAGGAAAACTTATGGGCAATTAACAAGCAAATGGTCCAAAGATTCGAGATCAGAGCAACCAAAATAAATCATATATATAAAGTGATAAAGGTTAAAATAAATATTTTAATAAGTTACATCCTTTTGACCATATATTATATAAGTGTGCATAAAAGTAGGCCCTATGAAATTTAAGTTTTTATTCTTTTTTTTTTTGGGTAACTAAATGCACCCTCCAAAATTTTGTTAGGGTGCTTAAGCCATTTTTATTATTATTTGTTTGCTAAGCGTAGGTTTCCTTCTATTGAAGGCGATCATATTCAAAGTAATGTTAGGCATTAAATATGAGCATATCTTTTAATAAGGATCCGAATATTGGTTCATCACACATTGTGAGGGACTAACCTTTTTTACTAGATTTAACCATGTTTGATCTTTCTTTAGTTATTTTTATTTAATTCATAGGTTGATAAATTTATTTTGTCGCTCCAAACTTAGTGATGTTATTAACATGTAAGCAAAATTAGCACCATTATCCCAACTCCAAGTCTTTTTTTTTAATAGACTAACGGTTGTAAATTGAAGTGAAATGTCAAGAAGGATTTTTAGGTTTGAAAACAGAGATTGGTGTTAAACCTGGAGTGCTTCCCATTATAAATATTTGATTTTTGAAGAGAAGGGTAATCTTTCTGAGAATTGGCTCCCATCCTTTTCTCTTAAAAAAAGGATTATCCTTTATTTTAGAAAAAGGATGAGAGCCAAATCCGTGTTTCTGGGCCTTTTTGATTGAAGTGCTGAGAATCTTTCCGTGGAGATTACTTGACAAAATTTCTCCATAACCAATCAAAACTTGGCACGTCATCCTCATGAGTCAAGACCAAGCTTATGACAGGGAGATCCTACAAAATTGACATTACTAGATTTTGCTGAAATCTCCTTAATCATTGACAATTAGAATAAATAGATATTAATTAATACATTATAATATTATATACTGCTATAGCATTCAGAACTTAATATAGTGTTAATTTATTAAATTGACACAGATATATAACATGATAATAAGAACGTACATATTAATGTTTTGCATAATATTGTAAGTGTTTTACTTACATTATTTTAATTTAATTTTAATTCCAGTAATCCATGTAGTGTTTTTATAATAGGGAATATATAAGGTAAAATTAACGTGAATTTTTTATAAAATATATTCAGATTCTCACCATTCCATTTGGTAATAATGCAAAGTGTTTAGAAAGTACTCATTCTGTTATTAGTGTAAGACATATTTATCTAATTTGATAAGATTGGGAAAATCCCTTTAAAAGACAGCTCAATTACTTAAATTATAAATTAGGTCATTGAATTTAATATATCTTAAATCAAGTCGTATGACCTAAAATAAAATTTTAAAATTCGATAATCTAACTTTAATATCCTTTGATTCTCTCTTTTAATAACTGTCTCTTTCTTCCCATTCACCATTTTTTATCCTTCAAAGTTTGCTCACTGATCGCGATTACTTCTCACCCTCTTCCTCCTCCTCCTCGCACCTCTACAACGACCATCTATACTACTCTTTATCATCCCTCTCCTGCTCTGCTATGCTCTTACAGAATCCTTTCATTCAAAATGTTGTCTGCAATAAATCAAAAAAAGTAAAAATGGTCTGGTCCAAATGAGTTTTATCCATTGGCAAGAGGCGATAATTTATTTTCTTATCCAAATGAATTTAATTCCTCCAATGGTTTTTCACTAAAGGTAGATCATCACGTATGTCACTGAAATATTCTAGGCATAGCAATATCGCTAAGTCCAAAAAGAGTGAAAGAGAATTTGTAGCAATGATAGAAGAAAACCCTGAAAATATCATTTTAGTAAAAGATTGCTGCTTGCTATGCATCGAACAAATACATTATCAGTCGATAAAGAGGCTCTTGAGAAGAGTACAAGTTATGATAGAGAATCAAGAAGTAGAAGAAATTGTCAGCATACAGAGGTGTGATGAGGAGAAGGGCGAGATGCAAAGAGATCAGGAAGCAAATGGTGGATGGAAAGAAAGAGGCAGTGTGATCCGAGGAGATAATCAGAATAAGGATACTAAAGTAAACTTATCGAATTTTGAAATTCCGTTTTAAGTCATCTGACTTTATTTAGGATATGTTGAATTCAATCACTCAATTTAAAATTTGAGGAATTGAACTATCTTTTAAAAGGATTTTCCCGATAAGATTAAAGAAGTTAATTGAGTTAGTTAATATGACGTGTATTTTCTAAAATACTCTAAGCATTTTTGTTAATTTTTTCATTCCCTCATCTCTTTAATTATTGTTGAGGGAACATCAAGATGGGTAAATTAGAAAAATATTAATAAATATGTAAATGATGTCTTATATTTAGGACTAATATCAACTCCTAAATATTGTTCTATAAATAGGACAAGAGGAGTAACAAATTTTCAAGAAAAATGCAACTGAATGGTTTTTGGACAAAAATACAAATATATGCTTTAATATAAAAAAACATAACTTTCATAAGCATATGAATATTTGTTGATATAATAATACTGAAAATTATAAAGAATTATAATAAAATTATAATAAACACAGGATTAATAAAAATAATTTATAAGAAGCCAACCTTTTGTATGAGAAAAGAAAAATATATTTTTTCCCTTCATGACAGAGTTGAGACTGGAGAGTTCCATTGGTCTTGATCTTGGGTCTTGACCCGACTTGAAAAAAGACCCAGAAGCCGAGCGTAGTTTATTGTTTTTTCCCCAAGGCATCTTCTTCTGGTTAATTTTTCTTGTTGAACGCTTGCAAGCTCATTCTTCTTTCTCTTCGTGTATTAATGATTATGCTCTCATTTCTTCTCGATGAGGGTCCTAAAGTGCATGTTCGAAATGTTCAAGGAAAAACATTATGCAATTGATTGGTTTTACTGGTTTTTGAGTTTGGACCGGTGATTTTTGATTGAAAATGGTTTTGTATGAACCAGAGTGGCGTACATGGAGGAGAGAAGACTTGCTTCGCAAAGTCCAGTTCTTCATGCTAGTCGAAGGCCATCTAAATATCTCAGCTTCAAGAATGTTGCTACAAATACAAATACCAAGGGCGATTCCACATATGAGAGGTAGGTTGAGATTATAAAATTGAAGCCACTAGGAAGAACATTGACTACGATTAATCTTTTATATGCCCTGTCAATTTTCATGGACCGCATTTTTCTTGCGCACCAAGTGTTCGATGAAATTCCCATTCCGCTTCAACCGTTTTTATGTTTAATGGGGAATGTTGAAGTTTCACTTTCTAGCACTGTTATTTGCTCTGCCTGTGAGTAAAACAACCTACTTTGATCGTTAGGAATACGTTTGTGATACCAGTGTCTGCTGTGAATTTTTCTTGTGCTGATATGAACTGATGCCAATTTATTATTGATGTTTGAACTTTGATCCAGTAGCATCATGGAGGATGAGAACAAATCAGAATTTATAAGTTTTCTCAAAATTCTTCCCCCTGTAGACTTTGCTTGCGTCTATGGCTCATCTCTTCATCCAAACAACCAAGACCAGGTTTCGTTTCTGACTTTAGGTTTCTTCATTATTTCTTATCAAATCTTTTCTTCTTGGAATTATTCGCTCTCAATTTTGAAAATCTTGGTTTTCTAGTCAACCATGACAGACTTTATTCTTGGAGTATCAGATCCCTACTTGTGGCATTATGAGGTAATATATCATATGATGTCTTATGCGCTTATACTAGTGTTACGTACACCTTATGGAGGTGGTTTTTCCTCGTTCCCCCTCTCTCCCCCTTCCATTGTCCAATTGCACTGCATAGAACCTGGAACTGAACAGAAATCACTATGCATCGTGGATGGTGCACCTTGGTGGGGCAAGGCTGGTATCTCTCTCTTTCTATTCTTGTATAGTTGGATTGATTTTATGTCAACCATTTATTCTAATTCCAAATCTTGATAAAATATGCAAGGTTACCGAAGTGGCAGATAGAATTGGCGTTGGAGTACATTTCAACCCTTTTGTTAGCTGGAATAGAAAGGTATTCGCAGCTTGAAGACTCAATTATATGAACATATGTTGGTAAAAAAAATATTATGTGAACAAACTAAATACCCATAATCACATATTTAATAGCTTACAATTGTCAGTTGTGTATATTGGCATCTTTTTAGATTGTACATCATGTGAATATTTTTTTTCTCTTGTAGTTTTGCTGAATCATGATTTATGTCATTTGATCCCTAATTTATCGGCAAATTTACACAGATGTTCAAATATGGGGTTGTTCAAATTGATGACTTACTTCGAGATGTACTGTGCTGGGAGAGGTTTTACTTGAGTGGTCGTTTACATAAACCAGTATGTTTATTTTGCCCCTTCCCCTTTAGATAAGCATCTTCACATTTTACAATTGTTTGACTTGGGTTTCCTAGTTTTGGAAGTTCTGATATACAATTGTTGACGTCTAATAAATAAATGGATATTATTTCCAATTCTCTAATTGAAAGATATAATTCAGGTGAAGATAAAAAATGATAATAATAATAATGAACGGTGCTCGTTAGCTGAACTCTTCTTTTTGGTGCACAGAAAGACTTATTTATTTGAAATCTGTCTCTGTTGATCAACTGAGAGCACTTGTAGCATAAGTTTTAGCATTATATTCATTACCTACAGAGACTTGCTTGGTTAGTCAAACTTAATGGACTGCAGCTTCTGAGGGTACTCTTACCAGATTTTGTTCAGATTGTTGTGCCACATCTCTCTCTTCCTTTTCCATATGCTCCATTTTACTCGTAATTTAATCCATGACCTAGTTCTTTGGGTGAATTATATGCAGATTCATATAGTGATAGATAGTTTGGACATTGCAAACAACAATTCTGCTAACCTGAGAGCTGCAATATCAGCTGCTCTTCTTTTTCTTCCATCAGAATTCACAGAGGTCCATTTCTTTCTTATTTAACTATATTTTAAGGGTTAAAACAATTGAAATGATTGAAGCATATTCTTGCAGGAAGATCTGTATTCCAAGGTCTGTAGTCTCTCATATATGGGTGACCTACGTATGCTATTTGCGGAGGATAAAAATAAGGTAGACCTTAAATCCACCCAATGCTTATCCAGTTATCTGACTGGATTTAACCTTATATGGTTATCATTATCTACTCTACTGAGATCAATGAAACAATCCCGGCACGTATCCTTTCTTACTTTTTTTTCCCTTCAAGGGACTGGAGGCAAATATGTAAATTGCATGTAATTGGTGTAACTTCTTTCCTTATGGAAGGCAGATGCATCATATTTCCTAATGCTCACACCAAGATTCATCTATCTGCTATCTGATCCAGGTGAAGAAGATTGTAACAGGCCAGTTTGATCTATTCCGTTCAATGTATAAACCATTTCTTGAAGAGTATGAGGCTAAGAAGTTATTGAGACTTTCATCTATTGCTGATCACAGAATACAAGTCTGTCAGGTATTTATTTATTTATTTTAATATAAAAACTGTTAAACACTGAACAGGGCAGATGATTTGCAGTGAACAAAAAAAAAAAAAAAACAATTAAAAAGACTTTGTGATAGGGGGATAACAAGTATCTCACTAAACTCCTTAAAACAACCCCAGAGGATCTCCAAACTTTGGTAATTCTCTGAATATATTTGATGCTTTATTGAGTAGGCAAGAAGCCAAATTTATAGAAGTACAGAGAGATAAAAATCTAATTCAAAATTCAACCTAGGAAATCCAAATAATATAAAAAATACTAAAATAATATCTAAAATCCTATTCAAACTAAGAAATCCAAATAATATCTAAAATACTAAAATAATATCTAAAATCCTACTTGTGGATATTCCATTTATTTAAAATAATATTGCTGAAATATGAAAAAATAATAAATATTACTAATTAATTCCTAATTAGTCCTGGGACGAATATCCTTTTTGGAATAAATAAGCCTATAGCGATTTGGGTCGCTATTATTTCTCCCCCCTTGGAAACTCGACTTGTCCGCAAGTCGAAAAGAAGGAAAGTGGGCTGCCACAAAATCATATTCCTCCCAAGTAGCCTCTTTAGGAGGACGCTGTTCCCATGTTATGAGTAATTCCAATCGGTGATCAGGGGTCCATCGATGTCGCACCACATTGGAAGGTGTAAGGAGAAGCTCCATATCAGCAGAAATTGGAAGTAAAGTAGGGGGTGTGACAGTGAATTGTCTATGTGTAGGGCGGAGTAGAGAAACGTGAAAAACTGGGTGTATTTTGGCATTAGGAGGAAGTTCGAGTTCATATGCTACCTTACCAATCCGCCACACCACCTTAAAAGGGCCAAAGAATCTCGGGGACAATTTCTCAAACCTGGAGCGAGTCAAAGAGCATTGGCGGTAAGGCTGTAGTTTGAGCCAAACAGTGTCCCCAGGAGAAAAAACAAGATCCCGTCTGTGTTTGTCAACATGCAACTTCATGTGGTGTTGAGCCTTGAGTAAGTTCCCCTTTAAAACTCGTAACATTGCGTCACGGGTTTCAAGTTGGTCTTCCAATTCTGCTACCCTAGGCTCGCCCCGTACATAAGGAAGGAGGGGCGGTGGATCTCGACTATAAACTAGTTTGAACGGAGCAGTGTACGCAGTGACATGATACCCTGTGTTAAAAGAGAATTCGGCCCAGCAGAGGAACGTACTCCATTGCTTTGGTTGCTCATGCGCAAAACAACGTAGGTAAGTTTCGAGGAATCGATTGACCACCTCTGTTTGTTCGTTTGATTGGGGGTGGTAGGTTGTGCTCATATTCAAGCGAGTTTGGCTTAAGTGGAACAACTCTTGCCAAAAGTGACTAAGGAAGAGAGGATCTCTATCGGAAACAATAGATCGTGGCATACCGTGTAAACGAACTATTTCTTGGCAGAAAGTGCTGGCAACGGATTTAGCTGTATATGGATGACAAAAAGCAATAAAGTGACTGTACTTATTGAGGCGATCCACCACCACCAAGATGACGTCAAATCCCCTCGATTTGGGAAGTCCTGTGATGAAATCAAGAGATATATCCTCCCAAATCCGATCCAGTATGGGAAAAGGCTGCAGAAGACCAGCCGGAGCTAATGTTTGATACTTATTCTACTGACAAGTAGGGCAGCGTTGGATGGATGCAACGCTTGACGTCATTTTTCATTCCTTTCCAATACAATTGATCTCCTAATTGGAGTAGGGTTTTAAGGTATCCACCATGGCCACCAGTTGGAGTAGAATGAGCTTCTGCTAATAATTTGTCACGAAGTTGAACTTGATTGGGTATGACTAACCTTGTTTTATAGAATAAGCAACCATTAGAGAAGTGGAAGTGGGAATGTTGATCCGGATGGGCCTGTAACTCTGCTATCTTCCCCTTTGTGTCAGGATCTTCCATCAAAGCCTGCGGTAGATGATCGAGTTCATGGGCAATAGGAATGACCATTTGGAAATAATTTTCCTGAAGGGGGCATCGAGAGAGGGAATCGGCTGCTGCATTTTCTCTTCCTAATTTGTAGTGGATGGTAAAATTAAAGGGAAGAAGTCTTACCATGATTCGTTGCTGGGATGTTGTTACAATTTTCTGATCCAATAAGTGCCTTAAACTGTGATGATCTGTTTGCATATAAAAATGGTGCCCAAGCAAGTAGTGGCGCCACTTCTGAAGGGAAAGCACCAAGGCAAGTAACTCACGATCATATGCAGATTTGTAGCGGTTGGAAAAGGAGAACCCTTTGCTGAAATAGGCGATCGGGTGACCTTGCTGCATTAATACCGCCCCAATCCCATCCATTGAAGCATCACATTCAATTGTAAAAGGTTGCTGAAAATCTAGTAGCTAAAGAACGGGGGTGGTGGTGAGTGCAATTTTTAGTGCCTCAAAGGCAGATTGAGCTTCTTTGGACCATTGGAAAGCATCTCTCTTGGTTAGATTAGTTAGTGGTCAAGCGCTGATTCTGTAGTTTTTCATGAATCTCCTGTAATACCCGGTGAGGCCTAGAAACCCACGTAAATCCTTTACTGAGAGCGGTGTAGGCCAATGAGCAATGACCCTAATCTTTTTAGGAACGACTTCAACTCCCCCACTGGTAACGATATGCCCCAAATAGTTAATCCTAGTTTGTCCCAAAAAACGCTTTTTGGCATTTGCATAAAAGGATTGATGTTGCAAAAGCTAAAAGATAACTTTAAGATGCTCGAGATGGTCTTGTGCAGTGGCACTGTATACTAGTATATCATCAAAAAATACGAGCACAAACCTTCGCAAGAATGGCCGAAACAAATTATTCATGATGGCTTGAAAAGTAGCCGGGGCATTAGCAAGTCCGAATGGCATGACAACGAACTCAATGTCCCGAGTATGTTCTAAATGTAGTTTTATGAATATCTGAAGGCAATACACGAATTTGGTGATATTCGGACCGTAAATCAATCTTGGAGAAGTATTTAGCACCATGTAATTCATTCAACAATTCATCAATATTTGGTATGGGGTACTTATCTGGGACCGTGATTTTGTTGAGGGGACAATAATCCACACATAATCGCCAAGTGCCGTCTTTCTTACTAACCAGCAGTACTGGGCTTGCAAAAGGGCTGGAGCTAGGACGGATGAAACCTCGATCTAATAAAGTTTGTACCGACATTCAATTTCATCCTTTTAAAAATGAGGATAACGGTAGGGCCTCAAGTTTGGTGGAGATGCATCAGGTAGTAGGGAAATTGTGTGGTAGTGTCCACGAGGAGGGGGCAAAGATGTGGGCTCATCAAAGACAGCAGGGAATTCCTGTAAGATCTGCGATACATTAAGAGCAGTCTTTTTGGCTGTCTCGGTTTTGTAAAATTCAAGACTCTGTAGGCAGATGGATGTGTCAGTGTTTGGGGTTACCCCCTATAGTTTATATCTTTTGCCTTCAACCCAGAATATCATGTACATTTCATTCCAATTTGCTTGTACCGTATTAAGAGATGCTAGCCATTTAATTCCGAGTACTAAATTGGATCCAACTAACGAGAATGGATAAAAGTCTTGTTTTATAGTCAAACCTGGAAGTTGAACTTCTACGTCCTTGCAAATCCGATTGCACCTCATGACTCTTCCATCCCCAATTCGAACGTTGAAAGTTGAAACCTCACAAGTGGATAAGCCAAGTTCCTTTACCAACGAGTCTGAGATGAAATTATGGGTTGACCAATTGTCAATCCGCAGAAGTACCTTTGTAGAGCTGAGAGTGCCACTTAATTTCATAGTGGCCGCTGATGGTTGCCCAAGAATGGCATTAAAGGAGACCTCCATACCTTCAGGTATCTCAGAATCGACTTTTTCAATGGGCTCAAGCGAATATGTCATTGGGTTCTCGTTCTCATCAATCTCCATTAAAGAAAAAGAACTGGTACGACGGTGGCCAGGTCCAAATAGATCCCCACATCGGTAGCATAGGCCTTTGTCACGTCTGCATTGTCGTTCAAGGTCGATCATGGGGCTTCTGGCTGTGGTGGAGGACGAAGCAGGAGAAGATGAGGATGATGCAATCACGGGTGTGGAATTCCCGTTTCCGTATGGCGTCACGGGATTTCCTCTTGTGTCACGTGTGACGTGATTCTATGAATAAGTCATACTTGGTCGGGTCCGTGGTTGTGCGAAACCCACTTTGGGTCTCTGAGTTGTCGCAACTTTGCCTTCATATTCGAGTGCGAAGCTTGTTGCTTAAAACATTGTTCTGGGCTTGTGAATCCAAACATCTGATCTCAACTCTTCCTTTAGTCCGTTCAAGAACACTCCAAGCAAGCAATGGTCTGGCCAGTCTGAGACATGGGCAACTCGCCTTGCCCATTCTTGGCGGTATTCATGTATAGAGCCCGTCTGTTTGATGCTGCAAAGGTGCTCGTCGGGATTTTGGTACTCCGGCGGGCCACAATTTTCCTTCAATATTTTCACCAACTCGTCCCAGTAGAGTGTCGACCGTTGTGCACTAACCCATGAGAACAAGTCTAGTGCGTCTCCCTCGAGATACATGGACACCACCTCTACTTTGTCTTTTTTGGGTGTATCGTAGAAGTGGAAGTATTTTTCTGCTTTGAGAATCCAACCTCGAGGCTCATCCCCACTGAATTTTGGGAATTCGATCTTTGCATATGGTCGCCAGAATCCCTGTCTAGAACCGTCGGAGTCCTCGTCGCTATCTTCGGCATAACGCCGAAATTTGTCTTTATTTTGATTTGGGTGAGATGATTTGGCCTCCAACGCACTCACCTTCTCCACCAATATGTCTAAAGCTTCGAGTCGCGCAGCAATGGCAGCCAAGGGATCGGCTGCAAATGGGTTATCGTTAGCACCGGTAGATTGCGTTTTAACCATGGCTCTGATGCCAATTTGTTAAAGACCGAACAGGGCAGATGATTTGTAGTGAACAAAAAAAACAATTAAAAAGACTCTGTGATAGAAGGATAGCAAGTATTTCGCTAAACTCCCTAAAACAGCCCAAGAGGATCTCCAAACTTTAGTAACTCTCTAAAAATATTTGATGCTTTATTGAGTAGGCAAGAAGCCAAATTTATAGAAGTACAGAGAGATAAAAATCTAATTCAAAATTCAAACTAAGAAATCTAAATAATATCAAAAATACTAAAATAATATCTAAAATCCTATTCAAACTAAGAAATCCAAATAATATCTAAAGTACTAAAATAATATCTCAAATCCTACTTGTGGATATTCCACTTATTTAAAATAATATTGCTGAAATCTGAAAAAATAATAAATATTACTAATTAATTCCTAATTAGTCCTAAGACGCTTATTCTTTCTGGAATAAATCAGCCTATAGCGATTTGGGTCGCTATCAAAAACCTTGAAACACAGGTAAAAGCATGTATTAATCTAACTATTGCCTAACACTCAGAATTAAAACATTGAAACACAAATGGTTAGAAGTCATGTGGATTTCAATATTTGATTCTTGTAGTTTGAGAGGTTTATGCGTATTATTTTTGGTGTCGATATGTTTAATTTATTGAAACAATTAAACTTCCTTGAAACCAAGATAAATTTTATGGAGTTATCACCTGTAATACCTATGCAAACAAACTTGTGTTTCCTTTTATTTATGTCTAAATTGTTATTTAATGGTACTTGATTTTGTCATGAAGAAGCAAATTTTTTCCTCAAGTTTCCATTTATAAAGGAACAGCGAGAGGAACATAGAGGCAATGTTTTCAGATATTTAGTGCTTCTCATATCCTTCAATGCATTCTGATGCATCATAGGCTAGGTCACATGTTTAGGGGTGGATAATCCAATGAACTAATTTCTCTTGCTTTGGAAAACAGGACTGTAACTTATCAGCTGCTGGCTCTCTTGTCTCTTCTCTTCCTCCTGCAATCAGAAACCAGATGGGTATGAAGTTAGGAGAGAAGACAAAAATCAGTGAAACTGGTATGCCCATATCATGAAAAAGAATATTTTCTTAAACATTGCTTTAGCTTCAAATGTTTCCCACTTAAACTCCCAGACGTTTGGTGGTTGATGATGATGAAATTGTAGGATCTAACTAGAGGTGTATATCATATTGAGGATAAAGATAATTAAATTAAAAAATTTGCCCTATGATTTCAGGAAAAATCATGAGAGACGTTGCTTTCAGCTCCAGAGAAGAGGCTGCAAAATGCTTGCAGGGAATTCTGAGGAGAAGAGTTATGATTTCAAGTGCCAGACAGGCCTTTTCTGGCCTTCTGACTTCAGGTGGGGTTAACGCTAGCCGGTATCTTGCTAAAAAAATCTGCAAAGCCTGGAAGTCCTGGAGATGATGAATCTAGCCAGTTGGCAATCTTAAAAACTAGAGTTTCCTGCCTAACCATTGACCAATAGAAGTTTGCAGAAAGACTGGTAGTGCAGTCATTTTTATGGAGATATATAGCCTTCCGGATGGGACTTGGATTAAATTCTATGCTTGAGGTTCTTTAATATAGATGTTACTTGAACATTTTTGAAAGACTTTGCTCCACATTATTGATTCCTTGGAAAAGTTAGTTCAAATGTCATCATTCCATTGAGAAACTTGATAGTAAACACTTGATAACTGCATTTCCCCACAACATCTTGCTGTTCAATTTAGCAGATGGACCACAAAGTAGCAATTATTTTGCAGTAGACAGTGCATATATCTGGAAAGTGTTCGGGAATCAAGAGATGTAGGGCAAAAGGTGGAGAAGCAGGTTTGGATTAGCATGGATAGAATGATTTATTTCTTCATCTGATTTCCTTATTTTCTTGTAATTTGGAGCTTTGGCTGCAAACAAGTTGTCTTTTAAAGAGGTTGCATATTCTTTAAGGGTTCTACTTGTTTAACAACTAGACTTATCTCATTGGGTGGGGTTGGCCATAGGGATGGCATGATGCTATTCGTTCACAAATGAAAACTTTTTCCATTTATTTAAATGCTAAGGAAATTTGATACTTATGACTGCATCTTCTAGTTATTTAGACGCTCTTGTGTTTATCTAAAAGCTAGAACATAGAAAGATACGTTGTAATATAGGAAATATCATATTATAATTCTTTTTTAAAAAATAACAATGACAATTTTATAAACGTTATTTCTCTCCTTAGCATAAATAATATGAATCATTAGGTTGCTAGTTTTTTTTTTTAACTGCCATCATGATGAGAAAATTAAGGCTATGGAGACACAAACAATGTTCATATGAGAATTTCTAAAGAATCATTGGACTTTTGATTGCATAATTGCAAGCTTACGGAACCTGGACCGGACCAGCCGGTCCGACCCGGAAACAGGCAAACCGGCCGGTAGATTGGTTCGGTCCCGGTTCCAATTTAAAAAAAATTATATTTTCTTTAGAATTTTATACCAATAAGCCTAAAATTTTCAATTTATCACTGGTTTGACCTCGGTTTAGTTTTGGTTTGACCCCGGTGTAGTTTCGGACCTTTAACCCAATACCCGACTGATTCAATACCTTATCCGATTTTAACACCTTGCATAATTGTAATGGACGCCTTTTAGATTATTGACGTCTTGTTTGTGTGCGGAAAATTCTTATCTATGGAGACACAAACAATGTTCATATGAGAATTTCTAAAGAATCATTGGACTTTTGATTGCATAATTGCAAGCTTACGGAACCTGAACCGGACCAGCAGGTCCGACCCGAAAACAGGCGAATCGGCTGGTAGATTGATCCGGTCCGGGTTCCAATTTAAAAAAAAAATTATATTTTCTTTAGAATTTTATACCAATAAGCCTAAAATTTTCAATTTCTCATCGGTTTGACCCCGGTTTAGTTTCGGTTTAACTCCGATCTGACTCACTAAACTTTAACCCAGTATGACTGATTCAATACCTTATCCGATTTTAACACCTTGCATAATTGTAATGGACGGCTTTTAGATTATTGACGTCTTGTTTGTACGCGGAAAATTCTTATTTATTTTTCTTGTGTTTTCATTTGAGATTCCACATGACATGACATTTCGAATTGACTTGTACCAACCAATATGCTAAGGAAATAATATAACGCAAGGAACGAAAAATCGGACCGGGCAATAAACCGGTCATCACACAGGTTTAAGGGTTAATGGGTTAATCGGGGTCTAACCGGTAGTTAAACCGGTCATATTAAAATATTATAATTTATTAGTGATAATATATATTAATATATTTTTAAACTTCTATAGATAAAAATAAAGATTTTTAGAAAAAAAAAATGTTTAAAATCTATTAGTATTAGTTATAATACATATACTTATGCAAAGATATCTCATTTCCTATAATTATTATATCTTTTTAAATAATTTTTTTCATTATTTTAGATTTGTTCTTTCTTTATCTATTTTTCTCTTCATTTAGTCTTCAACTTTCTATTTTGCCCTCAAAAAACACAAAATAAAAATTTAGAAAATTAAAAAAAAAAAAAAAGAAAAGAAACCGGGTCAACCGGTTGGACCACCGGTTTTAACCGGTTCTGGCCGGTCCAATCGGTTCTGACCGGTTTACTGATCAAACCGGACCGAACCAGGGACCGGTTCCCGGTTCGACCGGTCAAACCGGCCGGTCCGGTCTGATTTTTTATACTCTGATATAACAAGATCAAATTAAGGTTTAAATAAAAAATAAACGAGATTAAATATGCATTTGAGAACAAAGAATTAAGTTAAAAAAACTTGTAAACGGTCCATGTAAACACATGTTCAAACTCTCTACCACCAAACAATCTTCACAAATTGTAATCAACGGATGACAGATATCATCACTTGTATTTTTGAATCCATCACTCATGCTTCTTGAAATTATAAAATTAATAATAATTTTTCATGTTACAGAAATATTTTTAATTTATTAATATTCTGGTATCAAAATATTGTTACAATATCAAGCTACTAGCTTGTAGAACATAATCAATAATTTTTGAAAAGAAAATTTAATTGTAAATTTGTAATTTTATGGGATTAGGTTAGTATTTTTCTTTTTATATGACTGTCTCACTAAATCATATTAAAATATTGTCACGTCTAATTAAAAGTAACTTTAGCAATCTCTTATTCACACGTAAACTATACATGAACTAAAGGACAATTGACCGCATGGCTCATAGAAAGTAGTTTTGAAATGCAAGTCTGTGCCTCCACATGAATGTCTTAATCAAAACCATAAGATTCCAATATAGAATAACAATCACTCCTTTGGCTTTCCGTATCTTCAAAATAAAATAAAAAATAAAAATTCCTCTCCATGCATGACCAATAATTTCGGAGTTGCTGTAGTTAGTTTGAAAGAGAAGTCCTCATAAATAGACCCTTTTATTTTAAAAAAAAAAATAACTAAATCGCATTAATCAATGAGTACAATTACTTCAACATCAAAGGCGGATTTTTTTTTTTCAGTCCAAAAAAAAAAGGCGGATTTTTTTTTTTATTTAGATGGTTTTGTACATTGACCATTAATTTTTTTTTATTAAAACTTCTTGATAAATTTACGCATCAACAAAAATGACATGGATAGTATGTGAACTGTCAGCTCAATATATTTGACTCATAACAGTTGGGATAAGATTGCTCTTTTTTTACATTTCTATGACAAAATTGCCCTTGGGTGATAATATTCAGACAACATTGCTTCTTAAATTTATTTTAATATTATCATCCAGTATTTAGTTGGTGTACATCTCAATATAATACAAGTGCATCCTCTCGTACTGAGCAATAATCCTGATTAGTAATTACTGAATCCGGGAATCCTCCCTTGTCAACATCAAGTAGAGGTCGTCCTTATCTAATTTTTTTATATTATTATTATTATTATAAACCGAACCCGTTGAATTTTAATATTGCAGGCCACTCAACATTGCGACAGAGTTATCATCACAAAAACCACTTCGTTATCAACAGTCAATAGTAACATAACAATGGCTTCCGATTCCATGGAGGAGCCTCCTTCATCGGAGAGAAGCTACTGGAGAAGATGGAGCAAGCAAGATTTCTTACCGGAGCAGTCTTTTCAGAGCTGGAACAACTACGTAACCGCACTTTCTCAGACTTGGATGAGGTTCAAGGATCGTCTCGTGAGCAGATCCGACGACGCCACCGAGATCCGTGAGATCAGAAAGGAAAGCGAGAACGACATGAAACGCTGCCTCAATTGGTGGGACCTTATCTGGTTCGGCTTCGGCGCTGTTATCGGAGCCGGAATCTTTGTTCTCACCGGTCAAGAAGCTCATGACCATGCCGGTCCGGCCATTGTCTTGTCCTATGTCGCCTCCGGCGTCTCTGCCATGCTCTCCGTTTTCTGCTACACTGAATTCGCCATAGAAATCCCAGTCGCTGGTGAGACTTTGCTGTTATCTCAGATTTTATTGCATGGTAGAATCTCCAGTTTCCACGTGTCAATTTGAAACTTGTAATAACCCCACCCAAAAAAATACTTGTGAAAAACACACATCGCAGAAGCTAAAAACTATGGAAAAAATTTTTGAATTTGTAAAATTTTAAATCAGGTATTTTATAAAAAATGAATTGTGAATTACTAATCAAGTTTCGTTATTCTCTTATCAATTTTTAATAACAAACCTAATTTAAGATTTTATAATTTCAAAATTCTTTTTCTATCTTTTTTTTAACTATATTTTATATTTAGAATTGGAGAAAATATATTTATTTGGTAACTAATTTCTTTAGTGCACTATAAATTAATCCTACAATTAGGATATGGGATAGTATATATGTTTAGCTTATACACTATTACTGCGTATGTATGTTATCGTTGATCCATATTTTAAATAATCCATGGTTATCAGGTGTTCAAATTATTTATATGCATGAACATATAAAATATATTGAATTATGAACTTTATCTCTCAATTAACTTATTTTATTTTATAAAATTAATTTTAATTAATTATTTATGCCATTTTGATAAATTATTAAAAATAAAAATTTAGACTATCCATACACACACACACTATTATTCATTGGGTCCTTAATGTAAGTTATATAATTAAGTTGGGTAAATTAAGGAAATTAAATATATTACTTAATTATAACAAATATGACCCGATTTTTTTAAAATATCCTTGTATAACAATAAATTATATATGAGTTTATAAGTTAAGTAAATTAATTTAGAGAAAAATGATACATATTTGAGATAAAATCATTAGAGGGCTTATCTTTAGAAGTTGAGTAAGAACAACATCACTCTTTTAATTAATTAAAACCGGAGTAGGAGTATATGTACTACCTCCTGGACCTCCATAGTTAACCAAATATTAATGCTGATGGTTGCAATTTGAGTTTTAGGCCAAAATGTAAAGTGATTTTTTTTTTTTATTACTTCAATAATAACAATAACAACTAGACTTAATTCAATGGTAGCACAAATAGGTCATTTACATTTAAGCAGTTAATCCCTATATTTTTATAAACAACAAAATAGATTCAGGATTTTGACCTTCAAGTGATATTTTTTTATCTTTTTCCATTACTAACAACAATAACAACAATTATACTCAATTCAATATGGTGGCACAGGTGGGTCATTTGCATATTTGAGAGTGGAACTTGGAGATTTTGCAGCATTCATAACAGCAGGAAACATTCTTCTTGAAAGCATAGTAGGAAGTGCAGCTGTGGCCAGAGGCTGGACTTCCTACTTCACTACCCTCTTGAACCGTCCCTCTAATTCACTTCGCATCGCTACAAACCTCAAAGATGGCTACAACTTACTTGACCCCATAGCAGTTGCAGTCCTTCTTATTTCTGCCACGATCGCCGTGATCAGCACCCGAAAAACCTCGTACCTCAACTGGATAGCATCGGCAATCAACAACTTTGTCATCCTCTTTGTCATTGTCCTAGGTTTCCTCCATGCCAATACCTCAAACTTGTCCCCTTTCTTGCCTTATGGGGCCCCAGGAGTGTTCAAAGCAGCTGCTATTGTGTACTTTGCGTACGGTGGATTTGATAGTGTGGCCACTTTGGCTGAAGAGACTAAGAAGCCTTCAAGGGATATACCAATAGGGTTACTTGGGTCAATGTCTTTGATCACTGTGATTTACTGTTTGATGGCGCTTTCTTTGAGTATGATGCAGAAGTATACTGAGATTGATGAAAATGCTGCGTTTTCTATGGCTTTTGGGAGTTTGGGACTGAAATGGGCAAAGTATGTGGTGGCTTTTGGGGCTTTGAAGGGTATGACCACCGTGCTTTTGGTGGGAACTTTAGGGCAAGGACGATATATCACGCATATTGCACGTGCCCATATGATTCCTCCATGGTTTGCTCTTGTCCATCCCAAGACTGGAACCCCTATATATGCCACACTTTTCATCAGCATCTCAGGTATTTAATATATAATCTTTCCTTCTTTATAAGTTCTCATCATTTCAATTCATTCAATCACTACTTAAAAAAAACACAAGCTTGCAAGGTTTATCTCAAAACTTATTTTATAAAAAGGGTGGTGCAGTGCACATTAAGGCTTCTACTAGATGGGGTTTGGGAAGGGATAGAAGTACGTAGCTTTATCCCATGAATGGAGAGGCTATTTTTAGAATTTAAAATCGTAACCTTTAGATCATATGACATCAACCTTATTATGACTCTAAACTCACCCTCTTCAAAAACTCAATCTATATACTAACAAATAAGGAGAACACGTGGCTTTTTTTTCCCTTGACCAAAGAATTTTGGATTTTATTAATAGTCAAAACAATAATATCCATACAACATACCATCCTAAAACAAATATGTTCAAGGTTCTTGTAGCTTTTTTCTTTGAGAAATTAACCTTTGGAACCTTCATTAACTTTTATCAAAATTCCTATTATTACCAAATATTGTTATTGGAGGGTGAGCCTTGCATGATGGTAAGTTGCTACAATGTGATCTGGAGGTCATTGCTTTAAATTCTGAAAATAGCCTCTCCAATTATAGGGATAAGGCTGCATACATTTATCCCACTCCAGACCCTACTTAGTAGGGAGTCTTATACACTAAGTCATCCTACCAAATATCATTGTTACACAATCAACACGTCAATACCACATTCGCAGTTTGTCATTTCCAATCTATATACTGATAAATAAGGAGAAAACATAGTTTTTGGTTTTTAAAGATTTGAACAACTTTGTTCAAGGTTCTTGTAGCTTTTTTCTTTGAGAAATTATTCTCTGGAACCGTCATTAAATTTGATCAAAATTCCTACTATTACCAAATATCATTGGAGCATCAATGGACACATCATTATCACATTAGCAACATGTCATTTCCAGGGATCTTGACCGAAATTAACTATAATTTTAAGGACTATATTTAAAAAAACTATAGGAATTTTAACGCAAGTATGGCCAAAACTTTGAACTAATTAAGAAACAATGTTTTCCCATGGATTTATATACTAATGATTGTAAACAATTGCTACACTTTCAGCTTCCTGCATTGCATTTTTCTCAAGCTTGGGTGTATTATCAAGCTTATTGTCAATAAGCACACTGTTTATCTTCATGATGATGGCCGTGGCTCTTCTGGTGAGAAGATACTATGTGAGAGGAGTCACACCAACTCAGAATTTGATAAAGCTAGTCATCTTCTTGCTTCTCATAATTGCTTCTTCAATGGCTACTTCAGCCTATTGGGGTTTGAGGCCTAATGGTTGGTTAGGATACACCATAAGTGTTCCTTTATGGTTCTTGGCCACTTTAGGATTGTCCTTAGTTTTGACCCAACAAAGGACACCTAAGGTTTGGGGTGTACCACTTGTTCCATGGCTACCTTCTTTGTCTATTGCAACAAATATTTTTCTGATGGGATCTCTGCCAACAGAATCATTTATAAGGTTTGGGATTTGCACTGGTGTCATGTTGATTTACTATGTTTTCTTTGGGCTTCATGCTACTTTTGATATGGCTCATCATCATCAACACAAGAAGGTGATTCAGTCCATGAAAGTAATGAAAGATAGCTCAGAGAATAATAATGGAGAGCCTTAGTTAATATAAATAATTTAGATCATTATGTAATAATTATATTACTGTGTCCTGTAATTTTCAGTGTTTGATGAAATATCCTTCTGTAAAAGTACATTAATTTTTACTACAGTTACTTGTATGAAATTTTACGTTCTAAAGTTTTTTTGGTATCTTTGCATTAAGTTTACTTGAATTTAAGGATCAACAACAACAATAAGACTTATCTTAGATGAACCAACTATATAAATCACATGACATCATTACTTCAATATAGGGATCAAATTGAGAAATCTTTTGATGAGAAGAAAATTATTAATATAATTAGCTTACCGGTTTTATTTCCTCCCATCATGATGTAAATTGAAGTTATGGAGAACCAAACAATGTTCATATGAAAAATTTCTGGAGAGTCATTGGACTTTTTGCTTCTTGTATAATTAATTGACACCCTTTTTTATCTTAGGATTATTAACATCTTGTTTGTATGCAGAAAATACTCATTTTTCTTGATCTGCATTTCGATTGAAGTTAAAATTTGTCTCAATCCTCTTCACTGTAACAATTTTCAACCTATATTGTACCGGGAATTACATTAAAGTTTCAAGGATGGTAAATTATTGCTGTCAAGTCTCATGAAATCATTAAATTGATGTCAAGAAACCTATGAGAGTTCTAGTAGAATTGTTGTGAAAAGACAAGTTTGTTTTGATTTTTCATTAGTAGCAAATTAATTTGTCAATTAAGGCGCTCTTACTTGTTATTGGTGGCATCATGACTAGTCAATTGTGACACATTGACTTTTCTTTGGCTGTAAATTAATTTGTCAATTGAGATTTCATTACTTTGGCACACCCTAATTTGTCAATTGTGGCACATTGACTTGTTTTTAGCAGCACATTGACTTATTAATTGAGGCGTTTTGACTTGTCAAAGAGCTATGAATGAAGATGAAATGATAAGATCCCTATATGATGTAAGACGTAGTCACTCTTATATATATCTTCAAATTAATGAAGATATTATTACATTAAACACAATTATGTTCAAAATATTATTAAACATTAAACGTGGAGACCTTTTCGTAATAAGAAAGTTTCAGCATTATATGTAATGTAACCTCCCCTATTAGATTCAACCCTCATTTGTCATGTTCACATTAACTTTGAAAGTAAATTTCTAAGAAATAGACCTTTTTATTTAAAAAAAAAGTAATAAATCACTACAAAAAAAAAGGTATTTCGTAGCGGTGAACTTGTAGCGGTTATATTAAACCGCTACAAATTATAGTATTTGTAGCGGTTTTTACCTAAACCGCTACAAATTTGTAGCGGCAAGAATATTTGTAGCGGTTTCATACAAAAAACCGCTACAAATTTGGCTCGAAATTCCCGCCAAAAATTGTAGCGGTTATTTTGTAGCGGTTAATGCACATAAACCGCTACAAAATACCAAAGGTCAGAATTTTGTAGCGGTTTTTGCCCAAAACCGCTACAGAATTTCAAGAAACTCCAAATTTGTAGCGGTTCTGGGCAATAACCGCTACCGAATTTCAAACGTTGTGAAGATTTGTAGCGGTTATTGTAGAACCGCTACAAATTTAATTATTTGTAGCGGTTAGAGTAGCGGTTATTTTGAATAACCGCTACAAACATCCGGCCTATTTAAACCCCTCGCCTCTTCCATTTCTCATTTTGCTCATTTTGTTTCCTGAGGTTTCTCTGAGTGGTTTATTCGATTTCAGACGAGTCTATAGGAGTTTTTGGTCAGTATTCCGCAGTATTTACACTTGAGGTACGTATATAACACGTATTTTTATTTATATTTGTATTTTTATTATATTTTTGTATAATAATGGACTAATTTTTTTTTTAATTTGTACAGTTGATATGGCTTCAGGACAGGATAAGGGGAAGGCCCCTGTGCCCCCCAGACCGACTTTACGGGGTGGCAGCAGCCGGGCAGGGGGCAGAGGGAGGAGGGGGCAGCGCGCAGGCAGGGCTACCGAGGCATCTCAGCCCATCCCCCCACAGGAACCGCAGACGATCCCACAGGCGACGACCGCAGCTGAGGTGCCTGAGGTGGAGGTGCCAGAGATTAGCGTTGAGGACTTCCTCAACGAGGAGGAGTTCGAGATCCCGATTAGTGGGTTCAGGGAGATGGAGCAGTTCCTCGATGAGGAAGAGGCTCGGGAGCAGAACAACCCACGAGGGTCGTCTTCGCGGTCCACTGGGTTTGAGGTGCAGGTCGAAGGTAAATTATTTAATTTTTAAATTTTTTAACTTTTTAACTTTGAATTATAATTTATCTAACGTGCGGTCAACTGTGCAGATGAGCAGGGGAACGTGACGACGAGGAGGCTGGATGTGACCGGTCTGAACAGCATGGACCGGTCCCTGCGAGTTGTAGTGCCGTGGAACGAGGGCACTGACCAGCCGATCCACAATGGGGGTCACCTGCTCAACCGCTTCCTGAGCGACCTGGGATCGAATTGGATGCGGTTCCCCCTTCACTTCCCGACGTGGAGGCACATTCCGAAGGGGCCGAAGGACCAGGCTTGGGAGGAGGTGGTTCAGGTAATTAAAACTATTTAATTAATATCTTTTGTAATTAATTCTATTTAATTATTTTTTTAAATTATGGTTTTTATAATTATTGATATTTAAATGTCTTTTTTTCAGCTGCGGTTTGCCGTCCGGGCCAACCGGAAGAGGTACGCCCTCGTGAAGATGGGCGACGCCTGGAGGAACAGGAGGAACCGTCTCTTCCACAGTGTGGATGGGGACGGGACGATGCCTCTGGAGCAGCTGCAGGAGAGCGTCCCGGACGGCGTGCCGCCGAACGACTGGGCACGTTTTGTCCAGTTCAGGAGGAGCCCTGAGGCGCAGGTAATGTATTTATTATATTTTTTATATATAATTTTTTAATTGTTAAATATTAAATTATAATAGCAATTTATTTTGTATTTAATTTTAAATTATAATACATTTAATTTTTTTTTTCCAGGAGCTTGCTCGGAGGAACGCCGCGATCCGGGCACAGCAGACGATCCACCACACAGCAGGATCGAAGACCTTTGCTGTGACCTACAGCGAGCTGGTAACTTTTCAAGTGCTTCACTTACTTTTAGTTGATTATTTCATAATACTAATTGTTTTGTAATTGTTTCAGGAGACGAGGGCTCAGCAGGAGAACCGTCAGACGGACTATGCGGAGCTGTACGCCATCACACACAGACACCGTGACGGGACTGCGACCTCTCAGCAGGCAGAAGCGGCCATTGTAAGTAATTTTGAATTATATTTTTTATAAAACAAAGTTAATAATGAAAAATGGTAATTATTAATTATTTCATAAAATGGCAGGAGCGGATGCAGCAGTCGCAGGCTGAGCTGCGACAGACCCAGCCTGAGGAGTCACAGGGGTCAGTGGACCCGACGGCTCCTCTGAAGGCGGGTATGGCTCAGCCTGAGCACCCCGGACGAGTGCGGGGGATGGGGATAGGCGCCAGACCCAGCATGATCTACGGCAGGAGCGCCGCCTCTGAGGCTGGCAGTTTTAGAGGGGTCAGACATCGGAGGGACGAGTCGATTGACCAGCTGCGGTCAGATTTGGAGCAGACGCAGCAGCAGATGCAGCAGATGGTGCAGCAGCAGCAGCAGATGCAGCAGATGCAGGTGCAGCAGCTGCTGCTGCTGCAGATCCACGCAGACACTATGTACGCGCAGCAGACGCAGTGGCGTGAGATCGCGAACACTATGCTCGAGGGAGCATGGAATCGGCTGTTCCCGGACGAGCAGCATCCAGCGGTCCCCCCTGTCCCTCGCTACGTCGTCCCGAGCACTACTCCTCCTCCTACAGCTCCTCCTCCTGCTGATGAGGATGGTGCGGTTCAGTCTACGCAGCGGCCCGATCCAGCGGCATCTGAGGGAGCCCCACCTGAGGGAGCACCAGAGGATCAGCCCCCAGCTTCTTAGTTTAGGACATTTTCTTTTCTTTTAAACATTTGTATATATTTATGAGATTTTATTTCAGAATTTTCTTATTGTGTTTTATATAATAATATTTATATTATTATATCGCATTGAAATAATTTATAAATGATTTAAATCTAAATTTAAAAAAAAATTATATATATATTTGTAGCGGTTTTAAGTTCAAACCGCTACAAATGTATATATTTGTAGCGGTTATTAGTAAATAACCGCTACAAATTTACTTATATATTTGTAGCGGTTTTCAAAGGGAAACCGCTACAAATATATAAGTAAATTTGTAGCGGTTATTTACTAATAACCGCTACAAATATATACATTTGTAGCGGTTTGAACTTAAAACCGCTACAAATATATATTTTTGTAGCGGTTATTAGTAAATAACCGCTACAAACACTCAAATGATTTGAATTTTCAAATATGGCGCCTTTGTGCACATTTGTAGCGGTTATCTTATGTATAACCGCTACAAATTAGAAAATTATTTTTATATTTAATGTCCAACGGCTTTAATATTAGTAGCGGTTTTATATATATAACCGCTACTAATTGGTTGAACATTAGTAGCGGTTATCTATATAAAACTGCTACTAATACTCAACAAGTACATTTTGAATTTCCCACCAATTAACGGCTTGAATATTAGTAGCGGTTTTATATATATAACCGCTACAAAATTATAAACGTTGGAATATCTGTAGCGGTTGGTATAGCGGTTTAATAACCGCTACAAAGTTATAAACGTTGGATTTTCAGAATATAAGGTTCTAGGCATTCTTCATTATCTTCTCACTCATCTTCTTCTCTATACTTTCTTCTCTCTCACTTGTAGCTATGGATAAATCTTGGATAAGGTTGCCACGCAATTCTCCTGAATATTTGTACGGATTAAACAGTTTCTTAGATTTCGCATTCACTCACGCCAGCTGTAACGGCAAGATCGTCTGTCCCTGTCGGAAATGCAAGTTCAAGAAGTGGCATGCACGAAATGTTGTGAAGGAACATTTGCTTGTGAAGCCTTTCCCTGAGGAGTATACGTTCTGGGCAGTTCATGGTGAGAAGGCCGGCATTAGATATGACGAGGCTCTTCCTCGAAGTTCTCAAGTAGGCGTTCAAGTAGATGAAGATGATCCTGTGAATGATGCTGTGCGTGATGCGTTTGGATTTCAAGGCGACAACTTCAACGAAGAAGTGCACGGCTCTGAGCCGGCTTTTATGGGGAATGAAGCAGCTCGGGATTTTTTCAGCTTGATGGATGAGGCAGATCGTCCTTTATATCAAGGTTGTCGCAAATATTCTAAATTATCTTTCTTGATCAAATTGTATCATATCAAGTGCTTGTGTGGGATCACGGATAAGGGAATGTCGATGTTGCTCGACTTATTACAAGATGCATTCCCCGACGCCGAGATTCCCACAACGTTCTACGAGGCCAAGAAGATCATCAACAGGTTGGGGTTGAATTATCAAAAGATTGATGCGTGCCCAAATGATTGTATGCTGTATTGGGGAGACGATTCCAGCAGGGAGACGTGCAAGAGATGTCACACATCGAGGTACAAGACAATTCGGAAGGGGAAAAAGCAGAAGAAGAAACCCGCAAAGATTCTCAGGTATTTCCCTTTGAAACCTCGTCTATAAAGATTATTTATGTCGTCTAAAACTGCTGAGCACATGAGGTGGCATGCCGTTGATAAAAACGAAGACGGTAAATTAAGACATCCGCGGGATGCAGCTGCTTGGAAAACGTTTGACAACGACTTTCCAGATTTGGGACAAGGAGTTATGCGAGCAGCAGTGACGCCAACATGCAGTTCGGAGGCGTCCCTTACTATGGCAAGCTTCTTGATGTGGTCGAGCTTAATTATCAAGGCCGTTTCACCGTGACGCTGTTCAAGTGTTTGTGGGCAAATACCACTACTTCTCGGGGACTGACAACTGACGACCTAGGGATCACATCAGTCAATTTCTCACGCACGATTCATACTGGTATTTCTCAAGATGATGAGCCGTATATTCTAGCTTCAGAGGCACATCAGGTTTATTATGTCGAGGACGAGCGGCATAGGGATTGGCACATGGTCGTTCATTTAAAGCCAAGAGACCTTTACGACATGGGTGAAGGCGATAACATCGCCTACGAGAGTGAGCCATTTCAGCCAGCTGATTTTGAAAACTACTTCCCTCAAGGCGATGACAATTTACCTCTACTGCGGTGAGTTTTTTTAAGTCCACGTCATTTCAATTAAATTTGTTAAATTTAATAATACATCAATAACAATAATTTTTCTACAAAATTTCTGTAGGGATGGCGACGATGAGTGATCAAATTCAAGTGTAAAAAATTTGTCTTTACAAAAAATGCAAAAAATTTGTGTTAAAATAAAATGTAAAAAAATATTTTAAAAAAATTAAAATAATATTTGTAGAATTCAAGTGCAAAAAATTTTTCTTCACAAAAAATGCAAAAAATTTGTGTTAAACTAAAATGCAAAAAAAAATTTTTTAAAAAAATTAATATAATATTTGTAGCGGTTATTAAACCGCTACTAAAATATAAATAACCGCTACTAAATAAAAACCGCTACATTAACCGCTACAAATAATTAAACCGCTACAAAAATATAAATAACCGCTACTAATTAGTAACCGCTACATTAACCGCTATATTAACCGCTACAAATTATACGTGAATCCCTATAAATACCCTTATCACAACTCATTTCAAACACTCCCCAATTTCTTTTCACCTTACCCTTCTTTCATTTCCTCTCATTTACAACTTCTTTCGTATGAGTAGAGGAGCTGAATAATACGATCAAATATGGTAACAAGATTTTCAATATCTTTTAGAATATTTCTTTTCTTTCTATAAAATTTATTCTAACCATTTTTTATTAGATATATCATAACTCTATCTCATTTTCATCTATTTTTCATATACAATTACATTATATTATAAAACATAATAATTCCTTATTACCTAACTATCCTTAATAATATTATTAATATAAATTTTATACTAATCATATTCAATTACATTTTTTCTTTTTAATTTATTAATAAGTTAAAATATTAAATAATAAACTAATTGAAATAGATAAAATAATAATAAATTCAACTATTTAATATAATATTTAAAAAAAAGAAAAAAATCAACGTATATTTTTTAAAAAATTTTTAAATATTTGTAACGGTTATTAAACCGCTACTAAATAACGCGCCTTTTTAAAGTTAAATTTAAATTTTTTGGCGGTAAATTTGAATTTCATGAAATTAGTAGCGGTTTTAGAAACCGCTACTAAGTTCATGAAATTCAAATTTAGTAGCGGTTTCTTAACCGCTACAAATAAAAAATGTCATTTTTAACAAATTTTCATTTTTATATATTTGTAGCGGTTATTAAACCGCTACAAAAAAAAAATTTCTTTTGATTGTAGCGGTTAGTTTTGATTGAGTAGCGGTTTTGTAGAACCGCTACAAAACCGCTTGCAACGTACGATTTAGTAGCGGTTTTCGTAACCGCTACTAACCTAGTTTGTAGCGGTTAGAACCGCTACGAATACCCATTTTTAACCGCTACTAAATCACGTTTTTTTTGTAGTAAACAAGTCGTATTAATATGAGTACAACTACCATTAGTTCATGTGAATAAAAATGTTCAATGTTTATTTTTTATAAAAATGCATATATTGATTATTTGATAATAGGTAGTTATTTTTTATATTTGAATCTGACAAATATTTTAAATTTTTTTAAAGAAAAATATTAAGAGAGAATATTTACTAGGAGACATTTTTTTCCAACAAATGTTTGAGACCAAGGGGATCTGCATGAAAAACGGGCTTGCCAAAGAGAGAGATAACTATGAGTCATAAGTCTAATATACTTTTCACTTTTAGTCAAAGAGTCAGTCCTATATACTTTAAATAATGTCCCTGTCACTTTCAGACGAGACGAGATCAGGTTGATGGAGTAACGAAAAATATTCTTCATGTGCGTTGAACATTTAAATATGGAGGACAAAATAAAAAAAGAATTTGGAAATTATAAAATTTTAAATTAAATTGGTTACCGAAAGTTGATAAAACAATGATGAAATTTAATAAGTAATTCATAATTTATTTTTTAAAAAATACCTAATTTAGAATTTTATAAATTCAAACTTTTTTTTCTATCTTTTTTCTCAAAATATTTTTTACTTTATCTAATATTCTAAGGCAATTTTTTTCTTAAAGTATTAATTTTTTTAGGAACAATTTTGTTCTTAAAGTATTTTTTCCCCAAGTAAATTTTAACATGTCGTTAACTCTTCAAAAAGTCCATTAAATAAATGAACATCTAGGACTTTAAAGTATTTTTAAAGGTGTTGGGTACACATAAAAATATTTTAAGATATTGAATAAATCACAAATTACTTTAAGATGTTAGATGAATCTAGACTTTTGTAAAGAAAAAAATCATGTTATTTTCTTATTATAGATATACATTTGTTTTATTTTATTTACCTATACATATGGCTTTGTACTAAGTATATATAAAGTGCGTGGCTGGGTTACCTCTAAGAATGACTTTATCAATTGACCATATAAAATTTTTTTCATTTAACATGTTATCATCTCTGATTTTTAATATAAAAATTATATAACTAATTTTTAAAAATTAAAAAAAAGGTTAATATAATATTTGGTATATCAAGTTTGTCCTTATTTTAGTTTTAAACTCTTAAATTTCAAATAAAAGATTTTGATCCTTTAAGGGTCAGGTTTTTATTTAATAATAGAGATTAATATTTTAACAGAATGAAACTTGAAGAATCAAATATTATATTAATAAAAAAAATTAGTTAGTTATTTACAACTCAAATGATGTGTGTTGGTATTTCTAAAATAATTTTTTTTAATAATATGTATTGTAACTATCTTTTAATAGAATCTCTTTATAATGTGGAATCAATAAGAGTATTTTTTAAGAAAAAATAATAAATTTTGAAGATAATAATTTTATATTTAGAAAAAAAAGTAGATATCTAATTATTTAGGACCAATAAATATGTTGAACTCGAGTACTGAATCCTGTCTAGTCATCATCAAATGCAGGTCCTGATTATCTATTTTTACAAATTTTTAATGACCAACCAGACGCAGAGCTTTTACATTGCAGGCGATTCAACATCTTCAGAGTTATAACAAAAACCACTTCAGCATCGATAATATAATAATGGCTTCCAATTCCATGGAGGAGGCTCCTTCTTCAGAGAGAAGCTACTGGAGAAGATGGAACAAGCAAGATTTCTTACCGGAGCAATCCTTTCAGAGCTGGACCAACTACCTAACCGCACTTTCTCAGACCTGGATGAGGTTCAAGGATCGTCTCGTGAGCAGATCCGACGACACCACCGAGACCGGTGAGATCAAAAAGGAAAGCGAGAACGACATGAAACGCTGCCTCAACTGGTCAGACCTCATCTGGTTCGGCCTCGGCTCCGTTATCGGCGCCGGAATCTTTGTTCTCACCGGCGTCTCCGCCATGCTCTCCGTTTTCTGCTACACTGAATTTGCCATAGAAATCCCAGTCGCAGGTAAGACTAATTCCCCTGTTTATCTTTTTTTTTTTTTTTGTTGGGACAATTACAATGAAGTCCCACACAAGAGAAAAAATGAAAAATTAGTTCCTGAAGTTGTTAATGACAAGTCGAGGAGTATCCATTAACAAGTCGAGGAACTTACACTGATAACTTCTGGGACCATTTCTTCATTTTTTCTCTTGTATGGGATTTCATTGTAATTGCCCCTTTTTTTTTCCAGTTAATTTTCCTGTTTATCAGTTTTTAAGAATCATAAAAAAATTAGGGAAAATTTCAAAAAACTATATTAGAAATATCAAAAGGACAATTCAGTACATTGAAAATGGAAAATGACAGATCAGGCGGTGTCAGACGGGCAGATGAATCTGGGATTTTGAAATCTCGGCCAAATGACGAAAATGCCCTTCAGCCCTAAGTCGGAATAACAACATAGGAGTTGTTAATGGCGAATCTGGAGTTGTTAATGACAAGATCCATGGTGTTATTGGCCCTGGAACTTGTTATTTGTGAAAGAAGAAATTTGAGTTGTTAATTTCGAATCCAGAGTTGTTAATTAAGAGATGGGTGTTGTTATTGGCTCTGAAACTTGTTAAGTGTAAAAGAAGAAAATAGAGTTGTTAATATCCAATCCGGAGTTGTTAATGGCGAGATTAGTGGTGTTATTGGTCCTTAAACTTGTGAATTGTAAAAGAAGAATTGAAGTTGTTAATGACGAATCCAAAATTGTTAATTATGAGGATCATGTTGTTATTCTGAAGTGGGGGATGGAGGGTTGAGGGGCATTTTCGTCATTTGGCCGATATTTCAAAATCCCAGATTCCTTTGCCCGTCTGATACCACCTGATCTGTCCTTTTCCATTTTCAATATACTGAATTGTCCTTTTGATGTTTTTAATGTAATTTTTTAGAAATTTCCCAAAAATTAAAAATAATTTTATTTTTTTTCAAAAAGATATCAAAATATTACTTATTTTATATAGAATCTGATAAATTAAAGAGTTATAAAATACATATTTAAAAAAGTCCCCGAATTAAGGGACAGCAAGAAAGACACGTGAGCTACCCCTACCCCTCTAGTTTATGTATAGAGCCAGGGTGTTGACTAAAGGTAGCCACGCGGTTTTGAGCATTGTACAACAAACCGGACCGGACTGGCCGGTTTAGACCGAAAACCAGTCAACCGGCCACTTGTCCGGTCTGGTTCACTGCCTGACTCGGATGGAGAGCAACCCGGAACAACCCGCCCTGAACCGGCACAAACCGGTTGTAACTCGGGTAACCCACCGAGTTAGGGTGTTACCCGGGCTAACTAAAAAAAATTTCAAACAAACACTCACAATGGTGCCAGAGTTTCTCACTGGTCCATAAACGATGCTGGAACTTTGAAACCAAACGCCCGCTGCTTATGGAGGTGCGAGGTTGTGTCTCTCTGCCTCTTCTCGCGTCCTTTAGTGAAGAGAAAGAAGTTTCTTTGAAGTATTTCAGAAGAAGCTGTTGTCTAGAAGTTTCTTTGAAGTATTTCAGAAGAAGCCATTGTCTTCTTCATCGGCATCACACTAAATTGTCGAAGCATTAGCATCTTAGTAACAGAGAGCGACTAGATGAGAAGGTTTTTTCATTTGCTCGAAAGATAAAAACTGAAGAGGATGGGAGAAGCGGGTTGAATTAATTAAAATGGAGTTTCTCGAGGTAGAAAAGTTGAACATTGTGGTTAGAAAAAAAGTCAAAAAACAGCTGTATGATGGGAGATGAAAAGATTTAAAGTTCATGTCTCATCTCACGTTTTCCCAATCTAAAATAAATCGTAAATATGTGAGGCTTGATATCTAGTTTTCTAGCTTATAAGATTATCCTATAAGTCTATTACTCAAACATTTGGCATTTATTTAATTATAATAAAATTTAAGTAAAAATATTTTAATATTTATTGTTTTCTAATTTTATTTTTTATTTCAATTTTAAATATTTATTTAATTTTATTGCCATGAATTGATTTAAAATATTATTTTGTATAGTTAAATATTAATATTTTGTATATTTTAATTAAATTATATTACTTTAATTATAACCGGTTTGACCCCAGTCTGACCCACTGACTCTCAAACTACTATCTCAACCGGTTTAATAACCAGTCCGGTTTTTCGAACCTTGGTTTTGAGGAAACGACTTTTCTCCTCTAGGGGACCTTCCACACAAAGAAAGCAGAAAAAGGGTCCAAGAGCTCATTAGGTCTATAATACAAAGTTTAAATCTAAAATAGTTTATGAACTATTAGTTTTTTTAAAAAAATTATTAGTTGGAAATATTAAAATCTCGATTGTTGAAATTATATTTAAACCGTATAGATGTTACCATTAATATGTATTACGATAATCATTGAAACGGGTTCTTGTTTTCTTCATAAGTTCACGAGAGAACTAATTTGGGTGCTCATCATAATCAGATTTGGACAGTATATATGTGATTTTTTAAAAATTATTTTCTACATCCACCACGGGGTGAAAAACTCTTTTTTAAAAAAATTATGTTTTTAAGACTGAAAGAACAAATCCAATAAAAAATTGCTCAGCTAGTCTTAAAAGCACTCATCACATGATTAATTTCTCTACAACAATCTATCAAGTATATAAGTGGATTTGTTGTAGGGGATACATGAATAATTTAAATTAATAATGTTGTTTATACCTGGTTCTTGAGTAACATGTACAAAAGCCAAAAGTCATGGATGTTATTTACGAAAATGCCATCAGCCACCTCACTTTCTACGTCGTCTCTCCTACACCAGTCCATGCTTTGTTTTATGACTTGCAAATAATTCGATGTGTTTGCAAAAAAAAAAAAAAAAGGATATAAATCTTATATTTTGATTAACTGAGATTATTGATCATATTAATGTTGATGGTTGCAATTTTTGAGTTTCTTAGCAAAATTTTCTTTTGAATTCAATAATAATTACACTAAATATTTAGTTGTATAGCACAGGTGGGTCCTTTGCATACTTGAGAGTGGAACTTGGAGATTTTGCAGCATTCATAACAGCAGGCAACATTCTTCTTTTAAAGCATAGTAGGAAGTGCAGCTGTAGCCAGAGGCTGGACTTCCTACTTCACTACCCTTTTGAATCGTCCCTCTAATTCACTTCGCATCGCTACAAACCTCAAAGATGGCTACAACTTACTTGACCCAATAGCCGTTGGAGTTCTAGTTGTCTCTGCCACAATAGCCATTACAAGCACCAAAAAAACCTCCTACCTTAACTGGATAGCATCGGCAATTAACACCCTTGTCATCCTCTTTGTCATCTTCCTAGGTTTCTTTTTTGCCAATAACTCAAACTTGTCCCCTTTCTTGCCCTATGGGGTCCCAGGAGTGGTCAAGGCAGCTGCTATTGTGTACTTTGCGTATGGTGGATTTGATAGTGTGGCGACTTTAGCTGAAGAGACTAAGAAGCCTTCAAGGGATATACCAATAGGGTTACTTGGGTCAATGTCTTTGATCACTGTGATTTACTGTTTGATGGCGCTTTCTTTGAGTATGATGCAGAAGTATACTGAGATTGATGAAAATACTGCGTTTTCTATGGCTTTTGGGAGTTTGGGACTGAAATGGGCAAAGTATGTGGTGGCTTTTGGGGCTTTGAAGAGTATGACCACCGTGCTTTTGGTGGGAACTTTAGGACAGGGACGATATGTCATGCATATTGCACGTGCCCATATGATTCCTCCTTGGTTTGCTCTTGTACATCCCAAGACTGGAACCCCTATTTATGCTACACTTCTCATCACCATCTCAGGTATTTAATATATAATCTTTCCTTCTTTATAAGTTCTAATCATTTCATCATCATTTCAATTCATTCAATAACTACTTTAAAACAAAAAAAAACAAAAAAACAAAAAGCTCACACAAGGTTTATCTCAAAACTCAATCTATGTACTGATAAATAGGGGGGTATTTACTCCATTTAATCTTTAATGTAATATCTATTTACCTAATTTGATTAGATTATAAAAAGGTAGTTAAGTTAGTTAATATAACATGTATTTTTTAAACTATTCTAATAATCTTCATTGATTCCTTCATTTCCCCCTTCTCTTTGATTGTTGTTGAAAAAGTATCAATAAGGATAAATTAAGCAAAAATTGAAAAATATAAAAACTAGTCTTATATTTAGGACAAAGATCAACTCCTAAAATATATCTTATATTAAAGACAGAAGGGAATATTTCGCCTTTGGATTGGGTAAATAAAAGGTATTTGGTCTTTAAAGATTCAACAACATTGGTCAAGGTCCTTTTAGAGTTTTTTTTTTTAAAAAAATAATATGAAGAGTTTCCCCTTTCGAGACTTAGAGCGCAAATGATTTTCTCCTCTCCCAATAAGTGCGCTTCTTAGAATTTGAACTTATATTCTCCTCCTTACTGGGGTGAGGCTGCTTATCACTTCGACCAATATCTTATTGGTGGTCCTTTTAGCTTTTTTCATCAAGGAATATAACTAATCCCTAAACCAGTGGTTAACTTCGATCAAAATTCCCAGTATTACCAAATATGTTGCGTCAAGACACTTCATTATCACTTTTATAAAAAGTCTTGTTGTGTTCCCATGAATTTATATACTCATGACTGACACACACACACTCTTTCAGCTGCGTGCATTGGATTTTTCTCAAGCTTGGGTGTATTATCAAGCTTATTGTCAATAAGCACACTGTTCATCTTCATGATGATGGCTGTGGCTCTTCTGGTGAGAAGATACTATGTGAGAGGAGTCACACCAACTCAGAATTTGATAAAGCTAGTCATCTTCTTGCTACTCATTGTTGCTTCTTCAGTAGCCACTTCAACCTATTGGGGTTTGAAGCCTAATGGTTGGGTGGGGTATACCATAAGTGTTCCTTTATGGTTCTTGGCCACTTTAGGACTGTCATTTTTTTTTTTTTTTGGAATACAAAGGCAAGCAATGCTTGAAAGTTTACAAATCAACGGGGTAAGTCCCACCGATTGTTCATATGGCAGTCACCACACTCCAAAGCAAAAAGATGGATACATTCCATAGGGGATGTCCCCAATTCAACAGAAGCCTGGGTATTCATATGAGCCCTTCGTGCAAGATGATCAGCACAGCGAATATTCTCCCTATGTGTATGGGAAATCTGCAAATCCCAGTCTGCATAAATAAGGGACCTGGTCTCGAAGATAAGATCATAAAAAGGATGGTCAATTCCACTTTGTGTCGATAATAGATGAATGGCCTGGAGAGAGTCAGTAAACAGTCTGACTTTTTTGAAGCCCAACTGCATACATAACTGGAGTCCTCTTTGGATTGCGTGGATTTCCGCAGCAGTTGGGAAAGAGTGACCTAACTTCTGTTGAAATCCGTGAATCCAGTTGCCTTGATGATCTCGGATGACCCCTCCACAGGCTGATTCACCATCACAAGCAGTCGAACCGTCAACGTCAATACGGAGAAAGCCCTCCTCTGGTGGTTGCCAATGTAGTAGCCCTCGCTCAGGGACTTGAAATATCTGATGAAGGAAGTGCCCGCTCTCTACACTCTCCGATAAATGATAGATGCATCTGTGAACTAACTCTTCTGGTTTGATAGCTCTACCTTCAAAAACCTGGCAACACCGGTTCTTCCAAAGTAGCCAACAAGTGGTACTGAAAACTCTCTGCCACGACCATCTAGCCATCTTCTTGTTTCCTGGAGAGTGCTGTGAATTCCATTTAAGCCAATCCTGCAAACTACCAGAAGAAAACATAGTATAGTATAGATGGTTAGTTAAAGAAGCCCACACTCTCTGAGCCTGCTCACAATCTCTCAAAACATGAAGGACACTCTCTTCAATCTCACACTGAAAAGGGCAAGTGTTTAGGGTAGATGGGTTATGTCTCGCTCTAATCTCATTTGTTGGGAGCTTCTCGTGGAAAACTTGCCACATAAAGTGTTTGACTCTTTCAGAAACTCCCCAGTGCCATAAATGACGCCAGTGGGATTGATTACTTAGGTTCTGCTGGTGGAAGATACCTTCATAAGCAAATTTCACGCTGAAGATACCATCAGGAGCGTTTCGCCAACAAATAACATCATCCTCAATGCCTAATGGAGGGGAGAGCGTCATGATTTTTTCAACCACCCAATTAGGCAGAAAGGTCTCCCATTTGACCCTGTCCCAATGACCAGATTGGGTGATAAATGAACGTACAGGAGCATCCAAATCAACAAGGTGCATGTTCCTCTCAATGAAGAATTTAAGAGGCTTATCAACGGGGGCCCAGCAAGCCTGCCAAGCCTGCGTGGTCCTACCACTTCTGAGCTTCATTCCAAGCCCCCCTTGGAATTCGTCCCAAACTGCTACAATTCCACTCCACACAGCGGATTGATTACGCCACCTTTGCATATGAGGAACCAGAGATAGACCACAAGAGTATTTTGCCCGTAAACATTTCACCCACATAGCTTCCGGTTTTGTGATAAGATTCCAACACAATTTCATGAGCAAAGCCTTGTTTTGGCAGCGAAGGTCTTTTATTCCCAGACCTCCTTCATGCTTCCTCCTTTTGAGAACATCCCATGCAATCAGGTGCATTTTTTTATTTTCATCATACTGATTCCAAAAGAAATCTCTGCTTAACTTTTCAATTGAAGAAAGGACACCTTTCGGAACCAAAGTCGATTGCATCTGATATTGAGGAATGGCAGACAAAACAGACTTTATGAGTACCGACCGGCCTGCCATGCTCAGATATTTACCCTTCCAGTTTGACAACTTCAATCTGATCTTTTGAAGAAGCGGGGCAAAAGTCATCTTGACCATACGTTTGTGAAGAAGTGGAACACCCAAATATTTCCCAAGATCAGCCGTCAGCCCAATCCCTACCATTAGGACTGTCATTTTTGACTCAGCAAAGGACACCTAGGGTTTGGGGAGTACCACTTGTCCCTTGGCTGCCTTCTTTGTCTGTTGCCACAAATATCTTTCTGATGGGGTCCTTAGGCACTGATGCATTTATAAGGTAATTTGCACTGGCTTCATGTTGGTTTACTATGTTTTCTTTGGGCTTCACGCCACCTATGATGTGGCTCATCATTAACAAGGCGTGGAGATGATCAGTGTATGGGAAAATATTGAGAGCTGCAATGGGTATAAGCACATGGAAGAACCATATTTCGAAAAGCTAGATAATGGAGTTGAGAAATAAATTAGGTCTTATAAAACCCCTTATTTAAGGCAATGCTTCTGTTGTGGGACTCATAACTAGAGCTTCGACAACAAAGAACCTTTGTTAATGTAATTAGATCATTATATAATTACTGCGTCCTTTAATTTTCAGTACTTGAGGAATTCTATTGTAATAATACAATAATTTCCACAACAGTTCCTTATACGAAATTCTACTTTCTAAAGTGCTGCTTTTGGTATCTTTGCATTAAGGTCACTTGAATGAGTTGAATCGAGGATCAAATTGAGAAACCTTTTAATATACTACCTTTGGTCCTAGATGCAAAATCCAATTTGTAATACAATTTGCACTATAAATTATTAGGTCCTTCCGGACAGGAGGAGTAAGGAAAAATAATTTAACCTGCAGTGAAAAGATATATTGGAGAGAGGGAGACGAGAAAACACAAGTGCTTCTTCTCACATTTTTGGAGGAATGATGCGGATTGGATTCTCAGATTAATATTTTTATAAAAAGTATCAAAATAAAAATAACTACATTTATTGTATAAAAAAAATAACTAAATTTAAAATTTTGTTACTTGAGAGTGATCTATAATTGCAAATGGGATAAACCGAAGAGAATTAATTGATTGCAATAGAAAAAAATTAAAACTGCGGGAATTGAATAACGTCATTTAAAATTATAAAACTTTTTTATCCAAAGGTCATAACTTTATAATATTCAAAATAAAAATTCAAAGTCAAATTATTCAAACATCCGAAGGAGTTTAATGTTGTTATAAATGGATAATATGTCCATTCATAAAAATAAAAATAAAAAATCAAAATTCACAATTAAAACATTATTTTTCATCTGTATCATATCTCATTAAAGTAAAAATTAAATTTAAAAAACATAAAATTTAGATCATCTAATTAAACACATAAAAGAGGAATTAGATAATTAATGTGTGTGTGTGTGTGTAACATAAAAATTTATTAGCATAGATATGTAAACATACCTTGTGCTCCATATATTATTGATCTATTGTCAAATAACAAATGAACTACAATATATAAGTAGCCTATTTTATTTTTCCCCTATTCATTATATCTTAAGCATGTAACTAGACTTTCATACATATAATGTCAACTAATGACCAAATCAATCACTTAAGGCCCTACATTCTCTGAGGCATCTTTGTTTGTTTTGAGGGAATATTCCATCATATTCTTCTTTTGTAGATGAAGATGAGCCATATCATAAGTAGCATGAAGTCCAAAGAAAACATAGTAGATCAGCATAACGACAGTGCAGATTCCAAACCTTATAAATGCTTCTGTTGGCAAAGACCCCATCAGAAAGATATTTGTTGCAATAGATAAAGAAGGCAGCCAAGGGACAAGAGGTACGCCCCAAACCCTAGGTGTCCTTTACTGAGTCAAAAATAAGGACAGTCCTAAAATGGACAAGAACCATAAAGGAACAATTATGATGTATTCTAACCAACCATTAGGCCTCAAACCCCAATAGGCTGAAGTGGCTATTGAAGAAGCAACAATGAGAAGCAAGAAGATGACTAACTTCATCAAATTCTGAGTTGGTGTGACTCCTCTCACATAGTCTCTTCTCACCAGAAGAGCCACAGCCATCATCATGAAGATAAATAGTGTGCTTATTGACAATAAGCTTGCCAATACATCTAAGCTTGAGAAAAATCCAATGCACGCAGCTGAAATCATATATATATATATATATATAAAGAAGTCAAACAATTATTCACGGTCCTCATTGGTGTATATAGATAGGGTTTTGAGATAAACTTTTTAGCCTTTGATATGTTCAAGTTCGCACAAAATATGCCCATGTTTTGTATAAAACTAAAGACAGCCTTAGTATGTTGAAAAGGAATGAATATTAATTTGATTGTTAAGAACATATACAAGTCTTAAAGTAGAATTCAGTTTCGAAAGATTAGCCTATATATGAGGGAAGCAAGGAACTGGGGTGTCAACTTCTCTAATGGGTCAACTCTACTAGACTTTACTCGGCCTCTTGCTGGTAATTAAGAGGCTTCCATATATATATAATCCTTTATGAGATTATATTATATGAAACTTTCTGACATGAGACTCATAATATTAATCCAAATAGGATTGGTTCAGTGACGATAGAATCAGTTTCTGCATATGGACTTTAAGAAAATTAGGGGTTGGAATGGAAAAATATATGTATATCTAGGTAGGGATCTACTTAATCACCATCCAAAACCTTAATTCTCAAATTAGTCATGGCAGCTAGTAGCTCCTTCATTGATGCATGAAAGTTATTAACTTATTATTAAGTTATTATATAATGTAATGATACATAATATACGATATCATTAAGTAACTTATATTTAACTTCCTTAATTTTTTTTAAAAAAAAAGTCAACTAGATCTTATATTTAAAACGAAAGAGATTATTATTAGTAGTTATCTAAGATGGTGATCAAAAGTGTAGCATTTATAGGAGTTCCAGTCGTGGGATGTACAAGAGCAAACCATGGAGGAATCATATGGGCACGTGCAATATGCGTGATATATCGTCCTTGTCCTAAAGCTCCTACCAAAATCACAGTGGTAATAACCTTCAAAGCTCCAAAAGCCACAACATACTTTGCCCATTTTAGTCCCACACTTTCAAAAGCCACAGAAAACGCTGCGTTGCGGTCTATATCACTGTACTTCTGCATCATGTTCAAAGAAAGCGCCATCAAACAATAAATCACAGTGATCAAAGACATTAAGCCAAGTAACCCTATTGGTATATCCCTTAAAGGCTTCTTAGTCTCTTCAGCCAAGGCCACAACGTGCACAAATCCAGTGTATCCAAAATACACTACAACCGCAGCTTTAAAAACCCCTTCAATACCATAAGGAAAGAAACTATGTGACGGAGAGCACGAGTTTGAGGTATTGTCATGGGAGAAACCTAGGACTATGGCGAAGATGACGACGAAAGCGTTGATTCCTGATGCTATCCAGTTGAGGTACGAGGTTATTCTGGTGCTGATCATGGCGATTGTGGATAAAATGACTAGAACCAAAACGGTTATGGGATCTAGTAAGTTGTAGCCATGTTTGAAATTTGTTTTGATGCGAAGTGAATTAGAGGGAAGATTTAAGAGAGTTGTGAAATAGGAAGTCCATCCTCTTGCTACAGCTACACTTCCTATTATGGTTTCAAGAAGAATGTTTCCTGCTGCTATGAATGCTGCAAAATCTCCAAGTTCCACTCTCAGATATGCAAATGATCCACCGATAACAAGCACTAGGATTTGAGTTATTTATCTTTTAATTATTTAAGGAAATAATAATATTTTTTATGGGCAGATTTCACCATATTGTAACTCAATCATTATATTTTAACTCAGTGCAACTCCATTCATATAGTTTTAGTTTAGCTGTAACTCACCCTCCAAACAATCAATCCCTTAATTTAACTATTCATATTATTATATACTAACTCTGATATCTAATAAAAAAGCTAGTTGTAGATTTGCATTTGATTTAAAATATAAGATTTTGATCCATTTTGTTTCTTATATTTATCATTTTCCTTAAACCAATTTACTCAACTTATAAGCTACTAAATAATATAGGGTTAAGGAGCTGATTTGCCAATAAAGTTTTAAGGGAGGAGCATCTGGCATAATTATGTTTTAAAAGGGGCAAAAATACACATAAGGAATTAAAAGTGGAACATCCATCACAAAACCATTAAATTTGATCTAAAACTGTTAGGGGTTTTCTTCTCTTATAATTTAACATTGTTAGGTCAAATTTAACGGTTTTGTGTTGGATGCTCCACTTTTAATTCTTTATGTGTATTTTTTGCTCCTTTAAAATATAATTATGCCAAACACTCATTCCTTAAAATTTTGTTGATAAATCTGCTCATTAACCAAATAATATAATGTTACATAGGAATATTTTAGGGAGGTGATGACACATTTGTTTAAATTAACTAATTTATGTTATTTCTTTAATCTAGCCAAATCTATTAAGTGTTCGTTTGAGATAACTTATTTTTGAGCAATAAATGCTTATAAAGCGTGATTTACGGTATACGAGATAAGTATGTAAAATGAGTTTTATCTCGACTTATGTAATAAGTGCTTATTGACCCCCAATAAACAATACCAAACACACACTAAATATTTCTTATATTAGAGATTGGAGGGAGCATTTCATAAAACCGGAGACTAAAATTTTAAATAACTAAAAAATTATGGGATTGAATTAAAGTTTAGCAACCAAATGTCAATTGAGTCAAAAAAAACTACTATAGTTAGGATTGCGTAAGGTCAGAGTTCAAAGATGAAGTTACAATAAATCAAAACTAGAGGAAGAAAAAGATTCATTTTTCTTTTATTTAATGGTTTGAGGATTAAATTATTAAATTTAGAGGAACCTTTCGCCGGTAGAAGAAGAAGCCACCTGCAGCAGGGATTTCCACGGCGAACTCTGTGTAGCAGAAAACAGAGATCATGGCGGAGAAGCAGGAGGCGACTTAGGACAACACAATAGCAGGTCCGGCGTGGTCGTGAGCTTCTTGACCGGTGAGGACGAATATTCCGGCTCCGACGCGGACCCGAGGCCGAACCAGATAAGGTCCCACCAGTTGAGGCAGCGTTTCATGTCATTCTCACTTTCCTTTCTGATCTCATCGGTCTCGGTGGCGTCGTCGGATCTGCTGGTCAGGCGATCCTTAAATCTCAACAACGTCTGAGAGAGCGCCGTCCGGTAGGTTGTCAAACTCTGGAAGGACTCTTCTGGTAGGAAATCTTGCTTGCTCCATCTTCTCCAGTAGCTTCTCTGCGAAGAAGGAGCTGGGTCTTCCATGGAAGCTACTGTGTGCAAAGTGCTTCGCGATAGCTCAGTGAAGAAGATGATTGAGTGGATTAGAATGTGGACAAGTGGAATGCAAACTCTTAATATTATGTGCGTATTCTTTTTTGGTTAGGGTGCAAATCCATGCAGAAAATATTTATAAAGTTTCAAACTTTTAATATTATTTTAGAAGTTTTTTTTTATCTTAATATTACCTTAAAAATTTTAAAACATAACAATGCTGTGCTTAAATTAACCGAAGTTAAGTTTCATGATAGACCCATTTATGCGGGGTGGATTGCTAATTTGACCCATTTTGGTTTTAACTAAAATAATCAATGCATTAATCCCGTAATATCATAATAATTTTTCACAACTTATAAAAAAAAGCATATTTACAAATATATATCATAAATAAATTAGAAAGCATTATAAGCTAATAAGTAAGATACAAGTGTTAAAAATAAATAATTATTTTATTTATGTAACTTATCAATAACAATTACTATAACAACTAAAAATTATAATTACTACATATGTTCACATATAACCTATATATAATACTTCCTCTTGTTTTAATTAGAAGATAAAGTTGACTTTTTTTGGAGAAATTAAGGAAGTTAATTAAATTACTTTAGAGTATTTATATTTATATTTTTTTCCAAACTAATTAGTTTAACTAATAAATTAATATATATTCTAAGGATACATAACATATGATATGATTAGGTAACTTATTTAGCTTTTTTAATCTCTTAAAAAAATCAACTTTGTCTTATATTTAGGACTGGAGGTAGTAACATTTAATTTTATCTCATTTATTTTTCAGCATATAAAAATGAAAATAATTTTTTTCAGATTTCATAATAAATTAAATATAAAATATATCAAACACATTAAACTATTAACTACTAATAAAATTAGATTTATAAGCTCAAAAATTAAAAGCTTATGGTATATATGAAGCTTAACTAGAGTGAAATGAAACTTAAGTACAACACTTAAAAAAAAAAAGTTAATAAAGAAAAAATAGAAAGGAGAGGTTGCATGCAATGCAACTTTAAAAATTAAGAAAGAAAAGAAAAAGTGAGTATGTACTTACGGAATCTTTAGGATGGGGATGGGTGGAGAAAATGTGTAATATCCTAATTTTTATTTATGGTAATTAAGTGATATTAAGACATGATTTATTAAGTAATTTAGGGTTTAGGGAAGATCTAGAGAAGTATAAAATTAAGAGAATAATGGAACATTGGGATGTGATTGAAAATTGAAGCTAATATGTATTTATTAAGGATGAGTTGAATTTAATAAAATTATAATTTCATTTATATATATAACCAAAAAATGTTATTGGAACGAAATAAAATTTAATTATGAATTTTTGGAGAATCTTGGTAAATTATGGTTTTTTAAGAGAATGATCTAGAGATTTTGTGATACCAAAATATGAACTTGAGGATGTTAAGTGCCCGTTTGGTTCACGGAATCGAATGTAATGTAACAGAATGTAATGTAATGGAATATAATGATAATTACATGAATTTGTTTGGTTCATCATTAAAGAAAGATGACGCATATACATAAAAACGTTTGACTGCATTATATAAAAAATGAGAATATATGAGAATAATATAGTAAGAGATAAAATTACCCCTATTGCACATATATGTATAATATATATATTGATTTCAAAGTAATTTTTTTCAATTTGTGCAGTATATACGTTGAGTTAGTAATAATTTTTTAATATTTAATTGTGGAAATATTATTAAAGGGGTTCATAGTAATTTTTAATTAATGATGGGAATATTATTTAATAAGATATTTTAATATTTTTAATGGTGAAATATAATTTTTAAATCTTTTTAGTGGGGAATATTTTTTTATATTTTATATAATTAATTAATTTTTAAAAATATTTAATGGTGGTAATTATTTAATATTTAATAGCATTTATAGGTGGGCACTTTGGTCAAATTAAAAAATTATAATGGTAACAGTGTCTTTTTCACTTGATTATAGGATGCATGTATCCTCATTCATTAGTTGGAGTGTAATCCTGATTACATCAAATGATATAATAGGATTACAAAATGTAATCATGTTTATATTATATAAGACCAACCAAATACTATAATCAATCTATTGTATTAAGATTACATGTAATCCTCTCTCATAGAATCAAATCAAACAGGCTATAAGAGTTTTATCTATATTATAAAGAAGAAATGAGCTAAAATAAGTAAGGAATGAAAAACCAGACCGAGCAATGAACCGGTCACAACACAGGTTCAAGGGTTAATGGGTCAACCGGGGTCTAACCGGTAGTTGAACCGGTCATAACCAGTCATATTAAAATATTATAATTTATTAGTGATAATATATATTAATATATTTTTAAACTTCTATAGATAAAAATAAAGATTTTTAGAAAAAAAAATGTTTAAAATCTATTAGTATTAGTTATAATACCTATACTTATGCAAAGATATCTCATTTCCTATAATTATTATATCTTTTTAAATAATTGTTTTCATTATTTTCTTCATTTTTTTAGATTTTTTCTATCTTTATCTATTTTTCTCTTCATTTTAGTCTTCAACTTTACATTTTGCCCTCAAAAAACACAAAATAAAAATTTAGAAAATTGTAAAAAAAAAAAAGGAAAGAAACCGAGTCAACCGGTTGAACCACCGGTTTTACCGGTTTTAACCGGTTCTGACCGGTCCAACCGATTCTGAACGGTTCAACCGGTCTGACCGGTTTATTGACCAAACCGGACCAGACCAAGGACCGGTTCCTGGTTCAACCGGTCGAACCGGCCGATCCGGTCCAATTTTTTGTACTCTGAAAATAAGAAAAGAAAAGAAAGGTACTTGAAAAGGGGGGAAAATATATAAAGAATAAACGAGTAATATAATAATATAAAGATGTGAGGCCCATGCCCCTTTAATACCCACACCCACACCCCTTCACTTCCCGGGAGCCTTCTTCAGCGGATTGCAGCCACTCTTCTCCGTTAATGGAGCTTTAAGATAGTTTTGAGCTTTATTTTCTCCTCAAAAGTTCTTCAAACATCAACACTTATTTCATAAATATTTTTCTATCCATCTAGAACTTTCTAAAAATACAAATTTTATTGGGAGCAAGACAAGTTTAAAGGTTAGGGTTTGAAGCAAGTGTTGAGTTTCAATAAATGGTGACTATAAAACTATAGAGGTGAGTAAATGTTTATATTTAATCAGTTTATAATATTTATATTGTATTATTTGAAAGGTTTAGTGTTAGGATTTGAATATTAGAGTAATATTATGAGCGAATATGATAATTTTAACGATTAAACTTGAGTTTGATAGTTGACCTATGTTTATTAGAGTTAGAATTGATGTTTAATTAGTTTAGAATATTGTTAAAGCTTGTAAAATGACGATGGGTATTTTGGTTGGAACCTAAGTTGGAGAAATTGAGGATTTTGTTTTATTTGAGTAATTATGGATTAAATTATTAGTTCAAATGAGATGTTAAGATTTGGAAAGATATGGTTTGTATTGGATTGGAGATTTCGTCATTAAAAGTGATATTTGAAAGTTAAAGGTAGAGTTAGAGACCTTAAGTCTATGTAAACAAATTAACTATGTATTTAGCAATTTGAGTAATGAGGAATTGTATAATAATTATGTAAATTGAAGTTAGATTGTTTAGTGTTGGAAATTGGGTGTTTTGAAAGAAATTGATGAGATAGTTATAGTTTAATGTTTCTAATAGGTAAGAAAGAGTTAATGGAAGGAAAAAAAATGAAATTTGAAAGATGATTTTGAGAAATAGTATTCATATGATTTTTCTTAAGGACTTAAAGTGAATGAATTTTTGGGGATTTAAAGTTGAATGGAGGAGAGTATTATTATCAATAATTTTAATGGGCGAAACAAAATTATTGGATGATGGAAATATTGTTGGGATCGAAGATTTGATTTATGGTAGTAAATTGAGAATTTTGAAAATTTATATTAAAGTGAGAAATTTAGAGGTTATACAAAGATTTGAAATAGAGTTTGATTTTTGGAGTTAGATTTTGGGTTGATATTGATCATGTGATTATGAAAAATGAGGTTTGGTAATTGGGTTGGTTAGGAATGATCAAAGATGAGAGTTTGTAGTTCTAGAGAGACTTTAAGTCTCTTATTTGTTTTTTTATCACTCAATTAGTTTGAATACTAAATTGTGATTATAATTTATTGTTATAGATTGATTTGTGACTTGTGGTTGAGCTTCGAGCTTGGATTTTTATGGTAAATTTAGCTTTGGTGAAAGGTAACCACTTTTCACTTGTTATGTGTGTTGGTATGTTGTTTGTGAGTATATTACGAAATGATTATGAGGATGAAAATGGTATATTCATATACTTTGGAATGTTTATTAAGATTGAGAAAGTTATCATGATATTAATAAGTAATTTGATAGAAATTGTCTTGTGAAACCATATGATTTGAATTGTGATTAGAGCTGTTCGTTGGTCATTTTCTCTCTCTTTCAAGTTTCAACTTTCAATCCACTTCCTCCCTATTCATTTTATATCCGTTTGCTATGTAGTGCATTTTTCACTTGTGTGATTATTGATTGATAAGATCACTTTGAATAATCAAAGTTGAGGTCCAAAAACACTGCCATAAAACTGCTTTTGACGATGGAATATTAATGCCTTGTTCCACAATGAATTGGGATGTGTGTGTTTATATATATATATATATATGATTTGAGAATTGAGATATTATGGATTGTACATGAGAATGGTTTGAACAACATGATTTGAATGCAAAAATCTTGAAAAATTTCTGTTGAGCTATTTATTGATGATTATTGTGATGATTGGATTGAGATGAGATGGAGTAGTGTGTTCTATTACATGGTATAGCTTCCATTGTATACGATAGTTGATTTTCTATTGTCCCATAGGTTCAATGAGGGACTGTCCCATCAGTTCAATGAGCACCTACGACACCCCATTAGTTCAATAAGGAGAAAAGACCCATGGTTTGGGGTATGTGCTCTGTGGATTTTGGCCGGTCCTCATCACATGACCACTGAGGTTTTGAGTGGCCGGTAATATGGATAGTAACTTAGCCTATGCGTCTAGTTGGCAGAAATAAAACGGTTCGATTGGATTGATGGGAGGCAACTTTAGGTTTCTTCATTATTTCTAATCAAATCTTTTCTTCTTGGAATTATTCGCTCTCAATTTTGAAAATCTTGGTTTTCTAGTCAACCATGACAGACTTTATTCTTGGAGTATCAGATCCCTACTTGTGGCATTATGAGGTAATATATCATATGATGTCTTGTGCGTTTATACTAGTGTTACGTACACCTTATGGAGTCCCCCCCCCCCCCCCCCCCCCAAATTGTCCAATGGCACTGCATAGAACCTGGAATTGAACAGAAATTACTATGCATCGTGGATGGTGCACCTTGGTGGGGCCAGGCTGGTATCTCTTTCTTTCTGTTCTTGTAATTTTATGTCGACCATTTATTCTAATGCCAAATCTTGATAAAATATGCAAGGTTACCGAAGTTGCAGATAAAATTGGCGTTGGAGTACATTTCAACCCTTTTGTTAGCTGGAATAGAAAGGTATTCGCAGCTTGAAGACTCAATTATATGAACATATGTTGGTAAAAAACAGATTATGTGAACAAACTAAATACCCATGATCACATATTTAATAGCTTACAATTGTCAGTTGTATATATTGGCATCTTTTTAGATTGTACATCATGTGATCTTAGAATTATATTCATTCCCGATAAAGACTTGCTTGGTTAGCCAAACTACATGAACTGCAGCTTCTGAGGGTACTCTTACAAGAGCTTGTTAAGATTATTGTGCTACATCTCTCTCTTCCTTTTCCATGTGCTCTATTTTACTCATAATTTTAATCCATGACCTAGTTCTTTGGGTGCATTATATGCAGATTCATATAGTGATTGATAATTTGGACATTGCAAATGAAAATTCTGCTAACCTGAGGGCTGCAATATCAGCTGCTCTTCTCTTTATTCCATCAGAATTCACAGAGGTCTATTTCTTTCTTATTTAACTAATTATTTTGAGGGTTAAAACAATTGAAATGATTAAAGCATATCCTTGCAGGAAGATCTGTATTCAAAGTTCTGTAGTCTCTCATATATGGGTGATCTACGTAGAGCTGGGAATACGGGCAGCCCGTGGGTTGCGGGCTGGCCAAATGCCAATCCTAACCCGCAGTGTGCGGGTAGCGGGCCAGCCCGCGGGCCCGCATTTTTTTTTTTGAAAAAAAATCTATTTTTTAAAGAGGATTGAAAATATGAGACACATATATATGAGTCATTAAATTTACCTTCTTAACATCAACCATTTCTCTTATAAAAATTTAAAAACACAATCTACAATTCAAGAGATAAAGTTATCAAATTTGTCAAAGTTTATAAACAAAACATAAACTCATCCTCAAACAACCAAGATATAATAATTTTGTTTAAAAAAGGGAAGAGGTTAAGATTTTTTCTCTTTGGATTGGGAGGTACCAAGATAGGAGTGAAAAATTTATAAGTTTTGTAAAATTATTATATATAAAAAAAATAAAAAATTTTGCAGGCCAACCCGCCAACTTGCAGACTGGCCCACATCAACCCACGGGTTGTGCGGCCCGCATTTTTACGGGTTGGGATTTTCCCAACCCTAACCCGGCAAAATCGGCGGATTGGGCCCATATTACCGGCTCTAGATCTACTTATGATATTTTCGGAGGATAAAAATAAGGTACACCTTAAATCCACCCAATGCTTATCCAGTTATCTGACTGGATTTAACCTAATATGGTTATCGTTATCTACTCTACTGAGATTAATGAAACAATCCCGGCACATATCCTTTCTTACTTTTTTTTCCCTTCAAGGGACTGGAGGCAAATATGCAAATTGCATGCAATTGGTGTAACTTCTTTCCTTATGGAAGGCAGATGCATCATATTTCCTAATGCTCACACCAAGATTCATCTATCTGCTATCTGATCCAGGTGAAGAAGATATTAACAGGTCAGTTTGATCTTTTCCATTCAATGTATAAACCATTTCTTGAAGAGTATGAGGCTAAGAAGTTATTGAGACTTTAATCTAATGCTGATCACAGAATACAAGTCTTTCAGGTATTTATTTATTTTTTTAATATAAAACCCTTGAAAACTTTGTACTGCTTTCAGCCCTTTCTAGGGGCCAAATATAATGCAGGTAAAAACATGTATTAATCTAACCATTGCCTAACACTCAGAATTAGAGCATTCAAACACAAAGGTTAGAAGTTATATGGATTTTGATATTTGATTTTTGTAGCTTGAGGAGAGGTTAATGCGTATTATTTTTGGTATCAGTATGTTTAATCTATTGAAACAATTTAACTTCCTTGAAACCAAAATAAATTTTATGGAGTTATCACCTGTAATACCTTTGCAAACAAACTCGTGTTTCCTTTTATTTATGTCTAAATTGTTATTTAATGGTACTTGATTTTGTCATGAAGAAGCAAATTTTTTCCTCAAGTTTCCATTTATAAAGGAACAACGAGAGGAACATAGAGGCAATGTTTTCAGATATTTAGTGCTTCTCATATCCTTCATTGCATTCTGATGCATCATAGGCTATGTCACATGTTTAGGGGTGGATAATCCAAATGAACTAATTTCTCTTGCTTTGGAAAACAGGACGGTAACTTATCAGCTGCTGGCTCTCTTGTCTCTTCTCTTCCTCCTGCAGTCAGAAACCAGATGGGTATGAAGTTAGGAGAGAAGACAAAAATCAGTGAAACTGGTATGCCCATATCATGAAAAAGAATGTTTTCTTAAACATTGCTTTAGCTTCAAATGTTTCCCACTTAAACTCCCAGACGTCTGGTGGTTGATGATGATGAAATTGTAGGATCTAACTAGAGGTGTATATCATATTGAGGATAAAGATAATTAAATTAAAAAATTTGCCCTATGATTTCAGGAAAAATCATTAGAGACGTTGCTTTCAGCTCCAGAGAAGAGGCTGCAAAATGCTTGCAGGGAATTCTGAGGAGAAGGGTTATGATTTCAAGTGCCAGACAGGCGGCTTCTGGCCTTCTGACTTCAGGTGGGGTTAACGCTAGCCGGTATCTTGCTAAAAAAATCTGCAAAGCCTGGAAGTCCTGGAGATGATGAATCCAGCCACTTGGCAGCAATCTTAAAAACTAGAGTTTCCTGCCTAACCATTGACCAATATAAGTTTGCAGAAGGACTGGTAGTGCAGTCATTTTTATGGAGATATATAGCCTTCTGGATGGGACTTGGATTAAATTCTATGCTTGAGCCTTGACGTTCTTTAATATGGATGTTACTTGAACATTTTTGAAAGACTTGGCTCCACATTATTGATTCCATGGAAAAGTTAGTTCCAATGTGATTATTCCCTTGAGAAACTTTATAGTAAACACTTGATAACTCCATTTCCGCCCAACATCTTGTCCGATTTAGCAGATGGGCCACAAAGTGGCAATTATTTTGCCGTAGACAGTGCATATTTCTTGAAAGTGTTCGGGAATCATGAGATGCAGGGCAAAAGGTGGAGAAGCAGGGTTGGATTAGCTTGGATAGAGTGATTTATTTCTTCATCTGATTTCCATATTTTCTTGTAATTTGGAGCTTTGGCTGCAAACAAGTTGTCTTTTGAAGAGGTTGAGTATTCTTTAAGGGTTCTACTAGTTCAACAACTAGACTTAAAAAAAAAATGCAAGCGGGTGTGTGTGTGTCAACATTAATAGTTAATAAAAGAAAATATGATTCATCTATACTTTAAATATATTAACTATTATCATAAGAACAAAAGCGTCCAAAATTTCTGAATAAGGAATTCATTTTATTAACATGAACAAATTTTTTCAAAAAAATTATAATACACGTCACTATAATTTTTTTTTAATAAATATATTAAGTATAAATTTTACTATATCTGTTTCATATGTAAAGTTTTTTTAAAGTTCTATATTTTAATATGTAAAGCATTTTATGAAATTGTAAATACATTTATCTTTTTTATCTAAAATATTTATAGAAGTATATGAAATTTACACACCTCTTATTGGAAACAAATAATTAATATTAGTAATTTACATTTAAGAATGGAAAACTTAAAGAATTGAAATCTTAACTAAGTTATTTTTTAAAAGACTCACATTTATGTGTTAGTGAAAACTATTTAGAGTTAGTTTAGATTAATGTTGATAAAAATAATTTTTATTTCAATTGATTTTTATAAAGTCAAGTTGGTACGTGTTATACTTTTTTGTTTTTTCTTACTTGGTAAAAATAACTGCATTATTTTTTTTAAAAAAAAATCACCTTTATTTTTTTGTTTTGTATCATTAATATCAATCATCAATCAATTAATTGATTTCTTAGGGCAAAAAAAAAAAAAAAAACTAGCATGGCCTGTGTTACAGTTTCACATTTTTCTTTGAATTAATTATTCTTGATAATTCTTTTAGAACATAGTAAAATTCCTTTGATTTAGCATATATTAATGTTGATATATAGAGCAATAAAATCATAAAGCAATAAAACTCTTTTAAGAGGGGAGAAAAGAAAAGAGAGGATATTAAAGTCATCTTATCTACATTTTAAAATCTTAAATCGGATTAATGGCTCAATTAAAGATTTGTTCAATTTACCAACATAATTTAAAATTTTCCTATTTTAACTAGCTTTATATGAGATTTTGCCTAGTATTTTTCTTTTATACGATTGTCTCACTAAATCATATTCAAATATTTTCGAGTCTAGTAATCTCATATTCACACATAAACTATACATGAATTAAGTGTGTGTTCGGATATCACCTCAAAAGTGCTTTTTCAAAGAAAATCATGTTTGGGATATTTTCATCCAAACACTTGAAAATTTTTCAGAATAGTTTTTTTGCACAAAATCAATTTTTTTTTTTTCAGCTTTCTCATGTTTCTGAAATTTCTCTTTCCTCCCTTTCTCATATTGCATCTGTCGTTTTTTTTTTTGGTTTTTAATGTTATGAAATTTAAAATGTTAAATAATGGGTTAAAGTGCAAATTTAATTAATAAGTTTTTTTAGGGGCATTTGGTATAAATAAGGTTTGGAAGGTATAAAAATAATATTGAACAATTAAAAATGGTGTAAATTTAATAAAACCATTAAATTTGGTCTAACGTTGTTAGGGGTTTTCTTCTCTTAAATTTACACCTTTTTTAATTTTTAATATTATTTTTGTATATTCCAAAACTTATTTGTGTTAGACGCCCCTCCGGAAAAATTTGGTTGTTAAATTTTCACTTTAACCCTTAAATAATACATAAAATATTATCTTATCATTTATATGTAATTATCACAAAAGTTAATATCCTTTTTAATAATTTGACCATAAAAAAAACTATTCTGATCACAATATCCAAACACTCTCATTTTATTAAAATCATTTTTTTCTCATAATCTATTCTCTTTATAATTTATTCTTTAAAAACTATTTTCCACTTTATCCAAAGCTATTCTCTAAAAGCTAATACCAACACATTTAAAGACAATTGACCGCATGGATCATATAAAGTTGTTTTGAAATGCAAGTTTGTGCCTATGGATATATCTTATCAATCAAACCCATAAGATTCCAATATGGAATAACAATCACTCCTTTGGCTTGTTAGCTTCGGGTTGTTAGTTTGAAAGAGAAGTCATCATAAATAGACCCTTTTATTAAAATAAATAAATAAATAAATCGCATTAATCAATGAGTACAATTACTTCAACATCAAAGCCGGCTTTATTTTATTTTTTGTATTTAGATGGTTTTGTATTGAGCATTAATTTATTTTTTTTATAAAACCTTCTGGATAAATTTGCGGATTAATAAAAATAACGTTATGAACTGTCAATTCAATACATTTGATCAATAACGGTTAAGGCAAAATTATTCTCTTTTTATATTTTTAAGGTAAAATTATTTTTGGATGATAACTTCTAGACAATATTATTTTTTGAATTTATTTTAATATTATCATCAAATATTCAATTCAAAGTTTGTGAGTATTTTTCTTACAAGTGTCTCCTCTCGTGTTCAGAAATCAAAAGGAATGTAGTGAGGCGAACTATCTTGCTAGACCAACGTATTGAGCAGTAATCCTAATTACTGAATCCGTGAATCCTCACTTGTCAACATCAAGTAGAGGTCCTACTTATCTAATTTTTTATATTATTATTATTATTATAAACCGAACCCGTTGAATTTTAACATTGCAGGCCACTCAACATTGTGACAGAGTTATCATCACAAAAACCACTTCGTTATCAACAACCAATATTAACATAACAATGGCTTCCGATTCCATGGAGGAGCCTGCTTCATCGGAGAGAAGCTACTGGAGAAGATGGAGCAAGCAAGATTTCTTACCGGAGCAATCCTTTCAGAGCTGGAACAACTACCTAACCGCACTTTCTCAGACTTGGATGAGGTTCAAGGATCGTCTCGTGAGCAGATCCGACGACGCCACCGAGATCGGTGAGATCAGAAAGGAAAGCGAGAACGACATGAAACGCTGCCTCAATTGGTGGGACCTTATCTGGTTCGGCTTCGGCGCGGTTATCGGCGCCGGAATCTTTGTCCTCACCGGTCAAGAAGCTCATGACCATGCCGGTCCGGCCATTGTCTTGTCCTATGTCGCCTCCGGCGTCTCCGCCATGCTCTCCGTTTTCTGCTACACTGAATTCGCCATAGAAATCCCAGTCGCTGGTGAGACTTTGCTGTTATCTCAGATTTTATTGCATAGTAGAATCTCCAGTTTCCACGTGTCAATTTGAAACTTGTAATAACCCCACCAAAAAAAGTACTTGTGAAAAACACACATCGCAGAAGCTAAAAATTATGAAATTTTTTTTTGAATTTGTAAAATTTTAAATAAGATATTTTATAAAAAATGAATTATGAATTGCTTATCAATTTTTATCATTCCCTTCTTAATTTTTGATAACAAATCTAATTTAGGATTTTGTAATTTCAAAATTTTTTTCTATCTTTTTCCTTAGAAACTATGTTCTATATTTAGAATTGGAAAAAATATATTTGTTTGGCAACTAATTTCTTTAGTGCACCATAAATTAATCCTACAATTAGGATATGAGATAGTATATATGTTTAGCTCATATACTATTATCGCGTATGTATGTTATCGTTGATCCATATTTTAAATAATCCATGGTTTTCAGGTGTTCAAATTATTTATATGCATGGACATATAAAATATATTGAATTATGAACTTTATCTCTCAATTAACTTATTTTATATTATAAACTTAATTTTAATTAATTATTTATACCATTTTGATAAATTATTAAAAATAAAAATTTAGACTATCCATAGACACACACTACTATTCATTGGGTCCTTAAGGTAAGTTATATAATTAATTTGAGTAAATTAAGGAAATTAAATTATTGCTTAATTATAACAAATATGACCCGATTTTTTTAAAATATCCTTGTACAACACTATATTATATATGAATTTATAAGTTAAGTAAATTAATTTAGAGAAAAATGATACATATTTGAGATAAAATCATTAGAGGGCTTATGTATTTTTAGAAGTTCAGTAAGAACAACATCACTCTTTTAATTAGTTAAAACCCGGAGGAGGAGTATATGTATTGCCTCCTGGACCTCCATAGTTATCCAAATATTAATGCTCATGGTTGCAATTTGAGTTTTTGGCCAAAATGTAAAGTGATTTTTTTTTTATTACTTCAATAATAACAATAACAACTAGACTCAATTCAATGGTAGCACAAATAGGTCATTTACATTTAAGCAGTTAATCCCTATATTTTTATAAACAACAATACAGATTTAGGATTTTGATCTTTCAAGTGATATTTTTTTATCTTTTTCCATTACTAACAACAATGACAACAATTATACTCAATTCAATATGGTGGCACAGGTGGGTCATTTGCATATTTGAGAGTGGAACTTGGAGATTTTGCAGCATTCATAACAGCAGGAAACATTCTTCTTGAAAGCATAGTAGGAAGTGCAGCTGTGGCCAGAGGCTGGACTTCCTACTTCACTACCCTCTTGAACCGTCCCTCTAATTCACTTCGCATCGCTACAAATCTCAAAGATGGCTACAACTTACTTGACCCCATAGCAGTCGCAGTCCTTCTTGTTTTTGCCACGATCGCCGTGATCAGCACCCGAAAAACCTCATACCTCAACTGGATAGCATCGGCAATCAACACCTTTGTCATCCTCTTTGTCATTGTCCTAGGTTTCCTCCATGCCAATACCTCAAACTTGTCCCCTTTCTTGCCTTATGGGGCCCCAGGAGTGTTCAAAGCAGCTGCTATTGTGTACTTTGCATACGGTGGATTTGATAGTGTGGCGACTTTGGCTGAAGAGACTAAGAAGCCTTCAAGGGATATACCAATAGGGTTACTTGGGTCAATGTCTTTGATCACTGTGATTTACTGTTTGATGGCGCTTTCTTTGAGTATGATGCAGAAGTATACTGAGATTGATGAAAATGCTGCATTTTCTATGGCTTTTGGGAGTTTGGGACTGAAATGGGCAAAGTATGTGGTGGCTTTTGGGGCTTTAAAGGGTATGACCACCGTGCTTTTGGTGGGAAGTTTAGGACAGGGACGATATATCACGCATATCGCACGTGCCCATATGATTCCTCCATGGTTTGCTCTTGTCCATCCCAAGACTGGAACCCCTATATATGCTACACTTTTCATCAGCATCTCAGGTATTTAATATATAATCTTTCCTTCTTTATAAGTTCTCATCATTTCAATTCATTCAATCACTACTTACAAAAAAAAAAAACAAGCTTGCAAGGTTTATCTCAAAACTTATTCTATAAAAAGAGTGGTGCAGCGCACATTAAGGCTTCTACTAGGTGGGGTTTGAGAAGGAATAAAAGTACGTAGCTTTATCTCACAAATGGAGAGACTATTTTTAGAATTTAAAATCGTAACCTTTAGGTCATATGACATCAACCTTAAACTCACCCTTTTCAAAAACTCAATCTATATACTAACAAATAAAGAGAACACATGGCTTTTTTTTTCCCTTGACCAAAGAATTTTGGATTTTATTAATAGCCAAAACAATAATATCCATACAACATACCATCCTAAAAAAAAACCACATAAAAGCAGAAATCACATAAAGCCAAAGTCAACCAAAACAAACAAAAAAAGACGACACAATCGGAGCAAGTAAACAGCAAAGTCAATACACATGGCTTTGTCTTGGAAGATTTGAACAAATTTGTTCAAGGTTCTTGTAGCTTTTTTCTGTGAGAAATTAATCTTCGGAACCGTCATTAACTTTTATCAAAATTTCTATTATTACCAAATATTGTTGTTGGAAGGTGAGCCTTGACATGGTGGTAAGGTTACTACAATGTGATCTGGAGGTCATTGCTTTAAATTTTGAAAACAACCTCTCCAATTATAAAGATAAGGCTGCATACATTTATCCCACTCCAGACCCTACTTAGTGGGGAGTCTTATACATTGAGCCGTCCTACCAAATATCATTGTTGTACAATCGACACGTCAATACCACAATCGCAACATGTCATTTCCAATCTATATATTGATAAATAAGGAGAAAACATAGTTTTTGGTTTTTAAAGATTTGAACAACTTTGTTCAAGGTTCTTGTAGCTTTTTTCTTTGAGAAATTATTCTCTGGAACTGTCATTAAATTTGATCAAAATTCCTACTATTACCAAATATCATTGGAGCATCAATCAACATGTCATTATCACATTAGCAACATGTCATTTCCAAGGATCTTGGCCAAATATAATTTTAAGGACTATATTTAAAAAAACTATAGGAATGTTAACTCAAGTATGGCCAAAACCCTAAACTAATTAAGAACAATGATTTCCCATGGATTTATATACTAATGATTGTAAACAATTGCTATAATTTCAGCTTCCTGCATTGCATTTTTCTCAAGCTTGGATGCATTATCAAGCTTATTGTCGATAAGCACACTGTTCATCTTCATGATGATGGCTGTGGCTCTTCTGGTGAGAAGATACTATGTGAGAGGAGTCACACCAACTCAGAATTTAATAAAGTTAGTCATCTTCTTGCTTCTCATTATTGCTTCTTCAATGGTTACTTCAGCCTATTGGGGTTTGAGGCCTAATGGTTGGTTAGGATACACCATAAGTGTTCCTTTATGGTTCTTGGCCACTTTAGGACTGTCCTTAGTTTTGACCCAACAAAGGACACCTAAGGTTTGGGGTGTACCACTTGTTCCATGGCTACCTTCATTGTCTATTGCAACAAATATTTTTCTGATGGGATCTCTGCGAACAGAATCATTTATAAGGTTTGGGATTTGCACTGGTGTCATGTTGATTTACTATGTTTTCTTTGGGCTTCATGCTACTTATGATATGGCTCATCATCAACAACAACACAAGATGATTCAGTCCATGAAAGTAATGAAAGAGAGCTCAGAGAATAATGATGGAGAGCCTTAGTTAATATAACTATATATAAAATTAAAATTTAGATCAATATATAATTCCTGTCATTTTCAGTACTTGGTGAATCCTTCTGTAAAAGTACATTAATTTCCACTACAGTATTACTTGTATGAAATTCCACGTTCTAAGGTTTTTTTCCCTTATCTTTGGATCAAGCTTGCTTTGAATAGAATGCCGGGATCAAATTGAGGAAATTTTTCGTGAAGAAGAAAATAATGTAATTACCAGCAAAAAGAATGGGCGGAGAGGAAGAGAGAGAGGCATGAGAGAAAATGATCATATTTACATTAAGTTCCTATTTATTATGTTAAGTTCTCTAATCACACTTAGCTATGCGTACTATTTCTTAAATTTCAACAAGTCAGGATTTTCTTATTAAATTGCTAAAGAATTTATGTGTTCAGATCAAATAAGAACTTGTTAACATAGATTTAACCACAACTCGTGCCCCATATGTATTTTATGTTCAAATAAAAAATGAGCTATAAGTAGCCTATTTCAATTTGCTCCCGTTTCATAGTAAGAATATTTAACACTTCGCTAGACTTTCATATATATATATATATATATTTTTTTTTTGTTATCCTTCACCCAATGGAAGGAATTCATGCACACATCATACTCATAAAAAGTTGAACTCGTAACTTCTTATTTAAGTTAAGACTTAAGGAGGTGTTTAGTGTCAGTTGAACTAAACATCCCTGACACTTTTATACATATAATTAGTCCATGTAATATAAATCATATCCACTAATAACAAAATTAATCACCTAAGGCCCTACATTCTCTGAGGTATCTTTGTTGGTTTTGAGGGAATATTCCAACATATTCTTCTTTTGTAGATGAAGATGAGCCATATCATAAGTAGCATGAAGTCCAAAGAAAACATAGTAGATCAGCATAACACCAGTGCATATTCCAAACCTTATAAATGCATCGGTCCCTAATGACCCCATCAGAAAGATATTTGTTGCAATAGACAAAGAAGGCAGCCAAGGGACAAGTGGTACACCCCAAGCCCTAGGTGTCCTTTGCTGAGTCAGAAATAAGGACAGTCCCAAAGTGGCCAAGAACCATAAAGGAACAATTATGGTGTATCCTAACCAACCAGTAGGCCTCAAACCCCAATAGGCTGAAGTGACTATTGAAGAAGCAACAATCAGTAGCAAGAAGATGACTAACTTTATCAAATTCTGAGTTGGTGTGACTCCTCTCACATAGTATCTTCTCACAAGAAGAGCCACAGCCATCATCATGAAGATAAATAGTGTGCTTATTGACAATAAGCTTGCCAATACATCTAAGCTTGAGAAAAATGCAATGCCCACAGCTGAAATCATATATATATATATATATATATATATCCAGAAGTCAAACAATTATTCACAGTCCTCGTTGGTATATATAGATAGAGTTTTGAGATAAACTTGTTAAACTTTGATATGTTCAAGTTCGCACAAAATATGCCTATGTTTTGTATAAAACTAAAGAGAGCCTTAGTATGTTGAAAAGAAATGAATATTAACTTCATCGTCAAGAGCACAAGTCTAAAAGTATAACTCAGTTGCAAAAGACTAGTCTATGAGGAAATTGGGGTATCAAACTCTCTAATGGCTTTACTCCACTAGACTTTACTTGACCTCTTGCTGGTAAAAGGCTTCCATATATAACCCTTTCCAAGATTATATTATGAAACTTTCTGACATAAGACTCATGACATTAATCTAAATTGGATTGCTTCAGTAACTATAGACTCAGTTTCTACATATGGACTTTAAGAAAATTATTGGAATGGAAAAAATATACTCCCTCTGGCCCTTAATATATAAGAGCTAATTGATTTTTGTTGGAGAGATTAAGGAAACTAAATAAATTAGATTAAAGTATGGGTTAATATAACTTTTGGTCTCTGAAGTTTGATCCAATTTTGGTTTTAGTCCATCAAGTTTAAAATCGGTAGTTTTGATCCCTAAAGTTTGACCCTTGGTCCCTCAAGTTTGAAATTTTTTGTTTTGGTTCTTTAAGTTTACTTCATTTATAACTTTTGGTCCCTCAAGTTTGAGAAGGACTTGGTGAAAAACCGAACCAGAAACAATCCAAGTCCTTTTCAAACTTGAGGGACCAAAACCAAAAATTTCAAACTTGAGGGACCAAATGTCAAACTTTAGGGACCAAAACTACCGATTTTAAACTTGAGGAACCAAAACCAAAATTAGATCAAACTTCAGAGACCAAAAGTTATATTAACCCTTAAAGTATTTATATTTATCGTTTTTCTACAAATTGATTTACTTAACTTATAAACTGATATATAATCTAATAATACACAACATGTGATATGATTAAGTGCATTATTTTGGTTCTTTAATCTATCCAAAGAAAGTCAACCAACTCTTATATTAAAGACCGGGGGTAGTATATATTTAGGTAGGGATCTACTTAATAACCAAGCAAAACCTTAATTAAAATTAGTCATGGTAGCTAGTAGCTCCTTCATTGATGCGTAAAAGTTATTGACTTATTAGTAGTGGTAGTTACCTGAGATGGTGATCAAAATTGTAGCATTTATAGGAGTTCCTGTCTTGGGATGTACAAGAGCAAACCATGGAGGAATCATATGGGCACGTGCGATATGCGTGATATATCGTCCCTGTCCTAAAGCTCCCACCAAAATCACAGTGGTCATACCCTTCAAAGCTCCAAAAGCCACCACATACTTTGCCCATTTCAGTCCCACACTTGCAAAAGCCATAGAAAACGCTGCGTTTCGATCTATATCACTATACTTCTGCATCATACTCAAAGAAAGCGCCATCAAACAATAAATCACAGTGATCAAAGACATTGACCCAAGTAACCCTATTGGTATATCCCTTGAAGGCTTCTTAGTCTCTTCGGCCAAGGCCACAACGTTCACAAATCCAGTGTATCCAAAATACACTACTGCCGCAGCTTTAAAAACCCCTTCAATACCATAAGGAAAGAAACCATGTGACGAAGACGACAAGTTTGAGGTATTGGCATGGGAGAAACCTAGGCCTATGACGAAGATGACGACGAAAGCGTTGATTCCTGATGCTATCCAGTTGAGGTACGATGTTATTCTGGTGCTGATCATGGCGATTGTGGATAAAATGACTAGAACCAAAACGGCTATGGGGTCTAGTAAGTTGTAGCCATGTTTGAGATTTGTTTTGATGCGAAGTGAATCAGAGGGAAGATTTAAGAGAGTTGTGAAATAGGAAGTCCATCCTCTTGCTACTGCTGCACTTCCTATTATGGTTTCAAGAAGAATGTTTCCTGCTGTTATGAATGCTGCAAAATCTCCAAGTTCCACTCTCAGATATGCAAATGATCCACCTAAAACAAGAAACTAGGATTTGAGTTATTTATCTATTAATTATTTAAGAAAAAATTAATCCTTTTTTTATGGGTAAATTTGATTCAGTTGTAACTTAATCATTATTTTTTAACTTGGTATAACTTCATCTATATAGTTTTGGTTCAATTGCAACTCACCCTCTAAACTGATACAATTTTATTTTTTTGGAGCAAATCTACGAATATTATTAGTGCTGCAATTTAACTGATACAATTCAATCCCGGTAATTTAACTATTCAAATTATTATATACTACCTCTGATCTCTAATATAAAAACTAGTCGTGAGGTTGAATTTGATTTAAAATATAAGATCTCAATCCATTTTATCTCCTGTATTTATCATTTTTTCTAAACCAATTTACCCAACTTATAAATTATTATATAATATAATGTTGCATATGAATATTTTAGAAAGGTCACCTCATATTTATTTAAATTAACTAATTTATTTTATTCCCTTGATCTAACCAAATCAATTAAATATCTTTTATATTAGAGATTGATTGGAGCGAGCATTTTATAAAACTTAGAGAACAAACTTTTAAATGACTAAAAAATTATGGAATTAGATTAAAGTTTAGCAACCAAATTTTAATTGAGTAAAAAAAAACTACAATAGTTAGGGTTGCATAAAGTCAGAGTTCAATGATGAAGACACAATAAATCAAAACTATAGGAAGAAAAAGATTAATTTTTCGTTTATTTAATGGTTTAAGGATTAAATTATTAAACTTAGAGGAACCTTTCACCGGTAGAAGAAGAAGCCACCTGCAGCAGGGATTTCCACGGCGAACTCTGTGTAGCAGAAAACAGAGAGCATGGCGGAGAAGCCGGAGGCGGCGTAGGACAACACAATAGCTGGTCCGGCATGGTCGTGAGCTTCTTGACCGGTGAGGACGAATATTCCGGCTCCGATCGCGGACCCGAGGCCGAACCAGATAAGGTCCCACCAGTTGAGGCAGCGTTTCATGTCGTTCTCACTTTCCTTTCTGATCTCATCGGTCTCGGTGGCGTCGTCGGATCTGCTGGTCAGGCGATCCTTAAATCTCAACAACGTCTGAGACAGCGCCGTCCGGTAGGTTGTCACACTCTGGAAGGACTCTTCTGGTAGGAAATCTTGCTTGCTCCATCTTCTCCAGTAGCTTCTCTGTGAAGAAGGAGCAGGGTCTTCCATGGAAGCTACCGTGTGTGCAAAGTGCTTCGTGATAGCTCAGTGAAGAAGATGATTGAGTGTTAGAGCAAAAAAGAAGATGATTTTTTTTTTTGATCGGAAAAAAAAAAAAAAAAAGAGAAGATGATTGAGTGGATTAGAATGTGAACAAGTGGAATGTAAAGCCCTCTTAATATTATATACGTATTCTTGTTTGGGTTAAGTGCAAATCCGTCCAAAAATATTTACAAAGTATCAAACTTTCAATATTATTTTGGAATTTTTTTTTCTTAATCTTATCTTAAAAATTTTAAAATATAACAATGTCGTTCTTAAATGGGTTAAGGTGCAAAAATATACATGAGGTTTTCTCAAAAGTGCACCCAACACCAAATGCTTTTTTTAGGGGTAAAAGTAACTATGTGGTTACAAAATAAGTGCAAAAATCACGGTTTCCGTTAATGTTAAAAAACGTCCGTTACTTTTCCTTAACTATGACAGCTGGATACTCATTGTTGCATCCTGATTCGGTGTTTTTCTGACAATCCATCGTTGTTTTTCTCTCTTCTGCAAAAAATAAAAAAAGGAATTCAGGAACTGGATGATTCTTGACAAGAACAGATATGGATGATAGGGGAAAATCGAAGTTGAGTTGCAGTGAATTAGTTTACCTTGTCGTCGTCGTCTTTTTAACATTAACGAGGGCATGTCGGTTTTCTGCATGGCCAGCCCCGGTTGAATAAACCAAAAAGTACAGCACCCCGTTACAAATCACACTCTCATCACCACCTCTCCACCCTATCAAAACCTCTGTTAAACTGGTCACCCATGTCTCATCTTCTGAATTGTATATATGAATTGAAATAACAGATTGGGAGAAGTTCTCAGGCACTTCCTTTGATTTCACAATAGCCACTGTGTAACTTTGTGATGCACTGTTTACCGAAATTGCCAATGCACTGTACTCAGAAAAGTCAGAACCGGGGGGCCCCTCGAGCTTCTTATAGATTTTAGTAATGGGGTTGCACACGTATAATTCACTTCGATTGTCGTTGTTCATGAAACAAACTAAACCACACGAGGATGCGATGAACCAATTAGAAGTGTCAATGCAGGGAAGTTCAATGCCATACCATTTCCTAAGGATGGGATCATAAGCATAACCAGTTGGCTCATCAAAGCTTGTGAACATAAAGTACCAAGGTTTTTGTGGAAGCACATGTGAAAGATTCCACAGAAACCTCTTGGAGGTAACAATTTCGTGCCATCTCTTACATACACAACCAGCTCTGAAGATGCTTGCAATGGGAAGATAGGCTAGGATACGTTCCAACAGTTCATCAGGCAAAATACTATCCATGGAAACAGCAGTGACTTCTTTATCACTTTCCTCACCAAATTCTAAACATGAATCGAACTCCCTAGTCTCCCTGGTTGCATTATCAAGGTAGTGAATGATCCATGATGTTTCTCCCGCCATCAGGCAAAAAAAGCAACAGACGTTTTTTAACATTAACGGAAACCGTGACTTTTGCACTTATTTTGTAACCACATAGTTACTTTTGCCCCTAAAAAAAACATTTGGTGTTGGGTGCATTTTTGAGAAAACCTCATATGTATTTTTGCACCTTAACCCTTCTTAAATTAACAAAAGTTAAGTTTCACCATTAAATTTCATGATTGACCCATTTATGCGGGGTGGGTTGCTGATTTTGACCCATTTTGGTTTTAACTAAAATAATTAATGAATTAATCCTATAGTATCATAATAATTTTTTACAACTCATAACAAAAGAAATCATATTTATCAACATATATCATAAGTAAATTAGAAAACTTTACAAACCAACAAATAAAATGCTAGTATGTTTGGGATTACTTATTTTTTAGATATAAGTGTTTATTATGTAAGTTGAAACAAAACTCCTCTCACATACTTACCTCGTATACCGTAAATCACGATTTATAAGCACTTATAAATAAAAAAAATAAGCTATTCCAAACGAGCACTGCAAGTATTAAAAATAAATAATTATTTTATTTATGCAACTTATCAATATCAATTACTACAACAACTAATAATTATAATTACTATATATCTTCACATACAACCTATATATAATAACATTTAATTTTATCTCATTTATTTTTCAGCATATAAAAATGAAAATAATTTTTTTCAGATTTCATAATAAATTAAATATAAAAGATATTGAACAAATTAAATCATTATCTATTAATTAAAATTATATTTATAAGCTCAAAAATTAAAAAACTTATGGTGTATATTGAAATAACTCCCTTTAATCGCCTCGGGGTTAACAAGAATAAAACTGAATTAATGCAATATAGTGCACGACTCAAGTCGTTTCACTTTGAGGAGCCGATTATGAAACTAATTCTTAATAAGCTAAGTAATTATAATGCAAAATTGACAAAGGTTAAACATAATTGATTGGTTTTCAAAACTATGAATTGAATGCAATTAAAATAATTATTTTTGGGATTTTTTAAATAAGGAGGAATGGAAATGAGTTAAGAATATAAATGATGAAAATGCTCTTAGAAATGGTTTTCAATGGTTATCCTTACTCAATTAAGATATTTACGGAGTTAATACACTAAGCTTCTCATATTACAAACCTCATTAACCAATGAGTCTAACATTACAAGAGAGGGACCCCTATTCTTGAAATACTATCAAGCCCTCTGTGTGTGTTTGGATTAGCTTTTGAGAATAACTTTTATGATTTATGAAGTAAGTATGTGAGAGGAGTTTTGTCTCGATTTGCGCAAACTTAGGTTTGGGAAATACCCAAACACTTACTAGTGTAATGAGTTTCTCCAAGTTTTCTAATATACTAAATCTCAATTACCATCGAGTTTAATGTTTAAACTCATGAACCCATTAACTTAAGCATTATTAAAATCTTTTAGAAAGTGACTATAAAATAAGTAATGCATTTAGATTCAACTACAATTCCAATTCAATCAAACTATCCAATAATACCATGTTAAATAGATTAAAAAATAATAGAATCATAAAGAAACATATATATAACCATATATATATTGGGTTATATATATTAATGAGTATAAATTCTCATTACAAATCCAAAATCACAAACACTCAATCCATAAAATAAAACATAATTAGAATAATAGTCTTAATATATATATATATATATAAATTCTTAAACCTAATAAATCACAAATATAATGAACTATAGGTAATTTAAATTCACATTTAAAACACATGTGAGTTCAAATCATCTCTAAGAACACAAAATTGCCTGGAAAATCATGAGAATAGCTCCAAGAAAGATGATCACCCTCTGATTCAAACACTCAATCATAAAATCACATATTAAAATGATCAATTAGTATTAAAATGCACTATCAGACCTACCCCGTCTATTCCTTTATCCTCTGTCCTTTATGTTCCTAACCTTGCCTTTAATCTTTTGTCTACTAGCAAACTTACTCGATAATTAAATTGTTTTATCACACTCTTTCCTGACCATTGTTTGATTCAGGATCTCACGACGAAACAAGTTATTGGTAAGGGCTATGAATCTGGTGGCCATTACATCCTTGATGATCAGATGCCACGTTTTGTAGCTTGTTCTGGTGGGTCTTCTCTATTTGAAATTCATTGTCGTATGGGTCATATGTGTCTGTCATCTCTCCGAAAATTGTATCCTCAATTCTCTTATGTGTCTGCTTTAAATTGTGAGTCCTATCAGTTTGCCAAACACCATCATGTTCATTTGACATCTGGCGTCAATAAACGAGCTGCGTCCCCATTTGAGTTAGTACATTCTGATGTTTGGGGTCCTTATTCAATCCTATCTCAAACTGGTTATCGTTATTTTGTCACTTTTGTTGATGATTTTTCCCGAACCACTTGGCTTTACTTAATGAAACATCGTTCTGAATTATTTACGCACTTTCGTTATTTCTGTGCTGAAATTCAAACTCAGTTTAACACTCCTGTGAAAATCTTACGAAGTGATAATGCAAAAGAATATTTTTCCGCCCCATTCACTGAGTACATGCAAAGTCATGGTATTCTTCACCAATCTTCTTGTGTTGATACCCCTGCTTAAAATGGTGTTGCTGAAAGAAAGAACTGACATCTCTTAGAAACTGCTCGAGCTCTCATGTTTCATTCCTTTGTCCCTAAAATGTTTTGGGATGATGCCGTTTCTACAGCCTGTTTTCTCATAAATCGCATGCCTTTAGCTGTTCTTGGTGGGGATATTCCGTATTTTATTTTGTTTTCCACCACTAAGTTGTTTCCTATTGATCCTAAAATTTTTGGTTGTGTTTGTTTTGTTAGGGGTGTCCGTCCTAGCGTTAGTAAACTAGATCCAAAATCCTTAAGATGTGTTTTTCTTGGCTATTCTCGAATTCAGAAGGGGTATCGTTGTTATTCTCCTGATCTCCGTCGTTACCTTGTGTCCACTGATGTCATGTTTTATGAGTCCTCTTCCTTCAAGACTTTGCCTGTCTCTGAGCCTCCCTCTATCATGGATTATTCTGATGACCTCCTGGTTTATCCTGTCCCTCTCTCACCAGTACAAGCTGCTATTTCGGAACCTGATATCATCAATGATATTGATGTTGAACATGATTCACCTTTGCCAGCACCTGCTTCGCCGATTGATTCCGTTGATACCTCTCTAGTTCCTGCTTCTGTTTCTGCCGATCCTCCTCCTGTTGTTACTGAACCACTTGTTCCTGCTTCTCTTGGTGATACTTCTGATGACCTACCTATTGCACTTCGTAAAGGTACCCGTCCTCATTATCCTCCCAAACGATATGCTGATTGTACCTATCCTTCTCATCTTTTGTATCCTATCAGTCTTTGTCCCCTGTTTCCTCTTCTCTTGTGGCCACCCTTGATTCAATCTCCACATCTACTTCCCTTCATCAAGCCCTAACTCACCATGATTGGCGTGCTGCAATGGAAGAAGAACTCTTGGCACTGGAAACAGCTAGTACCTGGACACTTATTGATCTCCCTCCTGGCAAGAAGACTATTGGATACAAATGGGTCTTTGTTGTTAAGACTAAAGTTAGTGGCTATTTAGGAGAATTAACGCCCAAACAAACATGCCTAAGTTAGTGGCTATTTAGGAGAATTAACAGAGTTGTTGTTTTTATACTTTTAAAAGAGTTCATGTATATTTTTGCTTCCAAATAGACATTATGGTGCCCAATGCATTTCCTCTAAAGTTCATTGTTAAATTTGCTCTATCACTGTTTTAAATATTGTTATTTTGAATGAGTTTGCTCTAAATTTTTATTTGATTAATTTTTTTTATTTGAATAAAATGAAATTAATCAATACTAAAGTTTAGAGAAATGATTTCAACTTCAATTTCAAATTATTTTTAAATTTGTGTGGTTTAATTAATAAATTTATTTTCCTACTTTCAAGCGCCTAAAATAAAAAGTATCTCATGATAATTGTAAATATTGTTAAAATTGAGAAGATATGATATATAATTTTTAATTAAATTTTTATGGCTCTATAATAAAATAAAAGAGCGCGCGCGCGTGTGTATATATATATATATATGTATATATCTAACAAAATTGGAATTTTTTTGGGCTAAAATATTGCACATATCAATGTAATTTTTTTTATCATCTTATCAACAATACTTTAATCAGATCGTAATATATATTGGTCTTATCAAAAAACTAAAATAAATTATTTTAATTAACCCACATAGGAGCTGAGCAATCTGATTCGTATGGATTTTACTGGGATTTCCCTTCTTTGATTATACAAATATATATATATATATAATTCCAATTTGATTATATAAATATAAATATATATATATATATATATATATATATATATATATATATATATATATATATATATATATATGTATGTATGTATATATAAAATTGGAGATAAGTGGAATGTAAAACTCTCAAAATATTATGTACGATACGAAAGTATTCTTTTAAAATATTAATATCTTCTTTTTTTATTATGAAAATAATATTAGATTTATTATTTCATTCACTCGCACTAATAATTCTGTAAAATATTGGTTTCATTTAACAATATTCTTAATTCTTATTTTTTTCTACGTATAAGTATTTTCATGCTAAATTGCTAATTCCTTTCTATAAACAAGCAGGACATCCCCCGCGCTCTGCGCGGGAGCAATAACTACTTAACTATACATCATCCACAGACCTGACAATTGTCCAATGGCTTGTTCAAGCAACAACATAACTGATATCATATTTGCTCAATTTATGACTAGTGTGAACACAAATCCAGATTTTACTACTTATACTTATGGCCAGAACATGCTGTCAATATATAAACAGAAATTTGCCAATAATAATGTAGGAATTTGACAACAACAGGATAATTTTGTCATATTAAAATGATAAGAAATACAATAGGACTGTTAACATTACATGCCCCTCATATGCATATCTTGGTGGTAGCCTAATATGATTCAGAACAAAAGGACTTACAAATGACAATATAAATACAATACGGTCTCATGTCATCCACAACATGGCCAAAAAAACAGAACTACGTGCGATGGAAGGGGGCATTTTACATTACACAGATAGAGAAATACATTGCTGAAACAGGATGACCAAAAAGCTAACTAATACAGCCTACACAGAAATAAACTACATAAGATACTAAACATAATAGATCAATCTACTCAATTCTTCTCCTGCTTAATTGACTTCAGTGGTTTTGAATAAGTTTTTGCTGGAGAATTTGGTCCAAATGTGACACTCTTTGAACCCTGAGCAGAAGGTTTTTTGGATGAAACCTTCCTCTTCCCCTTCAAAGGAACAGCAGGAATGGCATCAGGAGCAGGAACACTATCTAACTCGATAGTAGGGAAACTTTCTAAGAGCATAATACATCCATCAGTAGCTGCTGAGCTATTATCTTCAATAGTGGCGTTCCTCATGAAGATAATATCCTCTTCCTCATCATTGACTAATTCACTTGGTTCTGCAGCCTAGTATGAATTGAAATTATAAAGGAATTGGGAAGTTAGAACATATATAACTGGTGAAGCCATATAACATAGATTCAGATTCACTCTACCTGAGAAGCAGCTTCATGGAACTCATCCATAAGGTCAGCACACTCAGCATATGAGGCAACTGACACACTTGAATTTGGATGCTCCTTGTTGTACTTGTTCAATTTCATCTTAAGGAGAAATTTCTTCCCAATCAAGGAGTTAATTGCACTTGGGAACTCATAATTAATTGCATCCTATTTATAAACATAATGAGTGGAGTGAAAATGTGTTTGGATCACTGTAGAAAGTAGGAAAAAAGAATGAGTAATCAGACCTCAGGAATATCAGCTTTTAGCTCAGTGGCACTTTTCTTCATAAGCTCACATGCATGCTTATCAAAGAGGACAATTGAGGCAGTTCCAGAATTATCGCCAATGAGGTAATTAAGCCTCAGCCTGCAAGAAAACACATTTATGTGATCTAATCATTATCAGAAAAAAAAAAGCATAACTGAACACTACTAAACTCTTATAAAAACAACAAACTTTGATGTGATTCTACAGGGTTTCCCCTTACAATCATTGCTGCCACATGAAGCTGTTCCATTATCAACCTTAGGTTTAGTGCCACACCTTACACAGCCCTCATAAACCCAGTTGTGACGGGTTTCAAATTTCTTGAACTCACAAAGAACAACAAAATATTTCTCCTGCAGTAAATGGTACTTATATTAAATCTGATAGCACACAAGTGAAGTTTACAAAGTAGAGAGAAACACATCACTTCCTGGATAAGGATGTCAGATACTTTGATTCTGGGTGTGTTTTTCATAATGCTTTCAATAGCAGAATTAGACTTTTGAGACTCAACACTTTGATTCAGTGAAGTAATCGTTGGAGATGGCAATTTCTCAGCACTGAGGACAGGTAAATATAAAGCCATAAGAAATTGAATGAGAATTACAGGGACGAAAAATAAACATAGATGATACTATACATGGGATACTTAATAACCCATACCTTTGAATAAACTGTTTAACCTCTGCAAACTTGCCATTCAAGTAGATCTTAGTGGCATGAAAGGAGCTGCAAAGCTCTGGACGACCTTAATAATATGTAGTACATTGAATTAGCAACCATCATATATTGTTACAGAATAACATGGAAAAAATGACAGCAAAGAGGATACTAACCACTCTCATCAAAACCAACCCTTGCAAGCTGAGCAACCAACACTATAGGCTTCTGCATGCCATTGAAATCGTTCGTACAGAAATTAAGTGCACATTCATCATACAAAACCATCTGGACAGTATTCTCCCTGGCACACATATAATGTGGGACTTAATAGACTATAACAGAACTTTGTTATACGAAGGAAAAAAATAAAGACAACATAGTCAATGTACCTCTCATCACTCAATATCAGCCGCATCTTACTCTTAACATCAGATCCTGAATGGTATTCCTCTAAAGGCCCAATACTCAGGACAAATCCAATGACATCTAAGAAAAAATGAATAAGTTAAATGTGTAGTAAATTGAGATAAGCAATATAGGAAAAATGAGTACTTACCAAATAAGTACATTGTATGCTTGTTAACAGATTGAGACAGTACATCTCTTATGGGAAAGAAGCTGAAAACATAAAGAGGAATTGAAGTAGCCTCTTCCTTGACAAATGTGGCCGAATTAAATAGCAATTTGAACATGTGCTTAGCAGTCTTGTAATCCTTCCCATTGGGTATGACCTCTAAAATTGCAATAAAATAAGATCTGCCTTCCACAGGGTCTTTCTCATACTGCTTGAAGAGATATTTGTTCATTATTGAGGCTTGTATCTTACTACCCTATAGATAGAGATGAAAAGTTTTAGCCTATTGTGGAATGACACATATGGAAGCCAATATATATAGCAAAGTTAAGTGAAACTACTGACCTCTTCATCAACCAGAAGGAAACAAATGGCATACAACTGAGTTGGTGAGTCCTTCTGGTAGCTATTCCACCTCCTCAACACATGTACCATAATTCTCCACATATCAGTGTTGTCATCAATATCTTTTACCATAGAACATTTCCTAACCGCCATTGAAGACAGCAACTAAGATCACAATGTAAACATAAACGAAAGTGCTAAATGTACACAAGACAGAAGAAGTTATCACACTTATATAGAAGTCCTCCTAACAAAATAGCCAGCATTAAATATTTATAACATGCAACTAACTTTATTATTTGTTTATTAGTTTGGAAGGAAATGGTTTTAATGATATAGTCTGAAGGCATGGAAGATGAAGACTTAGGCATTAGGCAATTTAAAGACATCCGTAGTTTGATTCAACTGTATCAGAGAGGTTACATGTCCATACCTAATGATTTCCCGATTTGAGCAAGACATGTTTAGAATTGCAGAAAGCATATGCAATTGCTGAAAAACTCACAGTGGAAAAACTCTGAGGGAACAGGTTCATGATAATTCTGAGGGAACACGAAAAACTCACAGTGGAAACAAATACAACACTGATCAACAGTAATAAAGCTTGACAATTAATCTCACTTAAAGACAATGCCTCAGTCCAATAATTTTCATTAGCTTGTCACACGCATTTCACATTATTATTAGGGATATATTTAGGAATGTACTTGCCCAAGTTATGTCAGAATGGAACTGAACATGGTTCACTCATTACCTTGAAATTCTTCACATCCATTGTCAATAAATTTCAGAACTACCAAAGCACAATAGAGTCACAGATAGGGTAAGACTTTCTGTAATGTGTAAGAACCATTAATTAAGGGCAAGATGTAAAATAATATAAAGAAATGTGTTCTGCTTTGAAAACATGTCACTGGAAAAATCTTCAACATCAGAAATGAAATGACATGTTAGAAATAGGAAAAGTCAACAATGTCAGGAATTTGGGATGTGGTCAGTGATGCTAAGATTTAGTATGATTTAGTATAGGTATATTAGAATTGCAGAAAGAAAAAACAATTGTGGAGGGGGTAAAGGAATTTGAACTAACAATTTGAATAATTGATGAAGATGGGGTTAGGCAAGTCGTTGAGTGAAAAAAATTGATGAAGTGATAGCATAAATTACGTTCAGGCTGAGAGAACAGGTAAAATTATCAGGTTGGAACTGACGTAATTAAATACAAGGACTAAGTTTATTATTATTTTATTATAAGGATCAGAATTAGGATGTAACTGTGGCGTGATACTCACTATTCATATCAAATAAATGTAAGGATCATTTGTACCTCCTACTTCCAAGTTAATCACAGTCAGAAGGATCCCATACTTGTCATATCACCGAAACCTGTTAAGCAATTAAAACAAATCAGGAAAAAATCTTGATGACTGACACCTGACATGATAGACATTTAAATTGTAGTCAGTTCAATTAAACTAAACTACCTACTCCACAGATATTCAGACACTTGCAAAACATTGGCATTGAATATTCCTTTCGTCAACTTCTCCTATAGGTCAATCTGAAAAAACAGAAACAAAAAATCAAAATAACAAAAGAAGCAGTCAATCCTTGATTTTGGTCAATCGGACAAGGGAAGTCGATTTGTACATGGTGAAAGCAACAAAACTAATAGGAAAGCATCAATCTGTTCGTGTTAAACAGTGTAAAGTTATTAATCAGTTGTCACATGACCATAACTTATATGCTGCTTGTTTTTTTTCATTGTGATTGAATACAAATTGGCAGTAGAATACTTTGAAAAAGGAATATGGATCCAACATAGACAAACCATTTTGCATTCATCCTATGTACTAAATATATGTAACATGATAGTAACAGAATAAATGTTTGGATCAATTTGTACCTCCCACTTCCAAGTTAATCACAGTCGGAAGGATCACCTACTTGTCATATCACTAAGACCTGTCCAGCACTGAAACAAATCAGGAAAAAATCTTGATGACTGACACTTGAAATGATAATAGACATTTAAATTGTACTCAGTTCAATTATACTCAACTACCCACTCCACCGATATTTAAACAATTGCAAAACATTGGTATTGGATCTTCCTTTGGTCAACTTCTCCCATAGTTCACTCCGAAACAACAGAAACAAAGAATCAAAATCACAAAAGAAGCAACCACTCATTGATTTTGGTTACACGGATAAGGGAAATCATTTTGAAGATGGTGGAAGCAACAAAACTAATAGCAAATCATCAAGCTGTTGGTGTTAAACAGTTTAAAGATTTTAATTAGTTGTCACATGACCAAAACTTAGATACTTATTGTTTTTTTTTCATTGTGATTGAATACAAAATGACAGTAGAATATTTTGAAGAAGGAATATGGAAACACCATAGACTAACCATTTTGCATTCATCCTTATGTACTGAATATAAGTAACATGATAGTAACAGAATAAAATTATAAATAACTGACTCATTAAGGGTATATACCAGAACCGACAAAGTATATAAAACTTAAGATATTGATGATTGGTAATTGTCCTATAAACAGGTAAACTATTCATGTAGAACAACCTTCTCAATTTTTGTATATCACCAAACCATGATCCTAGTGTTACATCACATCTAGTGTCACATGACAGCTATACTTTTAAAATTGCTTGTGTATACCATCATTAACCTTCATTTTAGTTAGACATAATTATACATAAGTTAATCGACTTAATATGGGGGAAAGCTTCTGGATACATATATATGACTTTCACCTTAATATCATTGAAGATATGATATGCTTAATAGTTAATGTTAATTGATCACATGTAGACAACATCATACTAATATAACAGCAAACACATTGTAGTTGACTGACATGCAAATCCACCAAAACAGAAATGTTTCAACATACATAAATGTTCAAAAGAAGGCCATGCAAGACCATATATCCACAGAGACAAAACGACCTTCACCCCTACAGATCTACTACTGCACTGCCCTGGTAGTTCTCTTTGATAGGAGCAAAACCCTCAACTTAAGTATTTCATTGAATCTTGGGTTCCAAAAAACCCTTGTTGCGGAACCATAATTGACCATTATTACCTTACCTGGAAAATAGAAGAACCACCAAATGAGTACAAATCTTGCATAAAACTCCAAGAACATTAATATCGTTATATAAGTGGTAATGGTCACTACATACCTGGTTTTTTGCTGATCAACCCAAACTACACAATGAGAATCAGGTTTGACAACTCAAATACAACCTCAAAGTCCTTTCTCGCAAACTTGGCCGATTCACCATGAAGTACAACAGACAAATGATTCCCACTGCAACCCAAAAAAATAAGGAAATAATCATAACACAGAAGTTGGTCGTCAACAATCAACCATACGTTTGCAGTTAAATTTGACACTCACCGTCTATCTGCAACCACAAATGAAAGCTTATATGTCATCATTCCCCTAAACCTAATTTTCTTCAGAGGACCAATGCTATAAAGAAAACCCATTATATCTGGAAGAGAAAAACGACAACAGTAAATGGCTTCAATCTAAATGGCATTAAAACCACGTTAGAATTCCTCGCTGTAACCATATGATGAGGACGACACTGGTCTTCCAAATCGACTACATCCATAAGCTTGAAACAGTGTTTTGGCATCAAGGCTCGACATTCAATTACCTTCGATGTCGGCCTCAAGTTGATAAGAAACTTATTGTGGATTCCTTCACCACAGCAAGCCACTTCAAATTCTTGTATAAAAAACTCTCGGCCCTCCTTCAGTATATTGCAGAAACGGTCAATAACATCATCATCACCTAGCCTCATTTTCATACGATCACCCTTTTTAAACATGCATCAACAATAAACAGAATAGATGTCAGAAAGTTATTTGATCAAAATATGATAAACATAAGACCATAACAAAGTACCTTTCGTCGAACACAACATAATCAATTGAAACAATCTTCCTCGGATAACCACAAACTGACCCATATATATCAAAATCGGTCCTCCAGAACTCTCGATCAACCTTCACTAGAAGAGTGACTTCATTATTGCAAGGATCTACAGCATCGAGCCTTTGGTTGTGCCAACACGATTGGAGGAAATAAGAGAAAACGTGTAAGAAAGAAACAGCAACGAAAATGTCGAACAGAACAAAAGCATAAGCAGGAAAAAAATTTATAAGAAAAAGGGAGACTCTGCTCTTAATGTCTTACCCGAACGATGACCTATGCTTCCGTCCAAAGCATATACACAGATCTTGGAACAAAGCCATCTCTATCTAGCTAGAGCTCAATCTTCTTTCCTCAAACAGTGACACAGAGACTGAATGATATCGAAGGAGATGGCTTCAGTTTATTAAAATGAGGAAATGAAACACCGACTCACATAACGCACACACAGATACTGGAACAAAGCGATCTCTATCCAGTTAGAGCTCCGTGTTCTTTCTTCACATAGTGACACAGAGACCGAATGATATCGAAGGAGATGGCTTCAGTTTAGTAAAATGAGGAAATGAAACACCGACTCACATAGCGCACACACAGATACTGGAACAAAGGGATTCCACTCCAGCTAGAGCTCCATGTTCTTTCTTCACACAGTGACACAGAGACCGAACCATTCGAAGGAGATGGCTGCAGTTTAGTGAAATGAGTAAAGCTAACACCGACTCACATGTTTTCTCCAACTACACCTACTCATATTCAATTACTGACAATGACAGTGACAAGGGAAGACAGAAATTTGAGATGACGTAGGAGTGGACCTTTTTGCAAAAAATGTATATTAAGCTTTAGTTGAGATTGAACGAAGCCAACACATTAGAATCGGCTTGAGGGAGGAGCCGTTACTGTTGTTGTGAATAGTAAGTTGTGAGAGGAAAGTAGGAATAAAAAAATAGCACGGCTTATTCCCCTGTCACTATTAAGTATATATTGATTGTTCTTGGTATCAACGCCTTCTTCCTAGCGAATCCTTTTCTTTAATTTTTCTTTTTGAGAAAAAAACCACTCTAAATCTCTACATTTTAACTGTGCTTTGTGTTTTGTTTTTAGTCATGTAGTTTTTTTATCCCTTCTATTTGCTCTATTAGAAATATCAGTTCCTTTATTAAAAAAAAAAAAAACTCAACATGACCATAGATTGGCAAAACTGTGTTAATTTTAGTGCTCGTTTGTAATATCTTATTTTTGTGTAATAAGTGTTTATAAATCGTGATTCACGATATACAAGGTAAGTATGTGAGGGGAGTTTTATCTCGGCTTGCATAATAAGCACTTATATTTAAAAAAATAAGTGTTCCCAAATATACACTTACTAAAAAACAATGTCTTGATGCTTTTCTGGCTTTTTTTTTTTTTATTTTTTTTTTATTTTTTATTTCAGTCGCGCGTTGTCATTATAATTTATAAGGAAGCGAGATTCCTTATTCCGTTTTTTTTAATTAGACCAAATTTTTAATTAGGCTGAAATTTTATTTTTTTTAGATCAGCATGTATTTTTCCTATTCTTTTTTTTTTTTTTTGGCCAACATTTTCGCCATTCATCTGATGAATTTAACGGTTTTAAGTCTACCTCAATCAAATTAACACTTTTTAGGACTGCTCATTCAAAATAAAGGACTAATGTTTCAGATGAAGTAAATAAAAGGGATAGGCAATCACAAAAATAAGTTATAGGGACTAAAAACAAAGCAATGTTAAAGTATAGGGACTTGATAATATTTTTCCCTTTATCTTTTTCCAATAGGTTTATAATTGTTATGGCAACAAAATTTTAATTTTCAAATTTTCACAATTAATTTTTATTAGTCTAATCTCATTTCATACAGTTTATCTATGTTTTTTTGTGTGATGATTTTCATATTTTTCAAGCATTTCAAAGTTCAAACAATGCTCTGTTACGGCAAACGGATAAAAATTATTCTGTATTACAATATGATAGTATCACTTGACAATTTTTTTTTTTATTTTGGGAAAATACTTTTAAAAGCTATAAGAAATAACCAAATTCTAATTTAGTTCCCTAAATTAATTAGAGCACTTTACAAATTTGATATTGCAGTTTTTTTAGATTTTTTAAATTTTATTATCAAAATTTTAATAAAAATATAATATGTCTAATCATATTTATATATATATAAAATAAAATATATAATAACTAATAAATTATATTTTTAAATCATAGATGATGTAATTTATGTCTTAAATTTTGTGTAACTCATAGGAAGTTTTAAATTTTTTTAAAAAGCCTATGATGCTTACTTATAAGCTATACTATTAATCTAAACAACTAGAACTGATTAGATTATGGCTAAAAAAATTATATATCTGTCATGTTTTCATAAAAACGAGTGTGTGTGTGTGTAACAAAAATTCAAGAGACATTGAACATGTATGAATCTTTTATTAATTTTTAGTTTTCTTTTATCAACAAAGAGAAAGTAAGACCCGTCAGTCAATAATATATTACCCAGTAAAACAAGGGTCATTAATTTTTAGTTTTAATCATATGTTCATATTTATATTTTTGAAGAACATAAGTATTATTTTAATTCTAACAAAAAAAAAACATAAACATTATTTTAATTTTTACAAAAAAAATTATCTATCTAATAAAAATAAAAATGCCTTTTATTTATTTTACTAGGAAAAAGACAAAAAAAATACCACTTCAACTTCAAAAATTCAAATAAGTGATTTCTTATTAAAATGAGTTGTCAATTGCTATATTGTTATAATCAACAGAACTAATTTAGAATTTTAAAGTTTAAGTGATATTTTTTGTCTTTTGTCTTATTTTATTTTTGGTAAAAAATAAGGAAGAATCATATTCAGGTCCCACACAAGAGAAAAAAATAAAAAAAAATAGTCCCCTGAATTTGTCAATGATGCCTCTGGACTTGTCAATTGAAGTCCCTGGATTTGTCAATGGAACCGTTTCTTTATTTTTTCTCCTTATGCGAGATCTAAATATAATTCTCCCAAAAAATAAAGGATTAAGGTGTAAATTTGTTCCAAAAATTTTTACTGAGGAGCAATATTGCCCTGAAAATTTTTTTAGATTTAATGTCCATAGTAATGTTACATTAACCGTTAAAAAATTAATATTGATCATTAATATTTTAACTAAATAAAATAATATTACTCAATTTTAACACGTTCCGGATAATATTAAACATAAAAAAACTTCAACGTTTTTCCCATGAAAGATACGTCAGACAAATTTACACCCAAGCCCAAAAATAAATAAATTGAACGATATTAATACGTAGACTTCACTTCGGGCCTGTAATCTCTTCCACAAGGCCACAATATACCCTCGATTTTCTTTCGCAGTTCAAACTTCCTGGGGGCTCGTCAAAGGGGCTCTTCAAACCAGTTTCTGAAGCAAGTCCTTCTTGATCGATGCCCAAATGCTTGTTCCTTCTTCCAAATCTTCTCAGAAGCTCAGTGCTGAGAGGTCTCAACCTGTGTGTCCATTCTCATATCCATTCGCTTCAGAGTTGTTCCTCACCCTCTCCTCATAATGGCGTAGACGATGAAGCTGAGCCTTCGGTTCCGGTAGAAATCTTCAAATCAGGTACCCAATCGGGTTCTTACAAACTGGGCGATTCGACTTTCTATTCACTCATTGAAAATTATGCGGTTTCCTGCGATTTTAGGTCTCTGGACAGGGTCTTGGATCAAATGAAGCGTGAAAGGAGAGTTTTTGTCGAAAGGAACTTCATTGTTATGTTCAAAGCTTATGGGAAAGCGCATTTACCTGAAAAAGCGTTGGGGCTGTTTCATAGAATGGGGAATGAATTTCGATGTAGGCAAACTGTAAAATCATTCAATTGTGTTCTTAATGTGATTATTCAAGAGGGTCTGTTCACTCGAGCCTCGGAGTTTTATTCTGATGTAATTGCAACCAAGAGTCTGAATATACATCCAAATGTGCTAACTTTCAACTTAGTTATCAAGGTCTTGTGTAAGCTGGGTTCAGTTGACAAGGCTATTGAATTGTTCAGAGAAATGCCACTCAAGAATTGCACTCCTGATACATATACATACTGTACACTAATGGATGGGTTGTGCAAGGAGAGTAGAATTGATGATGCCATTTCCCTACTGGATGAGATGCAAATTGAAGGTTGTTTCCCTAATCCCATCACATTTAATGTGTTGATTAATGCATTATGCAAGAAGGGTGACTTGGTACGTGCAGCCAAGCTTGTTGATAACATGTGTCTTAAAGGCTGTGTCCCAAATGAGGCCACGTATAATGTCCTTGTCCATGGATTGTGTCGCAAAGGTAAGTTGAACAAGGCAGTTAATCTAATGGGTCAAATGGTATCAAATAAATGTGTGCCTAATGATATTACTTTTGGAACACTTATTAATGGGTTTGTTAAGCAAGGCAGATCTGTTGATGGGGTTCTTGTATTATCCTCAATACAAGAAAGGGGTCATGTTGGGAATGAGCATATTTACTCATCCCTTATTAGTGGGCTGTTTAAGGAGGGAAAATCTGAGCTTGCAATGCAGCTGTGGAGAGAAATGGAGGAAAAGGGGTGTCAACCAAACACTGTTGTGTTTAGTGCTTTAATTGATGGTCTTTGCCGAGCAGGGAAGCCGGATGACGCAAAGGAAGTTTTATTTGAGATGAAAAGTAAAGGATACGCACCCAATTCTTTTACTTATAGCTCTCTAATGAAGGGTTACTTTGAAAAAGGTGAAAGTCATAAAGCTGTTCTTGTGTGGAAAGAGATGAAAGATAATAATTGTAATCAGAATAAGGTCTGTTGCAGCATACTAGTTGATGGCTTGTGCAAGCAGGGGAAGCTCATGGAGGCCTTAATGATGCAAAAGCAGGCGCTGAGTCAAGGAATTAAATTAGATGTTGTAGCTTACAGTTCAATGATTCATGGATTTTGCAAAGCTCACTTAGTAGAACAAGGCATGAAGCTTTTCCAACAGATGCTTTGTCAAGAATCTGAATCACAACCCGATGTGATTACATATAACATTCTTTTGGATGCTTTGTGCATGCAGAATAGCATCTCCCGTGCTATTGGTCTTTTAAATATTATGCTAGATCGGGGTTGTGACCCTGACTTAATTACATGTAATATTTTCTTGAGAGCTCTGAGAGAGAAAGTAGATCCACCTCAAGATGGGACAGAGTTTCTAGATGAGCTCGTAGTCCGGTTAGTTAGGCGACATAGAATAAAAAGTGCTTCCAACATTATAGAATTGATGCTGCGTAAGTATTTACTTCCAAAGGCTTCCACTTGGGCCTTAGTTGTTCAAGAGCTCTGCAAACCTAAGAACACTCGAAAAGCTATCAACGAATGTTGGAGCAAGCTGTATTGCTGATTTTTTGAGAGCCTTTGTTCCCAACTCTCTTGAAGCTCAGAGACTCCAAATACAGTAATTTGTCAAGGTCATCGCTCTGTAAGTCTTGTCTTCAAACTTTTCAAAGGGAGATAGACAAATTTTGCTATTAATGTGCGCCCATAGGTTGACTCTCATGTTGGATCGAGCTTGAAAAGAATAGCTTTTGTCAGATAAATGTGTGCATATTTGGAGCTTGCAAAGGCTATTACCTGATGGCGATTGTTCGGATATAACAAATGGACTCTCAAGTACCAGATAGGAACTTTCTTATATGATGAGAATGAATTATGGAGCATGCACTTTGGTGAAAAAAGAAAGTTGTTTAAAAAAAAGAAATATGGAGCCCACACATTTCACATTCCTCATTTCTGGTTTATCTGGGATTCTGATATGTTCTCTAGCTTTATAGTTTTCTGTACATGTTTGTCAGATTTTGTTACAGTATTCCCCTTGCTTGAAGGGGAGGGGAACCTCTTCACTTCCCTCCACATCATTATTATCACCTTTTGATCAACTTTGTACAACTGAGATTTAATATCCTATTAAAATATTATTATAATCTCAAATAACAAAATAAATTTAGATCATTAAAATTTGATATAAATAGGTCATATTTTTATACCTTTATTAAGTATTCTATATATTTTTTTACTTTTTGTTAGATATCAAATCTCAATCATTCAGAGTTAATTTAATGGTGAGGATAAATAAGTGGAAGTGGCTCCCTTCCCTGCTTGAAGATGTCTTCTGTGATAGTGTGATCTGCAATTATTCAAGTGCCCAGAGTCACTTGATCTTAATCTTAATGATCGTTTAGCAAGAAGTGGATCAGAGTGTAAGACAGTTCTCAGACCAGATGAGAACAGCAAAGGAGGGTGAGGCATTTACTCATGAAGCTTTAAATCAACTCTCTTTTCTATCAAGGATTTCAAGTAGGACAACACCCCAGTATACTTAGGTCTTCAATATCATGTTTATGTTGATATCATGACATCTGAATGTTGCTTTTTTTAAGATGGTAATAATGTTAATGTGCTGTGCTATTATATGAAACTGCAATTGAGTTTTGTACTTTCAAATAACCTGTTACTGATTCTGCAGGTCAATTTTCAACAAGATTATGGCCCTGGAAGGGGTTTTTCGATTGGAGATGGAAAATTCATTGAAATTGGAGGTCCCATTCACGTTTGACATGTCTCTTCAACTGAAACAGCTGCTAGAATCATGTAGAATCTGCATCTACCCAAGTTTTATGAAGCACAAGACTCGGTGTGTTTGCATAATGAACAAAAGGGGGTACTTGGAAGTTGGAAGAGTACTATACTTGGAAAATCAGTTCATCATGTAACTGCCAAATGCTGAAAATCTATTTGTAAGGAGCTTGGCATTGACCTTGTAAGATTCATATATACTTCTTGGAAAGCTATTTCATGCAATCTAATAGTGAGAGGTGTAGATAACTAGTGAGAAGTACAGCTTAATTTCTCTTTTCTTAAACAGAATATGCTTACTGTGTAGACTTGACAAACATATCAGATGACACTCAACCACCAAATTGCTTGTTACATTATGAGAACTTCTTGATTAATCTGTGTTTATATTGTGCTCATGTGATTGTGAAGAAATGTGGAAAATTGTAGATATAAGAGTATTCTTGAAAAGAAAAATCATCAAATGCAATGTGATTTGTTTTAATTCTCGCAATATTTTGAACAAAATTAAGAGGCACTACGAGTAAGGATTAAATCGCTTCAGTGGAAATTTTTTTCACTTCATTTAATTGTTATATTTAAATAATCTACACTTTATTTTTATTTTAAAAGAAAAATAATTTTTTTTAAAAAATTATATTTCTCTTTACATCTAAATAATTCTGTCCATCAGTGGTTTATCTTTTCCAATGAAGATAAATTTCTTTTAACATATTACAAGCAACATGCCCCTATCATGATGGATCAATGTAAGAACTCAAAACTTCTACAAATTATGAATAACGATCATCATTATTTAGACAACGGATACATAATGTGCCGTCAATGCATGCTTGGCAGTAGCAGTTTCATCACTAAATGTAGATTCTACATTGGAACAGATCAAATCAAGAACATTTCATATGAAGTGATGAAAGAGAAGGAGAAGGATTCCATCTCTCTCACATTATTTTGTGTGATTTTAAAAAGATCTTAGCCTACACAGTTCAAACAACTGCTTCATCAGCAGATGAGACCTTCTGAAGGACAAAAACAGGATCTCCCACTTTAAGTATTTTCTCATTTCCTGCTTTATAATCATCTTTCCACACCAAATTCTGCCCAAAGTAGACCTGCATAAACAGTTCACACGTTATTTGATCACTCAGCCAAAGATTAAGATCATGTTTGGGATAACTTTGGGAAGGTTCAAACTGTTGTTGGGAACAAAAAAGCTAATTGGATGAAAAAAAATGTGTTTGGGATAGTAGCAGAAACAAATGAGCTTTTACTTAAAAGTCACGTTGAAGTTGGAACAACTTTTTCTGACTTTTGGCTTTTGGCCCTAAAATTTCAGTCTTATGACTTTTCAACATATCATTTAAACAAGTTGAAGTTATTTTATTTTATTTTATTTATAAAAGCTTGTACAAACAAATCACATGATACAAATTGACTTTTATCCCGACTTCAGTCTGCAAAAATCTGTTGGTAAAAAAATAAGCTATGCAAACGTTACTCAAAGCTCAATGAATGCATTTCTCACCTTATTCTGATGCTTTCCATTTGGCCTTAGGACTTTATCTGACCTACACCTCTTCAGAGTTTCCGTTGGTTCTTTTCCTGCAATCCCAGTCTCTTGATCGATCGTAGGAACCTAAACATCACAAACAAAAATCAGTCAAAATGTCTCATCACTAGTTTTCCAGGCAGAATTACTACCCAATCTATGAAATAAATGCGAAGTTAACAAGCATGAACTTACTTAACAAGTTAACAATAGAATAAGATCATAACAGAAAGTCCCATGATCTCCAACACTATATACTACTCCCTCCGGCCCTATTCCTAAATATAAGAGCTAGACAAAGGGATCAATTTGATTCTGAATGTAGGATCTCAATCCACTTTCCCCCCCAAATTTAAAGTTTTCCCCCAAAGTATTCATATCAATTGAAAATAGTAAAGGTGTTTCCATTTATGAGTAGTTACAATGTATATAATTAAAGAGAATATTTTAGGGAAACCTACACATATTTGTTACACATAACTAACTTAAGTAAGAATCGGAGGTAGTATAAAATATAAAAGGAAGCTAAACTTGTTAACAGAAATCATGTTATACGTGTTCCCATGAATCATATTGACTGCATGATTGGTAGAAAATAACAGTCCTTCACCTTGCAACGGTCACAAAGCTTCACACCCCGAAATGAAAATTTGCCTATCTTGATCTGTGTCCATAAGTCCTCAGAAAATGGTTCACAACCTTCAACAAGGATACTGCAGCACGCAATAGTCAAGTACAAATAATCAGATTTAGAAGTCCATTTAGATACAAACCCGTTACACTGCGGTCTAAAACAGTAGCTAAAGTTAGAAAACAAAATTTTTTTTTTTTTAACTGTAGGAGATAAACAAGATGCAAGAATGGAGTAATACTTAGGCCTAAATCGATTAACAGGTATGGGCTCCTTGAGAAGCTTGTTGAGTGCATCCATTGACCCCTGAAATGGATTAATGGTAAATATAGAACAAAGATCATAATTAAAAAAAAATAAAAAAACCAATGGCTTCTGATGTCACCTTCTCAACTTGACTAACCTGAGATAACAACAAGAATGGGAAGCCATCAGAAAACATGATATTGTGCCCATTCGCATAATTAGGATTCACAGCTCTAGCTTGTGACTCTGCATTTGGCAATTGGCAACAACACAAACAAAATGTTCCTTATAATTAATAATTTGCGTTTGTGTTCTCAATATCCGATTCATTATTTTGCACGTTTAAAGGCTCACCAGCATTGAAGCGGACCAGTCGACTGGGTTTTCCTATGTAATCTGAGAACCATTTTGATGCTTCATCTCCCTCATCCAATGCAGAGCCAGACCATTCCCATACTGATACACCATCTGCTACTCCATGTGGTCTACTCAGACAAATCTTGAGAGCTTCCATACCAGGTGCTTTTAACACTGTAACACAAGAGAGTGGCACCTGATGTTCAAAGACCCTTAAATTGCACACTTGAGCAAAAGGACACTAGACTAGCAATTCTTTGCCTGGAAGAATTGGCAAAATGAAAATTGGATTGGCTTGGAATATAATTTGTACTTCTGAAATTTATAAAAATAACATAATCTGTTGCCCATTAAAACAAAAAAAAAAAAAAAAAAAAAAGCAAGGAACTTTGTAATCGATGACTTGAATGGAGTTAGTCTTTTTTTTTTTTTTTTTTGGTTGTTTGGGGGGGGGGTTGTTACCTGGTTATTATAGCTTGCAGCATTCAGTGATTGATGCCATCTTGTGTTGTCAGTTAAGAAGGCATATTATGCATAAGTAAAACATCTATGGAAAATAAATGAATTTTATTTAAGAAAATTAATATATCACAACGCATGAAGACAGTGCAAGAATTTACCCATATATGAGTTCTTTGTAGGTTGCCATCCTTCAAGAAATGCCTCACTTGGCAGTTCTACAGTCACTAAAGCAAGCTTTGGTTCAACTCTTTGAGTGTATGCCCTTCCCTTTGAGTTCACCACCAACCATTGTCGATCCCATCGAAATCCTGTCAATTAGATTAACACAGCAAAAGGATTGAATTCATTATGTCAGGTACTTGATAACTTATGTTTGCTTCTTTTGCAACATATTTCATAGTATTTAACTTCATATACATGGTAAGCTTATGAACACTTTTGATAAATCATCTAATAAAGAAATTGAAAGCAAAGTGGAGGGTAACATCACCAACATCAATTCAATGTATTTTTAAGAAGGGAACTCATATGCAGGCATCTCAATAGTATCAAAAAGATGGGGAAAACTCAGAGGATTCATTCTATGAAATCTGATATTATTCAAATGAAACAGCATTACACAACTAGGGAACAAGTCAGTGAAATTGGCAATAAGGTCTGAAGCAATTCAGAGGTGAAAACAGTTTAATTACTTGTGTTCTGTAAACTCTTCAGGGCTATGGGAAGCAATTCACATGTAAAAACAGTTTCATTATACATACAAATTTAGATTCCAAATTATTTACAAGACATATTGTCATATGTCAACATATAACTGTAGAGGCAAAGCGGCACCCAAAAGAATTTTGTTTACTGAGATGAAATGTAAGAACTAAATGTTTTGGGGGTAAAACGGCGGTGATTTCCTTTGAATGACCGGTATGATGAAAATAATTTGACCTTTTACCACCTCTTGAACCAAAGCTTTTATATTTATAAAAGCAAACAGAATCAGCAGACTTGGTTAGAATAATTTCTGTCTCGTTATATAAAAAATGTACATGCACCTTGGCGCATCTGGCCATACTTGAGAATCCTAGCATCAAGGAGAGCTATATGGAATTGGTCAAAACCCAGAATTTGCACATCCAGGGATTTCATCCTTAATGATCAAAAAAGAACGAGGTATAAAACTTGGCCTTGAATATCGCAGATTACTTCAGAAAATATAGTCTAAAATATAAAATCTTTATTGAGATTTCTAAAGCCATGGCTATACATCTGCATCTTCAGGCACGCCTTAAATTGTCCAATATACCTTGATTGTTAGCAAGATTACAGAGTAATCCAAAGATGATGCAAACCTTCCATTAATCAACTCAACAAATGATAATGATGCAATAAAGGGTGATTTACCCTCAACTTTTAGTATCCCTACACTCCACAACACATTAACAATAGGATCCTTCATATAGAGCGTTAATATTATTAACCAATTAATTGTGGTCTTAACTAACTAATTGTAATCTTAACTAACTAAGATAATACTCCCTCTAGTCCTAAATATAAGACATATTTGAGGAGTTGATCTTAATACTAAATATAAGACATATTTTTCATATTTATCAATCATTTCATAATTTACCCAATTGATGTTCCCTTGATATCCCTTGATAATAATCAAGGAGGAGAGAGAATGAGAAGATTAAAAAAGGTAACTAGGACGATTTAGAAAACACATGTCATATTTATATTATATTTATATTAAGTAACTTAATTAAACATCCTCAATCTAGTCATATTAGATATATCATATCTGCAACACCCCTCAAGCTGAAAACACTTGACTATTATGATGGAAAGACAGAGCTATGATTCAGATACCAACTATGGCATTATGAGGGTCCAAGAAACTAAGAAAAGCGATAACAAAACATGAACTTGACAGAAGAACTTGAAGTTTACGGCAATACGAAGCTTAAAGTATAATTTAAAACATGAAGAATTCACCAGCAAAAATATATTTATATATATATAGAGAGAGAGAGAGAGAGATGGGCATATCTGATTTATTTTACCAGTAGGCGTGAGGGGTGCTTGGGGAACTGAAATCCCACGGCACGACTTGATTGGGTATATGAAAATCGAAGAAACTTTGATGGTCGCTTCCATCGTCACGCTCTCTCGGTCTCTTCGTACAGCGATAGAAGAACACTAGAGGTAGAGGGTAACCCAATGAGTTTGTTTCCAAATATATCTGAGAGGAAGGGAGGCACCATCTGTACAGGCAAATGGACGGTAAAGAAAACTTTTTTTCCTTCTTTTTTTTCATTTAAAGCATTGTGCCACATGTTTCATCCAAAACATGCCATTAACGCTTGAGAATCCCATGTTCACATCAATATTTTTCCTCCACAGAGTTTTATTCTGTTTTTGTTATTTCTTTTGCTTTCTTTTTCGCCGCCTCCTTCAATTCGCTGAACTTCTCGGAAAGGTATTCTTTCTCTTTAGGCAGATTCATGTAATATGGACATAACAAAAGTGGGTGTGATTAAATAATAATTTAGTTATCGGTCTTTTCTTATTTAGGTTCATTTTTCTACTTTACTACACTTTTTTTCTTTTGGAAGAATCGGGTAGTCTAATTAACTAGTTGTCTGTATATATATTTGGAGTGTATAGTTTCAGCGGCAGTACTTATCCATAGGAAGTAAAGTATGAAATCCAATGGATATTGACACAGACATGAGCATATAACATGCAAACAAAAGAGCATTAACTTAATCTGATTAGCAATAACCAAAAACCCAACTAATAATTCCATCAGTGGTTCCAAGAGAATTTCAGAAAGAGTCCAAACTTGTAAATGTTATGCTATCCATGGGTATCAATCATCTTTCCATGAACTATTATTATAATCTGTCATAATCCCAATACATATAAGTAATCATAATTTTATAAAACTCCCGTGCCTGTTCTTGGTGTGCTTTCATTTTCAAGATTTAATAGCTGCTGGTAGTATGTGGAACAGCAGCTGCATACTGCCTGTCCAAAACCTCAATCACCTTGTTGGCTATGGCGCTTGCATACACTGAAGAACCTTCACATATCTGCAGTAGATTAGAGAAATCGCTATCAGGTACATTATTAAGTAAATTAAAGAAGTTAGTTAAGTTAATTATTTATAATAAATGATTTCAGTTTTCCTAAAATACCATTTTTGATCACGTACATTGAAACTACTCTTAGTAAAAGTCCCCTAGGAATACTTTGGGATAAAAATTATACATTTGATAGATAGATTGGAGTCTTATATATTTGGAAACAAAATGAATAACAATCAAGGCAACATATACAAGCAAATTAGTTTAACCTTTTATTCAAGCTAGACGAATGAGTCTATAATTATATTATCCAAAAAAGCTTACCTTGCTGTTGAACAAGAAACTGCAATATTCACCAACATGTCCACCTGCAACATGGTGAAGATCCAGCTGGAGTTCATCAAGAACCCTGGAGACAAACAGCAAGCAGCTGATCTTCTTCCTTTGAACGAGTTTGATTGTGACTTCGTCGTCGATGATCCGGACATCAACCTCAGTGTCTTTGGATTTCCTCTGTAGCCATGAGGTCCTTATGCATCCTTCTGGATGATGATCTCCATAGGGCTTCATGTTACAGCTCTCTCCACCATCATCTTCTGGTTTCTGCCTCTTGCACCTGTCCATTCCAAACCTTTTCTTCTCCACCAACAATTTCAGCTCATTCACTGTTCTCATCAGCTCTTTAATATAGTTAATGGCATCTCCCACCACAGATGCTCGATCCATCTGAACAAAACCCCAACAAAAAAAAGAAAAGAAAAAGAAACAGTAACACCATAATCAAACACAATCCACAAGCCTGATTATATCACAGATGTTCAATCCACCCCAACAGCAGAAGATAAGTGACACCAGAACCAATCCCAACACAAGATTGATTCATGAGCAAAAAGCCATATGCCAATTAGGGAATTTAAGTAGATGCTGCATATATGAATGTGATATGAATATATATACACACACCTTGGTGGGGCTTGGGATCAGACTCCTCAAGACATTGAATAAAACCAAAAAAAAAAAAAAAAAACAACGAAGAAGAAGAAAAGAAAAAAGAAACAATAACACCAGAATCAAACACAATCCACAAGCCTGATTCGTATCCCAGATGTTCAATGCACCTGAACAGCAGAAGATAAATGACACCAGAACCGATCCCAACCCAAGATTGATTCATGAGCAAAAAGCTATATGTCAATTAGGGAATTAATTTTTTTTTTAACAGAACAATTAGGGAATTAATTGAATGCTGCATTTTTATTGTAATATTTTTGTGTGTGTGTGTGTGTGTGTACGCTCACCTTGGTGGGGCTTGGGATCAGACTCCTCAAGACATTGTATTTGCCATTAAGTTGCTCTCTTCTTTGTTTCTCAGTGGCAAAATGCTTTTTGCCTTTAGCTTGTCTTCCTTTACCCACACGAGCAGTGCCTCTGTCAAATTCCAAAACTCCATTGTCAAGCTGGCTTCCATCTCCATCCTGATACATTATCCCATTCCCCTCAATCTCATCCCCACCACCAAAAAGAGAACCATTTCTGGAACTAGTTGGCAAGCTATAGCCTCGAGGAAGCGACTGAAATAGCTCTCTTAGCGCCAGCGGCTGTGGAGGCAGATTCAAATGAAGCAGAGGATCATACAATACAGAACACGCGCTTGTGCTATCTGATCCCATAGGAATGTCGCCAAGAAACCCCATGGAATTTGGGATATTAGGTATCTTCTGGGTTGGGTTGTAATGGAGGAGATCGAGCAGATTAGAAGAAGGGTACGGAGGAGGAGGGTCGAGTATTGAAGACGAATTGTAGCTTTGGGTCTCCATTTGATGAAATTGTTGAGGTTGCTGTTGTTCATGGTGGTGATGGTTAGAATAATTCACATCCTGAAACTCTTGAATTTTAGGGTCCCAAGTGGATTGATCGTAATTGAGGACATCGATGACTTGATGAACCAAATTCTCACTGTTGTAGGGATTTTCTACGTTCAGAACAAGATGTTGAGGGTGTGAGATGTCCAATGGTGCGGCAGCAGAGGCGACGCCGTTAGCAAAGGCGGAGATGTCTTCTGGGTGCGGCGGTGGATGATTCTGGTGCTGGTGATAGGAGAGCTCTTCCACTGTGAGCTTGAGATTTTCGTCCAAGTTATTGTTACTGCTTGAGATGTTTCCGGCTGCCATGAACGGTGGTGCATCTGGAATTCCGTCTTTTAGGGAAACAGTGCCATCTGCCATTGTGTTGGGATCAAAGGATGATGTATGCTCATACATTTCTGGTTAATTTGCCTCCTGCACTTGTTCGGGCAACAGAAATTGAAAAATCCAATAAATTTTGAAAAAAAAAAATCTCACACCATATGAATGACCAAATGAACACCAAAATATTACTATGGAGAAGAAAATGAGAAAAGAAAAACACCAGATCTCTTATGAGCTCAAACCTGTCACTAGAATAAGTAGCTTATATCGTTGAAGATGATTTGAACTCTGATAATTGATTTCAAGTTTGTTTCTGAGTTTTTCAAATCAAATCAAGATATAAGAGAGAGAGTGTACTGAACTTATCGTAAGCTAACAAATTCAATCAAACGGGTTATTGATCATTAATTTGCTTCTACTGGTATTCTCAGTTTCTGTCTTTTAAGATTATTCCAACGAAAGTGAGCGGGACTTCATAGTTCATATGTGTACACAGAAACAGAGAATACGAACTCGGCTCTATTCCACTGGTTTCTCACTATATTGGCCTATAAATTCTGTCTTTCCAAATCAAACATTTTCTTTTAATTATCGTATCCAGTGTCAATATAATCTACCATAATACAGAGATCAAAAGATAGGATTTAAATGCAAAACTAATACAGAACAAATTGGCGTACAAAACATAGAAGAACACAGACTTGTAAGGATCGATTCCAGTGAATCTTAATTCACTGCACCATTCTGTTTTTTTCTTTCTTTCTGTTTAATTTTCATTGCAAAACTACAATTCGGAGATCAAAAGGTATTTAAGACATGAAAGCAAGACAGCAAATTAACAAAAGCACTTAACTACTCATAGAAACAGAGCATTTATATGAAAAAATTCAAGCATGAAACACAAATATTCAACTCTCATACGTACTTAATGTGGAACTCTCCGATTCGAAGCTTGTACGAGAGAAGAATTATTGCCTCGATTCGTGGTATCTTTTGAAACTCTAGGGATTGAGATTAGAGAGGAAAAATGCAAGAAAAAGAAGAAAGGAGAAGGTTGGTCACGCAGAACGTGATAGTGCATGAAAAAGCGCGGGTAGTTAAAGTGCTTATCATTTGTTTTTATCAACGTCCCTTATGTGGTCCCCAAACTAATTCTCCTCATGCATTTTGGTGTTCTTAAATCTTAACTCTGCAACTTCTTTTTTTTTTTTTTTTCTGAAAAGTAACTGAAAAATCTCCCCAAAATTTATTATCTAAAGGTATGAATTTGTTCACCTGTATGTATTTTTGCCATATGAAGATGTGTGCGTATATTCTCTGCATTTATAAACAAATAGATAATTAATAAAGAGTGATAATGGTAATAACTGGTTGGAGTGGGGGGAAAAATAAATAATGCCCATTAAACAAGATTTTGGATTGAGTATTGAAAGCAGGGAAAATTAATCTTGGTCCTTGAAGTGGAAAGAAATAAATAATACCGTACCCCAACAGTTACAGATGATAATGACTAAATTATACTCGTTTGGAATAATTTATTTTTGGATAATAAGTACTTATAAATCGTGATTCACGGTATATAAGATAAGTATGTAAGAGAAGTTTTATTTCGACTTGCGTAATAAAGACTTATTATCTAAAAATAAGTGATACTAAACACATGCTAAATTATAGATGATGGTTGAGGTATAGACAGGACAAAAGTGTAAGGACTAAGTTGTATTAAATCATATATACTTGAGCTGAATTATAAATAAGTCAAAATAACAAGGACTAAAGTATTACTCTTTTCAATATAAAAATATGTTTTGGAAGAATCTTTTTCTGTTCAGTTTTTTCAGAAAACCAATATATTAATAAAATGGTAATAATGAATACATAGCACATACAAAATGAGGGAAAAAATGTTTTCGATCTATTCAGGTTTTTTTTTTTTATATACAAAATGGAAAAGGTGTTAGCCACACACAAAAATTAAGGTTTAATTTAGTGCATCTCGAACCAAGATTAGTACTAAATATTGAACAGTTCTCACAAAAAAAGAAGAAGAAGTGGATAAAAAAATTGAGCACATAATTTTACATTTCGGTGTTATATTTTTTCCCGTTATATTCCATTTGCTCTTGTTTAATTATGGGACTTATTGGTTTTTAATGCTAAACTCTTCACAACTAATTTCCTCTCATGTTTGGATACGAAAAAAAATTATATTTTAAAAACACATCCACAAAATTTTAAAATCATGGAAAAATCAGTTTGAAAAACACAAGAACCAAGAGCTGCTTTTACTGTTTTGAAAGTATGCTCAGTAAATATACTTTTAATAAAAGATGAGAAGAAGTATATGTATAATTACAAAAACAATTCAGTCTCATAACAAAGTTTATCTAGAAACTCCAATAAAAGATTAATCACTGATTGAAGTTTATAAAGTAGCTCTGTGTATGTATAAAAAAAGTGTAACTTCACTTATAAGGTGTTACGATTTTACACGTCACTGCTTTCGTTTAATTAATATTGTTGCCAATCCTACGTACAGCCACACAATGATCGGTCAAAATTGTCCCACAACTTTTGGAAATATTACTATTCTTGACACAAAAAATATAGGAAAAATCCCATTTAAATACCATTTAAAATGTTAAAACCTACAAAAGTCCACTAAAATTTGTAAAAGACAGATAAGGGATGAGTGGGGAATCTAGGATATTGATGTTTTATGCAAAAGACCAAAACAGCCTTCAACTTATTTACTCACCGGCTCAGAGATCACTTTAGCCTTTGGCGCCCTTTGTTTCGCCATTCAAAGTACTACCTCTGCCTTCCCTTTTTGTAACAAACCTAGGTGCCACACTCATCCGAACCACCTTTTCCAACCAAATAACTAGTGATCACTCAACAATGAAGACTAATTGAAAGCGGTCGGGCTTAGGGTTCTATCCTAGAAGGGTGACTTGCGCTGGTAGAAGGCTCATTGCCGTCCCCAAATCGGGAAGCTTGGGTGGAAGCCATTGCGGCGTCGTACATTCGCCAGTGAAGACGATGATTTCGCAAGAAGATGGCATAGCTGGAGAGTACACAACGAGGCTGAGAATACGAAGCACAGCTACAAAGACGAAGATTTCTGGTTCTCCAACTTTTGGAAATGTTACTATTCTTGACACACAAAAAAAATATATTTTAAAAGGATTAATATAACTTTTGGTCCCTTAAGTTTGGTCCAATTTTGATTTTAGTCTCTCAAGTTTAATATCGGTGGTTTTGGTCCCTGAGACCTTTGGTCTCTCAAGTTTGAAAGTTTTGGTTTTGGTTCATCAAGTTTACTCCATTTATAACCGTTGATTCCTCAAGTTTGAGAAGGGCTTGATGGAAAACCGAACTGAATAGGAAAAAAACCAAGTCCTTTTCAAACTTGAGGGACCAAAACCAAAACTTTCAAACTTGAGGGATCAAGGGTCAAATTTCAGGGACCAAAACCACTAATTTTAAATTTGAGGGACAAAAACCAAAATTGAATCAAATTTCAATACTAAAAGTTATATTAACCCTTTTTAAAAAGTAAAGTTTGTGGGAATTGGAGTTTCCACCTACAGGCCCATCTTCTGGCCCAATAAACCCATCGGGCCAATGTAAAGTGAATTTAGCTTGCTCTTCTAAAATTAATTTTGAAAAACAAAAAGATATCAAGAGAACAATACACTTCCATGAATCTTTCATGACGACAGGCCATAATATCATTAGTATTTGAAACCCTTCTATGCTTGACTTCAGAAATTCATCACTAAATTCTCCATAAACTATGAATTATGACTTTATAAAAAGTTTGAGATATATACTTTTCAACACAAAAAGAACCAACAAGCGTCAATAGTAAGTAGTAACAACCAAGTTTTATTCTATTAGATGGGGTTGGTTGTGCCATTATACTATATCAATAATAAATTCTTTATATTTTAGTGAAAAAAGTATAGGTACTTTGTAGGATTTACATACACAAAAGATATTAGTACTCAAATTCACGTCATTCTAATCAATTAAAATTTTAAATATGGATGTTTCACCGATTTTCTCATTTATAATTTGCATATTGTTCCTAAAAATATTAAAATTTAATAAAAATTGAAAATCAAACAAATTGATTTTAATTCAATAATCATAATAAATGTTAAGATTCATTCATGTCAAACATAATAGATGCATACGATTTGGGTCTCTGCATCTCTGACATTTTAAGTCAATCTTAAACCGACAAAAATCTTGTCTATTTTCAATTATTTTATGTGGCATAAAAAACTTTGACTTCTTTTCTCACCTTGTTTCCCTCTTGAAGTCATTCTCACCAAAATGTAACCCTAAATTGAACTAGAAACCTCCATTGATTCTTCAAAGACCATCAATCTTTAATTTAAAAAACTAGCGGATTAAGGTGAAATTTTAGTAACGAAGTTTTTTTCCATGAACGTCAAGCATAATTAAGTTTTAAAGTAGACACGACATTTAAAAATTGGTGCAATTTTAGCAATTTGGTTAAATTGTCCCAAATATCCGTTACTTTTTTTATGTGAGACCCACTTGTTCTCTCTTCAGCTTTAAAATGAACATTTGGGTTAATTTAACGGAATTGCTAAAATTGCATAATTTTAAAAGATTATATCTACATATGTACCCTTCAAAACTTAATTATGATAGACTTCCATAGCAAAAAACTTCGTTACTAAAATTGCACCTTTAAAAAAAACTATTTTTTATAATTCTTTACATGTTTAAAGTAAAGAATTAGAAAGTAGGGTACTTTGTAGGATATTCATACACAAAAGGTACTAGTACTTGAATCCACATCATTCTAGCTCATAAAATTTTTAGACAATAGTGAGAGCGATTGGGATATTACAAATAGTATAAGGCTAGGCCCGAGCTAATGTGCCACTGAGGACGTTGGCCTAAAGGTTGGTGGACTGTTATGTTTCATATTGGTTGGGGAGGAGAGCAAAAGACCCCTTATAAGGATTTGGATACCTTCTCCTCTTGACATGTTTAAAAATCGTGGGGGGTGATAGGGCCGTAAAGTGGACAAAATCAAAAGAGAGGCGTTAGATTGTTATATTCATAATAAATGTTAAGGTTCATTTGGGTCAAACATAATGCATATATGCAGTTTGAGTCTGGCATAAAAAACTTTGACGTATTTTATGGTTGTTTCCTTCCTTGTGTCATTCCTAACAAAATGTAACTATAAAACTAAACTAGAAACCTCCATTTTTTTTAGAGACCATTAATCTTCGATTTAAAAAACAAGATACCCTGTTTTTCTAACTGTTTATTTGTTTAAAGTGAAGAATTAGAAAGTACAATACTTGAATCATTCTAACAAATAAAATTTTTAAATATGGATTTTCACCAATTTTCTCTTTTATATTTTACATATTGTTCCATAAAAAATATTATTCAATAAAAACTGAAACTCAAAAATTAATTTAAATTTTATAATCACAATAAATGTCGAGATTCATTTGTGTCAAACATAACACATGCATGTGGTTTGGGCCTTTACATCTCCGACGTGTAATGTCAATCATAAAATGACAAAAATTTTGCCCATTTTCAGTTATCATACGTGGCATAAAAGTTATTAAAGCCTTTACGGTTTGGTATCAAAGCCTCGTACCAAAGCTTACACAGTTTGGTATCAGAGCATTCACTAATTCAAGTTCACTTTCTGTATTAGAACCATTGCATTTAATCTAACCATTCTCTAACACTTGGAAGTGGAACATTCAACTCCATATGGTTAGAAATTATATGCATTTGATACTCAATTTTTTGTTCCGATATTTTTAATTTCTAGATCAAAACCTAAAGAAAGGTAAGTAAGACATATCTATGTGTCTGAACGCATGCAGAATAGATATGAATCGATATCAATTATTATCAATAATAAGAACACGTATTAATCTAAGCAAACAGGCTTACCTTTAGCCAAGGATGAACACCAGAGTGCCCTCCAGACGATTGTGGAACAGCCAGACCGAGAACTCATTGCTCACATCCACTTGCTGACGATCCTTACCCTAAAAGTTCTGTAGATCAACTTCATCCTCTGGAAGCATCATTACTCGATGGTTATTTAGAGCTTCAGTTAGTTTGAGACTCATTTGAATCATAGCCCCATTCTTGCCAAAAAGACGAACGTTGATTCCATTCGTCATAGTCTCTCCTTACCAAATGACCGCTAATAGCGCCAATCAAGGCCATTCCAATCTTGACGTGCTTGTCGCGATACATCTAAACAAACTTCCGATGGATGATCAGTGTGTGTCTCGCCGGATGCAGCACCTAGATAAACCCGTTCAAATGACAGGCTATTTCACGTGCCGCAATCAAGCAAACATTGTGGTCCACAGCATTGAAGAACATATTGACGCTATCGCCGTAATCCGCCGCCACCATTAGTATCAACAAATACAAGGCAAGACTTGTTGCAAAAGGATACACCCAGAATTTTGGACAAGAGGGGAGTGTGGCCAATTACAATTTTGGATAGGAGAAATCCAAAATTTACCCTTTCATTCTTTTAAATTTTGGATTTCTGTCCAAAATTTACCCTCTCATTCTTTTTAAATTTTGAATTCCGCTCCAAAATTTAAATACCTTCAACCCAAAAAGGTAATTTAACCCCCCTCCCTCCCCTCATCTCAAACCAAACACACCTTAAGCTCCTTAAGCTTCTAGCATGATGGTTGGTATTATGCTTCCTTCCTAAGATTTGGTATCAAAGCCTTTATAGGTTTGAATCCCACCTTTCTAAAATTTGGTATCAGAGCTTACACTATTTGGCATAAGAGATTTCACGGTATCAAATTCCCCTTCCTGAGGTTTGGTATCAGAGCCTACACGGCTTTGAATCCCACCTTCCTGAGTTTAGTATCAGAACCTTTATAGGTTTGTATTTAATATCGCATGAGTTTACATAATTTCATAAAGACATACATGTATTTCTACAAATTATTTCCTTTTTCTGGAGTAAGTATAACCCTCTTGTTCTTATAACCCTATGTCAAAGTAAGCTTCATCCAAAGCCCAAGGCCATGCTTCCCATTTAGCCTTATGTTTATGCCATTAAGCAAGATTTCACTACTGATTAAACGAGGATTAATCACATCAAGGTAGGAAGTTCCAATGTTTAGATGTTTTGTCCAGTGAGTTTCAATATGTTTCCTATGAACAATTAACATTTGCATTTGCGTATTAATGACTTGAATTAAATCATTCAGGGGTTAAGATTTAGCCCTTCACGATGCAAATTTACGTTTCGACTGATAAAAAATACTAGAATATTGTTGAGATGCTCATTGAAGAGCCACACATAAAACTCAACGTTAAGTTGTAGTTACTCAGTCTAAAACAACTATATGTCATGTCCTTCCTTAGCCATCAGTATCTTATTCCCTTCTATCAATGTAAGCCTCATTAGAAGCCCCACCCCGTGCTTCCTGTACAGCCTCCAAATGATCCAGGTATGCCTCAGTTGATGCGAGGCCTCACTAAAAGAGTTAAGGTGTGCAAATACAGCCTGTGTCGGGATCACACAAGCACTTTTGTCAGTGGCATTGAAGAAATGAAGCACCTTGTCACCGTACTTAGCTGCAATAGTCCTATAAAAAATGAAATTGCTTTGTAGAGAATGATACTGGAGAAACGAGGGCTCCTTTTTTATTTTGCCACAAGCTTGGAGGATTCTAGAATTCCAATGGATGCCTCGGAAAATACTTATGTTTGAGTTGTTATCAGAGCCTTTATGGTTTGGTATCAAAGCCTCGTACCAAAGCTTACACGGTTTGGTATCAGAGCCTTTACATATTCAAGTTTACTTTCTGTATTAGAACCATTGCATTTAATCTAACCATTCTCTAACACTTGGAAGTGGAACATTTAACTCCAAATGGTTAGAATTTGTATGCATTTGATACTTAATTTTTTGTACCGATATGTTTTAATTTCTAAATCAAAACCTAAAGAAAGGTAAGTAAGACATATCTATGTGTCTGAACGCATGTAGAATAGATAGGAATCAGTATCAATTATTATCAATAATAAGAACACGTATTAATCTAAGCAGACAAACTTACCTTTAGCCAAGGATGAACAACAGAGCACCTTCTAGACGATCGTGGAACAGCTAGACCGAGAACTCTTTGTTCACATCCACTTACTGACGATCCTTACCCCAAAAGTTCTGCAGATCAACTTCATCCTCTGAAAGAAGCATTACCCGACGGTTATTTGGAGCTTTAGTTAGTTTGAGACTCATTCAAATCATAGCCCCATTCTTGCCAAAAACGTCATAGTCTCTCCCCCGACCAAACGACTGCTAATAGCGCCGATCGCGGCTGTTCCAATCTTGATGTGCTTGTCGCGATATGTCTGAACAAACTTCCGTTGGATGATCAGTGTGTGTCTTGCCAGATGTGGCACCTAGATAAACCCGTTCAAATGGCAAGCTATTTCACGTGCCGTAATCACGCGGGCATTGTGGTCTATAGCATTGAAGAACCGATTGACGCTATCGTCGTAATCCGCCTCGTCATTAGTATTAAAAAATACAAGGCAAGACTTGTTGCAAAATGATACACTCAGACATATGGAATTGATTATCAGGAGACATTTGCACTAGTAGCCAAGCTTAATACCATCCAAGTGCTCCTATCAACCGCAGCCAACTTGGATTGGTTGTTGCAACAACTAGACGTGAAGAATGCCTTTCTGAATGGAAACTTAGAAGAAGAAGTTTACATGGAGATTCCAGATGGAATTTTAACTCCTAACAACTTTGTGTGTAAACTCAATAAGTCATTGTACGAACTTAAGCAATCTCCTCGGGCATGGTTTGGTAGATTCACCAAAATAATGAAAAGACTTGGGTATACTCAGGGACAAGCAGATGACACATTGTTCATCAAACGTGTTAAGGCAAAGTCACCATCTTGATCGTCTATGTAGATGACATGGTCATTACAAGAAACGATGAAGAATCCATTGCTTATTTAAAATAGGACTTGTCAACTGAGTTCTAGGTGAATGACCTTAGACAAATGAGGTATTTCCTAGACATGGAAGTGGCAAGAACAAAAAGGGTATCAACGTATCCCAGCGGAAGTAGACCCTAGATCTGTTGCATGAAACTGGAATGCTAGGGCAAAACCTGAAGGAACACTAATAGAAGAAGGTTGTCACTTAGAAATCAAACCAAATGGTGTCCCAATCAACACAGAACAGTACGGAAGACTTGTCGAGAAACTCATATACTTGACTCATACACGTCCAGACATTAGCTATGTAGTCGGAGTAGCAAGTCAATTCATGCACTAGCCACAAGAAGAACACATGGCAATTGTATATAGAATCCCAAGCTATTTAAAGCTTAATCCTGGAAGAGGAATCTTCTTTAATAAATGCATTACCAGAAATATCAAAATATACATCGATGCAGACCATGCAAGGGATAAAGAGACTAGGAGATTAGTCTCAGGATATTGCACATATGTGTGGGGGAAATCTTGTTACATGGAGAAGCAAAAAGTAGACTATGGTGTCACCACGTAGTGTGGAAGCCGAGTTGAGAGCTGTTAATCATGGAGTACGTGAAGGACTTTGGATCATCATATTACTGAAGGAGTTGGGAATTCCATATGAGAGACCAATGCAAATGTGGTGTGACAACAAAGCCAGCATTGAAATGGTTAAGAACCCAGTCTATCATGATAGAATAAAACATGTTGAGATAGACAGACACTTTGTTAAAGAGAAAATTGAAGCAGGGATCATGAATTTGTCCTATATCAGATCTGAAGACCAAATTGCAGATGTGCTGACAAAACCACTAAGCAAAACTATGTTTGAAAAGTTTCTGTGCAAGCTGGATATGATTGACATATACTCTTTAGCTTGAGGGGGAGTGTTAAATGTCAGCAATATCAGCACCGAATAGCATGCAATAGTTGACACTCACACATGCATCCGTCTATCACTCACCTATCCTCCAATTTGTCTCTGACTTTCATGTACTCGATTACTATATCTTTCCCTATATATATTTTAATCCTCTTATCATTTGATAGATGAATTGAGTGAGAATGTGATCCTAGAGTCTCATATAATTTAACCAAGTTCTTTGATCTAATCAAATTAGTTAAATATGTCTTATATTAAGGACCCAAAGGGTATTTCAAATATATTTTATTTTATCAAAGTATAAATGGAGTAAGTTTGGGAAATTATGTAAATTATTTTAATTTGTAGTTTTTGAACTTTTTTTCCCCTAATACAATTATAAACACGGTATATATTTATTAAAATGATTAATCAATTTTTTTATATCTAAATTAACTAAATTAATTAAACTTGGGTCCCAATATAAACTATTTAAATTGATTTCTACGCTTTTAATAATAAAATATTTTATTTTTATCCCTGTCCTTAACCAAAAAAAAAATTTTATACAACCGCAACCGGGTTCGAACTAGGATGGGGGGAGGGGGGCGAAGTGCCTATAGGCACTTCGGTAACCATAGCGCCTAAAGGTGCTGGTCCCCAAAAAGAACAAATTATTTACTTATCAATCTAACTACTGGTAATCCATTGGCCATTAACAGTAATGTACATATGTAAACCACTTTTTATCTGTTCTAACTTCTAAACAAAAGACAGAAGTGAAAATAAAAGCTGGGAAGACAAAAAATGGCCCCAGTCCCAGCAGAAGCAATACTTGCCACACAACAGTTTTTGGCCCAAGTCCAGTTCACTTCCCTGGAGAAGAGAGATATTCTGAGGCAAAACTAATTCACAAAAATGTAGTCGAGTATATTAAGAAGGATGCACACTTCTTCATCAAACCCACGTCGGTCATGTACCTATTTTTGCTCTGACTTCATCACTGAACTTGAGATTTTCTTAAGCCAAACCAATGATTCAGTGACGTGCATCGGTTCTTCAGGAAGCTGGAAGCCAATGTGTTGTGTTTTTCAGCTACAGACTGTAAGAATTTCTTCTTTCAAGCACCATGCGAATGGAAAAGCTTTTGATCATACTAGCAAACAAGATGCATAGAGATCTCCCATGAATCATAATCTACCAAGTAGGGACTCGAGGGCGTCATCATCCACCAACCAGAGGCCATAATCACGAAATCGTGCTGTCTTCTTCTCAAAGCCTATGATATAGTTGTTGTGAATTATCACATGCTTTCCTTTAGTCTCCTTAACCCACGTCTTGTTCTTGAAATATAAGCCACCTGTGGGGAACGCAGGCTGGGGCAGCAAGTATAGGTCGACCTGCAGAGAGTTGCATTCAGTTAACTCATGAAAAAGACGGAAAAACATAATCTTCACTTAAGATGCTTTTCAATAAATCAATAGAATTTTGATGGGTAGGTAGGTTTGCTTATGATAGTATGATGTTTTGAAATGCAAATTCACATGGCGCTTCTTACGAACAATAATCTCAGTTTCAGAGATGAGAACCATTGCGATCAGCAGGATGCCAAATTGATCCCGTGACTTGTAACGTGAAGCCAAATGATTGCTTCACAAACCGCCAAGCAATGAGTTCGAAAGGCTCCTTACAAACAATAATAAACTGTGACTTCTACACAATAATAAACTCAATTCTATAGGAGCTCCATTTTGATAGTTTTCTAGACAAAGTCCGCTGATTCTTCATGGTGGAAAATGAACTGAATCATGATATTAAACTGACTATTATATGAGTATTTGGGTTCATCCTTCTAGCAAATATCTGAGAACTGTTGAACCAGACGGCACTTGAGAACTATAATCACAGACATAACTAGATGAGAAGTGAAAATTGACAATTCATTCCTAAAGACGATTTTGGAGTCTGTTATTGACAAGAACCCCTGCAAGACCCCTCCTCCCAATGACACAGTTTTCCTCCTATGGTCATTCACTGATGACCCAGGAGAAACAAAAAATTGATTTGATTTGAGTTGGCATGGAAGAGTAATTCCTGTATTCTGCTTTTCAATTGAGAGAAAGGAAACAGCATATCCCTTATTTATTTTTCATGTAACACAAACACATATCTTTCATAAACACTTCTCCCACTATCATTAGATAGGAAGTCCATTAGCGAGAATTTGCTGACAAACCACAGAATAAGCGACTTTATAAGGAGTACAACAGTACAGCCTTTAAATCCTATTATTAGAAACTTATTCTTACTGAAAAACCAAAGTTTTCTTTAAAAAATTAAGCTTACTTCTTATACAAGTTACTAGTATAAGTAATATAAAAACTAAATAGGAAACTAAGCCAAATGGGACAAACGTTACAGACCTCTTTAGCAGTCTTCATCAAAGCCCAGTTAAAAGCAGGCTGATCATTAGATTTCTTGGTCTTAGACCATGGCTGAAGCTGAAGTTCTTCAATCCACTTTTTCATAACGAGCTTAGCTCCATCAGTAGTGCGCAGGAAAATCATGCAACTACATATGTAAGGGCGACCCTTTTTCCCCGGTGGTGGTAAATCATGAGAGTGGTTTAATGGTTTGATCTGGTCAAAAAAACGAAATAAAAAGAAATCAATAAAACACAGAACCACATTGCAAGGACATCAGAAGGGCGAAAACCACACTAGAGCCTCATTCATTAGAATCCTATGAAAGCACTTTAGAGAACGCCAAGTATGTATCCATATATGATACGCAGGTCGTTGAAATTATTAGTATTTTATCATACTATCCCATCCCAGAAGCCAAACGTAGCTCTAAATGGTTCAATATATATTATAGTTGACATGAATAAAAAATGCACCTAAATTTTATTCACACACTTACTGTAGTCATATCATCTGTAAAATACACATCATGATTCCCTTCCAAGTAAGGAAATGGATCAGCCAACCAAACCATATCAACATCATTGTACATAACATTGTATCCAAGCTCCAAAATCTGAAGTAGATGGCGTGGTCTCCTGGCTGTAAAGTTGAAGAAACCCTGGACAAAGAAATAAACAATTGATTCTCAGGATCAGCACTGTGTATCGTCAAGAAATGGATCCAATTAACCATTCCATTGCCTAAAGTTATCTAGTCCAGAATCTGATGAACAGACTTCATTACCAAAGGAACAACAGTCGATTTGTAAGGTAGGATGAATAACGCGAACATAAAACCAAAACAGTTCTTCATGCCACAATGTGCCAATGCCAACCAAAAAAAAGGTGATGCTGAACATCTACAATTGATTCAGGGTAGCTATACATTCTTACAAATCAGCGAAGCCAGGCGAAATAACTTGGCAAATCAGCAATTGTGTGTCTTAATATGGTCGCAATTAAAATGGCAGCTTTCGATATGGAGAGGGGGAAAACTAGTTTACGCGAAGTAAAAGAACAATAAATTCAATTCACCAAATCATCTGCTTTTTAGTCGCAACTAAACTCTACTAAAATCAATATCAACTATCAGATGCTTATTATTAAAGAAGAACACTAGAATCAATAAAATAAGACTAAACTAGAACTATTATACTTGCATTGTTAGAACTAGTCAGCTCTGGTCTCTGGAAGTTGAGAATTAGAGAACACACAAGCTCGTCTTCGAAATAATAAACTCCAGAACTCTAGTCCTTTCGAGTAACTAGACAAAAACAAAATACCCTTTTTTCTAACTGTTTACTGGTTTAAAGTAAAGAATTTGTAAGTGCTAAGCATTTTTCAGGATTTTTATATACAAAAGGTATCAGTACTTGAATTCACATCATTCTAGAAGATAAAAAATTTAAATATTTTCACCACTTTCCCTTTATATTTTTCATATTTTTTCTAAAAATATTAAAATTCAATAAAAATTGAAATTCAAAAGAGTTAATTTAAATTCTATAATCATAATAAATGTCGAGATTCATTTTTTTTTTTTTTTTGTTACAAGGGCAAGCAAAGCTTGTAGATGAAAACTCTATAGGCTAGATCCTATTAAGTGATCATGCGGTAATAATCCACGATCCAAAGCAAAAAGATGGATACATTCCATCGGGGGAAGTCCTAATTCCACGTATTCTTCGGGAACCCCATGCGCCGTTCCTGCCAGGTAGTCTGCACAACGAATGCTCTCCCTATGAGTGTGTGAAATTTCCAGCTCCCAGTCGCTGTAAACGAGAGATCTGGTATCCAGGATAACCTCATACAAAGGATGATCAGGATCGCAATGAGCGGATAACAGGTGGATTGCCTGTATAGAGTATGTGAATAACTTGATTTTCTTAAGCCATCTTTTTACACAGTAGAAGACCTCGATGGATTGCGTGGATTTCAGCAGAAGTTGGGAAGGTATGACCTAACTTCTGTTGGAATCCGCGAATCCAGGTACCTTGGTGATCCCTGATAACACCTCCGCAAGCAGCCTGACCGTCCCTGATTACCGAGCCATCTACATCAAGACGATGAAATCCCTGATCCGGGGGATGCCAATGAAGAAGACCCCGTTCTGGAATTTGGAATATCTGATGGTGATACCTGCCATTCTCCACCCCTTCCGAGAGATGGTATAGACATCTGTGGATTATGCCTTTTGGATTGTCTGATACCCCATCAAAGGCTTGGCTGCAACGGTTCTTCCAAAGGAGCCAGCATGTGTAGCTGAAAACTTTATGCCATTGCCATCTCGCCATCTTGTTGTTCCCTGGTGATTGGTGTAGATTCAAATTGAGCCAGTCCTGCAAATTACCAGAGAAAAATATACTATAATATAGAGGGTTAGTTAAAGCTGACCAAACTCTCTGAGCATGCTCACAATCTCTCAGCATGTGAAGGGCACTCTCCTCACTATCACACTGAAACGGACAGGTGTTTGAAACGCTCGGATTATGTCTTGCTCTTAGCTCGTTAGTCGGAAGCCTGTTATGGAAAACTTGCCACAAGAAGATTTTGACTCTTTCAGGAATTCCCCAGTGCCATAGAGACCGCCAGTGATGTTGGACCCTAAGGCTGTGCTGATGATAGATAGCATCATATGCTGATCGTACGCTGAAATTCCCATCAATAGCATTCCTCCAGCAAACCCTATCATCTTCGTTTCCTATCGGTGGGGATACCAACATTATTTTATCCACCACCCAGATAGGAAGGAAAGAAGCCCATTTAGCTCTATCCCAATGACCCGAAGGAGTCGTGAAAGATCGCACAGAGGCACTCTTATCGACTAAGTGGAGGTTTTTGTCAATAAGGAATTCGAGTGGCTGATCAACAGGGGACCAGCAATCTTTCCAAGCTAACGTATTCCGGCCGCTTTTCAGACATTTGCCAAGGCCATTCTTGAAGTCTTCCCAGACAGCCACAATTCCACTCCAAACAGCGGACTGCTTGCGCCGCCTCTGGATCAGGAGGTCAGTAGGAGATCCACATGAGTATTTAGAACGTAAACATCTAACCCAAAAGGCATCTGGATTTTTTATTAAGCACCAGCACAACTTCATAAGGAAAGCTTTATTTTGGCAATGTAAGTCTTTTATTCCCAAGCCACCCTCACTCTTCCTTTGTTTAAGAACGTCCCAAGAAAGCAGATGCAACTTTTTGGAATCCTCATGCTGGTTCCAAAAGAAGTCACGGCTGAGCTTTTCAATTGCTGATAGCACCCCTTTCGGGACAAGAGTAGATTGCATCTGGTATTGCGGGATAGCCGAAAGGACCGACTTGATAAGAGTCGTGCGACCAGCCATACTGAGGAATTTACCTTTCCAGTTTGCCAACTTCAATTTCACCCTTTGTAGTAGCGGAGCAAAAGTTCTCTTAACCATCCTTTTGTGCAATAGAGGCACTCCCAGATATTTTCCAAGGTCCGCCGTCAATCCAACTCCAACAATCTGACTCATTTCATATGCCCTGTTAAAATGGACGTTTCTAGAAACGAACATTTTAGACTTGCTCAGGTTAATCCTGTGACCAGAGACACGACAGAAAAGAGCCATGACATCGCGGATTTCAACCATCTGATCATTAGAAGCTTCCCCGAAAAGAATAAGATCGTCGGCGAAGAAGAGATGGGAAATTTTGGGACCAGAAGAGCTCAATTTTAAAGGGTGCCAGTTCCCCATTTCAACTTCTTGATGGATAAGTTGACCGAGCAGCTCCATACAAAGGACAAACAGGAATGGACTAAGAGGGTCACCCTGTCTTACCCCTCTAGAGGGGCGGAAGCGTTCGGAAGCAATTCCATTCCAGATAATCCTCATGGAAGGGGATGAAACGCAAGACATAATTAGCTTCACAAAATCAGCTCCCAAGCCCAGGCTGTGAAGAGTGAATTCAAGGAAGCGCCAGTCCAGTCTATCGAAAGCCTTTTCCATATCTACTTTCACAGCAATGAACCCCTTAACACCTTTCTTAAAACGCATGGTATGGATTGCTTCCTGGGCAATAATGATATTATCCACACCCTGTCTTCCAGATATAAAGCTACATTGGTTTTCAGCAACCAGATGATTCATGACACCTTTAAAACGGTTAGCAATAACTTTGCTGACAATTTTGTAGCTCACATTACATAAAGAGATAGGCCTGAAATCCTTAAAAGAAGTAGGATGATCAATCTTGGGAATTAAGGAGATGTTGGTATGATTGATATCCTGAATGGCCTCCGGGTGCTCAAAGGTCGTCATCACCAGCTCACAAATCTTCTGCCCAATAAGGTTCCACTGGGTATGGAAGAAATGGGGATTTAAACCATCCGGGCCCGGAGCTTTAAAAGCTCCCATCTCAAAGGCTGCATTTTTTATCTCAGTAGGGGAAGGAACTCTTTGCAGCTGGGCCAGTTGAAAATCACTCAGTGGTGGGAATCTTGCCTGCCATGGAGAAAAAATAGAGGAAGAGCTGTCCGCCGAGTAGAGATCTTTGAAATAGTCCAAAGCCATGCCTCTAAGAAGAGACTCGTCCGACACCCAGTTGCCGGTATCATCTTGGAGGGCCTCAATCCTGTTCCTTTTCCTTTTTGCAGAAACACTTGCATGAAAGAATCTCGTATTCCTATCTCCATCCCCAATCCACTTACATCTTGATTTCTGGAACCAAATCAATTCCTCTTGTAAAGCGAATCTGTGGTACAAATCCCAGAGCTGCTTTTCAATCTTGAAGAGACCATTAGGCCCACCTCCTCGACTTCTGACACGGTCAATCCCTTCCAGCCTACGAATGATATCTCTTTTTTTGATGGCCACGTTGCCCACAACTCTAGAGTTCCACTCCGAGGCATCTTTAGAGAAACTCTCCTGACCTTTAATCCAACTTTTCCCATGCCAAGCATTCTTGACCACGTCACTAAAACCCTCTTCAATACTCCATGCAGCTTGGTAAAGGAAATGACAACCCCTTTTATGGCCAGCGAACTTATGACTGTCGGCAACAACAATCACCCGATGGTCAGACTTGAATCTAAGATTGTGGAAAGCTTTGGCATTAGGATTGGCAAGATCCCAGTCAAAATTGCAAAAAACCCAGTCTAACCTTTCCCTGACTCCGGTTTTTTCCCAAGTGAAATTATCCCCAACAACAGGAACCTCGAGCAGATTGCAACTATCCATACAATTTTGGAAATCCTTCATGGAGCTGAGAGCAGGAATAGCTCCACCATTCTTATTACCGGGGTTAAGGAAGGTATTAAAGTCACCCATAACCAGCCATGAAGAGTTGACCGACTGTTTAATAGCATGCAACGATTCCCATAGAACCCTTCTCTTATAAATACTAGTGTCACCATAGACAAAAGTCAAGAATGTGGGATTAAGGTTATTCTTAGGGGAGATCTTACAATGGAGAAGTTGAGTATTTGAAGAGATATAATCAAGTTGAAATTTCCAATGGTTCCATAAAACCCAAATGCCCCCCGCATAACCGGTGGCTTCAACTCTCAACCAGTCATTGAAACCCAGCTTCCTAACAACCTTGTCAGCTCTACTACCACTAATCCTGGGTTCCACTAAACACATCACATCAATACCATATTTCTTAACCACATCTTTCAACACACGCGGGAACGTGCGACTACCCGCCCCACGACAATTCCATGAAGAGACAATCATAAAATAAATCAAAAAGCGCGGGAGAGGCAGCAGAGATCTTACTTATCCGGGGGCTCGTCTTCCAACATGACCACAACTTCAAGGTGGGACACAGAATGGATCCTAGCGTCAAGGTCATCAATGACATCATTTGATGCAGCACCGTTAGGATGAAGAGAAGGCAAGCTTAACGAAACTGAAGAATCATTAGCGGCCTGCGTCACAGATTTGGGTAGCTCCTCTTCTTGTGCACTTTGTATCACACTGGCCGGATCATTACTACAAGGGATTGGAATTTTTTTAAGAGGCCCATGCGCATCTTTTTCCCCATGAGACGGCCCAAAATCCTGCATGCAACCTTTAGTTAGTGAGTGGGACCTAACCGTTGTGGCTTTGGGGGGCTTTAATGACTTGTGGCCCTCAACATGAAGAGTGCTGACGTGATCCGACTTGGTGCGCATATTATTCTCTTTCAACCCATGTGCAGCGACCTCATGCAATGTTTTGGAGCTTTTCACTTTTGCCCAGCGCGTGGAGCCCACCTGGAATTCTTTCTTCCCTTTTCTTTGACTTTTCCTTACCAGCAGATGCGCATCTTGAGCGTTGCTCACATCCTCGGTCCGCAGCGTCTCCGTCTCAACCAATGAAGCTTTTCCCAAGCTAAGTTTTGAATTTAAATTCAAAACACACTCGGGGACAGTACCTTCGTTTAAGACATCCTCTGACAAGGCAGAGAATATGGACTGAGATGATTTTCCCAAGTCTTTGTGTTCTGCAGAAACAGCATGTGTTAATTCGCCCACCATGGTCTTGCTGTCGGATCTTCTTGGTTTTCTCGCTTTGGAAGCTTTGCGAACGAGCATCCATGGCCCAAAGTGGTCATCCATGACCGAGACCGATGAGCTAACGGAGGTAGGCACAGACTCTGGAATCAGATTTTTCTGAGTTGAGACCGATGAGCTAACGGAGGTAGGCACAGACTCTGGAATCAGATTTTTCTGAGTTGCTTTGATCTCTGCTTCTCTAGTTTGTCCAGCCACCACCAACTTTGAAGACTGGCAGTGGTCTTTCTTGTGCCCATATTTGCCACAGGAAAAGCAAATTAAGCCCAGACCTTCATACTCTATATTAAAAATCGCTGAAGCAGAAATGATCTTGGGGACCAGTTTTTTCTGTAAATCCACCTCCACGCAAAGCCTAGCAAACCGTCCCCTGTTAACTATAGCTTCCTTCTCATCTGGGTTTTTTTATAGTGTTCATGTCCACTTTAAGGGTCTTCCCTACCATGTCCCCAAGCCTCCATAGGCATTCTTTGTTGTAACAAAATAGAGGGATCTGGGGAATCCTGATCCAGGTAGCCACTCTACCCAGAGGATTTTTGAGAGGATCAAAATAGGGAGTCCATCTCTGAACTAGAATGCAGTGTTGAGCAATTGTCCAAGGACCACCCAGAAGGATTTTTTTGTAATGATTCTCCCACATGTCTTCCATTTTGAATTTAATAACATAGTAGTTGTTGGGAATGTCGATTAAATCAAAATTGCTTATCTGCCAGATTCTCGCAAGATGCTCCTTCAATCTTTGATAGTTGAAACTAGCACCTAGGACAGTGATCACGAGGGATCTATTCCAAGGTTTAGCCCAACGATTGAGCTCCTCTTTTGACAATTCCATGGATGGATAAACTTCCATAAGCTGCTTAATCTCTTCAGAAGGTTCAGGCAGATCCCAGGTTTGCTCAAAAAGCTCACAAATATTAGCTTCCTCAACTGAGTTATGATTTCCATGAGAGATCCCATTAAATCCTGATCCCTTGAAACCTGAAAGCATATCTTTGTAAGAGATAGCCTTCTCGGGTTTGCTAGGAGGGCAGGCTAAGCTTGAAGCAACTAGCTCAGCCTCTAAACTAGCAGGGTCAGGGAAGCTTGGGGGAAAAACCAGGGAATCATTCGTAAACTTAGCAGAAGATGCAACCAGATCAGCAGGTTCTTTAGAGACCAACATCTTCCCCGGCGATGAGACCCGGACGCCGGGGTCAACCTTCGGGAGCCAATATTCACAGGCACGATTACCAATACACAGCTTCTCACTCTAACCAATGTCGAGATTCATTTGTGTCGGACATAATACATCTGGTTTGGGTCTCTACATCTCTAACGTGTTATGTCAATCATAAAATGACAATAATCCTATCCATTTTCGGTTATCTTATGTGGCATAAAATTTTTTACGTATTTTCTCGCCGTGTTTCCGTCTTGTATCATTCCCACCAAAATGTAACCCTAAACTGAACTAGAAGCCTCCGTTAATTCTCTAGAGACCATCAAACTTCAATTTAAAAAACAAAATACCCCTTTTTTCATGTATAACGCCACTTTTTTTTTTTCTAACTCTTTACTTGTTTAAAGTACATAATTAGAAAGGATCAGTAATTTGCAGAAATTTCATATATAAAAAGTATTAGTACTTGAATTCACATCATTCTAGCAAATAAAAATTTTAAATATGGATTTTCACCTATTTTCCCTTTTATAATTTACATATTGTTCCTAAAAAATTAAAATTCAATAAACATTGAAATTCGAACAATTTAATTTAAATTCTATAATCATAATAGATGTCAAGGTTAATTTGTGTAAGACATTATACATGCAAGTGGTTTGGGTTTCTGTATCTCTGACGTTTTAAGTCAATCATAAAACGACATAATTTAAATTCTATAATCATAATAAATGTCAAGATTCATTTGTGTCAAACATTAGACGTGCATGTGGTTTGGGTCTCTGCATCTCAGACGTTTTAAGTCAATCATAAAATGGCATAAATTTTGTCCATTTTCAGTTATATCTTATGCGGCATAAAAAATTTTGACGCATTTTCTCACCTTGTTTCCTTCCTTGTATCATTTCTACCAAAATGTCATCCTAAATAGAGGCCCCCGTTTATTCTTCAGAGACCATCACAGTCTCTGATTTAATAAACATTATATTAAACGGTTTAAAACAAAATATTTTGATCACTTACTGTTTCAAATTAAACGGTTCAATTTTTTTAATTTTATTACACCAACTAGATTGGGTCTAGTGGGCAAAACTAACAAATTAAGATAATCTGAATACATGAGGTGCTCATATTTAATATCTAACAACACTTTGAATATAATTGCATCCAATAGGAGAACACATATTATCCCAAAAGAAAAAAGGGAGAATTGCACAAAAATACCTTAGAGGCAAATTAATTGTTGATTGCTACCATGGAATATCTGTTGCACATAACAGAAGATATTTTGCACACAACGGAAGATTGTTTGCACATTTATATGGAAGATTTTTGCACACACGGAAGATGGTTTGTACAAAATGGAAGATCGCTTGCACGCTTGGTAGCAATCAGCAATTAATTTGCCTCTAAAGTATTTTTGGGCAATTCTCCCAAGAAAAAATCATTTATTACAACGGGCTTCGGGCGTCTATGGTTTTATCCAAAGTTCTAAACCCAAACCTCCTTTTTTCCTGCATCCATTTCCTCTATGTCTCTCTCTAATGCATTAATTTTTCTTTGTTCCGTTTCTCTTGTCAGTTTTGCATCGAAGAGATTGAAGGCATATACATTATGAACTTAATCATTTCACTACCATTAGAATTATGGTATCTTACTTTTCACACCATGGCTCACCTCTCCCTGTAATTTGCAATCTTGTCTTTCTTTTACTAATTACTCCCCTTGGTCCTTTTTTATAAGGAATAACCATCAAAATCACGTTGTTTAGAATATTAGTTAAAAACAATAAATGTGCGACTTTTGTATCTTTATTTCCTACTATACTCTTGTTTAAAAAGAACATGTATGAGAGATAATGGGTGGAAATTTATTGTAGAGATAATGAGTGACATATATTTAATGAGAATAAAAATGAAAAAATTAGTTTAAATTTTCAGACAAAGTGGATTTATTTCTTATTTTAATAACTACCCCTATGAAAGAAAATGCTCCTTATAAAAAGGATCGGAGAGAGTAGCTGTTATTGTTTAGGGCTAGCAGGTTCATTGTGTGTATAAGGGGGGAAGAAAGTCAAACTTCCATAATTACCCATAAAAACATCCCTAGAATCCAAATGCGAAATCCAACTTCTGATTAATTTGATATGATTTTTTCTTTTGAGACTTTCCCCTTTATTTAGTTTTTACTTTTATGGCATTGACCACTTGTTTTTGATACCGTGAAGGCCAGGTTTTCTTTACTTGTTTGTTTTCTGAGAGAGTGTGTGCCTATATATATATATATATATATCTACCCCTAGAACCCACAAAACCTAAAAGAACACAGAAGAGGGGAAAGGTAGAGAGAGAGAAGAAAGACTTAGTGTCTCTCTTGTGAGTGACATATGTAATATCCCAAAATGTACTTAAGGGCTACATGTACAAAATAGATGGTGGGATTAATGACATAATTACCTCTGGAAAATTTTGTTATGACTTTAGTCAAGTTTCATATGCAAAATTGGAAATTTAATATTATATTGCAAGATGATATTTTACAAGATCATCTTCTTCAAAGGGCCATGATTTACGTATGACAAGAGGAAAAGTAAGAGTAAATACATATTGGCTACTAAATATGACATATGGAGACAATTTGACCAAGATAGCAAAAGAGGAAGACTTGGTCAACAATTGCAACTAAAGTAAAGAGGATATTTCAAGAGCTTTCCTCTTTCCATTTTAATATGCCTTTCGTCCAAATCATAAGGGAAAGAGGGAGGGAGAGTTGAATTAATACCATTGTTCACCTTTTCCTCAAGAAAAGTGAGTCAAAAGGGTCAAAAGGATATCAAGAGAAAGGAAGAAGACTTGTTAACACAACTCCCTCCCTTCAAGTCAATTATTTCGGCTATGTCATCAAGAAAGAAAGAGAAAAGATGAAGCAAAGAATTCTTGGCACATTTTGGACGTCCAACACATGAATAAAGAAAAGACTTGATGAATCAATTTTGACCACAACTTTTTACCACCTTTGGACCACAATTTCGGCTACCTCTTTAAGTGATGAGGGAAAGGAAAATCTGATCATTTATCACTCTTTCTCTCTCCATCTTCAAGTCGGTTTGCAGAAGCCCAAAACGTGGAGGAAGAAAAGCAAGGTTTCAAGGTGAGTTTAATCTTGATTTTTCACCTCCTTAACCTCATCTATGGCTCAAGTGTCCTTCATAAACATTGTTCCTCTTGATGAGGGCTTCATTTCTATGGTTTTAGAATTTCAAGAGGAGGTGTTTTGTGCCATCATCCAAGAACAAAAGCTGAAAAACCAAAGAAAGGAGCTAAGGAGAAGCAAGAGGTGAGTATTAGCATCAATTTGAGCTATTGGTTGTGTTGGTTGAATGAGAATTTTGGCATGTGTAAATCTGCCCTGATTTTGGCTAAACAAGGGTTTGGGTAATTCATGATGTTTTGGTTATGTTATTGGTGGTTTATGATGATTGGAAACCATTTGACATAAGTTTGATGCTGAAATTAGAAGTTGGTAATTGTTGGGATTTATTTTGAATTTTCTGCCAAAACAGGACATGGAGAATGAGTGGGAATTTGTTAATTTTGATGTTACCATTGTGTTCTACACGAAAAATTATGTGGGAATAGCCCTGGGTTGTGAATTTTGGGTCATTGAAACTCAAAGTGTAAATTTGGGTTTTCAGCCTGAACAGAATTCCAGCGAGGTACTCTACTTGTGTGGTGTTTTTGGATAACCAAATGATCTCTAAAAATTATGAAAATTTCCAGTATTAAATCTCACATTCTAAGCTCCAAAATGGACATATAATTTGTGTCATTTCGTTTTTTGAGCTGTGAGTTCTGGTTGCCCAAATTTTGATGTCGAAACTGGACTTAATTCTGGAGCAGTGTGGGATTTTGTGTAATTCTGGAATTGTGTGGTGATTTCCAGTAATGATTCATATTTTTCCTATGAAGAGGACTTCAATAGCTTTCCATAGGACTTGGGATCACCTCATTTCGATTTTTTTAGAATTAGTTATGATTTTTCAAAGTCTGGAGAAAATTCTGGCAGATTTGGTCCCTTATGCGAAAATTGAAGATGTAATGGCATAATGTAGTATTGTTGAACTTTGAGGTTAGGAATTGGTCTTTGAGGTTAATTGACCACTTTAACTCCTTAGTTGATTTGATTAATGTCCCTAATGATAACCAACTTGAGTATTTGAATTAAAGAATTGGATTAAGTAATAACATGTCGCCCGTAATTCTAATTATAAGATTTGACATTTGCCCTGCACGTGATAAACCAGTGCCAGTGCACGAGCGGAAAGAACAAGGTAGTGACTCTTTCTCTTATTCTGTGTATGATGCCTTGCATATATGTCATTTCATTGAATATGCCATGATGTAACATTGCCGTTGTGAAATGCCGTTGTTGCGTTGTTGTGAAACATGCTGTTGTGAAATATGCTGTTGTGAATGCAGTGAAAGCTGTTGCAGAAATGCTGTTGTGTTGTTGTTGTTGTGATTTGCTTACATGCTTTGTGATTGTACATGTTATAAGAGAATTGTTACTACTGGGATTCTTTTGAATCTCATTCTTTCCTATGATTAACCTACAGTAAGGGCAAGTGGTTCAAAGGAAAAACAAGTGACGAAGGGCGGTTAGAGCTCCTAGCTAGGAGTTTTAATTTTGGTAGTTGGTTGTCATATTTTGTTGGGGATTAGTTGCACATGTTGTATATATTGAATAGTGTTGTGTGGGAAACTAAGCGTTGTAAACCCTTTATTAAGTAACGAAACCTGAGCATTGTCGGGAATTTTTGGTTGCACTCTGATATGTATAAATGAAACCGAACTGGTTAGACCAATTATATTCGAGATGTGAACGTGAGACCGCACTAAACAAGTTTTGGAAAAGTTTTAAATTAACCACTGGTCTCTATTTCAACTTAATGACGCATTCTGGAACTATAAATTTGGCTATTAAGGTGGGGTTACAACATAGCTAGAAATGATGAATTTTTCAATTGGAGGTGGTGGTAAAGGCTCTAACAATCCCTGCAGAAAAAAGATCTACCATCGTCACAATCCCTTTCAGATTACACAGCTTGAAGCGTAAGATTAATTGTTCTTTCTCGTCATTGGATGATCCTTTTTCAATTTCTTTGAGGTGTTTTTCATTTCATTAATTATAATCTCTAGAACTAATTTTAATTTTGACCTGTGGCACTTTAAAGGTTCCAAAGGGACTCCCTTGTTTTCATTCTACCACAAAGAGGATAAATAATCTTGTTTTCTTTGTGCTTGTGTGATGAAATATGGGGTTTTGCTCGATTGCTCTTCTTTTAAAATGATTTTAAGAAAATCAGCCCTTCTATTTATTTTAGTGGAAAGGGTTATATATTATTGAGAAACACGAGATTTCAAATTCGAATTGTGTAAAATACCAAAAATATTTTTGGAAGACCTGCCTCCTATTTGAAGCCTGTCCAGACTCGAATCTGGATTAATCATAGTCCAAAAAAATAATTAAATAAAATTATTTTAAAGAAGAGATTTTGTTTCTCTACATATTTTAAAATGATCTTGCATCAGATGAGTGGGCTTGATTTTTTTTTTTGTTTGAAAAAAAATGATAATCAAAAGGTGACAAATATCTGCGGAACCGGTTTTAATGCTCATTGTAGTGATGAGCACCATGGTGGTCATCACTACACCATGGTGGTCATCACTACAGTAAGATCTGCACCATTGAAGTATGATTTCAACGATTTAGGTTTAACATTTTCGATTGATGATTTTCAAACATTTTTTTTTTGGCAAAACTCAGACATTTTTTGTTTTTGAAAAAATGACTTATCTTTATTTTAGATTTTGTATATATATTAAAGTATTTTTTAAAAAAATAAAAGTGATAGAAGAGCTAAATCTGACCAGATTTAGTGCTAAGTGATAAGTGCCCAAACTCAATCAGAAGATCTACCTGCCCATATTAACTTTATTTGTTTTCTCTAATGTATTCCTTCTGATCGAGATTGTCCCTTAAAAATTATAATACCCCTTATCATTTTTTTTCCCCTTTTTGAGCATTAGTTTCTACATATTGTCAAGTGATCTTTTGAACTGAGTGTAGTTTTAAATTTCTTTTTTTAATAAACATGATGATTGAAAGACCCCGAAGATCTCCCTATCCAGTAACCTTGTTGTACATCCTTCATGGTATATATATCCAGATAATGGATAGACGTTCAGGATGCCTGAGTGTTTGTATATATATTGTTATGGTGTATTAAAAATTTACTTAATTAAACTCCTTTACTAGTCTCATATTTAATTGGGATGTTATTTTTAAAATGAAGATTCTTCAAGGAATGTCCTCACCCAGATGAAAACCAACAACGCCAGTTAGGCAGAGAGCTTGATCTTGATCCCAAACAAATCAAGTTTTGGTTTCAGAAAAAGAGAACTCAAACAAAGGTGCTCTTTTTTAATTGCTCCACTCAAGAGAATAAATTCTTCTAATTAATTACCATCCTATAACTTATATTGTGAGTCTATATATATATTTGATTACAATTTGCAATTAATTATTGTTCAGACTCTACATGAGCGAGAAGATAATGCAATGTTTCGTGCTGAAAATGAAAGGATACAATGTGAGAATATCGCATTTAGAGAGGCACTGAAGCACATGATTTGCCCCTCTTGTGGGGGCCGACCCTATGACGAAGAAGAACTTGCCCTCCATGTCCAAAGGCTGCACCAAGAGAATGTTCAACTCAAAGAAGAGGTTACTTCATTATATATATATATATATATATATATATATAGTATACTCAGACTTGATAGTTCTTTTCTACAATAAACGAGATATTATGGTATTTTGCATTATTCATGAGATATTCTACAAAGTTGGTTTAATGTCTTTTTGATTGAAGTGAGTTATTTTATCATTTATTTTGAAGAGAAAATTAATCTTTCTAATCTCGTTAGTTTTGATTCAGTTGTAACTAACTTGCTCTTCGCATTTTGACTCGCTACAGCTCAGTCCCTATAGTTTTGACTTATTTGAAACTAGATCCCTAAATTTTAACTCACACTGCAACTCCTCCCTATAATTCTAACATTTAAAACTTTAGTCTCTCAGTTTCATCAAATATATAATTTTATTTTCTAAAATACAGGGACTAATAAAGCTCAAACTTTAGGAATTGAGTTGTATCGAGTCAAAGTTCAAGGACTAAATTATAATTGAGTTAAAACTATAAGGATTGAGTTGAACTGATGAGTCAAACTTTGAGGATTAAGTTAGGACCGAGTCATAACTATAGTACTAAATAATTGATTTTCCCTTTGTTTAACTTTTCTCTTTTGCCTAATATAAGGCAAGTTATAATGATGAGTTGTTTTTTTCGGTATGAGAAAGTATCAAACATGCTTGCAAACTGCATTGGCAGACCAATACCAGAACTGGATTCTTCTGGGGATCATTCCTCCGCCGGATCTCCACCTGTGGCGGCTCTCTCACCGGGAAATTCCCTGAACCAAGAGAGTACTGAAAGTCCAAGTCTTGACCTGGACTTAGTTTCAGCCATTACAGTCCCAGATGAAAACATGTTGCCATCGTTAGTGAGAGAAGTCACAGACGTGGAAAAGGATATGATGTTAGAGGCAGCTCATAACGCCATGGATGAATTATTGAAGCTTATGCCTATTGATGAGCCCTTATGGATTAAGACTTCGATTGGTAGTGGACAACTTGTTCTTCATCGTGAGAGCTATGAAAAGTTGTCTAATAGGGCTAATCACTACAGAAGTTCAAGTGCTCGTCTAGAAGCATCAAAAGAATCGCGAGTGGTTTGGATGAATGCCATGAAATTGGTTGACATGTTCTTAGATCCGGTCAGTATAGTACTTTTAAAACACCTGAATTCATTCATATGTAGTCTGAAATTAAAGAAAGGGGTTAATATCATTATCCGTCCTTATGATTTGATTGAATCTTAGTTTTTGCTTTTGCAGTTTCAAAGTGTTAGTTTTGGTCCCTTTAGCTTCACAAAGATTTGGTTTGAGTTTAACGACCATTTCTTATATTTTTGACGAGTTTTGATTTTGATTCCTATATTTAAACTAAGATCAAATCCTTATGAAAGGATATAGACCAATATCAACGATTTAAAATTATAGAGATCAAAATCAAAATTTGAACTGACTAACAATGACGTTAACCCTTAAAGAATCTTTGTAACTGCAATTATTTTTATTAGATATTTAATGACTTACTTTGAGGCTATATACTCTTGATTCATCTTTTAATTAGTAGATACGTGACTTAATATAATCTTGCTAGGCTAAAACACCTAAATTCATGTGTAATGCTTTTGATGAACTCCCCCTAGCTAGCAGATAAAATTTGAATGGTCCACCAAATCTATAGACTGTCCATATTTAAAAATTTGTATCTTTATTTTTTGAAAAAAATTATTTTAATGGGTATATAATTTAAAATAAAATTGTCTCTTAACTATATTTTTTTTTAAAAAATGAGTTTTTTATTTCAAAAATTAAATCTGAACTGTTTAGATCTATCTCATGGGTTGGGGGGCTCCAAACTAGGTCCATTCATTCATATGTAGCCTGAAATTAAAGAATCTTGGCAACTGCATTATTGTTCATTAGACTGTTAATGACTTGCTTCGAGGCTGTATTATACCCTTGAGTCATCTTTCATTTAGTCGATGTGTACTTAATATATATTCTAATATCATTCATTAACATATATATCTTTGTGAAGGACAAGTGGATCAATCTGTTCCCCACAATTGTTAGAAAAGCTGAAATACTTGAAGTGCTTAATGTTGGAGCATCAGGAAATCGATCTGGAGCTTTGCAACTGGTATATATCTGTGTTACCAGACTTGATTTGAGAGAAAATGAATGTGTATTATTAATGAATATCAATCACATATTTATATACATTGAGTTCCACTAACTCTAATACATAATCAGATAAAGAGATCTAACTAACTGACTATTGGTTTGTTACATAAAACTATCAGTGGTTACAATACACTTGACACCCCCCGCATGCTGAAGCATGGATGTTTTTCATGCCCAGCTTGAGTATAAGATCATGGAAGCGAGCTGGATGAAGAGGTTTAGTAAACACATCAGCAAGCTGGTTAGAGGAGCAAACAGGAAGTAAGTGAATAACCTTGACTTGAACTTTTTTCTGTACAAGATGACAATCCAACTCTACGTGTTCAGTATGCTCATGAAATGTAGGATTAGAAGCAATCTGAATGGCAACTTGATTATCACAGTAAAGAAGAGCCAGATCAATGTGGGAAATTTTGAAGTCATTTAAGAGATAAATCAACCATTGAAGTTAACAAGTTGTGGTAGATAAAGCACGATACTCGGCTTCAGAAGAAGTTTTAGAAACAGTTGCTTATTTCTTTGCTTTCCAAGAAACCAGTGATAGAACAATGGGAATCCACACAACCAACCCAATTGGAATCACTAAACCTCACAATTTCAAGTCAGAAGAGGATGAGAAAAATATACCAGCACCAGGAGATGACTTGAGATAGCAAAGAACTCAATGGGCAGCTTGAAGATGAGTGTCACGTGGGGCTGCCATGAATTGAAATGTCCTCACCCAGATGAAGATTTTTAAAATGAAGATTTTTCAAGGAATGTCCTCACCCAGATGAAAACCAACGACGCCAGTTAGGTAGAGAGCTTGGGCTTGATCCCAAAGAAATCAAGTTTTGGCTTCAGAATAAGAGAACTCAAGAAAAGGTGCTCTTTGTTAATTGCTCTACTCAAGAGAATAAATTCTTGTAATTAATTACCATCCCATAACTTATAGTGCATATATATATATAATGGTGATCATAATAATACAATTTGATTACATTTTGCAATTAATTAATGTTTAGACTCTACATGAGCGAGAAGATAATGCAATGCTTCGTGCTGAAAATTAAAGGATACAATGTGAGAATATCGCATTTAGAGAGGCATTGAAGGACATGATTTGCCCCTCTTGTAGGGGGCCCACCCTATGACGAAGAAGAACTTGCCCTCCATGTCCAAAGGCTGCACCAAGAGAATGTTCAACTCAAAGAAGAGGTTACTTCATTAAATATATATAGTATATTCAGATTTGATAGTTATTTATTTTCTACATTAAATGAGATATTATGGTATTTTGCATTCTTCATGAGATATTCCACAAAGTTGGTTTCATGTCTTTTGATTGATGCGAGAATTATTTTGTCATTTATTTTGAAGAGAAAATTAATCTTCATCACCTCTATAGTTTTGATTCAGTTGTAACTTTCTTGCTCTTTGCATTTTGACTCCCTACAACTCAGTCCCTATAGTTTTGACTTATTTGAAACTGAATCCCTGAATTTTAACTCATACCGCAACTCAATCTCTATAATGCTGACATTTAAAACTTTAGTCTCTAAGTTTCATGAAATATATAATTTTATTTTCTAAAATACATGGACTAATAATGCTCAAATTTAAGGAATTGAGTTGTATTGAGTCAAAGTTCAAGGACTGAATTACAATTAAGTTAAAACTATAAGAATTGAGTTGAACTGAGTCAAATTTTGAGGATTAAGTTAGGACCGAGTTAAAACTATAGTACTAAATAATTATTTTTCCCTTTGTTTAACCTTTTTCCCCTAATAAAAGGCAAATTATAATTATGAGTTTTTTTTTAGTATGAGAAAGTATCAAACATGCTTGCAAACTGAATTGGGACTTAAGATTCGGGACTTGAGATTATTTAGTTTTAAATAATTTTGAGTTGTACTAATTGAGAACAATCTAGTTATAGATTGTAGGCATATCTCTTTTGGATTGGATTAATATTTTGGAATGTTTTGTGCTTGAGACATTTGTTGGAAATTTTGTTTGCAAACCTTTGGATTGCCAATTGAATTATTAATTGAATTTTCATTATTAATTTAATTGTCAATTTGGTTTATCCTCTTGATTGTTTAATTGGGTTGATAGATTATCTAGTTGTTTAATTAGATAATTGTCAACAAGATTTCCAAAATTATTCTGAAATAAATTATGATTGGTTTTAATGAGTTTAATTAACTAGTGCTTATTTCATTATGAGTTCTTTAGTAGATTAAGTATCATTGAACTTGAGGGTTTCCCATATTTCAATTAGGTGATTAGACTTATTAATCCCTTTCTTTTATTAACCTCCCTTTGGTCTTCAAAATGTAAGCTCCTATACTCTAGCTTCCTCCATGTTCCTCCAAAGTTGCCTCCTAGGTTAACTCAAGCTTCCCTGGTAATTGTCCTCCCTCCAAGCTTTGACCAAGTCACGGACATGATGGTTGATGGAGAATTTATGCGTGGGTCCGTGAGTGCTTGTGGAACCAAGCTATGAGGAGGGTTGAATGGTATATGAAAAGGTGCTTGTGGGAGTACGTGAGTGCGTGGCGGAGGAATTAAAACGGAATGGAAGATGAAGGAGACTATATGAAAGCTTGAGAACGAGTGTTAGCTCTCCAAGGAGAGCGTCTTCAGCGTCATCCCCTGTCTGTGAGTGCGTGATCTCTTATGTTGGCGGCTAGGTTTATTAATGGAAGGAAGAGAGAGTTTTTGGGGGTCCAATCTTGAGCCCATTAAAATTTAAGTAGCTCAATAAAGTCCAACCATTAGATTCTCTTTTAGCTTCTTAGAAAAATTCTGTACCGTAGGATCTTCTAATATACTTTTCCTTACTCTGCAAGAATTAAATAAAATCGTGATCTATCATATATTTGAAAATATTATCCAATCACAAGATAGTAATCATAATATTAACAATTTAAGCTCAATAATATCATAATTAATTAAGATTTATATTATTTCCTAAGATTGACTAACAATCAAAATATTATCTAATAAATCTAAATTACCCTAAAATAATCAACAAAATAAATTAATAATGTGGAATAAAATATATAAAATTTGGGATTTATCACAGTCCAATACCAGAACTGGATTCTCCTGGGGATCATTCCTTAGCCGGATATCCATCGGTGGCGGCTCTGTCACCTGGAAATTTCCTAAACCAAGAGAGTACTGAAAGTCCAAGTCTTGACCTGGACTTAGTTTCAGCCATCACAGTCTCAGATGAAAACGTGTAGCGTCGTTACTGGGAGAGGTGACAGACGTGGAAAAGGATATGATGTTAGAGGCAGCTCATAACGCCATGGATGAATTACTGAAGCTTATGCCTATTGATGAGCCGTTATGGATTAAGACTTCGATTGGTACAGACAACTTGTTCTTCATCGTGAGAGCTATGAAAAGTTGTCTAATAGGGCCAATCACTTCAGAACAAGTGGGTCAATCTGTTCCCCACTATTGTTAGGAAAGCTGAAATACTTGAAGTGCTTGATGTTGGAGCATCAGGAAACCGATATGGAGCTTTGCAACCGGTAATATATATATAGATATAATTGTTATAGGTTAAGTTTGTTGGTATATATGCATTTTACGTATAGGTTTTGAAAGTAATGATGAGAGGTTCAAATTAAAACTGTTTGATACACATTATATATGTAACACCTTAATTTCCAAAGTCTTTAGACGAGTTTGAACATATAATGACTTCGAACCTGAGACTAATGTTCATTTGAAAATAGTTGAATTCCCGACTTTAATACATGGTTGAGTTTGCACTTAAGTGGGTTTTCGAAAACTTTTAAAAATATTTTAAGTGTGGTCTCAATACGGTTTGTGATAACTCATCAATTCTTAATTCCATTTATTAAAATCAGAGCGCTCTCAATCCAAAACCCTCATAGTGATGGTTAACTTATGGGCTTTTAGTGTTTGGCTACCCGATTCTAACTCACTTATCGTGTTTGGATCGTTTGTCGATAATTTAACGTACTAGTTACAACTAGTGTGGTTACTGCTAGTGCAGTTGGTACTTAATTACATTCATCTATTATACAGTCATCGAAAATAAAAGATAACCAGAAAGTCCATAATTAATCAATCTCTTCTTCGTCCGTCTGTATCACCTTCCTTGCCCATGGAGCTAGATGCCTTTGCTGTATGTCGTTTGTTAAGAAAATGGTGAGATGCAAAAGAATCTCGGTAATACACAGATCACTCATATGATATGTAGAATGCTAAGCATGTAAAACAATCATCAAAGCAATAACACTTACAATATGTAGCAAGCAAAGGACCTAACTGGCCTCTTACCATAGTACCACAGCGCTTGGCAATCTCAATCTGGCAGCCCAGGGCCTTTGCTCAATACAAGGTGCACTTACAGGCTTTCTACCTCAAGCCCACCTAGCTCAAGACGCCCCCGGGTTACTCCTGGTGCAACTTGTACTTACGGGTCTTACTGCCTAAGGACTAACTGTCCTGCACATGCACAGATGACAGAGAATACATATAGAGCAGTACATATGATATAAGGGATAGGGTACTACCTGATAGTCTTTCCAAATTGGGTTCTTGTTCCCAGTCTTTTGGGCATCCCGAGCAGATGTTATATCCTATCAGTTTAGAATTTACGAACGGCGAGTTAATACTTGTTTCAATTCTTGATATCTCATAATACATAGTTGGTTATCATTTGGGTTAGTGCTTAGGTCCAATTAAGTAATTAATGTGGTTACACTAGGCCCAAGTACTAATTCTTCACTCTTAAAGTTCACCCTTACTACTTTTAGCCTAAAGCCCATTAAATTCGCATGGACTAAAAGTTGGCAGAATTTTTCATGTAATTTTGAAAAATC